>BSBK01000323.1:500000-1700000 GCA_027943335.1 Chamaecyparis obtusa | reverse complement strand
AAAGTGACACATCTGATGAAGAACTTGAGGATCTTGAAGCTCTTATGGCCAGAAGATTAAAAAGGGGAAAATGCAAGTATAAAGGTAAACTCCCTATCATATGTTTATCATGTAATAAAGTTGGTCATATAGCTACAAGATATCCTGATAGGGATGATAAGGATGAAGAAAGAGATAGAAAACACAAAGATGTAATAGAAGACAGAGGTTACCGAAGGTACAAAGACTACAAAGGAAGAGGTAAGAAATCTTGTTACATAGCAGAAGACGAAACTGACACTGATAGTGATGATTTTGAGATACAAGTAGTATATCTTGCTATGAAGGATGAATCTGATGAGGAAGAGAAAATTGCACTGATAACCTATGTGAACAAAAATTATAAATGGATTATTGATAGTGGTTGTTCACACCACATGATTGGTGATAAAAGTAAGTTTGATACCTTAGATCATTACAAAGGCAGAAGTGTAAAAATGGGCAATGATGCACCATGTTCTATGAAGGGTAAAGGTCTAATTAAGCTAACTAACAAGATAGTTTATGAAAATGCCTATTGGGTAGAAGGTCTTAATTATAATTTGTTAAGTGTTGCATAATTTAATAGCATTGGTTACCAAGTGGAATTTCATCACAGAAAGGCTGAGACATTTGATGCTATTGGTGAATCGATTGGAAGTGGAGAACAGACAAGAGGTAATTTGTTCTATCTAGACCTATCTGAAGAAACATGTTTGATTTCACAATCTAATGATACATGGTTATGGCATAAGCGGCTATTGCATGTCAAATTTGATAATCTGGTAGAAATTAGTAAGAAGAAGAAAGTGAGAGGACTGCCTAGATTAAAGAAACCTGAGAATGTAATGTGAAAACAATGTCAGTTGGGTAAGATGACAAAGTCTAGTTTCAAGAGCAAGACTTTTACTTTTGAAAATGCTTTAGATTTGGTTCATACAGACCTTTGTAGATCGATGGGTGTACAAAGCTATTGTGGTGCTAGATATTTTATTCTCTTTGTTGATGATTACACCAGGATGATGACTGTTATGTTTCTAAAAGAAAAATATGATGCTTTTCAATTCTTTAAGTGGTATTTAGCTAAGGTTGAAAAAGAAATAGGAAGGAACCCAAAGTGTTTGAGATCTGACCGAGGTGGATAATTCATATCCAATGAATTCAATCTATTTTGCAATGATAGAGGAATCAGAAGACAAATGTCTATACCTAGAACACCTCCATAGAATAGTATAGCAAAGAGAAGGAATAAATCTATCTTGGATTGTGTAAGAACACTAATGATCAAGAAGAATGTTGCACAAAAGTCTGGAGAGAAGTTGTAAGTACAACTATTTATACCATGAACCGAGTATAGATAAAAAAAGGTACAAATATTACACCTTATGAGTTATGACATGGGTATGCACCTAATGTAAAGTACTTTAGAATTTTTGGAAGCAAATGCTATATACTAAAAGATAATAGAAATGGAAAGTTTGATGCTAAAAGTGATGAGGGCATATTCCTAGGTCATTCCATAGAAAGTAAAGCTTATAAGTGTTTGAACTTTAAAACTAACAAAATTGTGGAAAGTGCAAATGTCAAGGTTGATGAATATGTAGAGAAAAATGAAACTGAAAAAAAGAGAACCAAAAGATTATAGATCTTTTGTTTATGTAGAAGAAGGAAATGCAAGTAACACACTTGCACCTGATGCCGAGTCTTGGGCTAGTAATGCTAAGCATCAGAGAGACAATGCCAAATGACAAGAAGAACATGCCGAGTGATAGGAGGAAGCTATCGAGTATCAGGATGAGGTTGTCAAGCATTCAAAAGCTGAATCTGACAATCTTGTTGGTGAACCTGAAGAGAAAGAAGAAAAGAGAGCAGAACCTAGTTTGGAAAAATATGTAAGGAGACATCACAAGCCTGAACAAATCATTGGAGACAAAGAAATTGGATTTCTAACAAGAAGCAAGTTAAGAGACCCTACATGTTTGTTGTGTGAATTCGATCCTAAGACAACAAGGGAGGGATTAGAAAATGAAGACTAGATCAAATCTATGAAGGAGGAGATAGATCAAATAGAGAAGAATGATACATGGACTCTGGTGCCGAGGACATAAAACAAAAATGTCATTGGAACAAAGTGGGTGTTTAGAAATAAGCTGAATGAGCATGGATAGATCACAAGGAACAAAGCAAGGCTGGTATGCAAAGACTACACTGATGAAGGGTGCTCCCCTTAATACCACAAACACTTAACAGAAATAGAGAAACAACAACAATAATATGTAAGAACAAAAAATTGGCTTCTTATTATCTCCACAAATGTGGAATTACAAACTTTCAGAATTACAATATGCAAAGCCACATGGGCATTCCCTTACAATATTCTATAGGACAAAGCCTCGAGTCAATACCTAGATCTACTACCCAAAACTACCCTAGACAACACTACGGGCCTTCTTTATATAGGCAATTTCCACCGCCCGAGAAGGTTCTAGAAATTTAGCCCTTAGGGCCAACCAAACTTAGAATTATTTTATTTTACAATTTATTACATCAAAGTCAGCTCAAAATGAGTTTTGAAATCCAAACAAAAATTTTGAAGAAAAATTATTTTTCGCCATTTCAGGTGACCCAACTTCTGAAGACCATAAGTCATCACCCGTTGACCCGATTGGCTATTATAACCCCATTCTAGAAATGCCACGAAGCGCTCTACAAGCTTGATCAATGTTAGGCACTTGTCACCCAAATTTTCAACCTCATCCGGGGCCTCTAAAGCCTTCAAAACTAAGTTTGAAGTTTCTGTACCCTGTTGCCAATACCGAAAATCTTCAATATCTTCAAAACTAGACTTGATCTAGCCATGAAACTTTGCTGGCAGGCTGATATGACTGAGATGAACCTCCACATGTAAAATTAGAACATTCCGAGATCGTAAGACCAACTTACTAAAAATAGCAAGTTTCCATAAATAACAACTCTGCACAAGATAGCCCTTATTGAATACAAAAATAGAAATATTTTTGGGTGATGCAAGATTGCTCTTACACCCAGGATGCTCCTGCATCAGACACTCGGGGTAATTTGAGAAGTGACCCTGTCACGACTCAGGTGTGTAGAGGAAAAGTAAGATGGTTAACCTCCTCCTTTGTTAGCCATGATGAATCTTCAAGAGGTCATCCTTTCCATTTAACCAAATACTCTTCATAAGTCTTGTTCCTTGTGCTTTTGCCAACACGACTGTCCAGTATGTCTTCAATCTCCTTGATATCTGAACTGGTTGCTGGAATACTCCATTGGGCTGCTGCAACCTCATCTTCAACACCTCCTTCATGATACTCTGTCAAATCTAAAATGTTAAACACTGGTGAAATATTCAGCTCACTAGGCAATTCTACCTCATATGCATTTCCCGAATCATGCTTCTTCAATATCTTACATGGTCCAAACTTCTTCATTTTCAGCTTGTTATATGTACCAACCGGAAATCGCTCCTTCCGTAAATGAACCATGACCTCATTTCCAACCTGAAATTCCTTATGCTTCCTTTTCTCATCTGCCTTAGCCTTATACTACACATTCATCTTGGTAATATGCTTCCTCACCTCCTCATGGATGTTCTTCAAGTGTTCTGCAAAATCCTCAGCTTTAGTACTACTTATTTCTCCTTTATCTATCTTTCTCAATTCAGATGCATTTCTTGAACTACTTCCATATACAATCTGAAATGGTGATTTACCAGTGCTCCTATTGATAGAATGATTGTATGCAAATTCTGCCTGTGGTAAAATCAAATCCCATCCTGTTGGCTTATCTCCAACCAAACATCTCAGCAGATTTCTCAAACTTCTATTCACCACCTCTATCTGTCCATCAGTCTGTGGATGATGTGATGAACTAAACTTCAAATTTGTCTTCAACTTCTTCCACAATGTCTGCAAAAAATACCCAACAAACTTAGTATCTCGATCTGAAACTATGGTCTTTGGCAAACCATGTAGTCTCACCACTTCTCTGAAAAATAATTCTGCTACATGAACAACATCATTAGTCTTCTTGCAGCGAATGAAATGTGTCATCTTCAAAAATCTGTCAACCACCACAAAAATTGAATCATGTCCCCATTCTGTCCTCGGTAAACCAAGAACAAAGTCCATACTGATATCCTCCCAAGGCTTCTCTGGTATAGGCAATGGCTGATACAACCTTATATTCTACTTCACTCCTTTCGCCATCTAGCATACTCTACAACTCTGTACAAACTTCTTCACATCTTGCTGCAATTGTGGCCAATAATAATTTTCACTAACCAAAGTAAGGGTTTTATCATGACCAAAATGTCCCACCAATCCTCCACTATGCTTCTCCTTGATGAGATTCTCCCTCATAGAACTTCATGGAATGCACAACTGACTCCCTCTGAATAGCATATCATCTTGGATGATGAAATCCAACCATTTCATCCTGTCTAGAGTAATAGGTTCTGTACAAGCTTTCCAAGCTTCACCAAAATCAGGATCCTCTGGATACAAACTCTTGAGTTCCTTGAACCCAACTACCTCAATATACATCTCTATCAGCAATAGTTTCCTTCTGCTAAGAGCATTTGCAACCTTGTTAGACTTTCCACTTCTGTGTTTCAAAACAAATGTATAACTCTGCAAAAACTCAACCCATTTCAAATGCCTCTGATTCAACTTTCTTTGACTATTCAAATATTGCAAAGCTTGATGATCAGTATACAAAACTAATTCCTTAGGAAGCAGATAGTGTCTCCACTTCTTTAATGCCTGAACTATACCATAAAATTTTTGATCATAGACAAAATATTTTCTCTTGGCATCATTTAACTTGTCATTGAAATAAGCAACAGGTTTACCTTCTTGGCTCATAATAGCTCCTATTGCAGTACCACTAGCATCACAATCTACTTGAAACACCTTATTAAAATCTGGAAGTGCTAAAACAGGTTGTTCTGTAACATTTTGTTTCAACAATTGAAAACTCTTTTCTGCCCCATTAGTCCACTTAAACTCTTTTCTATCCCCTCTCATTGTTTCAGTCAAGGGTCCACAAATACTACTAAAATTTTTGATAAACTTTTTGTAAAAGCTAGCCAAACCATGAAAAGATCTTACCTCAGTAGCAATCCTTGGAGTAGGCCATTCAAGGATAGCTTGTACCTTCTTTGGGTCCATTTTTAGACCTTCTACTGAAACTTAAAATCTCAAATACACTAACTCTTTCTTCAGAAAACTACACTTCTTCAAATTAATCAACAATTTCTCATCTCTCAATTTCTCAAACACTATACGAATATGCATGATATGTTCCTCTAATGTCTTGCTAAAAATCAAAATATCATCTAGGTAAACAATGACAAACTTACCCAGAAATTCTTTCAGAACCTCATTCATGAGCCACATGAAAGTGCTCGGTGCATTGGCTAGCCCAAAAGGCATGACTAACCACTCATATAGTCCTTCATTTGTCTTGAAGGCAATCTTCCATTCATCTCCTTCTCTGATCTGAATCTGGTGATATCCACTCTTCAGATCTATCTTTGAGAAATATATAGCTCCACTCAAACAATCCATAATATCATCCATTCGTGGCAATGGAAACTTATACTTGATTATGATCTTGTTTATTGTTCTGGAATCTATACATATCCTCCACTCTCCATTCTTCTTTGGTGCTAATACCGCTGGTATAGCACAAGGACTCAGACTCTCTCGAATCAACCTCTTCTACAATAACTCATGTACTTGTCTGTTCAACTCTTCACTTTCTACTGGTGTCATTCTATGTGCTACCTTGTTTGACAAACTGGCTCCTGGAATCAAATCCATCTGATGACTGATCTTCCTTATCGGTGGTAATCCATCAGGTACATTATCAGATACAATATCCTGAAACTCATTCAACAAATCTGCAACCTCTACAGGTACATCCTCTACTTCTTCTTTACCAACTTTTGGAATTAAAGAAAAACACACATGCTCATGCCTCATACCATCTAGGAATTTTCTTCCATCAACAAATTTTATTCTTGCATTACCACATACCTTTTCTTCGATCTCCTTCAATGGCTTTAGCGTATGTCGCACTCCATCCTTTGTTAGGGAATAGGTATTCGCATGACCATCATGTATAGCACATCTGTCAAACTGTCACGGTCTACCCAATAACATATGACATGCATCCATAGAGATGATATCACATAGTACCTCATCTTGGTACCTGCCAATCTTGAACTTTACCAGGCACTGTTCACTGACCATGACCTTGTGGTCATCTTGCACCCAGGCAATCCAATATGGATGTGGGTGTTTCTATCTCCTGAGCTTCAACTTTGTCACCATCTCTTCTGACACCAAATTGTCAGTGCTTCCACTATTGATAATCACATCATAGCATTTACCCTCACACTTGCATCGAGTGCGAAACAGGCTCCTCCTTTGTTCAGGTTCATTCTCACCACTCAGCAAGACTCTTCTGTTAATTAGCATTTCTCCTCTTTCAGCATCTTCAAAATTTGATGATCTAGCATCTTCATCTACATATGCAACTCTGGCTTGGCCTTCATTTCTCTTGTCTGTTCTACCTTGGTGCTGAGGACATTCAAATACCCTATGACCTTCTTCTCCACAGTGAAAACATGTTCCACGGAAGCCTCCTCTTCTAGATCCTAGTCCTCATCCTCTTCCTCTCTGATCTCTATTACTCTGATCCTGGAAATGATTAGAATTATTTCCTCTCTGATTCTGACTGCTACTGGCCTCATCCTTCTTTTTCGGATCTTCATTTCAGCCACCATATGACCGTCTGCCAGATCTTCCACCACGATCTCTTCCATTTTGTCTGCTCTCAAACTTCTTGTTCAACTTTTCCTCTACTTTTAGGGCAAACTGGTATGCCTCCTCAATACTATTCATTCGAACCAGATTCAACTCCTCCTGAATGCTTGGCCTTAACCCATTAAGGTATCGGGCAATTTTTTCCTTATCATCTTCTGCATGGTCTGGTCTGATGAGGAGTCGATAGAACTCCTTTGTATACTCTTGAACAGAACTTTCTACTTGCTTCAAACTTTGCATTTTCTTTAGTAGGTCAAGCTCATAATCAACAGGAATGAACTGTCACTTCAATTTATCCACCATCCGATCCCATCTTGTGATTTTATCTTTCCCTCTTCTATTTCGCTCCAACTAAATTTCTTGCCACCAGATCTTCACATGACCTTTCAATCTGGCCTTCGCAAATTTGACCCTATTAGGATCCTCAACATCTTCATACTCAAAATATTCCTCACATTCATTGATCCAGTCGATCAATTCCTCTGGGTTAAGATTTCCAGAAAATGTAGGAACCTCAATCTTAGGTCTTTTCGCAATCTTGGAAATTGCCCGAAAAAGTCTTTCTTCCTCCTGGTTCACAATTTCAGCTTCTCCTTCTTGATATTCTTCTTCGGCTTCATCCTCGCTTTCATCTCTGACATTAAGATTCATTCCTCTACGAATCTCTTCTTGCAATGCTCGCACTTGTCTTTGTAGCTCTCTAACCTTAGGTGTCACAGCACCAGCTCTTCTGCCACATTCTCTTCGTGGAAGCATTTTTATGATGCGCACTGAAACCCTAACCACGGTCCTGGTGCAAACTACCTCACAATCGGTGATCTATTTACACACTCAAGAACTCCTACTCTGATACCACTTGATGAAGGGTGCTCCCCTTAATACCACAAACACTTAATAGAAATAGAGAAACAACAATAATAATATGTAAGAACAAAAAATTGGCTTCTTATTATCTCCACAAATGTGGAATTACAAACTTTCAGAATTACAATATGGAAAGCCACATGGGCATTCCCTTATAATATTCTGTAGGACAAAGCCTCGAGTCAATACCCAGATCTACTACCCAGAACTACCCTAGATAACACTACGAGCCTTCTTTATATAGGCAATTTCCACCACTCGAGAAGGTTCTAGAAATTTAGCCCTTAGGGCCTACCAAACTTAGAATTATTTTATTTTACAATTTATTACATCAAAGTCGTCTCAAAATAAGTTTTGAAACCCAAACAAAAATTTTGAAGAAAAATTATTTTTTGCCATTTCAGGTGACCCAACTTCTGAAGACCATAAGTCATCACCCGTTGACCCGATTGGCTATTATAACCCCATTTTGGAAACACCACGAAGCGCTCTATAGGCTTAACCAGCACAAAGTGCCCATTACCCAAATTTTCAACCTCATTCGGGGCCTCTAAAGCCTTCAAAACTGAGTTCAAACTTTCTGTACCCTGCTACCAATATCGAAAATCTTCAATATCTTCAAAACTAGACCTGATCTAGCCATGAAACTTTGTTGGTAGGCTGATATGACTGAGATGAACCTCCACATGTAAAATTAGAACATTCCGAGATCATAAGACCAACTTACTAAAAATAGCAAGTTTCCATAAATAGCAACTCTGCATAAGATAGCCTTTATTAAATACAAAAATAGAAATATTTTTGGGTGATGCAAGATTTCTCTTACACCCAGGATGCTCCTGCATCAGACACACAAGAAGAAGAAATAGATTATGGGGAGACATTTTCCCCTGTAGCAAGATTGGAAGGAGTGAGAACTCTAATTGCATATGTTGCCTACAAAGATTTCAAGGTATACCAAATGGATGACAAGTCTACATTTTTAAATGGTATATTAGAAGAAGAAGTTTACATTGAACAACCATAAGAATTTGTTGATCCAAACAAGAGACACATGGTTTGCAAACTGAATAAAGCACTGTATGGATTGAAGCAAGCCCCCAGAGCATGGTATGAGAGGCTGCACAACTACTTGATACAAATTGGATTCTCAAAGAAAAATGACACCAGCAATCTATACATGAAAGATGAAGAAGGTAAAAGAATCTTGTTGGCTAAGATTTTTGTAGATGATATTATATTTGGTGGACAAGATGCCCTATGTAAGAAATTTTCAAATGAAATGAAAATTGAATTTGAAATGAGTATATTTGGGGAGATCAAATTCTTTGTTGGTTTACAAGTAAATCAAATGGAGAAAGGTATTTTCATTACCCAGTCTAAGTATGTTCATGAGATATTGAAAAATTTTGGTATGGAGGACTCAAGGCAAGTTGGTACTCCCATGGCTACTGAAAAAAAATTGTCTAAAAATGATGATGCTGCTGAAATAAACCAAACTTTGTATAGGTCCATGATTGGAAAACTATAGTATGTTGTTCACAGAAAACCAAATATTGCTCTAGTAGTTGGGATTGTGGCAAGATTCTCTGCCAATCCTAAGGAAACACACATGATGGTTGTCAAAAAGATAATGAGATATTTGAATGGAACTGCTGACTATGGATTGTACTACAAGCATGAAAGATTTGAACTGAGTCCTTACTGATGCAGATTGAGTAGGAAATGTGGATGACATAAAAGCACTAGTGTTGGAGCTTTCTTTCTTGGACATAGATTAGTTTCTTGGACAAGAAAGAAACAAAATTGCATTTTCCAGTCTACAACTGAAGCTGAGTATGTTGCTGTAGTAGTGAACTGGTCAAACTTGGTGTGGATAAAGCAATTGTTGGTAGAAATGAAAGAAGAAATCACTAAACCAGTTGTCATCTACTATGACAACACAAGTGCTATCAACATATCTAAGAATCCAGTGATGCACACAAAGACTAAACACATTGCCATCAAGTATCACTACTTGAGAGAATTGGTACAAGATAAAGAGGTCAGAATGGAATATGTGAATACAAAGGAATGACTAGCAGACATATTCACAAAAGCTTTACCTAAAGAAGCTCATGAGTATATGAGAAGTCAATTAGGGGTTCTTCCCCTAACTGAGGCTGCATAGTCAAGCTAGGAGCACTGCATCAAATGTGTTGCAAAGAGTATCTAAAAAATTGATGTAGAGATAGGTCACACTTTAGGAGCAGCCTAGAGTTGTGAAAAATATAGAAAAGATGATAATCAATCATAAGCCAAGATGTTAGAGGGAGACACAATGTTACTGAACTGACAAGATAATATATGCATTTGCAGAATGTAAGTTTTTAGTTCCTGCTTTGGCATTATTGTCAAAGAGGGAGATGAATAAGATGAAAACACATGGTGAGATTTCATGGAAGATCAAGTAAGAGGGAGAAATTCAGAGGAAAGAAACTAAGAAGAGATCAAGTGGATGTTATTATGTGGATGGTCATGTAAGAAGGCTAATTGATTCTAAATCAAAATGAAGGTAAGGATATTATAACTATTTCTAATGGATAGATAAGTTTTGGATTGGTTGGTGATTTATGTGTTATTCATATGGTGTTGCCATCAATGCCAAAGAAGGAGATTGTTGGAAACTGTAATTGAAGAAATTATTGTATTGTCATTGATGTCAAACTTTAACTGGTAAGACTATTGCTATTTAAGAAAGTACTATATCTATTTGATTGTCTAGAAGGATGTGGGAAAGGTTGATAACAATAGTACCTAAGGAAAGGTTGAGTTATCTTGGATACTTGAATGGGTACTTGATTATATGGCACAATGGTAAGATAATATTTTTCTTATCTAAGTAAGAAGTAAGAATAAACAAGTAGGCTTAATCGAGCAAAAGTGAAGAAATCTAGTTTAAGCCGAGTGATGTTAGTGTCGACCGAGCCAGTATATGCCAAGTAAATTCAGTGTTGACCGAACATCAGGTAATTTCTAAGGAAGATGATATTAGCCGAGGAAATAGTTTTAGTGGTGATCCAGCTTTCCAGTGAAGACCGATGAGTTGAACATAGTATTGACTGAGCGTCATTAATTTACATTTGAGAAAAAATTTAGATTCCTAGCCAACATAGTTGAATTCTTGGATTATGTAAAATGTGTTGACTTTATTTATTGATTGTATGGAAGCATTTAATGCACTAATTTTTTTTTTATTGTAAATCTATTAAGAGATTTGAGATGATTCTAGAAGGATGGACGGAGAAAATAAAGTTGGTAAGATTCGATGAATTTGACCTAACCCTGAGATCTACAAAAGAGATTAAGTGACAAAATATTGTATTGACCTAATTGAGGAAGTATTAAGAAAACCTAAGTGTGAGGTTGAGACAATGTGAAAGATGCTGGAGTTGTTGTTATTGACTGTATAAGAAGAAAAGGCTGAAGGAGAAAGAGTTGTGCTTGCTTGAAGGGATTTCCAAGAAGATCAGTAATGGAGATGGAAATGGATCACAGTCAGTAAGCCAACATATGTGTATGGAATTGGATCTATTATTTGCAAAGTGAGTTGTATATTTTTAGATCAATATTACTATTACTTTCTAATCATTATATCAGTCAAAATCCTTTTAACAAAGGTTGACCTAATAGTCATTTGTATAAATCCTTTGAACAAGGTTGCATTCTAATGGAATGTATGTAAGTCTTATAACAAGGCCCACTCCTAACAAGGTGGTTAAAATGCTTTAACCAAGTCACACCTGACAGTGTGTTTGTAACCTTTGACAGGGTTGGCTTTTCATAGAGCTCACTTGAGAAGAGTGAAAATATCAATAGCATGTTACAAAGTGGTTTTTCCCAAATTGGGTTTCCACTATAAATCCTAGTGTTAATACTTGTGTGAATGTTTTGATTTGAACATTTCTATGTTTTGCAAGTTTAATACTATTGGAAAGTGGACTGTAATGTTATATGTTTCTGTTATGTCTTCAGTAATGACCGAATAGCTGTTGGTTGTTAGATATGAAAGTTTATTTTATACATCTGGACCTGAGAACAACTGATTCAACCCCCCTCTTTATTTTTATAAATCATATTAACACCTCTATCCCACTTAGTTCTATGAGATAACTTCTTTAAGGCCATTTTAGGCATCTCCCATACATTTCTCAAGATTAAGACACATTTAGGATTCACTTCCCAACTTTTAGGATTATTCCTAAAGCCTAACATGAAAGCAAACTAACCTAGCTAATTTGGATAGTACTAATTACTAATCCAAATAGAAACACAGACTTGCAAGACCTTCTAAGGTCCAAATTAAACCCACTTATGACTTGGCAAAGGTTAGATACAAGACAAAATTAGTAAGAACTAGGAGGCTAGCCTAGGTGCTCCTGCACCACAATGCTTGGGTGGCTGATCTACCTAATTTGATCTTCTTCACTGTCATATTATGGTCCAAAGGTGATGATTGACTATGGAAGATGTCTATACTATGGAAAATGGGTGAAACACTCACTCAAATTATGTTGCAGGTGAATTGAACAGAGGGTTAACATGATGAATTTCTAGTTTTTGGTGTACTCAGAGTTATGACCATAAATGAAGATCAGTTTTAGATCTGATTGCTCTAGATTTCTTGGCATTTCTTCCCTGCAATAAATTATTGATTAAATTTGGTTGGTGAAGTTGTTGAAAACTCTAACCCTATCCTATTCAATCTGTAGCTTGTTGCATCCTCATTTTCAGGGATCTTAGGATGACTAGTGACTATATATTGCAGCTTGAGATATTTTAAATGTTGATGGTCAATTTGGAAATTAAATAGAGAGAGATTGGATTTGGGGTTTTTCTCTAGCATATTGTCATTCTTCAATGTATTGATTCTAAAAATCTTAATGAGAATACATTTGAATTCCAATCTCATATTTGTGCATGTCTTCTTGTTTTGATCTTGAATTCTTATATGTTAATGTTACAAAGTGAGTTAATATATGGTATACAAAGTGTATTATGAAATTTTCTTTGAGTTCTTGCCAAAGTTAGGATTAAATCCTTAAAGATAGTCTCAGAGAATTCATGGTTAAATGAGAATTTGATGTCCAGAAGTGAGAGTGTGAAGAATAATAGGAAAATAACTTATTCTAGATTTGGGTGTGTTTGAGTTAGGAGTTAGGTTTTTAGTTGATGTATGTTGTTTGTGATTCTGTGCCCTAGGGTAAGACACTGATCTGTTATCTGGAAGTAGTTCATCATCATCAATAAAATATATAAATGATAAAATCTTTAAATCAATTTGTCAAGGACATTAATGCTTAACATTTCATTGATTCCTTTAAGAAGTGAATCAAAGGTATACATGCCTGAGCATTAAAACTCAAAGTGTAGGAGGATCATATAGTTGATCCTTGTTAATTGGCCCTTTTCCTTGCATAGTTTGGAGTGGTGATAGAGTCAGTGACATTAGTTTGTCAATCATAGTGTAAATCTACAAGTAAAAAGAAAAGAAAACCAATAAAATGGAAACTTTGTTGGGGAGAGTCTAAAGCTAAAAGGAATTTTAGCAAGATTCTTGTGTTTTTGTTGTCTTAATATGTGTTTTTCTTTTAAGCTTCTCAGGGTTTGTTTCTTAAGACTTCCCATATTAAGTGGGTGGTGACTCAAAGGGTTAGAACTAGTGTTTACAAACTACAAGCCATGGACAAAAGAAGGAATACAAGGTCTTTTGTCAAGAAGCATCTGGAGGTTACTATAGAGGAGTTTCCTAGATCATGAAAGAAAAGTTGGATCAGGAGAGAGGGGGAATCTACTAGTGCCCCCATAAGAGAACAAAATAATGCTAGAAATAGGGCACCACATGCATCTTCTAATGAGGAAGGGTCACAATATAAAAGTTCTAAATCTGATAGTTGTTGCTCTGGAGATAATTTTTATGATACCTAAGTATCATTTCCTATAGGTCAAGATGTGTGGGCAAGAGAAAGAGGATTTGGGCCAAATCTTGATCCAAATGAGGATATGTTCAGAAGGCAACCCATGGGACCAAGATAGGTCCACTTCCCATATCAAAATCTCACTGATGTGGATGTATAAGATCTGAAGATGCTATGATAGACCCAAATTATTTGGGTGCATTGAGGTTATAGTTAGCAGAGAAAGATACCATATAAAAAAGATTACAAAAAGAAAGAGAACCTAAAAAAATGAATGCATTAATAGAAAGAGAGTCTCTACTTAGAAAAATCAATGAGCTAAAGGAGAGAAACAAAATGATTTCTTCTACTCCTAAATCTTTGCAACATGAAATTTTTGGTGATCTTGATATTTCTTTGAGAAGTGAGAAGGAAAGTTTTCTGCAAGACCATGATTTTGAAAAAGAGGGTCCTATGATTAGACAGGTCCAAAGTTATGCTCCTGAGCCTCAAGATAAAAATAAAAGTAAAACTACTAGACCTATTGCTATTGTTAATGAAAGGGGGAAAAAAAGATGGTGGGGATTCAAATAAATGAACCAGTGGAAATACCAAAAGTCCCACCACCTATTTCAAGTGAATATATAGAGATGGATAGGAAAAGGAAGGAAGATGATGATCTAGCAAGAGAACTAGAAAAGGCTAAAATTGAAGCCTCCATTGCAGAGAAAAGAAGGAAGATCCAGTTCTTGAAGGCTTCATCTATAAACTATTAGGAATGAATGAAAAGTGTTTTGGCAGTCATTCTATAGTAGTTGTTGTTGCATTCATGACTTGAATTGTCATTGATGTCAACACAGTGATATTCTGGATATTAGCAGGAAAGTAGGTACAGTTTTATTTTGTGCACATGTTGTATTGCAGATTGGATTTTGTGTAGTTGATGGTATGTTATTTGGTGTGTTATTAACCTATGGTTAACAGTACAAAAAAAATTCATTCATTTGTAAGAGTTATGAGCATTTTGGTGAAAGCAGTGTTTAGACAGTGTTTCTGTGTAGTGATGTTCGGAAATTAGAGGATATCTCTTAGCTGGGATGGAATCTGATTTTGTGCAGTTAAAGAGATGTTGGAGACTCATTAATGATGACGTGGTTCATAGCACAAAATTTGAGGATATGTTTGGAGAAAGTTACAGTAACTGGAAGTTGACAGTTTTATGTGAATTCTGTGTGTAGCGTGTAGAATTTATTATTTTGTAATTAAGGACCGACTCATTTGTAATTATTTGAGTTTGGTATATAAAAAGGAATTTTTTCCTTATTGTAATGTGTACTATGAAGATTGAGATGCGAATATATGCATGAAGTGAAGAAAAGAGCTAATTCAGTGATGAAGGAAGACTTGTGAGTACAGAGATCTGGAATTGTGATCTTGTGTAGCAGAGAGTGCATTTTTGGCATAGTGTGATGGAGGTAATATATTTCATATTATTCTATTGAATAATTCTAAGATCTTTTGGATAGTGGGTTCAGAGATCTTGCCTTGAAGCTATTTGGGCAGTGGGTCCTTCTGTCTTCTATAAACTCTTAACCGGGTTATAATCTTTTAACAGGGATTCAAAATCTCCTAACAGGGATTTATATGTACTGAATGTATTTCATAAGACTCCTAACAGGGTCCATCCTCTAATAAGAAACTTTCATATTAGTGCATCATTTTGTGGGCATCATTCCCACCAGGGTTTACTCTTTTCAAGAGGTTCCCTAGTTAACATATCTTGTGTTATTGTGCAATTGTGCATGATTATCTTTCTATGGTTGATCATTACATTGATTATATTGTTTAAAGCTATTGAATGGATAAATTATCTGATAACTAATTCACCCCCCCCTCTTAGTTATCTTGGGGATCTTTACTTTCTAACACAAACACTATTGGACCATCTAATACTGAAATAGGTATGCCATCTACAACCTCTAATGTTGTTCCACTTGGTAATGTTACTACTTGTGATCCAATTCCTACTACATCTACCAAGTTAAATTTTGACCCTAAACAACAGTCAAGTGTACAAGTAGGTGGAAATATAGATGTAAATGCTAATCCTGGTGGGAACACTAGTTTAAGTTTTCAAAGAAGACCTATGCAATTAGAAGGGTATAGGAAAATTAGCTTTGATGGAATAACAAGCTACCCAAATACTTTCCCAACTGATATAAGAGACAAAATACCTAAATTTTCTGGTAACAATGCCATTATTTGTGAAGAACACCTTAGGTTATTTCTTTATATGCTAAATGATTATGAGGTTGAGCATGAGGATGTAGTCGTGAAACTATTTGTTCAGTCTTTGGTGGAAGATGCTAAAGATTGGTTCAAAAGACTCCCTGATAGATGTATTGACACATGGGATTCTTTTGAAAAATGCTTCAAGGAACAATACGGTGATAGGCCTAATACTAGTTTCATGTCAAACTAATTTAACACTATAAGGAGAAATCAGAATGAGTCCGCAGCTGAATTCAATATGAGATTTTAGAAGGGCATGCATAAATTCTTTCAAGTTATGAGGTTAGACAACAATGTCTACCTAACCCCATAATTCAATGCATTTGATGGCAAGATGGGATACTTGCTAAGAGACAAAGATCCTAGAACTCTCAGGGATGGCTTTAGGATTGCTGTCAATATTGAGAACAATATGGAAATATAAGGAAAATTGGGTGGGAAAAGAGATGATCACAAGTTATTTGGGGACAAAAAATATAAAAGGGATAATGACATAAATGTTGGAAATAAGAGACAAGAAGAGGATATGTTGGATAAAGTGCTAAATGCACTGAAGGATTTAAAGGCACCTAGTATCACAAATGATAGGGTTCCTATTGTAGAAAAGCCTCAATTAAATAACAATTTCAATAGGCAGAGTAGGTTGCAAAATTATCCTTACAACACCCAATGGAAGGATGTCAAACCAATTGTCCCTGCTGTAAAAGGAAACAATGACAAGGTTGTCCCTAATCCTTTACAAAAGGCTTATGTGAATGTCATGGAGGATACACCATGGTGTGTTGCTTGCCAATCTCCTCATTCTGTAGAGCATTGTGTGGTTACACAGTCCACAGCTGCATACCAAGGTGATGGTTCTAAAGAGCCTAATCAAGAAGAAACTCATGATGATATTGGGTGTAACATAACTACCTCATATTTGGGATATGAAGATGATTCTGATATTGATGAAGAAAATGACGTGTGCTCGAAGAGACAAAATAAGGCATTATTCCATCAAGAGGTCTTTTCTGACAATGAAGACATTGATGAAAAGATATGTAACATGAATTCTTCCTCAGAGCCAGTGAATTTGAGAAGACCTTCAGAATAATAAATTGCTAGGATCACTACAGAGATGGTAGCTCAAGTGCAAACTAGAAGTATGAAAACAATTGGTACCACTGGAAAAGCTACAGGAATGTTTATAAAAGACACCAATTCCAAGGGACCCACTAGAAACAAATCAAAAGATGATTACTTAGTGAAGTTCAAAAATATAAAAGGTAAGAAGTGGGAGCCAAAGGGAGTTGGAGCTGTAAATATGTCTACTGTTCATGATAGAGAAAATCAAAAGGAGGTTGAGAAGCTAGTTAGTACAATGGCTAAAAATGAAAAAATGAAGGTGACAACTATAGCTAATGTATCATAGGAACAAAAGTATACTAGAGAAGTGCAGATTGAGATTCCTTCCTTTGCCCCTGTTGATATATTGGTTGTATTGTCTCAAATAACTGTCAAGGTTCCTTTTTCAGAGTTACTAAGAATCCCTAAACATAAGGATAGAGCTATTGCATGGGTAGATAATGTTAATAATAATAATGTTTCTTGTAATGCTAATGAGTCTCAGGATAAAGTTATGAAAGAAGTGGAAGTTCAGGGGATGGTATCTCAAATACCACCTATATAGTTAGACAACTCTATATCATTATGAATGGAATGAAATTAAGGAATTGTATGATTGATTCAAGTGCTTCAAATACTATCATGCCTTTCAAGATCATGGAAAAGTTAGGCCTCAAGGTTGATACAGTCCAGGGAAGATGTTGTGCAATGGATTAGAGAGAAGTGCCAGTCATTGGGACTATAAATGCAATGCCCTATAGATTGGTAGCCTACCTAGAGAAAGAAATAACCATGAGTGTCTTGGTGGTGGACATCCCTCCTCATTATGGGATGCTATTATCTAGGAAGTGGAGTGCTGCCATGGGTGGAAGTTTGCAATGCAACTTTTCCTATGCAAATTTCAAGATAGATGATCAATCTATTAAGATTTAAAGGGAGCCAAGAGTAAGCCACATGATTGAAAGAAATATTGACAATGAGACTACATGTTTTTTGGACACTGATATCAATGCTTTTAGAGAAGAGGTCACTGTGCTTAAGAAGGAGCCTATATTACCACCTACCACTGTGGAGGTAAATGCTAAATATGAGAAGGGTGATTTGTGGGTGATGTACTTTGATGGTGCAAACTGCAAAGATGGTTTAGGGGCAAGTATTTTACTCATCTCTCTTGATGGAAATATTTACAAATTATCTTTCACACTAAGCTTCTCTTGTACCAATAATATAACAGAATATGAAGCATTACTAATAATGATTGAGGTTGGCACAAAAGCATGGAATTAAATGTGTAAAGGTTATTGGTGATTCTGAGTTAGTTGTGTCCCAAGTAAGATCAGTATATGCTTCAAAGAACAAGAGATTTAAATAGTATAGAAATGTTGTATGGGACATGATTGAATGTTTTGATGCCTTCAATATTGTATGAAAGGATAGGAGTAACAATAAGATGGCTGACTTGTTAGCCAATATAGCAATCAATCCTAGTGATATTACTTTTGCTAGTGTCTCTAAAGTTGAAATTCAGGCTAGGCCTAGTATACCAGATAATGTTGAAAACTGGAAGGTCTTTGAAGATGACCAGGACATATTGAGATTTATGAATTGTGAAGATAAGTATCATGGTCAAGAGTTGGATTGTTCAACCTTGGTTGAAACTGTAGAGGGAAAAGAAGTTATCCTTGGTAATGAAGTCCTACAGCTTAAGACTAACAATGTTCCCAAGGGACTTGTTGTCCTAGAAATTGTATTTGATAGTAAGGAAAATTTTTAGATGGATACTAAGAAGAGAGGCCAGATGGACCTGGAGGAAATTAATCTTGGTACACAAGAGGCACCTAAGAAGGTCTACATTGGAAAAGAGATATCCCAAAAGGTATGGAAGTCTTTGATTGAATTATTGAGAAGATTCAAGCATGTTTTTGCATGGTCGTATGATGACCTAAAGGTTTATAGAGAAGACTTGTTTAAGCATATTATTCCTTTGAAGAAAGATGCTAAACCTTTTAGGCAAAAAACAAAGGCCAATTAATCCTACCTTGGCACCCAAAATGAAAGAAGAATTGATGAAGTTGAGAGATGTTGGAATCATAAAGCCCATAAGACATTCCACTTGGGTGTCAAACTTAGTTCCTATCATGAAGAAGAATGGAGACATTAGACTATGTGTGGATTTTAGGAACTTAAATATATCTTCTCTAAAGGATAACTACTACTTGCCTAACATGGAGGCAATGTTGCAAAGGGTGACTGGGCCTGACCTAATGTCCATGATGGATGGTTTTTCTAGTTATAATCAGGTAATTGTGAAAGAATTAGAACATTTCAAGACAACCTTCACAATACCCTTGGGGAACCTATGTTTATGTAAGGATGCCTTTTGGTCTCACAAATGCTGGTGCAACTTTTCAAAGAGCAATGGATGTTTCCTTTGCAGATTTTATAGATGATTTCCTTGTTGTTTATCAAGATGATTTAACTTCATATTCCAAAAAAGAAGAAGATCATTGTTCTCATTTAGAGAAGATATTTGTAAGAGCTTTGGAGTATGGCATTTCATTAAACCCTATGAAATGTGCATTTGGTGTGACTAAAGGCAAGTTTCTTGGACACCTAGTTGGAAAGCAAGGAGTGAGAATTGACCCAGAAAGATTAATGGCAATTGACAAGATTCAAAAGCCAAAAAATGTTAAGGGAATTCAGTCTTTCTTTATCTAGGTAAAATTTTTGAGGAGATTTGTTACAAACTTTGCTAAAGTTACTAGGCCAATATCCAAAATGTTTAAAAAGGGATCTAAGATCAAGTGGGAAGGTGAGCTTAATGAATCTTTCAATAATATCAAACAAGAAATCAAAGATGCACTCATGCTTAAAGCACTTGATTATAATGTTCCAATGCATATTTTCTCTTTTGCATCTTTTCATACTATTGCTACAATTTTGTTACAGAAAAATAATGAAGGTTTTGAGTAGCCTATTGCATTTTTCAGTAAATCTTTGCAGGCTATTGAATTGAAATATGATATCAATGAGAAACAAGCATATGCACTTGTGAAGGTTATGAAAGCTTTTAGATGCTATTTGATGGGAGAAACTATGATTTCTTTTTTACCAAGTGTTGTAGTAAAAGACATCTTTTCCTAGCAAGAAGTGTCTGGGAGGAGATGTGGATGGATTAAAAGAATCCAAGAGTTTAACATTGATATCTAGATTACTAAATTGGTTAGAGGTCAAGGATTGGAAAAACTGATGGCTCAGTCCAATGTTGATGCAAATCAGATAAATCAAGCTGACATTGATTATACATTTGACATGGATGATTGCATTTGGTATCAAGATGTTATCTATTATTTAAGGAACATGAAGTGTCCATCAGGATTAGATTTTAGCAAGAAAAGAGTGCTCTAAAGTTACAAGCAATAAAATATGTTATCATCAAATGCAAATTGTGGAGGAGGAATTTGGACTGTATTTTGTTAAAATGTGTAGATGAAAGTCAAGAAGACAAATTGTTTAAGGGGATGCATGAAGGGATATGTGGTGGACATTATATGGGAAAAAATACTGCTCAAAAGATTCTAAGAGTAGGGTTTTGGTGGCCCACAATCTTCAAGGATACAAAACAATTGGTAAGAAAGTGTGATGCTTGTCAGAGATCTTCTGGTAAGCTTAAGTTTTTAGGAAATGTACCATTGAAGCCAGTGGAGGTGCAAGCCCCTTTCCAATAATAGGGAATGGACTTTATAGGAGAAATACCAAACAAGTCCAGTGGGGGACTGTTAGAAAGTAAAGTCCACCAAGATAAATGAGAGGGGGGGGGGGGGTGAATCAGTTATCTGATAATTATAAATTTTATCATCTTCAATAGAATTAAACCATATAATCAATATAATTACCAACCATAGAAAGATATTCATACACAATAACACAATGAAACAAGATATGTTGACTAGGGAACCTCTTGATCAAAGAGTAAACCTCGGTGGGAATGATGCCCACAAAAGATGCACTAAAATAAATATTCCTTGTGAAAGGATGGAATCTGTTAGGAGTCTTATGAAATACATTCAGTACATATGAATCCCTGTTAGGAGATTTTGAATCCCTGTTAAAAAATTCTAACCATGTTAAGAGTTATGGAAGACAGAAGGACCCACTACCCAAACAGCTTCAGGGTAAGATCATTGAACACATTGTCCAAATAATCTATGCATTACTCAATAGAATAATATGTTACCTCTTCTCTGACTATGCCAAACCGCACTCACTATTACATCAGATCTCAATTTTAGATCTCTGTACCTCGCATGTCTTCCTTCACAAATTCACTTTCATACTTAGCTCTTTTCTTCACTTCATGCATACAAAATCACACAAAATCACTACTACCATATCATAATTACACACTTTCACATTACAACAAGGAAATACATTCCTTCCTTTATACCAAACTCAAATAATTACAAATGAGTTGACATACAATTACAAAATAAAAGTTTCCACACGCTACACCAAAATTACACAAAATTGTCGACTTCCAAATACAATAAATATTTACTCATGTGACCTCAAAGTCTGCATTGTCATCCACATCACTATCAATATGTCTTAAACTTCCCTTTAACTTCACAAAACTAGATTCCATCCCGATTAGGAGATATCATCCGATTTCCACAAACCGCTACTCAGGAACACTGCCTGAATACTGCTTCCACCAAAATGATCATAACTTCCATGAATAATTAAATTACTATCTGTGCTCTTAACCATAGACATATAACATATCAAAGAGTATAACCTCAACATCACATAGCTCCAACTACAATAATCCACATGCGCTAATCCAAACTCTGTCTACTTCTCTACAAGTCTTTAATTTGGTAAATCACTGTGTTGACATCAATGACAATCATAGTCATGAGTTCAACAATAATTGCTATAGGATGGCTGCCAAACATTTAGCATTCATTCCTAATAGGGACACTCTTGGATCTTAGTTTCCACTGATTATTTTACGAAATGGGTAGAGGCTATTCCTACAAGGAATGCAAATAGCAGGGTGGTGACTGATTTCCTATTGAATAATATTGTTACAAGATTTGGTTTTCTTGAAAGGATTGTTTGTGATAATGCCATGTGCTTTAGATCTGCTGAATATAAGGAATTTTGTAAAGATTTAGGAATTCATATGTCATATTCCTCACCTTATCATCCACAAGGAAATGTATAGGCAAAATCATCCAACAAGAGTTTGATAAAGATTCTCAGAAGGATTCTTGAAAATAATAAGAAGGCATGGAATTCAAAATTGCCATTAGCTGTATGGGCTGATAGGGTAACTGTGAAGAAGGAAATTGGATGTGCACAATTTTATTTTTTGTATGGAATACATGCAAGGATGCCTCAAAAAAATTTACTAGAAATGTACAGGTTTGTTCAATTATATGATGATGATCTAGAGGATGAAATATAATTGAGAATTGAGGATTTGATTGGATTGGATGAAACCAGAAGAGAATCAACTTCAAAAAATGCTAAGTTGCAGTTGTAGGTCAAGAACTTGTATGAAAAAAGGGCTATAGAAAGGAATTTTGAGCCAAGTGATTTGGTATTACTTTGGAATGCCAGATTGGAAGATAAAGGAAAACATGGAAAATTTGATCCAATCTGATTAGGGCCATATTTGATTCATGAAAAATGGGGACCAGATTCTTACATTGTTAAAGAGCTCAATGGTGATATTCAAGAATTGCCAATTCATGGACAATTCTTGAAGAAATACTTCAATTGAAGGTACTTTTATTTCCATAAATAGTAGTTAGGTTTGTATATATTGGTGTGGTGTGTTTCTTTTTGTCTGGTCTTCCCTTTGTTAGTAGGTTTTTGTCCAAGTGCTCTCTGTAGTTATTTTTCCAATGGGTGGTCTGCTCCTCCAAAAATTCTAAATTCTTGCATGGGCATAAGTTACCCATCATCCCCAGATAGAGCCACTCTTAGGCCATTTTCCTGTCATTGCAAGAAATCCAATGAAAATGGCCTATTTCCCTACAAAGCCCTAAAAATTGCCTTGCCCTACTGCTGCTTGTTTTGGATAGAGATAAAAATGTACAATGTTTCATGGCTTGTGCCCTTAACTAGGGGTAGTTTATGATGTCATCAGGGTCCAGTCAAAAGTGCATGTGCTCAATTGAAAAAACTAGTGAGAAATTGCATTTTTAAGGTCTTCAGAATTAGGGTTTTTATCCATTTTCAAAGGTTTTAAAAAAATGCCTAAGTCCAAAAAACCCTACCCTCTTTCTATTTGAGAAGTACTTTTTTAGATCACTTAAAGTCCTAAAAATGTATGTGTTAAATTGACATCATCAGGTGGGGCTACATCCCTTAATATCTTTTTACCTAGGTTGATACCTTTATTTCCTAAGGTCCCGATGACATTAATTTTTCCTAAGTCCTAAGCTATTGATTTTACTAATGTTTTAGCGTTGATTAAAAGGCTTAATCACCTTTTAATATAATAGTTGTCTCACATCCACAAGGCTTAATATTTCCCTTTGCGATGTTGTGATAACTGTCGATCTTATCGACAACTCAACGCTCATGTTAGGTGGGACCTTTGCCTCCACTTTATATCTTGGTCATTGATCAATATTCATCGTGTAGTTATTGCATCTTCACATTGCTTGCCTGACATCAGCTTGTCCTCTTCACAATGTTGTGACCGATCGCCACCTATCCTAAATTGTTAGAGGGGCCTAGCTTTCAGTCATCCTTTAATCTGACAGTTGTCATATGTGTTAGCACAAGTAAAAAATTCCATGGTTGAATCATATTTTATAGGTCTTTGCAGTTATTTTTCTCCATTTTCCTGGCAAAACCCAAGGCAAAATTTCAAAATCTAGCCATTTGCAAGAAAAATCCTTAGTGTGCCCTAGCCCTATTCTAATTAAGCGTTACTTTTTGGGCCACTTAAAAACTTTGTGACACATGTGCTAAGATTATTGCCCCCTTTGTTGCATGATCGCATGAGCCATTTTCATGCTATGTGATCATGCGACTAAGGTTTCATGTCAGCCCCCTTTGATTTATTTTCCTAAAGCCTTCAGCACCCAGCTTTAATATTTTTCTAAAAGTCCATCAGTGTGATTTTTCCTAAGTCAAGCCCTTTAATTTTTCCTAAAGTTTCTGGCCCTTATCCTTTCCTGGGCCCAGCTTTCTGACACCATCTTGATCCAATGATAGGTGTAAGATCTTATGCAATGTGTCAGAGGGTTACAAAGTTGTGCCAACCATTGATTCTCTTACACGGCAAGGGCTTTTCGATGTAATGGGTCCACATGCCAGGTGTGCTTAGTCAGCACTTTCTCATTGGTCCATGTATTAATGACTTAGAATATTGTTAGTGGGGCCAACAATTTCAAAGGTTCAATGGTTCTAATAGTGGCAGAGCATCGATGGCCAGCATATGATCTTAAGGATCATTTTTGACACATGAGGCTCTAAGATCAGTCATTGATTCTTTTATGTGTCAGAGGTTTGTCAGAACAGGGGTGAGATTCTTCATCGATGGTGGGCATATGTTCTAGTGGAATCTTCATGGCTTATGAGAGTTTAAGACTCACCATAGATTTTTTTCATGTCAGGGGATCTATCAGAGCAGTATGTAAGGGTTGATCCAAAGGTTGTCATAAGATCTGATAGAATGTGTCAGATGCATGAGATCTTATGACAACCGTTAATCTCATTTTAGGTGGGCCTAGTTTCTGGTCTAAGGTTTTTGGCAATTTGGACAAGTTTTTGGTGGCACTGATAAAGTCTTCTATGTCCTCTCATTCGCAAAGTTTTTGGCAGGGTTCTAAAATCTTTTAGCGATTCAGCGAATACGTGTTAGCTGAATCTCTAGATAAAGTGGCAGTGTTTCAAGTTTTTCAACGAATTGGCGAAATGTCTTTGGTCACTAATTCACTAGATAATTAGTGGGCCCTCAACTTTCTTATGTATTTGCTAGTTCGTAAAGAGTAACCTGAGGTTAAGAAGGGACTTCATTATTCAGCAAATTTAGTCATTCGCTGAATCATTTGATCTAACATGGGTTAAGTAATGTATCTAGCGACTTGAATTTTCCTATAGTCGCATGTTCACAAAATAGTAAAGGGTTAAGGGTCAGCCAAGAATTGTGGGACCATTCTACTAGGTGTTGCTAAGGTGTCGTGTTGTGGTTGGGTAAGCTAGAAAGAAGTGTAGACACATCAATGGGCATGAGGGATTCTAAAGGGATGTTGAGATGGAGAATTTGATGGTTGTCATATCGTCGCATAGAATATTTTGAGGCTATGCAATCTTATGATAGTCGTTCATTTTAAAGCTTATAAGAAGTGGGTCCAGTATGCCGATTCATCACTGATGTGCTTTTTTCTCAGTGGTTCGAAGGTTTTATGAGGTGGAAAAGCAATTTTTAAAAGTTTTTGTTGACTGCTGAAGGATTCTACGAGCCGCCCGATTTGCTGGGAATAAGATAGATCGATGGTCCTATTTTAAACTCTAGCCGGTTACCATTTTTTTTATTTGAATTCAAATTTCCTGCAGGGTTTTGCTAGGGTTTTTAATGCAAAAAGTTGTAAAATGAAGCGGTGGCTATGAATTAAATACCTCAGTACAGATTGTAGTTGGGGAAGGATACAAAAAGCATATATTATTGCTAGAATCTAATTTTTGTTCCTATAATGCCGAGCCAAATGAATTTTATGGTTGATAAATTATAGAAGGGCATTCATTGTAGTTGGACAACGTGATGATAAAATCAAATTTGTGAAAGTTGAGCTAGGGATAGCATTGAAGACAAAAAGCCTGTCAACTCAATTGCAAATATCTCATCTGTTTCACTGGTATAGTTATTGTAAACCCTTTAGGGTTGTTGTAAAAGTCTTTTAGGTTAAATTTTGGTAACCCTAGAATGATCGGTTGCTTGTTGCATCTCTTGGTATAAAGGGATTTTTCATGATCATTCTGAGAGATTGGAGTTTAGGTGTTAAAAAGATAAAAAAATTTGAAACCCTATCTTTTCAGTCAAGGATTGTAATTTTTGATATCATTTTATCAAACAATAGAGAAGAAGTATAGGTTGTTCTTATCTTGCAAGCTTACTATTCTGGATACTGTATGCATATGGTGAAAGGTTACACTTAATACAAACCTCAGATCTTTTCTCTCCTTTGCTCTATTTTTTGAATCTTTAAATCTTTGTATAAAGGTTTATGTGAATGTATTGATGCTTTGAGTTCCAACCTAGGGTTAGATTAAAATATTGCTCAAAGTGGGATATGTTTTTTTAGAGTTTATGTGAAGGAATTTCATAAGAAGGAAAGAGTTGGGATATATTTGTATTTATGTCTAGAGACCAATTTTAGACACCATTGTATTCATCCTTTTCCTTGATATTTTGCCCAATGGATAAGGCACTGGCCTATATTCTCCTATCTTTGTGTTGAGAAGAGTGATTCAAAGCTTATGATCCCAATCATTCAAATCACTACCAGTCTTTTAATCTTACTTACATTTATGTATTGTCCTATCCAATGATGGAGAGTCAATGAACAATAGGTTGTTGTTTAGTACTTTCTCACTGTATTCATTTATTGAAAGATCCAATAAAGAAATAAGGGGTAGAGTTAGAACTATTAGTTAGAGTTAATACTATTGGATCAGGTGTACCCGCCTTGGTTTTGTAGAGCCAGAAGCAGAAGAGGGAAATCTTATCCCTATAGTTGGTCCAATTGCTCATAGATTGCTCACATTTGGAACTAACCAATCCTTAATATCCATCATGGGCATATTGGTATCTCATGGAGTGTAAAATCCTATCCAGGAACCAACAAATTGGTGACTCTACTGGGGAGAGATAAACAAGTCTTGTTAAAGAAATTAGAATTTCTGGTGTTTTCATTGATAAATCAAGTTTCAGATTGATTCAGCCCTTCCAGATCACCATCAAATCAGTGATTCCACTAGAGAATAGAGAAATACTATCAAGAGAAAATAGTGTAGGTTTCAAGTTGAGCTAGACTCCTGACCTACCTATTTCAATCATTTGATATCTCTGGTGTTACAAATCAGCATAGATAACATGGGTACAAGTTGAGCTTAGACTCCTGGCTGGCTTATCATTTATCCAGTGGTCTTCATTAAAGAGTATAAGAGTCAGTTTTAGTAAGGTTTCAAATTATCTCACACTTTGTGAGTGGTGACTCTGAGCATCTCTGTAACTAGTGCTTTAAGTAATATATAAGTATGAGTTTCAAAATTACAAGGTCTTGGAGGAAGGAAGGGTGGGATTCCTACCACATCAAGAAGAACTCAGGTTAGGAAAGAAAAAAGTGTTGATGATACATCGCTAACCTGGAAGCAAAAGGGAAACCTAAGGTGGGAGAGTCTGACTCCTCCTAGTCAGTAAGGAAATGCCTTAGAATATGAGGAGGTAGTTGATCTAGGCCTAAAATAGTATGAAGACTATTACTCCCCCATAGACAGAGAGGGTGAAAGACCATCCCACAATAGAAGGCTTTCAGGAAAATTTAGTAGGTCTAGAAGCAAAAGCAGGGGTGGATAGGATTTTGTTCCCCCTTTAACCCTTGATTCATCAATACCCCAAGGCCCCCATGAATCTCAGGATCAGCAAGAACAGCCCCAAGCACAACAAGATGAGTCAGAAACTACTTTGCCTAATTCTGAGGAAATTTTTGAGGAAGTGTATGAATTGGAAAGAAGAATTCAAGAACAAGCAGCCATTAGGCAAAAGAGAGAAAATGAGAAGGAAGAAAGGGTCAGACATGCCATGATTAGGGCTAACCAATTAAGAAGGCAACTGTTAGATTTAGAGGCTATAAATTATGTTCCTATTCCTAAACAAACAAAGGAACAACCTGTTGTCCATAAGACATTTGAAAAAAGAGTTCCCAAAGATAAAGGGAAATAAAATGAAAAAGGCATTTCAATTAAAGAACCTGTAGCCCCTAAAATCCCTAAAGACCAGGCCTTAAGATTGGAAGCTGACCTTGAAAAGGCCAAAAGGGAACAATAATTGCTAGCCAAAGAACTTGAAAAGATAGAACTAGAAGCTGCAACACTAGAAATGAAAAAGAAAATTGATTTTCTTAAAAGGTTTGCAGGACCTACAAATTTTGCTAGTTCTACCATGACACAAGGAGAAAATGTCACAAATTTAGCAAATCAGACAACTGGTGTTCCTCCACTAGGAGGTTTTAAAGGTGCTACCACTACAAATAATAATGCATCTACATCTCAGGGTGCTGGTGTTTTTAATTCAGGGGTTATACATGAAAGGTGCAAGTAATTGGTTTTTACTGGTATCGTTGGTTATCCTAACCCCATCCCTGAAGAAATCAGAAAGAAGCTTCCTAAATTCATAGGAAGCAATGTTGTAACTTGTGAGGAACATTTAAAGAAATTTATTGATGTCATTGATGACTATAATATTGTGCCTAATGATGTTATTATGAAACTGTTTGTGCAATCCCTAATAGAAGACTCAAGGGATTGGTTCATGGATTTGCCACATAGTAGCATAGGTTCATGGAATCAGCTTAGACATTATTTCAAAGAATAGTATGGTGAAAAAACTCATGAAGTTTTTATGCTGAATGAGTTCAATAACATAAAAAATAATTTCAATGAAGATGTTATTGAATTTAATGTTAGATTTCAAAAAGCCATGCATAAATTGTTGCAGGTTATCAGATTGGATGACAGGGTGTGCCTTGTCACATATTTAAATGCTTTTGATTCTAAGATGGGCTATCTATTAAGAGATAAGAATCCAAGGAGCCTGGTTGAAGCTTACAAGTTAGCTATGCACATAGAGAGCAATTAGAGAATCTCAAGAAAGTTTGGAAGAAGGGAAGATGATAGATCACCATTGTTGAATAGAAAGGATTCAGGAAAGCCTCAAGGTGTGAAACCTAAGGATGATGAAAGCCTAAAGAAGATTCTAAAAGAAATCAAAGATCTAAAGCCTGGTGAAAATAGAGGTAATAAAGCTGCAGGAGGGGACAAGCCCCCCTTTAATAATTTCTACAAATTGCCAAGAATGCAGAATTACCCCTACAACACTCAATGGAAATATGGGAAGCCTTTTATTCCTGAGAAAAGAGATAAACCAAATGATAGGACCCCTTATCCATTACAAAGAGATTCAATGAATGTAGTGGAAGAAGTCCCATGGTGTGTTTCCTATCAGTCACCACATGATCCTGATTATTGTGCCATATCCCAAAATGTCTCTCCTCAAGAGGAGCAAGAGTACAATGAGGAACAACCTTATGATGACTAGGGATGTGGGATGTTCTCTTCTCATGTTTTGAGTGAGGTAGATTTTGCTGAAGAGGATGAAAATCAGGATGCTTCACATTCCGAAACTAGAAATGAGTCATATCATCAACAAGTTTTTTCAGATGATGAAGATAGTGAGCCTGACAACATCTAGTGTAATGTTCAAAAAAATGAACAAACAACTATTTTGAGAAGACCTTCTCATCAAGAAATTTCTTTGATAACTACCAATTTGGTTACTTAGGCAAAGGAAAATTATAACTTAAGGAATAGAGTTGTTGGTGATGTAGATCCCAAGCTAGATGGTATTTTTATCAAGAAGACAGATAAGAATGTAAAAACTTCACAAGAAAAGACTAGGGATGCTAATCTTGTTGATAAAGTCAAGATAAAGAAAGTTGCTAAGCCTAATATTGTTTACAAGGTGAAAACTAAGCCTACTGCTAAGGTTGTACTAGTTTTACAAAAGAAAAACAAGGCCCAAAATGACAAACCTGTAGATACATCCACCCAAGAAGCTGATAAAGAGATTTCAGATTCAAAACTAGATGTACCTGATTTAAAGTATGTTCCAGTTGACATGAGTAAATTGTTGTCTCAAATCACTATCAAAGTTCCATTATTAGAGATGATGAGAATATAAGAACATAAGAAAAATGCCTTGAAATGGGTGAAAAGTGTAGTACATACTGATTCTCAAAGAGCAGAAAAAATTGAGAAACAAGTAGAATTATGGATGAAGAAGATGAAAATTGTAGTGAGGAGATTGTTTCTAAAATCCCTCAAATATATTTGGACACAAATGTTGTTAGTACTACAGTAGGATCAGTTGATCCCCTTTTCTTGACTCTGCAAATAAATGGAAAGTTGCTAAAGAATTGCATGATTGATTTCGGAGCATCAAATACTGTTATGCCTACTGAGATTATGAAGTCTTTAGGTTTGAAAGTGGATACACCCCATGGAAGATGTCAAGCAATGGATTCAAGAGAAGTACCAGTTGTTGGTACTATTAAGGCTTTGCCTTACAGATTGGCTACATACCCCAACAAATGATTGACCATGAGTGTCTTGGTAGTTGATATTCCTCCCTAGTATGGAATGTTATTATCAAGAAAATGGAGTGCCTCTATGGGAGGCAGCATAAAGTGTGACTTATCATTTGCCACTTTAGAGCAGGACACCATGAATTGTTTCCTTCATACTGATATTAATGCTTTCAAGGTCCAAGATAAGGAAGCAGAGGAACGTGTTGAGCCTCCCCACAAATCAAAAAGCCAACAAGGATGGATTGACCTTGATAATCTCTAGACCATGTATTTTGATGGAGAAAATAGCAAAGAAGGATCTGGAGCTGGAATATTGCTCATATCTCCAAATGGTAAAACTTTCAAGTTTTCATTTACTTTGTTGTTTTCATGCACAAATAATGTTGCAGAGTATGAGGTTCTGTTAATTGGTCTAAGATTAGCATCAAGGCATGGCATAAAGTGTTTGAAAGTTATAGGTGACTCTGAGTTAGTCATATCCCAAATTAGATCAAAATATGCTTCAAAGAATCAGAAGTTGAAACAATATAGGAATGCAGTATGGGATGAGATTGAAAGCTTTAGTGCTTTTAATATTTGTTGGATGGAAAGAAGTTAGAATAGGATGGAAGATTTTTTGGCTAATATAGCCCTTAGACTAGAAGATGTTACATTTGCAGATGTTTCTAATATAGAGGTACAAGCCAGACCTTCCATCCCTAACAATCTAGATAATTGGAAAGTTTTTTCTGATGACCAAGATATATTAAGATTTCTCCATTGTGAATCTCACTTTGGTGATAAAGAAATGGATTTCAGTGCTTATGTTAATACACTGAATGGAAAAGATGTCATCTTTGGGAAGGAGGTTTTGCATTTAAAATCAAACAAGGTTCCTAAAGGGCTAGTTTCTCTTGAAAGGGCATTTGACAACAAAGACAAGGCCTTCTCGGCTAATACTGATAAAATCAATGAGCTTGAAGAGATAAACTTGGGCACAGGGATAGCTCCCAAGAAAGTTTATATAGGCAGGTCTCTCTCCCCAAGAATTAGAAAAAATTTGATTGACCTTCTTAGAAAATTTAGGCATGTTTTTGCCTGGTCTTATGAAGACCTTAAAGCTTACAGGGAAGACCTTTTCCAACATGAGGTTCCACTCAAAGAAGACACAAAACCTTTCAGACAAAAGTTAAGGCCTGTTAACCCTACCTTGGCACCCAAAATGCAGAGTGAACTCAAGAAGATGATGGATGCTAGAATAATCAAGCCAATCAGGCATTCCACTTGGGTTTCAAATTTAGTGCCTATCAGAAAAAATAATGGTGATATTAGATTATGTGTAGATTTTAGGAATCTTAACATAAATTCTTTGAAAGATAACTATGGATTACCCAATATGGAGAACATGTTACAAAAGGTCACTGGATCAGAATTGATGTCCATGATGGATGGCTTTTCTGGTTACAATCAGGTTATGGTAAAGGACACATAATAGTTTAAAACTGCATTTACAACTCCATGGGGAACGTATGTTTATGTAAGAATGCCATTTGGGTTGACTAATGCAGGTGCCACTTTTCAGAGGGCTATGGATGTAGCCTTTGCAGATTTCATTAATAGATTTATGGTAGTATATCAGGATGACTTGACAACCTTTTTAGCAAAATAAGAACAACATTGTCAACATCTTGAGAAAAATTTTATCAGAGCATTAGAGTATGGGGTTTCTTTGAACTCAAAGAAATGTGCCTTTGGTGTGGTAGAAGGGAAGCTTTTGGGGCACATTGTTTCAAAGGATGGTGTAAGGATAGATCCTAAAAGAGTGGAGGCTATTGAAAAACTAACTTTACCAAAGAACATCAAGGGAATTCAGTCCTTTTTAGGACAGGTCAACTTTTTAAGAAGGTTTATTACAAACTTTGCAGAAATTAGTATTCCCATATCAAGGATGTTAAAGAAAGGAGCAAAAATGGAATGGAATACTAAAGTAGTCCAAGCCTTCAATGACATTAAGAGGGCCATTAAGCATGCCCCAGTCTTAAAGACACCATATTATAGCAAACCAATGCAAATTTTTTCTTTTGCATCTGCTCATACTATTGTTGCAGTACTTTTACAAAAGAATGCTAAAGGTTTTGAACAACCTATTTCCTTTTTTAGCAAGACTTTACAAGCAGTAGAATTAAATTATGATATCATTGAGAAACAATATTATGCCTTAGTCAAGGCCATTAAAACATTTAGATTTTATTTGGTGGGAGCCACAATGGTTGCCTATGTTCCTAGTGCTGCAGTCAAGGACATTTTGGTCCAACAAGAGGTTTTAGGAAGAAGATGTAGGTGGATTAATAGAATTCAAGAATTTAACATTGATATCCACATTAAAAAGTTGGTTAGAGGTTTAGGCCTAGCAAATTTGATGGCCCAAAGTAATCTAAATGCAAATCGGATCAATATGCTAGAAGAGGATTAAAGGCCTTATGTGTGCAACATGGATTATTGTGAATGGTACAAGGATATTGTCAAATATTTACAAATGATGGTCTTAACCCCTGAACTAGATGATAATAAAAGAAGAACTGTTAAACTCACTCTTTGAGATATGCAATTATGAATGGTGAGCTTTGGTGGAGGAGTAATGAAGGTGTTTTTCTTAGGTGTGTAGACCATGATAAAGCCCAACTCTTTATGCATGAAATGCACAGTGGAATTTGTGGAGGACACTACATGGCAAAGACTATAGCCCACAAGATCATCAAGGAAAGTTTTTGGTGGCCTTCACTTTTCAAAGATACCCATCAATTTGTTAAAAGGTGTGATCCTTGCCAAAGGTTTGCAGGAAAACAAAAATTTGGTGGGAATTTGCCTCTCAGACCTGTTTCTGTTCAAGCCCCTTTTCAGAAGTTGGGTATGGATTTCATTGGTGAAATCCCTAATAAGTCCAGTGGTGGACATTCCTACATCTTAGTAGCAACAAATTATTTCACTAAGTGGATTGAGGCAATCCCTACAAGAAGAGCAACTAGTAAGGTAGTAATGATTTTATGATGCAGAATATCTTGACAAGGTTTGGTTGCCCAGAAACTATGGTGGTTGATAATGCATTATGTTTTAGGTCAGAAGAGTTTGTTGACTTCTATTGACATAATGGTATTAAAATTTCATATTCATCTGCTTATCATCCACAAGGAAATGGCTAGGCAGAATCCAACAATAAGAGTTTAATCAAGATTTTGAAAAGAGTTCTGGACAAAAACAAGAAGGCCTAGGACTCCAAATTGCTACAAGCCCTATGGGCTGATAGGGTTACAATAAAGAAAGCAATAGGGTGTGCCCCTTTTGACTTAGTGTATGGAATAAATGCAAGATTACCCCAAAAAAACTTGTTGCAGATGTATCAATTCATTCAAAAATATGATGAAGATGTTGAAGAAGATATGATAGTTAGAATGAATGATTTGATTCAGCTCAATGAGGTAAGGAATGATGCACACATCAAGAATGAGAAATTGCAGGCCTAGTCCAAAGTCCTGTATGATAGAAGAACTACTCAGAGAAATTTTGCAAAGGGAGACATGGTATTAATGTGGAATGTGAGAATGAAAGACAAAGGAAAACATGGGAAATTTGATCTCATCTGGTTAGGCCCATATATTATTGAAGAAAAATGGGGAGCAGGTTCTTACATTCTGAAGAATTTGACAGGAGAGCTCTTGGAGTTGCCTGTTCATAGTCAATTTTTGAAATTCTATTTCTCCTAAAGGTTTTGGTAGTTTATGTACAGGTTTTGTTTAGGTTTTTGTGTACAGTTCCCTATTTTTGGTTTGAAATTTTGGTTCTAGTTTCCTGTACTAAGAGATTCTAGTTTCTCATTGTATCTGCAAGAGATACATGTCCCTGAGCATGAGCCACTGTTAGCACAAGTAAAAAATTCCATAGTTGAATCATATTTTCCAAGTCTCTGTAGTTATTTTTCTCCATTTTCCTAGAAAAACCCTAGGCAAAATTTCAAAATCTAGCCATTTGCAAGAAAAACCCTAAGTGTACCCTAGCCCTATTCTAATTAAGCGTTACTTTTTGGGCCACTTAAAAACTTTGTGACACATGTGCTAAGATTATTGCCCCCTTTGTCACATGATCACATGAGCCATTTTCATGCTATGCGATCATGCAACTAAGGTTTCATGTCGGCCCCCTTTGATTTATTTTCCTAAAGTCTTCAACGTCCAGCTTTAATATTTTTTTAAAATTCCATCGGTGTGATTTTTCCTAAGTCAAGCCCTTTAATTTTTCCTAAAGTTTCTGACCCTTATCCTTTCCTGGGCTTAGCTTTTTGACACCATCTTGATCCAATGATAGGTGTAAGATCTTATGCAATGTGTCAGAGGGTTGCGAAGTTGTGCCAACCGTTGATTCTCTTACACGGCACGGGCATTTTGATGTAATGGGTCCACATGCCAAGTGTGCTTAGTCAGCACTTTCTCATTGGTCCACATATTAATGAATAAAAATATTGTCAGTGGGGCCAACAATTTTAGAGGTTTAGTGGTTCTGATAGTGGCAGAGCATCAATGACTAGTGTATGATCGTAAGGATCATTTCTAACACATGAGGCTCTAAGATCGGTTGTTGATTCTTTTCTGTGTCAAGGGTTTGTCAGAACAGGGGTGAGATTCTTCATCGATGGTGGGCATATGTTCTGGTGGAACCTTCATGGCTTATGAGAGTTTAAGACTCACCGTATATTTGTTTCATGTCAGGGGATCTGTCAGAGTAGTATGAAAGGGATGATCCAACGGTTGTCGTAAGATCTGATAGAATGTGTCAGATGCATGAGATCTTACGACAATCGTTGATCTCATTTCAGGCGGGCCCAATTTTTGGTTTGAGATTTTTGGCTATTCGGACAAGTTTTTGGTGGTACTAGTAAAATCTTCTATGTCTGCTCATTCGCAAAGTTTTTGGCAGGGTTCTAAAATATTTTAGCGATTCAGTGAATACGTGTTTGCTGAATCTCTAGATAAAGTAGCAGTGTTTCAAGTTTTTCAGCGAATTGGTGAAATGTCTTTGGTTGCTAATTCACTAGATAATCAGTGGGCCCTTAGTTTTCTTATGTATTTGCTAGTTCACAAAGAGTAACCTAAGGTTAAGAAGGGACTTTGTGATTCAGTGAATTTAGTCATTTGCTGAATCATTTGATCTAACACGGGTTAAGTAATGTATCTAGCGACTTGAATTTTCCTATAGTTGCATGTTCGCCAAATAGTAAAGGGTTAAGGCTCAGCCAAGAATTGTGGGACCATTCTGCCAGGTGTTGCTGAGGTGTCATGTTGTGGTTGGCTGAGCTGGAAAGAAGTGCAGACATGTCAGTGTGCCCGAGGGATTCTAAAGGGATGCCAAGATGGAGAATTTGATGGTTGTCGTATCATCACATAGAATCTTTTGAGGCTATGTGATCTTACGATAGCTGTTCATTTTAAAGCTTATAAGAAGTGGGTCCAGTATGTCAATTCATCACTGACGTGCTTTTTTCTCATTGGTTCGAAGGTTTTATGAGGTGGAAAAGCAATTTTTAAAAGGTTTTGTTGACTATTGAAGGATTCTATGAGCCACCCAATCTACCGGGAACAAGATAGATCGACGGTCCTGTTTTAAACTCTAGCCGGTTACCATTTTTTTTATTTGAATTCAAATTTCCTGCAGGGTTTTGCTAGGGTTTTTGATGCAGAAAGTTGTAAAATGAAGTGGTGGCCATGAATTAAATTTCTCAGTACAGATTGCAGTTGGGGAAGGATATAGAAGGCATATATTACTACTAGAATCTAATTTTTCTTCCTATGATGCCAAGCCAAATGAATTTTATGGTTGAAAAACTATAGAAGGGCATTCATTGCAGTTGGACAACATGATGATAAAATCAAATTTGTGAAAGTTGAGCCAGGGATAGCATTGAAGACAAAAATCCTCTCGACTCAATTGCAAATATCTCATTTATTTCACTGGTATAGTTATTGTAAACCCTTTAGGGTTGTTGTAAAAGTCTTTTAGGTTAAATTTTGGTAACCCTAGAATGATCGGTTGCTTGTTGCATCTCTTGGTATAAAGGGATTTTTCATGATCATTCTGAGAGATTGGAGTTTAGGTGTTAAAAAGATAGAAATTTTTGAAACCCTAGCTTTTCAGTCAAGGATTGTAATTTTTGATATCATTTTATAAAACAATAGAGAAGAAGTACAGGTTGTTCTTATCTTGCAAGCTTACTATTCTGGATACTGTATGCATATGGTGAAAGGTTACACTTAATACAAACCTTAGATCTTTGCTCTCCTTTGCTCTATTTTTTGAATCTTTACATCTTTGTATAAAGGTTTATGTGAATGTATTGATTCTTTGAGTTCCAACATAGGGTTAGATTAAAATATTGCTCAAAGTGGGATATGTGTTCTTAGAGTTTATGTTTAGGAATTTCATAAGAAGGAAAGAGTTGGGATATATTTGTATTTATGTCTAGAGAATAATTTTAGACACCATTGTATTCATCCTTTTCCTTGATATTTTTCCCAATGGATAAGGCACTGGCCTATATTCTCCTATCTTTGTGTTGAGAAGAGTGATTCAAAGCTTATGTTCCCTATCATTCAAATCACTACCGGTCTTTTAATCTTACTTACATTTATGTATTGTCCTATCCAATGATGGAGAGTCAATGAACAATAGGTTGTTGTTTAGTACTTTATCACTGTATTCATCTGTTGAAAGATCCAATAAAGAAATAAGGGGCAGAGTTAGAACTATCAGTCAGAGTTAATACTATTGGATCAGGTGTACTCACCTTGGTTTTGCAGAGCTAGAAGGAGAAGAGGGAAATATTATCCCTATAGTTGGTCCAATTGCTCATAGGTTACTCACATTTGGAACTAACCAATCCTTAATATCCATCATGGGCATATTGGTATCTCGTGGAATGTAAAATCCTATCCAAGAACCAACAATATGACTGCAAGGCAAGCTTTTACCCTTTGTGATCATGCGATGACCATCCAATCTTCCAGCTATGTGATGAAGTTACTCACTTGCATGAAATTAAGATCTACTAACATCAATCTAATCAAATACAATGCAAATTTAACTAAAATTGAAATTATAATTTATATTATCCCATGGATCTCTAGATAGAAGTGGTAAGTGAAGCTCTCAGCTACAATCCTCACTAGTGACACTTCTAAAATGAAAAATGATGCTACTACAATGCTTATGCTATGCTTCTATGATGATTCTAGCTCAATAATGATGAAATTATGATACTAAATGCTTAAAATGCTCAAATTGCTCTTAGAAATGATCTCAATTGCCTATAGTAACAATGCTATGCAAATGAAATTCCAAGATGGAAATGCTCTCTAAAATGCCTCATACTTATAGTAATTTCCCAAGGGTAGGGGGTGGAGTGAAGTAATCATGGTTATCCTTTGGTTGAGTCAAAAACTTTGCATTGTCCATAAATGGGGGGACAAATGAGGGGACAAGTCTTTAAATGGTTTCAACTCTTTGGACAATTTAAATGTTTGAGTGATTTATGTCCTTTTCTTCTCAATTTTCATTGGTTGATCACTTTGTTGAAAGAAAATAAGATTTATTAAATTCAATTAATTAATTAAATTTAGCCATGGAAGGGTAATAGGTTCATTTTGATTTTTGATTAAACAACTATACAATTAATTAATTAAAATCAATTATATATTGTGTTTGGCCCTTGTAAGCTTCAATTTAATCATTTAACATCATTATTTAATAATTCCTTTGTTTTAATTGATTTTGTTCAACTTTATTTAATTATGTCCCTTTTAATGCATTTTGATCCATTTAATTGATTCTTGCAATTTAAAAGTATTTGTCCAATTTTACATGTCTACACCAGCATGTAATGATAGATGAAGTGGTGGGTCCGATGCCAGGTGTGATGACATGCTTGTTTCTAATTGGCTGAAAGCATTGGTGATATGTCCAATTTTCAGTGGGGTTGGGATACTACAAGTTTCAATCACCGTAGATCTTCCTTGATCCAACGGTTGTCGCATTTACGCAAAGGAGAGATGCACATGGTTTTATTGATTGCGATGTTGTGACAACCGCTGATCCTTTCCTTTAGTGAAGATCGATGGTCATGTTTTAAAGGACCGATTGGGGCTTAGTTGACTATTATTTGATTAAATAAGAACCACCTGATCTACTAGGAAAGAGATAGATCAACGACCATGTTTTAAACCTTGTTTGACTGATCGTTGCCACCAGAGATTTGAATTGTTTAAGGTTTTTCAAGGAGAAAAGGACTATATATTCAATGCTTTGGTGACTGATCTACCTAATTTGATCTTGTTCACTATCATAGTATGGTCCAGAGGTGATGATTGACTATGGAAGATGTCTATGCCATGGAAAATGGGTGAAACAGTCACTCAAATTATGTCGCAGGTGAATTGAATAGAGGGTTAACATGATAAATTTTCAATTTTTTATGTACCAGTCAAAGTTATGGCCATAAATGAAGATCAGTTTTAGATATGATTGCTTCAGATTGCTTGGCATTTCTTCCCTGCAGTAAATTCTTGATTAAATCTGGTTGGTGAAGTTGTTGAAAACCTTAACCCTGTCCTAGTCAATCTGTATCTTGTTGCATCCTAATTTTTAGGGATCCCAGGATGACTAGTGACTATATATTTCAGCCCAAAATATTTTTAAGGTTGTGGATGGTCAATTTGGGAATTGAATAGAGAGAGCTTGTATTTGGGGTTTTTCTCTAGCATATTGTCATTCTTCAATGTATTGATTCTAAAAATCTTAATGAGAATACATTTGAATTCCAATCTCAGATTTGTGTATGTCTTCTTGTTTTGATCTTGAATTCTTATATGTTAATGTTACAAAGTGAGTTAATGTATGGTATACAAAGTATATTGTGAAATTGTCTTTGAGTTCCTGCCAAAGTCAGGATTAAATCCTTAAAGATAGTCTCAGAGAATTCATGGTTAAATGAGAATTTGATGTCCAGATGTAAGAGTGAGAAGAATAATAGGCAAAGCACTTATTCTAGATTTGGGTGTGTTTGAGTTAGGTTTTTAGTTGATGTATGTTGTTTGTGACTCTGTGCCCTAGGGTAAGACACTAATCTGTTCTCTAGAAGCAATTCATCATCATCAATCAAACATATAAATGATAAAATATTTAAATCAATTTGTCAAGGACATTAATGCTTAACATTTCATTGATTCCTTTAATAAGTGAATCAAAGGTATACCCGCTTGAGCATTAAAAATCAAAGTGTAGGAGGATCATATAGTTGATCCTTGTTAATTGGCCCTTTTCCTTGTAGAGTTTGGAGTGGTGATAGATTTAGTGACATTAGTTTGTCAATCATAGTGTAAATTTGCAAGTAGAAAGAAAAGGAAACCAACAGTACCCACAACTATGCACTAAAGTATAATATCCCTCTTAGGATATCTAGCCCTATTAGGAGCTGAGTATTACATAGTACATTTCCTTGAAGGAGGAATATCAACCCTGTTAAAGGTATAGTGATCTTACAACTCTTACAATCAATACTTCAGTTACAAAGTGTTCTTCAAGAATGAAAAATACAAGTATATGCTATGCTTTGATAGTTCCAATGATAGTTCTCAATATCATCTGCTAACCTGTGATCTTGTATCTACCATCGCTATCACTATTTGACATAATTATCACATTTCTTTACAAAAAGCTCTTCATATAAATATGTATTCTATCATTTAGTCGGCTCCCAAATACAATACAAAATAGAGTAATTAATAGTACAAGGAATAAATACTAAGTTGGCAATCTTGTATTACCATAGTGTTGGAAATCCTTAATATTTATCTAACTTAACACATTACCATTCCATATTATCAACCGTTAATCATCACGACTATTCATATGCTCTGTTTCACTATCCCTCTATCTTCGCATGACTTCAAATCACTATAACTTGATGATAACAACACCAAAACATAAGAGACCTTAACTAAAGGTCATACATATCCCAAAATGTCTTCCTCTAAGCTCACAAGTCATCAACTATCAAATACTATCTTCAATTTCCAAAATAGTACTATTGTACTTTGTAAATCTATCTCCATACTTCGTCATTTTTAAGACTGCATCTCCAAAACAAAACATAACTTAATGCTATCACCACATCAGATGTGTTTCCATATATGACAACCCTCAAATGTTTCATATTTCTCTCCAAACATCACTTGCCATTAGGATCGACATAAAACAACATTCACCACTAAGTGTGGAACATTTGCATACAAAAAGATGTCTTTCGATCTATCCAATGCTTGTGCCACTTTTCAACTTACTATGGATGTTGTGTTTAAGGAATTGATCAATAAGAGTATCCTAATTTATCTAGATGATATTAATGTGTTTTCTAAGTCTGGTGCATATCATTTTAACCATCTAAAGGTCATTTTCTAAATATGCCAGGAGTTCAGCATCTCGCTCAATCCCAAGAAGTGCTTGTTTAGAGTTCCTCAACAAAATATCCTCAGACACATGGTATCAAAAGATGACATGGAAACTCATCTAGAAAGAATTAAATCAATCTAAGAGATGCCACTTATCATGAATAAGAAGAGCTTATAGTTCTTCCTTGGGAAGATTAATTTTGTGAGAAAGTTCATAACTAAATTTTCTAGATTGGTGAGGCCAATTACACTAATGTTGAAGAGGGACCTCTAGTTCAAATGGACTCTGAAATCATGAGAGGATTTTGGTAAGATTAAAGAAGCTATTGTATCCACCTCTTATCTATTAAACATGTACTTGTCTCAGGATTTCATTATGTATGCGTACGCAAGCAATTTCAGTATTGTCAAGGTGCTAGATCAGAAGAACAAGGAAAGAACAAGAGACCACCCTATTGCTTTCTACTCAAAGACACTTAAGGATTATGAAATAAAATATAATATTTTGGAGAAGCAAGAATTCACCATTTTAAAATGGCTAAAGAAATCTAGACACTTCATAGCATCAAACAAAATAATAATCTTTGTGGCCCACTTTAGCATCCATGAATACATCATGGAGGGGGAGATCACTAAGAAAAGAGCCAACGGGATTACAAAAATCATGTAATATGACATTGATGTCAGACCTATTAAGGTGATCGATGACATAGGCTTGTGTCAATATATTTCCCATGAAGCAAATGCATCAAATGCCAAAATAGAGAAAATAGTGCTAGTGCAACAGGCTCCTTTTGAGTCTTGTTGAATTGTGGACAAGACATAGTTTATGTAAACTAGTAAGTACCCCCCTCATCTCTCCACTTACAAGAGAAGATGTTATAGATTACAAAATGTAGGTTTCTGGTTGATTGAATATGTTTTATTCAAGAGAATTTTTTATGGTGTTGTCCTCCGCTATATTGGGAAGCTCGATGCAACAAGGATTATAAAGGAATTTTATAGTGGCTCCACAAAGAGTCACTTTTAAGCTTAGACTATTGTAATGAAGATCACCTGCATGGAATATTATTTGTCATCTATGTTCAATGATGTGCATACTTTGTTCTAAAGATGGCATCAATGCCTATTCTATATGGGAAAAAGAAAAATATCAGCCATGCCTTTGCACCCCATTATAGTTAATGAAACCTTTTCTTAGTGGGGTTTGGATTTCATAGGCATGATCAATCTATCTTAGAGCATTGGACACAAATAGATCATCATAGCCATGGACTATTTCACCAGATGGAAGGAGGCATATCCATTACAAAATGCAACAGAGGGAGAGATCATGAGATTCCTCAAAGAGATAGTCACTCATTTTGTTCCTCCAAAGGCCATCATTTCTAAAAATGACAAGGATTTCCTGGGGTCATAGCTAGCTAAATTCACCCTCCATAATGGTATTTTTTATAAAGACATCCTCCAACTATTATCCACAAGGTAATGGCCTTGTAGAGTCGACAAATAAAAACATGATTTGCCTAATAAAAAGGATAGGAGATAAGCACAAGCGTGAGTGGCATAAAAACCTTTAGAATCCTCTATGATCTAGCCACATTACTCCAAAGAATATATTTGAGGCCTCTTCTTACAAGCTAGTCTACGGAAAGGATGCCATGTTCCTCATTTCGATGGAGCTCACATCATTACAACTACTCAAGGCCACATAGATCAAAGAAAATTATTCTACAGAGGTTAGGATAGCTAAGTTGATGGAGCCATAAGAGAAGTGAGAAAAATCTCTCACCATGATGAACGTAAGATAGAGCAAGGTGAAAAAATGGTTCGACAAAAAGAGCTCTAATGTTACTTTTTAGAAAGGTAATCTGGTGCTGATATACAATGAGCATGGAGCCAATCCCAATATGCATGCAAATTTTGATAGCCTTTTGAAAGGCCCTTTCTATATTGTAGGGTGCAAGAAATTTAACTCTGTCAAGCTCGAGACAATGGATGGTGTGTCTCTTGGGATCTCAGTCAATGGGATTCACCTTAAATGATTCAATTGATGTCGTAGTACATCTTGTATTTTAATCTAAATAAATTTGTTTCCATTTTGTTGGTTTTCAATAAGTTAAAAGTTTTAGGATTTTAGCAGTGTGGGGACTTTTCAGACCGATTTCCTAGTTTTTTGGTGGTAAAGGGAAAATAATTTCAAAGAGGTTTCAAGACCTCCATTATTGATAGGTGTCAACTTGTGGTCTCTCACAAGATTGCCTTTTGGGGGCCACATGTCATGATTTTAGATCGATGGAAAGAATCTTTTGTAGTGGTCTATGGTATTAAATGCAAATCTTTATGGTTCGATGTATGATTTTTGAGGAGGCTCCTTTTCATGAGTATGGCATCACAAAAGAGGAATGTGCATTTATCAAGGCACAATTGGTAGTATTTCAAGGCTACGTTTGTTGAGATTTACAAGTGAAGGTTAAGACATTAACTACTATCTAGGATTACAGTGCATAATGAAAAGACCAACATCTCTCAAGCCATTAATGCCTAGCTTTATAGTCTTATTTATTCCAAAGCTTCTGCCCTATGAAATCCTTAGGCTTTTCACATTTTCTTGAGCCTTGATAAATCTTTGCAAAAGCATTTAAGCAAGAATATTCTAAGCTTTGAGTAAGAATTATTGTAGAGAAAAACCAAAGAGAGTGCAAGGCTTTAGGAAAAGGAATTCATAGAGAAATAAATGGAACTAATATGGTAGCCACGAGCACCTTTTCTAGGATAGGAGCTTCATACCCATGACCTTTTCATGGCTTTGTGGATATATTTAGTGATAATTCTTACGCAATCCATGTCATGTCACACAAAAAAATTATGAAAAAACCAAGTCGAAGGAGAAAGGCATGATGAAGCACTCGACTATGCTAATTGATTTGTTGGAAGAGGTTTACAACCATGACCTATGTAAGACACCCAATGCTCTGAGGGAGGCCTCTTGCTAAAGGATGTTAGAAGATAGAAAAGGGGAAAAACCTATTGAGCATCCTACCAAGCTTTGGGAGCGTGGTCTCCCCCAATTCATGGTGTCCAAAGTACCACATTATCCAGAACTCGTTCAATGTTTTGCCACATTCTTCAATGGGAAGAACAACACTATCCAAGGCACAAATCTTAGGCTCTTCATAAGTCATGTGACCATCTAGGACATGCTATGCATTCCCCTTCCACTTCCTTATGTGGAAGAATTTAAAAGAGAAGGCATGGAAAGTTACAAGGCCACTAGGTGGGACCTCATGCCCTTCTATAATTCCTTCTTTAACAAGATAAATAACAACACCATCCCACCCAAGTTTACCTTGGGAATAAAGGGTTGGATCATGACAACATGAAAGACATCTACTTGATGCTTTCCTTCATTTACAACTTCAAGAATTACTATAATGTGCAACCCTTTCAAATGGGTATTCTTTTTAAGATCCAAAAGCATAAGGAGCCATTTGTTTTTTATTTTGTAGAGGACTAGGACCTATAGATCAAATCCTAGCTCATCCCCTTTTAGAAGGGTTTGGTCTTCCACCACATTTCCTATCTATAACACATGTTATTGTACTAAAACATTCAGTTATTTCAATGTTTGATGAATCTAACTATGAATTACGTTGAAGGCAAGAGATTGCCTATTAGTATGTGGACCCCTCTACTATCTTCCACACATGATTTTTATGAATTCTTGTTGGTGTTCCTAGTCTCCATTGCTTGTGATTTCCAAGGCTATAATCTAGTGGCTCCCCCATGCTTTGTAGATGATCAAATGGACTAAGTAATATCATGCCCAGGTGCGATTGGTTCTTTGGAGCCTACTGTTGGCAATTTGGCTGAGTTAGTTACATAGATTTTATCATTATGGCAACATATGATCTACATGAAGATCACATAGGTTAGAGAGCTAGTATGTCAGAGCGCAATGCAAATTGTCTAAGTATGAGACAATGTGTTTTTACCAGTGAACCTGATGATAGTTTTGGTTTGTGATGTTGATTGGAGTAAGTTTAGTGGTTGCACACTTGAACATAGACTCTATGGTGAATATTGAAGACTCACCTTAGAGTGCAAGTCAATACGGCATGTACGGAAGAAGTTATGACAATTTTACTAAAGACAGTGCTAAGCCAACAAGACAAAATATGAAGACAGAATAGATAAAGAGTTAAGGGATTATTTTTTTTATCAAAATAATGACTTAAAAATATAAAGGGATGACATCCTAGATTTTAACCCTTGGATAAAGATATTCTATAATATGATAGTCGACTGGAAAGTTATTAATCTTAATGACTTGTATAAAGATATGTAAAGATGTAATTGTAATAGTGATGTAACGAATGTATGTAATAGCGATAGTGAAAGAGTAGTGAAGAGATATTGATGCAAGCAGTATAAGGTTATGTACCTTGACCTAATTTTCTAATCAGTAAATATTGTATATTACTTTTTTGGGTAGTGGGCTCATCTAGTAATCACATTTTGTACTACCAACTCCTAACAGGGTTGAGGCTTCTAACAAGGTCTATAGTCCCTTAATCAAGACTGAGACACTATATGCATGTAATAGAGTCCTAACAAGGTCAACATCCTTAACATGATACTTTTCATTAGTGGAGCTTTTTGGGTACCATCCCCACCAGGGTTTTCCCTTGGCCAAGGTTTCCTCGAGAACAAATAATGTGTTATGAGTTCTTTAGTTTTATTGCTATGCATGTTGTTTAGCTTCTTATGTTATGCATGTGTTAAGATAATATGTTATATCCATAATTGGGAAAAAGTTAAAGTTTGTAGAATACTGATTCACCCCCCCCTCTCAGTATTCCCTATTTCTAACAATTGGTATCAGAGCTTAGTTACTCGAAAAAGAATCATTCAAGGAAAGCCTAACAGCTTGAGTAAGATCTCTATGGATATGGATCAGCTATAGAAGAATCTTGAAGAAGCTCTTGAATAGATTGATATGCTTACTAAAGAAAGAGATACTCTAAAAGTAAAATATGATGATGCAAAGAACCTCATTGAGAAATTGAAAAACAAGTTGGAAGATCTGAAATCTGAAAAGGAATCCAAAATTCATATTGAAGATTGTGATGAAAACTTAGAAAAAGAAAATGAGATCCTTAAACATGAACTGAAGATAGAAAATTTGAAGCTAAGTCTGAAAGATGGAAATGGCAAGAATGAAGCAAACTGAAATATGAGAATGAAAATCTTAAGCATGAAAATGAAGGGTTAAAATCTAAACTTGGTAAAGTAACATCTGAACTTGAGAAAGTCAATTTGCAGTATGTTGAACTTGAGAAATACAATACAATTGTGAAAGGAGAACTGACTCAATCTAAGCAGCAACTTGAAAGACTATATTCAACTAGTGAGAAGATTGATGAACAAATATCTTAACAAAAACCATTCTATGATAAGACTGGTCTTGGATTGAACACTTTTAAAGAAAATGAAGAAAGTAAGGAACCAGATTTGAAAATATCTGAAAGCATAGATGAGAAGAAGTCTGATGAGATTAACAAATCTAAAGATACACCTAAGGAAGAAGAGCCACCTACGCAAGAGGAATCACCTAAAGGTATGCAAAGAGAATTCAAAGGTAGATGTTTTGCTTGTAATAGTTGGTCGTATGAAGAGAGATTGCATAGGTAAGCAATTTAAACCTCTTAATGGTTATTGTTATAATTTTCATGGTTTTGGACATAGAGCTATTGAATGTAGAAAACCTAAATTTGTTGAGAATAACAATAGTAGTAGAATGTTTAGAAATACTAACCATGCAGATAAGAAACCTACTAAAGATATGAACAAAAGAAATGGAGTAGTATGTTATAGATGCAACAAGGTTGGACACAGTGCTAGAAATTGTAGATCACAGATCAATCAGTCTAGACCAAGATATGGAAACAATGGAATAGTTTGTCAGATAAGTAACAAGATTGGACATACAACAAGGTTTTGTAGAATGAACAATAGAGTTTTTCCTACCAATCCTAATCCTAGAAGTTATGTAAGAAGAAATGAAGATGCAAGAAACAGTCAGAACGGATGCTGTAGTAATTCAGATGAAGTGAAGTTTCTTAAAAGCATAGATCAAGGAGACATATTCAGCACTAAAGGTAGTAAAAAAGGTGAAGTATTAAATGGTAAGAATAAATCTTTACCTGACCCATCTCAAAGTACTTAATTCATGTAAATTACAGTAGAATAGGAACTTAGATTAGTGTAGAAGTTGATATATGATGAATTGAGTCTTGTGTAGTTAATGCAAGGTATTATATGATGCTCTAATGCTATGGTTAAGAGTACAAAAAAAAATATTATGTTTTGCAAGATCGCAAGAAGTTTTAAGTTTTGTAGGTTAACAGAATTAGCATTTTTGAAAGAAGCGTCAAAAGAATTGAATGCGATGTCAGATCTAAGTGAAATTGAATTGATAAAAGGTCATGAATAGTTTTATTTGATCATCAAAGCTAATACAAGTGTTAAGGAGATCAAAGAGCAGTGATTGGAAGCATTTTGCAAGATTTTGTGAAGAATTTTGTGTCGAATCTACGCAAGCCCTAAATCAAAAAATTGAGGTATTTTACTTGGCATATCTTTAAATCAGTTAAGGAATTAGAGGAAATCATGGATATTTCTTTGATTCACAATGTCAAAGATAAGAATACACCTAAGATGAAAAGGGAACCAGTAGAACCCTTGGAAGATGATCCTAGGTTAGCTTTATAATCTATACTAGACAAATTTTTACATCTACAGAATGTTAGAAGTTATCTGGGATGTAAACTAGAGACTATCAGTGATAGTGACTTCACAGGGGAATATTAGAAAATCTATAATCAGGACATGTCATTGAAAGTAGGGTTTGAGCATTTGAAAGATAATGAGATCATTAAGTATGCTTTGCAATATGAATTTGATAATGAAGAATGTACCAAGATAATCCTAAGCAGAATTCACAATGGAAAGTTTTGGTTAGATGACAGAGTGATAGATATTACAGCTGACTTAATTCATGAAGTAACTAGACTATCTAAAATTGGATCCATTCCTTTGAATGAGAAAAACATGAGGAAAATAGTCATAGACAACACAAATTCATCCTATAATGTCAGAGGAATAGTAATTAGCAAGATACAACAAGATGATGTCAGATACTTGTGTAAGATCCTAACAACTAAGTTTTATGCTAACTTGAGAGAGTATGACATGGCAGTTGGAATGATACATGTAGCTTATCTGATGTGTGTAGATAAAGTACAAGTTGATATGTGTGAGATTTTGAGGATATAGTTGTTTGAGAATTGGAAAAGATAAAGAAGACTAAGTATTCATAGTTTAGATTCTCATTTTTAATCACTTATATGTTCTTTCATTTATTAAGAAGATTTCCATTCACCATTGGAAATGACTGGAATGATGGCCAAACTACAATGGAAAGGATTAACCAAGTGTATAGGAGGCATGTTATTGATAAATTAAATGAAACTGCAGTATTGGTAATTCAATCTTTTCAAAATTTGATGTCTAGCAGATCAAGGATCCCACAGTCTCTTGTGGAGAAGTATAAAAATGAGATATGTTTCATGTTTGATACTAATTTTACTTACATTGAAGTAGTAGAACCTAGAATAGAGTTCATAGACCCTCTTGGCTATGCGATATCTAAGAATGAGATAGAAGAATATGTGAGCAGATTACTTAAGTGCAATTTGGATACTCACTATAACAGGTTTGGAACCTTTGAGGAGAACTTCAACTCCACAAAGACCATCCTTGAAGAGAAGCAGTCAAAGAAAAGAGTTGAGAGTACTATCAAGAAAATTCTAAAAGATACAAGGATGATTGAGCATGAGTTCTTGGTAGCCAAGAAAATAGCAGCAACAATTAGAGATATTGGACAAAAATAAGTTTTGTCTATTCCACCTCTATCATCAATTGCATCACAGCAAGGGGAAACATTAGTTAAGGTGAAAGTGGACGAAACAGAGAAGGATCAAGAAGCAAGAATATCCACTAGATCAACCTCCTCCACACCTAGAAAAAGAGTAAAAGAGATTGCTACTAGACCGGGTAAGAGGCAAAAAACATTGGTGCCACCAGTTCAAAGGAAAATTGCACAAATCAAAGATGATGAAAGCACTCCTATTAAGAAGAAAACTTGGAAACCTAGAGTTGAGAAGGTTAATGAATAGATCATTCAAGATGGAGACTTCACAAAGATGAAAAAATATTATGATCTCTATGATTATGCAGAAAAATTGAATCTAGAAAATGTAGTGGTGAAGCATATGATTTTATCTAATAAGAAATTTGATACAATTCAGGGTAAGATACCTGATGACTTGTACAAGAAACTTGTAAGTAGGAAGAAGAGAGCATCAAAAGAAGATATAGCTATTAGAGAAAATCTTGTAAGAAAACTTTGTGTTGTAAGAGATGAAGTACACTTCAATCAGATCATGAAGGATTTAAGCATCCATTAGAGAACCAAGCAGAGAACTATTCAGATTATGGGAGGTAGATATGAAGAAGTTAACATAGAAATAGAGCAAGCAATCATTAAGGTAATGTCAGAGAATGTTGGGGAATCATCAATTGTAGTAGAATCCAAAGATCAAGTAGCAGAACCAGAACAAGAGGACATTCCCTCTCCACCAGCCATAAATATTAAGGATGAAGTAATGAATGTTGAAGGAACTAAGATCACCTTGGATAGTGATGATAACTTATTCAAGAATCTTGAAAACATTGTTGAAAATTTGGCTTTTGAAGAGTAGGAGACTACCAAAGGAGAAGAAAAAATAGAAACCACAGTTGTAGAACCTAAAGTGATAGAAAAATAAGTACCTGTTACCACTCAAGAAGAAATCAGTCTTACACCTGTGACTAGCAAGAAAACTCAGATTGGTTCTATGATTGAGAATTTGGGAAAGGAAGTAGATGATGATGATCATATGGAATTGATCACATCTTTGAACAAGATCATTGGTAAGAACAAGAAAGTAAAGAGTCTTGAACGATGCTTGAAGGAGCTTATTGAGAAGTTACAAGGTATTATTACTACACAAATTATAGAAGATGACCCTCTGGAGAGAGAAAAGAAAGTAATGAACACTTTTGATAATGAGTTTACAAATCTATCTGATACAGCAAAGGTGAAAGCTCAAGCAGCTTATGAGGCCAAAACACTTTTTGACATCAGTCAGAATATCGAGAATGATATCAATAACCTTGATATCTATATAAAGGACTTAAGGATGAATTTGGAAAGAGGAAAATCCTTGTACATTCAGTGTACAAAATTAGAGAACTTGGTAGTAGAGGAAGTTTAGAAGATGAAGATGAAGGAAGTAGAAATTTAGAATGAGACAAACCTTCTTTCGAGCCCCAATGTGAAGGTATTTGATATTGAGCAGAAAATTCAAAAGATTTATGATGAAATGAGAGTTTTTCAAGATGACAAGGACATGAAGATGAAGAGATTCACTCTTTTAAGAGAGCACATTTCTATAAACTTAAGCACTATTGAAGGGCAACTAGAAGAATGTCTTCCAGCCAAGACATCTTTTCAGAAGTTTAGTTATGAGAATCTCCAAGCATGTGAGATTGCATCTTATGGTTTATGCACACTACTCAGTGTGGTAGATTCAATTAATAAATCATGGGAGAAAGAGTTAGAGGCTATGAAGATCAATTTTGCAAATTGTGTTGCAAGCCTACCAGCTTTGCAATATTTAATTAAGGTATAACTTTTTGTGAACACAGTTTTTTTACCCTCACCTTTTTTTGTCATTGTTGTCAAAGGGGGAGAGATATATAGTATAAAATTGATAAGGATACATACTCTTAGGGGGAGTATAGTATATAGAGAGGATTCATGAAGTCATAAGGACAATATATGTATATATATATGTATGTATGTATGTATGTATGTATATATATATATATATATATATATATATATATATATATATATATATATATATATATATATATATATATATATATATATATATATATATAGTATTATGGCCACAATTTTGAGATTTTGAAGTTGTAAGACTTAACCAATTTTCTCATTTGTTGCCACCAATGACAAAGGGGGAGATTGTTAGCAATTTGGCTGAGTTGGTTACATAGATGTTGTCATTATGGAAACATATGATCTACATGAAGATCACACAGGTTTAGAGAGCTAGTATGTCAGAGCACAATGCAATTTGTCTAAGTATGAGACATTGTATTTTTACCAGTGAACCAGATGACAGTTTTGGTTTGCGATGTTGATTGGAGTAAGTTCAATGCTTAAGCACTTGAACATAGACTCTATGGTGCCTATTGAGGACTCACCTCAGAGAACAAGTCAGTACAACATGTACGGAAGAAGTTATGATAGTTTTACTAAAGACAGTGCTAAGCCGACAAGATAGAATATGAAGACATAATAGATAAAGAGTTAAGAGATTATTTTGTTTATCAAAATAATGACTTAACAATATAAAGGGATGACATCCTAGATGTTAACCCTTTGATAAAGATATTTTTTAATATGATAGTTGACTAGAAAGTTATTAATCTTAATGACTTGTATAAAGATATGTAAAGATGTAATTGTAATAGTGATGTAACGAATGTATGTAATAGCGATAGTGAAAGAGCAGTGAAGAGATATTGATGCAAGCAGTATAAGGTTATGTACCTTGACCTACTTTTGTAATCAGTAAATATTGTATATTACTTTTTGGAGTAGTGGGCTCATCCGGTAATCACATTTTGTACTACCAACTCCTAACAGGGTTGAGGCTTCTAACAAGGTCTATAGTCCCTTAATCAAGACTGAGACACTATATGCATGTAATAGACTCTTAATAGGGTCAACATCCTTAACAAGATACTTTTGATTAGTGGATCTTTGTGGGTACCATCCCCACCAAGGTTTTCCCTTGGCCAGGATTTCCTCAAGAACAACTAATGTGTTATGAGTTCTTTAGTTTTATTGCTATGCATGTTGTTTAGCTTCTTATGTTATGCATGTGTTAAGATAATCTGTTATATCCATAATTGGGAAAAAGTTAAAGTTTGTAGAATACTGATTCACCCCCCCCCCCCCTCCTTTCAATATTCCCTATTTCTAACACCTAATTCATAATAGTGTGAGTGCATGGATTCATGGAAGAACCCTTTCACCTACCACTCTGCATTTCAAATCAAACTCTATCCCTAGAGATTCTAAGGTAGATCTCTACAACTGAAGCAAGGATCGACACTGGGAAGCATGATGTCACCATTATTCAGGGAAAGAAGACCCTAGGGCTAAGCATGCTAGAGAAGAAGGTAGTGGTTGAGGGAGTAATCATGTCTAAGTTATTGCAAATAGACCCTCCTTCTCATCTATGAAAAATGGATTTTTGACCTAGATGGATGCCTTTCAAACATAAAGAATTCCTTCAGGTATGTGACCTAAGATTGCTGGGAGACATGCATTACTCCAAGGATTGAGGACCCAAATCTATTCATTGATATGAAATAAGTAACACAAGAAGAGAAACCACCAGGGAATGCTTTCTATAAGCTTTTTGTTGAATTAAAGCCCTCTAAGGGAATTCCCCATAAACTCAAAGGGAATATGAATGAGGAGAGTTGGTTTGAAGATAAGAAATTGGCATTTTGGATTTACCGCCTAGAGATCCAAGAAATGCAAACAAGCCTTGGTAACACAACACATGATGGGTAGTTTAATTAACTATAGGATCAAGCCCACAAGGATGATGAGGAGAATGCTCCTAGATAGTCCACATCTCCATTCGGTGTGGAAAAAGGAAAAGTAATTACAATGAAAATTTTGCATGGATCAAGGATCATTCCTCCTACTTCATAACATGCCTAAGTAACAAGTTTTGGAAATTTAAAGGGGAAAATGTCTGATACAAGGAAGCAAGTAGATTCTTCCTCCAGCTCATTGCAACAAATAGTTATTGCTACTCCTACACCCCTGCCATCCAAAAGACAAAATACAAGCTTTGGCTTGGGGAACACATCGATAATGGTTCAGGTAAGTTTCATTCCCCCTCTTCTCAACTCTCAGTGTTTAGTTTCCATCACTGGACTTGTCATTGCTTCCACTCCACCTATTGTTCCATCTCAGATTGTGCCACCAATACTCACTACCACTACTATTATTCTTATCACCCTTGTGAGAATGTCATCAATTCCTTCTTCCACCATGCCATCAACTATAGTTCCTTTCATAGTGATTTCCTCAAGCCCAAATCCATTCACCCCACCTAGGGTTACTCGAGTGTTAAATTTTGACACCACTTCAGTGGTGATTTCAAGCTCTACCCTTCTACTTATCCAATCAAGTGAAGTTGACACTTGTGTTTCTCCCCTGAAAAACTCTCCAAAGTTTTCCCCCATTCTCTTTGACCACAATATCCTTACCCCTATAGAAATTTGCATTGGTAACAATCTCGTATCCAATCCCACCTAGAGTACCATTTTTGGGCCAATACAACCCTTCTTATGAGGATTTACAAAAAAAAATTAAGACATGGAAGTTGGTGAGAGCTCAGTAAGAACAAAAGAAGGGAAAAGTTGAACTAAAGCTTGCAACACCTAGTGTGCAGTCTTTATTTAACAATCAACATCAGTATCTGTTATTCATAAACATACAACCTAGGGTGATCAAATCCTAAGGAGAGATGACTGTGAATGACTATTAGATTTCCTATTGGGGGATTGAACTAATCTCCATGTAGTAAGAAGATAAGGTAGATCTTGTCGAAGAAGAATAGAGAGTCATGTATCTGAACTACGTGAAGAAGGTGAGAGGGTTAGGAAACAAGAGGAGCTGAGAAGAATGAAAAAAACAAATGATCACCTCATGGCAAGAGAGAAGTGCCAGGAGACTAAGCTCAAGGTTCTCAAAGCCCAAGTCCTCTAGGAGAAAACCAACAAGGATATGCTTTAAATCCAAGTGCAAGATGCAACATCCCAGCTGCAACAAAAGAAACAAGCAAAGAGTGAAGCTTTGAAGAAGCTCACTGAGAAGGAGTCAAAGATAGCACAACTATAAGATAGCATGGAAGATACCACACATCTCCAAGATCAATTCAAGATAGTTACAACGAAGAAGGAACACATGCATTTGTCACTTTGCATTCAAGAAAATGAGAGAAAGAGAGATTTGCAAGAAAATTCCATTGAGGTAGAAGTGACAAGGCGATTTCATAAAACCCTACTTTGGTGAAAGGTATTTATCCATGTGTATCTTTGTAATTTCAATCTTTCATGATGAATACTATAATTATTATTGATATCACTGATAGGCCTTGACCTAAATTAGAGAATCATCCATTTAAGTCGGCAGAACTAGATTCGATGGGTGCATTTTTTAATGTATTGTATTATATTTTACATGTTGAATATGTTAGGGAATACATTCATGCCAATTTGGAGTACCTAGGTACATTCCATATGCAAGATTTATACCTAAAGAAACTAGAAGGAGAGGCTTGTAGTTTGAAGAAATAATTTAAATCCCTATAAGTCAAATAAGTTTGATCAATTTGCTAGGTTTCCAATGATTGAGGAGGATGAATGGATTTGATATATACAAAGTATAATACATGGTGAATTTATATGGCTTAGAAAGACATTTAAGATTACCAAAGAGGTCATACATGTACTAACAAGATTGTGTGCATTCGGTGAAGTCCCTATACTTAAGTCAATAAACAATGTCATGGTTCATAATGTCATTGGAGCCAAGTTTGACAAGAGATGTATTCCCATCAATGAAATAATTAAGGTTGGTGTTAAGTATGCATCAATGGTGATTGGGTATAATATTTATCACTCTAGTAGAGACAATTCAATGTATGCTACTGCAATTTACACAACATACCAAATGCTAAAGGAGGACAAGGATAGCATGAGAAGGATTATTACAATTTGGGGATATTTTAAGGGATTTTAGAAGATGATACAATCTAAGGATAGAATCCCTTAGTGCATAGTTGGGAAATATCAAGATACAATCTTCTTTATGGTTGATATAGACCAATACTTAATGGTAGCAATTGAACCAAGAATGTCATGGGTAATGTTAATGGGATATGCAGTAGTGGAATAGGTACTAGATCTACATGCTCAAGATCTGCTGAAGAAACCCATCGACCCCACTAAGGAAAGATTCAATCAATATAAAGAGAAGGACCCCAAGGTGCATATAGAGTCACAAAAATGTGAGATATAGACAAGAGTAAGAAGGAAGTGTTAGAAATAACACAACTGAGAGGGGGGGTGAACCAGTTTTGTGCCAAATATTTAAAATTTGATTTTATAAACAAATTACTTAATACAAATATGAACACTTCAAGAACAACACCATAAAAAAAGTATTTATTGTTGAGGAAAACCTCGTTAAGGGAAAATATTGGTGGGAATGATGCCACAAATAATGCACTAGAAATATAGTATCCCTATTAGGAGATGATCATTACATCCAGTACAAAGTCCCTATTAGGATTCCCTTCCACTATTAGGAGTTGAATTAAAAGAAGAGCTCACTACCCCAGCAAACTTCCTAAATTTGAAGATTAAATCCACCTTTTGGATCCACTTGTGTGTGTGAAAATTTTGTACCTGATCTATAGACACAACACTCAGTAAAACATTAGAGGTTAGTGATAATCAAAATCGTGCAAAATTGAAAGCTATCTAACCAAGCGATTTACTGCCTTCTAATAGGTGCGAGATTAATGTTCTCAGATTGTAATTGAGATCAATGACCTAGACGACACCTAAATGAAGGATTTGAATGCAATTGATCTAGATATGAGATTGAATGCAATTAATCTATATTTTTGATATTTTCTATGCAATAAGAATGATAAAATGATATGAAACTATCTATATGAAAACTGATATGCTATGCTAATCTAACAATGATATGTAATATGAATGCAAAAATAAGATTGATCTCACAAAGATGTCGATTCACAAGAGCTTTGATTCTTCAATTCCAATTCTCTAGCGTGATTGTGCAAAATATGAGATGCTTGGATGCAAATTTGAGAGATGATTGAGAGATGAATTATGAAGAGTTGAGCCTTGTTTTTATAGAAATCTAGGGCTTTGGAGGTGCATGGGAAAAAGCCATAAATCACTCAAATAACTCAGGTTGATTTTTGAGTTATTTTTAAATAAAGCATAATTAACTCACAAAAACATGCAAAAGCTAAGCTTTAACTCAAAATAGAGTTTAGCTTTAATTGATAATTGATAGTTGTCTGCTTTTATGATTATGCATGTTTTATTTATGAATTAATTTAATAATAAAGTGATTTATTTCCAACTTAACTGCTTTTAAAAATAAAACAATTGATTTATGGGTTAATCAATTATTTAATCAAACTTTTATTAAAAACTTGATAGCATCTTTTTCCATTTGCAAACTCCAAAGCAAGATCATATTGTGCAGTCCCAATGTCTAGCAAGGTGGAGAACAAGAGGGATTAGCAAGCTGGTGGAAGAGATGGAAGACAAGAGAATGAAGGAGAATGAAGGGAAGAAATCCTCAAGGGAAAACTCCTCAAGAATACCCAAGCTAGGGAAAAATTTTCATGTAAAGTGCATTTGGACAAGCAATGAAAGGCCAACATAGGATAAGTCACAAAAGTGTAATGCCAGAGCAGGATAGGATGCAGTCCAAAGGAGTAGACATGTCAAGAGGCTTCATAGCATTGTGTTTTACTCTTTCTTTCTTTTTTTTCTTATTAGATCAAGACCAAAGGGGAAAAAGATAGCGATAGGTGAAAATGAATGGAGGAAAATAAATATGAAGGATAAATAGGAAGGGATTGAAAGCAAGATCATCATCAGACAACTCACAAAATAGCCAAATGTTCGTGTATAGATCAACATTGTCAAGATCAAAGAGAGAAGATGAAATGGATGAAATATGTAGAAGAACTACGCATGATCCCTGATTGCCAAGTTTTCATCATGGTACTTATCCAAGGCACCACAAGGGAGTGGTTTTCTCCTTAGGATGAAATTTTTTTTTTCTCTTTACTTTTGTTACCAAGGCGCCTGTTTCTAGGTTTTCACCAAGGCACATTTTCATTTTATTTTATTTTTCATTTCTTTTTTTTGGAAGAAGGCAAGCTTTTTAGATAATTCTCCTTGAAAGGATAAACCATGATATGCTAAGGATTCAAAATGATATGCTCAAAGATGTTGATAGGGAAAGGAACACGGAAGAGAAAAATGGAGGATAGGGTTTTATGTAAAGCGAGTGAGGTTGGAAGATAGGAGGAATAGGCAAATGAGGAAAAAGGATAGAAGGTAGAAGGTTAATGAATGGAAGGATTGTGAAAGGGTAGATGGAAAGGAAGGCAAGATCAACGTAAACACACACCTTGAAGGGTGGCGAGAGGGTGGAGGAAACATGAATGAAGGAATACGTGAAGGAATATGGCGAATGGATAGCAGAGGTTGAGGTTTGGGCGCATTAAATGGAAGAATATTTTTGGAAGGAGATGTAGTGGAAGCCTTTGGAAGCTTGAATGTCAATTTCACTTTTTGTTCAACACTAGACTCTTTCAAGAGAGACTTTGGAATCCATATAGTCATAGGCTTTTTATTTCCTTTTGATGATTTAGAGATAATATCTTCAATGATGGATTTTGGAACCCATACTTGTCTTGTAATTTTTTTCTTAGATATCTCTTTTGACTTTATGTTTCCATGTCTATTAGAGGAGACATGGTGATCTTTTTTTGATGGATTCTTGTATTGCTTCTTTTTCTTGTATTGAACATTAAAGTTACTTCCAAAGGGCTTGGGACTTGTGGAAGAAGGAGGAGGATATGACTGGTTTAGATGGGTGGGTGGATGAAAAGGATTCAAGGGTATGCATCTATGTTGATCTTGAGGAAAGATGGGAGATGGAGGTATGTAAGGACCTAAGATGGATGGAAAATTAGGAGAGCTAGGAGGGGAAAGTGAAGGGACATAAGGACCCAAGATGGAAGGAAGGCGTGAAGATATTTGTAGTGGTGGAAGAGGTCCAAGGATGGAAGTGGAAGATGCAAAAGGATAATAAATAAGTTCATCAGCATCTATATGACAACCAAGGATATCAACATCTTTAGAGTGAGCATTAGAATTTTCAATAGAATCATGGACATCTTGAATATGAGCACCTTCTTTGATAGGATTGTTCAAAGCTTGCAAAGACTTAGGAAGAGTAGAAAGTGAAAGTGAACATGGAGTGGTAGAATAAGAAGATGAAAGACTTTGATCTTGACAAGGATCTTTGGATAGCATAAGCGCATAATTTTTCTCTTGTTTTTCAATAGGCTTAACATTGGAAGGAACACCATTTTTACCAACCTTAATGGAAGTATCATCTTTGGAAAGTGCAAGTGTAGTAAGGTCATTTTGATTGTCAATAAGCTCATTAGTGTAAGTAGTAGCCTGATCTTGCTTAAGAGAAGACTTAAGACATGGTGGAATGCATGAAAAAGGGGGTACAGGATCAAAAGAACCCTGAGGTGGATAAGAGACATTGTGAAAAGGAGTGGATGACATGGAGGGTTCTTGATCTTGATCTTTCTTTATGTTCTTTTCTTTACCATTTTTAGAGTCCTCTTGACATGGAGCCACTTCTAAGGACAAGGAAGCATGTTGGGATTTTATGGATGACTTTGGAAGAGATGGTGGAGGACTAGCTGAAGTAGGGATTATAGCATATGAAGGCTTAGGCTCTTTAGATTTATCATTATTGAAAGTATTTGCAGCCGAGTGAAGGTTAGCTTGAGTTTCTTTAAGAGGTAGCCCTGGAGGATAACTATAGGGAACCACATGAAAAGTATCAGGGCTTGTGTCAGATGAAGGTTCTGTGAAAGATTTGAAAGACTCGGAAGCTTTAGGAAATGTATGGGTATTGGAGGAAGTAAGGGATGGAAGGGAACCATCACAAGACAAAGGTCCAACATTAACATGATCTTGCTTGAGAGTGTAATCTTTATTTTCAGTCTGAGAGTTCTTAGAGGAGAGATCCTTATAGTATGCATGTTTATAATCAGGGTGGTAAACTTTCTCTTCCTCAAGTGAAATAGATGGATCATCTAGGTATTGTGCATAGAAATCATCAAAGTCTCTTTCATAATCAGAATCATATGGATCACCCTCACGATCTATCCAATGTGATGGCCCATTTGTAGTAAGCAGGAATGGACGATGAGGAGGACTCTTAGGAACAGAGGTGTCATAGGTATCATTACATTGTTTTTCATCATAGTCATCATAGTCTTCAAAGCTAGATGTGTCACTCTAGGTGGAAGAGGTATCATATTGCTCAATTTTTTTCCGGGGGCATGGTGACATGTACAAGTCTTTATCAAATGGAAAAGAGTATAGAGATTCCATGGAGAACTTTTTAGATTCCTTCTCTTTCTCAAGTTTGTCAAGTTGGACTTGCATAGCTTGCAGCTGCTTCATCATAGTGGTGATTATAGCTTCTTCCTCTTGTGTACTAATTCTTTGAGACATGTGTACTAATTCTCAATAGCTATTGCTCTATTCCTGACACAATGATATTTTTGACAGATTTTGGAACTAGGCTGGAAACATTGGATATCTTGCAATTTGACAATTTCTGACAACTCTCTCAAATTTTTCCAAACGACACTCTGCAGACTCGTACGACACTGGGTAGTCTATGAAATGACAGTTGCTAAACTCGTATGATAGTTGGGTAGCAATGAAATGATAGTTGACAAAACTCGTATGATAGTTGACTTCCTGAAATGACTTTTGACTCCAGAAAAGATTTTACGTCAATTTTTGCAAAATTTAAGGTCTTCAGTTTTGGATTGTTTGCAAATTGTACTGTGCAGATTTTGAAGGTTATACCAGATTTGATCATTTTTAATAGCTAAGTAGATAAACAAACACGCAGAACAACAAGCAAGTGATTACAAGCACATTTGAAAACAATGAACAAGGGCAAAAGCAACCTTGTACATGAACAATCAAGTGACCAAATTGTGCTAATCCTTGAGAGTACTAATTGTGTATGTTCTGAAAAGTTTTGCAATAACACACATATACCTGAAAGTGAAAAATTGGCCTCTCTAGGGTTCTTTGTAATGGTTTGACTCTGCAACTTTTATGATTCAAAGGGGTGAACTCCAATCCCGGTGCACCAGGGTTTTGACACAGTCCGAGAACTTAATCTTCAAGAGCTGCTAGGGAGATCTGACAACCCAACAATGAACCATACCCGTGGAGATTTCTTCCACAAGGACATTTATATAGCGGTTGTCACTACCATGGTGAAAATGGCTATGACCGCTTGAGGTTCCATCAACACAGTTTTCCCTGTGAAGGGATTGTCCGCTACGGTTAACCCTCTCTAAAGATGACTCACAATAGCATACCACAAGGGGACTTGGCTCCAGATTCAAGGTTTTGACACCTCTGCACTTTTAACCCAAACAAAGCAAGCAGATTAATCTGACACGCTAAGACAAAGTTTTGTTCCACCAAGGTCTGTGATATCAACTCCCCGTGATCTATCAACCTCTCCGGGGAGAGAATGTATCAATCAATAAGAGAAGACACACTAACCAATTTTGATTCACCAAAGCTCGTGATATCAACCCTACATGATCTATCAACCTCTCCGGAGAGAGAATGTGTCGATCAATAAGAGAGGATGCACTAACCAAGTTGAATGTGAAACGCACTAAGTATCCTCCCTACCTACAAGGATTCCATCGTCAAGAAAGATTTCGCTAGGAATCCAATCTCTCAAGAATCACGAATAGTGTTCATAGGGCCTAATTACTATGTGAGCATAGATATATGTTTCGAAAGTAAATCTACCAAAAGCATTCAAAAAGTAGAAAGAGGAACACTTAACGCTTAAAGCAAATATGAGATGAGTCCACAAGGTGGAACACTTAACACCTCACACAAGCTAAAAATGAGTCCCCAACTTAGAAAACAAGTGAGTTCCTAAAAGCACAAAAGGGTTGCCAAGTGGAACATTTAACGCTTCTGTCCTGTTGACCCCTCTCCTTTATGGCGCTGAGATTGCAACCACGGGGTGGAAATGAGGGGCCGGCGGATTAGCGAGTCCAATAACCCAAGATAGCAATTAAGATCAATCACAAGTATCCTAAGACTACTTAATGAATCCTTAAGGGATCACAACCTAGTATCAAATTATGCAAGTGTGTAGAATAAAAGCATGAGAAGACGCACACAAGCTAGACACATAAGAGATTTATTTTAAGCCCAAATCAAAATGTTATTAGATGAAGGAGAATACCTGGTGATCCTCGCAACATGCTTAGTAGATTTTACCTTATTTTTAGCAATTCTTGCGCTTTTCCCAATCAAAACCAGTAGAGAGCAATCAAAAATAGAGAATTTCAATTGTCAAAATTAGCAGTTAGCCGAAATATAAAAATCAAATCTGATACTCTGCTCTGAAAAATGAAACGACAGTAAAAAACTAGTACGGAAACTCATATGACAGTGGGTATTCTCTCAGACGACAGTCCAAAAACTCGTACGACACTGGGTATGCTACCATACGACAGATTATCTCTCAAATGGCAGTGGGTATGAAATGAAACGAGTCGCAATCCGATAGACTGTCATATGACAGTGGGTAGAGTATCATACGACAGTGGGTATCTTACCATATGACAATCAAATCCTGATGCTGAAACTCGTACGATAGTGGGTATCTTACCATACGACACTGGGTGTCTGATGAAATGACAATCTAAAAAAGCTCGTACGACAGTGGGTCTCTTACCATACGACAGTCAAATCCTGATGCTGAAACTCGTATGATAGTGGGTCTCTTACCATACGATAGTTGAATCCTGATGCCAAAACTCGTACGACAGATGTACGGACCAAAATTAAAAATTGCACTGTACGGACAGCTTTGATAGAAAAAGTGCCAAAATTTTTTATTTTTTTATTTTTTTTTGCAGGCAAAAAAGAAACAAAAAATAACGTCCTACTGAGAATACCACCAGAACGGGCAAGAGCAAGGGAATTCTGATAGAGAAATGATAGAAGATTGATAGAAATCAAGGGAAGCCCGTTTCAGGGCCCCACGGTGGGCGCCATAAATGTGTGTGTGAAAATTTTGTACCTGATCTATAGACACAACACTCAGTAAAACATTAGAGGTTAGTGATAATCAAAATCGTGCAAAATTGAAAGCTATCTAACCAAGTGATTTACTGCCTTCTAATAGGTGCGAGATTAATGTTCTCAGATTGTAATCAAGATCAATGACCTAGATGACACCTAAATGAAGGATTTGAATGCAATTGATCTAGATATGAGATTGAATGCAATTAATCTATATTTTTGATATTTTCTATGCAATAAGAATGATAAAATGATATGAAACTATCTATATGAAAACTGATATGCTATGCTAATCTAACAATGATATGTAATATGAATGCAAAAATAAGATTGATCTCACAAAGATGTCGATTCACAAGAGCTTTGATTCTTCAATTCCAATTCTCTAGCGTAATTGTGCAAAATATGAGATGCTTGGATGCAAATTTGAGAGATGATTGAGAGATGAATTATGAAGAGTTGAGCCTTGTTTTTATAAAAATCTAGGGCTTTGGAGGTGCATGGGAAAAAGCCATAAATCACTCAAATAACTCAAGTTGATTTTTGAGTTATTTTTAAATAAAGGATAATTAACTCACAAAAATATGCAAAAGCTAAGCTTTAACTCAAAATAGAGTTTAGCTTTAATTGATAATTGATAGTTGTCTGCTTTTATGATTGTGCATGTTTTATTTATGAATTAATTTAATAATAAAGTGATTTATTTCCAACTTAACTGCTTTTAAAAATAAAATAATTGATTTATGGGTTAGTCAATTATTTAATCAAACTTTTATTAAAAACTATATTATTAAATAATGACAACTTGCTTTAATTAATTAAATAAGAATTTAATCAATTATTCATATGATATTAGATTTATTGTCAAAATTAAATAATACAATTAATAATAGATATAATTAAATTTAATTACACAATTAAGTGGCAAATATTAAATCTAATTAATTAAATATGCAAAATATTTAAATAATCAAATTTTAGGATAAATGTGATTTATTGCCAAATAATTATAAAATTAAAGATAATTATGATGATTAGGAATATTGCTAGGAATATTCCTTGATGCAGAATTTAAGATAATCAATTAGATTTGATGATGTTTAGATGTGCCTTAGATTAGGACTTTGATGTCGATTTCGTTCAAATTTTTGATATAGAAGATGAATGAACTTATAGCCCATTTTTGGGGTATTACACCACTGTCCAAAGAGAGGCATGAAAGTATATATATAGAAATTAATTTATTGATAGAAACTTGATTTTCCTATACAATTATAATGAAGTGCATTATAGTCATAATCACTTCTTTACATCTTGTAAAACTTGCATCCATGTGCTCACATTCTCCCATACATACCCAAATACAACAAGGAATGAATTTCATTTATACAAGTTACAAAACAAAATTAGGTCGGCATGTTAAGACTTCCCCAATGCAAAAACTCTTACATAGACCCTTTCTAAGATACACATAGTACCTTAAACAAGTAAATAAAAAATATAAATGATCATTTACATGCCAAGATCCATAATCCACACACAACATCCACATCTAAACATGTTATCTCTTCTAGTCAGCCCCAAATAGGTCTTTGCAAGTCCACATGCCATGACTGATGTCACCACAAACCTAGCGACCCAAGGATATCAAAAAATGTTCTTCCATGTGTCTTTTTTCATGCCTTGAGCTCACATACCATAACTCATACTCGCATCCAAGTTATACCAAAAACTCAAAGACCATCTCAGTCATAATCCTCTGCCACTATTATGTAACCAATCTTCACCAAAATAGCTACAAATCATCCAAATAGCTATATGAAATCTAATGTCTTTGGATATAAGGTGTACACACTTCCCTCTACACAAATTTTTCCTCGCATATATTGTAACACCATACAATATTTGTACACAACTCTCAGACTTGCTCGAACCTGTGATAACCATTCTTTCTGAAACTTCTAATGTATCCAATTGAAACATATGTTGACATCAATGAAAAAACATGAATGTCAACAAATCAAATAGAAATAATTTCAAAAATCTCCCCCTTTGGCATTGATGGCAACATGTGAAAAAAACCATCAACCCAAATAATATCCTTCTTAATACAAATTTCTCAATATCCTCTTCATAGCTCCCCCTAAGGCAGTAGGGGTTTTTTACTTGAATCTCTCCCCCTTTGACATCAATAGAAAAGGATTCCATAGCTCTTTTCCTTCTCTGCACATCCCACCTCTACAAAGTGTAGATTTTTTAAATCTTCATGCTTGCAACAAACATGGTGCTTGATCACCCAAATATGCTCTATTATGATTTTCAATCACTTCCCCTAAGGAGTGCATCAAAGCATAGGTCTAGGGAATAATATAGCTCTAATAACTACTGGATTGAGGCATTCTTGCATCATTTAGTTCTCAATGGGAAGGGCTCTCACCCCAAATATACCTTTGAGATATTCAAAGGTATCTTTTGGAAAAGTTTTGGCGAATATATTTTCTATTTTCTCCTTTGTACTGTTGGCCATTTGGATAAGTGTAATATCATGGTGTTGTCATTATGGCAACATATATATTCAGTATTAAGATAGCATGATTTGAGGAGGAAGTTCTATATAAGAACTTATGAAAATTTTCAAAGTATAAATGTGTTTATCTATCTACATAGAGACTATTTTGATAAGTGATGTTCATAGAAGCACGTTCAGTGCATGCGCACTTGAACATAGATCATTCTAGGTATATTGAAGATACATGTAAGGGTGAAAGTATGTATAGCATGTACGGAAAGAGATATCGATGTTTTACAAAGATAGTGTTGAGTCGACCAGAATAGAGCAGCGATAAGAAATTGGTTATATTTAGTTAAGGGATTATTTAGTTTATCAAAATAATGAAATTAACTAATTAGGGATGACATCCTAGATGTTAATGTTGGAGATTTTCCAGCAAGCCAGTGCTGACTGTATGTTTGTCATTGATGACAACATATAGTAAGTAGCATGCATTGAAGACTTATGCAGTAAGATTTGAGTATATGTTGCATGGACATGTTATTAGCATGATATCATGGATGCAGAGGTTAACTATTAGTACAGATAGTTATATAGAAACTTGTGTCAACAGTATTCCTGACAGAGTTACAGGCAGTGTTCAGTGAATGATTGTCCATGTAGTTATTAGGGAGCCTTGCACATTTGGATATATGATGGAGACATGTTATTGATGTTACATTCATGGACACAGCATCTGATGATCAGTAAAAGTAAAGTTATGCAGTCACTATTCAGCAGTAGCAGTTTCTTGTGTTTATTCAGAAGAGCCGACAGAGATTATATTGGTTTAGGAGTTGTGCCTATCATTTCAGTGTGTGCCCTTGGATTAGTTCTTGGAGAAGAGTTAGTAATGTTTGGTTAAGAGCGCATGATGTAATTCAGCTTGAGGAGAAAGTTTCAGTCACCTTGGTAGAGCCAACAATGTGTAGCATGCATTTACAATTATTAATATTGGATAGGTACCATATTGTGTTGCATTCTTAGTAGAGCTGACAGAATTATTATTGGAGTATGTTATGGTTTCTCTAATATGTTTTCAAGGTGGTTCTAATAGGCCAACTTGATTACATCATTTAGAGGAAAGATATTTATAGGCAGTCATTTGTGATTGCTAAAGTATGGTTCAGAGTTGATTGTGAAGAGTAGAGCAGAGTGTGCGAAGTGTTGAGAAATCAGAAGAAGGTCTATGTGACCAAGTAAAGTATTTGTGCTATACATTGGAATTGATCCAGACAATAGGTCAAAGCGTAGTTCACCAAGATCCAAATATAGTGTGTATCTATTATTCAGAAGGTTGTAGCCTTCACCCATTCGAGCAGTGTGTCCTCACCCCTAATAGGGTTAATTGTAAAAGACTCCTAATAGGGTCCGACCCTTAACCAGGTCACTGTACAAAATATATTGTAAAGAAACTCCTAACAGAGTTAAGGATCTTCTAACAAGGATCATAATATGCTAGTGAAGATTATTAGTGGGTGTCAATTCCCACTGAGGTTTTTACCTATTTGGGTTCCTTGTAACCAAAATATTGGTGTTGTGTTCAAGTGTTATTTCATTATGTTTATGCTTTATATTTAAGTATACTTAATTGGACAAACAATTGAAACTTGTAGATAACTGATTCACCCCCCCCCCACTCTCAATTATCTCTTGGGACTATTCATAACAATTGGTATCAGAGCCAAGTGCCTCAGAGAGAAAGTTTAACAACTTGAGGTTGATTAGATGGAATTCTTTAGAAAAGATAGTCCTAAGTTTGATGCAGAGAATTATCTTGATTGGAAGAACCAGATAATGACACATTTGCAGTGCATTTCTTTTGAAGTTTTTGAAGTGGCTATCAAGGAAGTTAAGATCTCCTCTCTAGTAGGTCTTTCAAAGGATGATGCTAAAAGAAAGTAGAGGGATTTGTTCCATCAGAATGCAATAGAAAAAGAAGCCCTTATCAGTGCCCTATCTGATAGTGAGTTTTTAGAGATAAACAAAATAGACACAACCTACAAGATATGGAAGCACCTAAAAGACATGTTTGAAGGAGATAAACAAGAAAAGGACGCACACAAAAAAACTTGGAAGAAAAGATACAATGCATTAGAGATGCTACTTGAAGAGTGTTAGCTATTTTTCTTGCATTGGTAAATAACTAGATCATAAACTTGATCTCTCCCTTTTGATGCTCTTTTCCTAGCAAGAGAAATGCTAATTAAAAAGGTATAAAATACCTTCTTCACTTCAGGCTCCACAGACCCAGGTGGGTGTACCTACTTCTCTACTTATGCAAACTGATACAAACACCCAATAAGAAGATTCACTAGTGGATTAAATAAAACAAACATGTCCTGCAACGGGATTCATAACTAAGATGAATCTCTGATATGGGAAGCCTACCCACATACTCAATATATCTTCCAAGCTCATCAACAGAAAGGGAAAGTTGATTGATTAAAATGGTGCTTGATTGGAAAATGACCTCTAATAGTAAGGATCAGTGCCTTCAATCTGGGCATGGAGTCAAAACCAATAGATATATACCCAAACTACAAACCATGTTTCATTGATTAATATCCCTGCATTAATGCCTTACATTAACACATTTCTATCACTCAATATGAAGAATCATACAAATTCATAGTACTGATTAATTTCCAATCTGCATTTAAGGATTTTATAATCCTTCCTTGAAGGTTACCCAAATACAAATAGATATATTCTCCCTTGGAGAAGACAAACTCAATATCCCTTGAATACTAAACTCATACTAAAATTGAGACTCAATACAATGAAGACAACTCCCTGAAAACCATACATGCCTTACATGTATTTCGATTTGCAATCAAGTTTTAAAATACTTGCATTAAATCTATGACAAAAAATGAAGAATGCAAACCATTACACTTAGACAATCATGAACCAAAATGGAACTTCATTTGAACCCTTCTTGGAGAACCCCCTGCTGGAATCACGACAGACCTGGAACCATTCAATGGATGTTTACCCAGAATCTGGAACCTAGACCAGAGTTCTTCCAAAATTCAAACCTCTCCCACTGAAAAGAAAGGACTATAAGAAGAGAAAGGGTAAAATGCCAGCAAGAATCAAGAAAGGCCACTTGTCAGATCCTTCATCTGATGAATCATTGCTCTAAACTGAATGAACCATCTACTCTTTTCTCCTGAGAACACCTCTTTTCATCTCCTCAAACTGATTTATGAGTCACCGGATGCAACCAATTCAGATATTTTATAAAAATCCCTTGACCCCTATTTTGTTCAACTGCAAATATCTTGAAACCAGCTAAGCTTGCATCAAATCTGATTCCAAAAATGAAATCCTCATTCTCTCACCTTTCTGACGATATATAACACTTGATATTTAGCCAAAAAAAATGAATTCCCTAGACACTAATCCGTGAGCAGCCTGTCATTTAAATTTTTTAATATTCTCCATAGTCAGACTATATCAAATTTAAAATCTTTTCTCAATCTGCAATTTAAAATTATTTTCACATTAATCTACACTTTTCTCAGGAAGCACCAGTATCCGCCACATGCCACCATCTCATTGAGTGCACAGGCTTGACCTCGGGTTAACTCCATCATCTGGAGAACTGGCGAATACATGTATCTCCCAATCTCCAAGTCAAATTCTTAACCACAGTTTAATCTAGAGAACTAGTGAAATAGTCAATTCTCAAGTTCTCTGAATAAATCCTTGACTAGGGTTAATATTTGGAGAATGGGCGACTAAGCCCATTCTCCAGTTCTCTAAATATCTCATGCAAACCGCTAGGCACTTAGAGAACTCACGACTATTTATTCTCATGATCTCAGAATCATCTGGGCTTAACCACTAGCATTTAGCGAATCAATGACTGGCGGTTAGTTGACTGCATCTCCGAATCGCTAAAACTTTACTCTACCGCTGGTTTAATCTGGCGAACTCCTGAATGGCTACCACGTGTCCACCTATCCAGTCACAACGACCTGTGCTCTCCTACAAAATTTGTTTCTTCCTGGGCGCGGGCATAGAAACCGAGGCGAGCGGATAGGCTTGTGTGGGTAGAGCCTCAACTACTTTGATTTACTTCATGTTTGAGTGGAGTTGCTAATATTCATTTGAAATTCCAGATTCAGGAGCAATGTGGGATTATTACTTTTAGAGTTTTTAAAACCTCCTGCAGCATTTCTCCCAAAATAATGGGGCCCGCAGCGCACTGAAACTTCCAGCCCAACGGGCCCACTAATAAGCCTCCATGGCTTTACTTACCATGATATGTGTGCGCTTTCCTATAAAAACATTATAAATTCCTGTTTCTTGCAAATGTGGGATATATCACATAACAGAAAATTGCATACATGCCTTCCTTCTCCATTTCAAATGCTGCAACATACATTGCGCAGGGGCAATCTCCACATTGCGTGGGTCCTCATTTGAACATGCCTGCAAACATACATTGCACCGGCCATCCTCTTCCTTTGATGGCGCTGCCCTGTTTCAAATGCGCTGAGTGCATTTTCTATTATGCCAGTCTTCTCTTTCAAACGCAGAGTCTTATGCATATGCTGAGTCTTCATTTTGCAATGCGCTGGTGCTTTGTTCTACCTTGGCAATGCCAGTTCAAACTTTGAAATGCTGGCTTCATTTCATGTGTTAGGTGTATGGCGACTTCCCTTCCTTTCATTTGTTTTTATGTTGGTGCTTTGAAATGTCAGTTTCTTTATTGCTTGGTGTTGGTCTTTCTTTTCAAACTCATGCTGGTTTCCTATATTGTTTGCAAAAGTCTCCCTTATTATATACTGGTCTTTTCTTTGCTTGGCACTAGCATCTTATTAATGCTTCCAAATGCTTATGCAAACCACTATAGAAGTGTGCGCTATTGATTCATGCTCTGGCCGCATTGGCAATGGCCGCCTCCAAGATATTGAGAACCAAAGTGGCCACCACTGTTGCGTGAGTCTTCCCACATAGCTATTATTGCATTCTTGTAAACAATTTGAGTCTTTGATCTATTTCATAGATGGCGTGTTGAACAGTACATTGGAAAGAATAATTCACAATAGCTAAAGCAAAGGTTATTTTGAAAAGGCCCAATTGAATTGCCAAGTAACCTTAGAGCTAGAACATTAGCTTGAGATACGAACCAAAATCATATTGGTCTATTATAGTAGAGACAATCTTCATTTGCTGCTGTGAAGTTCATAGGCTCACTTGAGTTCCATGCAATAGCATATTCCTTGTCTCCATAATTAGCTTATGCAAAGGTGATGCTAAGCAGAAGTTATACAAAGTAATGTTGCGGTCGCAGATGTCAACTTGAGCACCAGTAGTTGCAAAATCATCACCCTCCCATTGGTGATCTATATCCCTGATCATTTGATACCAAAGGCAACATCACCCTTTTAAAACATGTTTTTCCCATTGGTTGAGGAGTTTCTGGCATCTAACAGCCTTTCTTGGCCTTCACTATATTTTAAAAATTCATCTCCCAAGATAACTGATAACTTGCAACTGGAAACTAATGATGAGCAAGGTCGGGCCCCAGAGTGGGTCCGGCTAAAAAAAATTTTGATTTCAAACACCCGAACTAGAAAATGCTCCAGACATCCCCAGGACATCCCAGAATTGAAAACGAACAAATCCAGATCACCAAAAGATCAAAAAACCTTGTTTTGCAAAAGCACCAAAATCATGCGAACAAGCCCAGAAACTGGTTTCAAAAACTGACACAATGACCTGATCGGACCCTGCCCTCTGACAGGCATATTCTTTGATCTATAAAATATCATTCCCCAAAATGGCATCTCATGAGTGTACCTGAGTCAAAAGATATTAACCTTTGAAGTTGCCCTTCTCATTCTGTTCTTGCAAACACACTATTAGAGCTTGATAAACTGCATCCAGAATCACCCCCGCAAAAATATCAAACAAGATCCGAGGAGGCTACAAACTGGCACAAAAGTACATTAAGATGTAAACAACATGATTCAATCACTATTTCAGACTGGGCATCAGCGAGGAAAATATATGGCCTCATAAAAATAGGTACTTGCAGAAGTAAACTCAGGATATGCAGAAAAGAATGGAAAGTTCAGTTTGAAATTGCCTTCAAAAGGATATCAACTGGATTGGCAGAAAGCTCAAATCTGAACTGGAAGCAATATGTCAACTTTGCAATGCAAACCAATAAGAATTTCATTGATAAGTTTGACCGGAAATAGGTTATAAAGGAGCAAAGTTGACCTCCGGCAAACTGGTGCACTTCACAATCTTTGCAAAAAGCAGAAACTGCAAATGGAATCGCATTGGGAAACTCATCCAATGGATTCGTCATGAGCTGCAAACTGACAGGGATGAAGTAAAACTTGTTTAAAATGTAGGGAAATGATCTTCACTTCACTTTCAATCACCAGGAAAAAGGTACAGCTCCACAAACAGGGCCTCTGAGAATAACTAAACAAGTGCACAAGTGCAAAACTAAGAAAACACCTCTGGAAGGGGATGAATAAACGGGGCCAAAATTTATCACAGAGACCTGAAACTAGACACATAGAGAGTACACAATGTGTAAAAAAAGACGCTAGGCTTAGATTTTCATGACGCTCTCTAGGGTGCATTTTATTTAACCTCAAAGTGACCCTTCCCGGTGATTTCTACACTTAGTAATTTTCTGATTTTGAGATCTCCTAGGAATGAAATGACGCAAACCCATTTGAATATGCCATCTAAGGACTCAAAATAACTCAATAGGATGAATGCAAAGTAATGAACACATAGACCTCAAGATATGACCCCAAATATGCCCCTACTAGCATGCAATACAAAGCCAAAAATGAGCACTTAATCAAGAATTTTACATGGTACCTCAAAATTGCATTTTGAGTACCAACATTGGCTCTGTCTGGGGATGGCTGAGCATAAGATCAGCACAAGAATCTCAAAATCTCTTGGAAGAGTAGACCACCCCAAAAACTAGCTTCTCCTTATCACTCCAAAAACAACTTCATCTTCTTATTCCTCCAATCCATTACTCAGTTCTGAGGCTCCTTTATTCCAAGAAAACTACACTACTGCTGAAAGCAAAGCAACTATACAAATATACACAAACTTCTTACAAATGAAATCATGGCTAGAAACTTCACTTACCCCGATCAAAAACATGATTCTCTTTTCCACCATGCATTGGAAACAAATTGAAATTCTCACCTACACCCGCATGGCTGAAAACATGAAAACTCTTCACAAGCACATTTGGCAACATATAATCTATATATTCATATCCGTCCAATGCTTGAGAATCAAACTCAATCTGAACATACTGATCATTCTCATAAATGTGCTAGTCACATTCACTGATACCATTAATTTTCACAAAAGAAAAAGAAACATTATCCACCACATCCGACAAACTAATACGGGACTGATTTTCACAAAATGGGAGCACACAAACTTGCTGATTGTAAACCTCAGATTTATCATTACTCTCATCACATTTTTGCAGGTCAAAAATAAAAATCAGATACTCACACTCATGCAAAGGCAAAAAATAATGAGGAGGCTCCTCATATATTACCTCTTTCTCATCCGACTGAGATGAGACCCGAGATTCACATTCATATCCAAATTCATCATCAGATGAATGTACTGTATCAGCTTCAACATGGATTGGATCTTCAATAAACTCTTCAAACAACGGGTTAGAAACCAAATGAAAATGTGAATCATAGAAGTTTGTACATAGTGTCGGCTGATCACAATCAATCTTCTCATAAAAAGATAAATCCAAATCTAAATCACCTAAATCTAAATCCAATACATCAGCACATTTATCAATGAGAGAACTACTATATTTACTTACACCATCTTCATTCGGGTAATCATATTCTGAACTACATTCATTTCTGGACTGAGAATCATTATCCTTTTCAGAGTCATAGAAGTCGCCATCAACAGATTCACCCCTATCACTTTGACATTCATCATTAGCATCATCATTGCATTCATCAAGTACATCTAAAAACTGAGATACTTCACTTTTGAATGCAATAGGAGAAAGAAATTTATCCTCATAAATTTCCTTTTTAGATTGAGGATCACACGCGCTCTCAGCTTTGACTGCAACACTTTCACATTCATGTTCAAACTAAGATCCTTCTACCCACACAATATACTTCACTTTTGTTCTTGCATCCCAGTGAGTAGATTCAGGATCACATAATTCCAGAAACAAATCAATACAATAAAGTTCCTAAAAAATATTATCAACTTGAAGTTGATTGAATACTGCAACAAATCTTTCATAAAACAGACACACTAATTCGTCTTTCTTTTTCCCTACTTCCATTTTCAGGAACATAATTTCCTTTGCCCGAATTTCTTTCCTAATCATTGCAAGATTATTTTCATCTTCTTCAAAACCAAACAAAGGAAAAGAAAATCTAGGAATAACATCTAGATTTACACAATTTGTTGTTTCAGATGACATAACTTCTTGACAGTGCATCCTTTCTCTTCTACAACTTATGCAGTCACAACTTCAAATGTATATACTTCTCACCATGGATTTTAAACCGAACTTTTCAAATAGAGAAGCATACACCAAACTTACCAATACTCCTTAGCTTGGTGACTTCTTCATCAAATAAGGATCTTATAAGATACCATAAACAAATGGGAAAATACCTGGAAAGATTTTTTGCTGCTGCTGTAGCTTCACTTTTTGATTTGAAATCTGAAGAACACCTTCAAACTTTGGGTTTGTTTCTGACACAGAGTTGCCACCTCTCTTTAGAGGAATTAAATTTTCTTTACTGATCTTCTTTGAAAATGTCCAGATTCTGGGCACTTCACAAAACAACAGAGCCGCATATATTTAAACTTTCACAACAAAAAATCCAGGTAAACTGATCTGAAAAAGATTTTCAAAATTTTAAACTTTGAAGACTCTTTTCCCAAACTGAAAACCAGCAAGACTCTAGGATACACTTAATGGTGAACTTATTCAATCCCCAGCAGAGTCACCATTTTGTTAGCTATTTTTCCTGCATTGGTAAATAACTAGATCATAAACCTGATCTCTCCCTTTTGATGCTCTTTTCCTGGCAAGAGAAATGCTAATTAACAAGGTATAAAATACCTTCTTCACTTCGGGCTCCATAGACCTAGGCGGGTGTACCTACTTCTTTGCTTATGCAAATTGATACAAACACCCAATAAGCAGATTCACTAGTGGATTAAACAGAACAAACATGTCCTACAACGGGATTCATAACTAAGATGAATCTCTAATATGGGAAGCCTACCCACATGCTCAATATATCTTCCAAGCTCATCAACAGAAAGGGAAAGTTGATTGATTAAAATGGTGCTTGACTGGAAAATGACCTCTAATAGTAAGGATCAGTGCCTTCAATCTGGGCATGGAGTCAAAACCAATAGATATAAACCCAAACTACAAACCATGTTTCATTGATTAATATCCCTGCATTAATGCCTTACATTAACACATTTCTATCACTCAATATGAATAATCATACAAATTCATAGTACTGATTAATTTCCAATCTGCATTTAAGGATTTTATAATCCTTCCTTGAAGGATACCAAAATACAAACAGATATATTCTCCCTTGGAGAAGACAAACTCAATATCCCTTGAATACTAAACTCATACTAAAATTGAGACTCAATACAATGAAGAGAACTCCCTAAAAACCATACATGCCTTACATGTATTTCTATTTGCAATCAAGTTTACAAATACTTGCATTAAATCTATGACAAAAAATGAAGAACGCAAACCATTACACTTAGACAATCATGAACCAAAATGGAACTTCATTTGGACCCTTCTTGGAGAACCCCCTGCTGGAATCACCACAGACCTAGAACCATTCAATGGATGTTTACCCAAAATCTGGAACCTAGACCAGAGTTCTTCTAAAATTTGAACCTCTCCCACAAAAAAGAAAGGACAATAAGAAGAGAAAGGGGAAAATGCTAGCAAGAATCAAGAGAGGCCACTTATCGAATCTTTCATCTGATGAATCATTGCTCTGAACTGAATGAACCATCTGCTCTTTTCTCCTGAGAACACCTCTTTTCATCTCCTCAAACTGATTTATGAGTCACCGGATGCAACCAATTCAGATATTTTATAAAAATCCCTTGACCCGTATTTTGTTCAACTGCAAATATATTGAAACCAGCTAAACCTGCATCAAATCTGATTCCAAAACTGAAATCCTCATTCTCTCACCTTTCTGACGATATATAACACTTGATATTTGGCCAAAAAAAATGAATTCCCTGGACACTAATCCGTGAGCAGCCTGTCATTTAAATTTTTTAATATTCTCCATAGTCAAACTATATCAAATTTAAAATCTTTTGTCAATCTGCAATTTAAAATTATTTTCACATTAATCTGCACTTTTCTCAGGAAGCACCAGTATCCACCACATGGCACCATCTCATTGAGTGCATAGGCTTGACCTCCGGTTAACTCCATCATCTGGAGAACTGGCGAATACATGTATCTCCTAATCTCCAAGTCAAATTCTGAAGCACAGTTTAATCTAGAGAACTAGCGAAATAGTCAATTCTCAAGTTCTTTGAATAAATCCTTGATCAGGGTTAATATTTGGAGAATGGGCGACTAAGCCCATTCTCCAGTTCTCTAAATGTCTCATGCAAACCGCTAGGTACTTAGAGAACTCACGATTGTTGATTCTCGTGATCTCAGAATCATCTGGGCTTAACCACTAGCATGTAGCAAATCAATGACTGGTGGTTAGTTGACTGCATCTCCGAATCACTCAAACTTTTCTCGACTGCCAGTTTAATCTAGCGAACTCCCAAATGGCTGCCATGTGTCCACCTGTCCAATTATCACGACCTGCACTCTCCTACAAAATTTGTTTCTTCCTAGGTGTGGGCACAAAAATCGAGGTGGGCAGATAGGCTTGCGTGGGCAGAGCCTCAACTACTTTGACTTACTTCATGTTTGAGTGGAGTTGCTAATATTCATTTGAAATTCTAGATTCAGGAGCAATGTGGGATTATTACTTTTAGAGTTTTTAAAACCTCCTACAGCATTTCTCCCAAAACAATGGGGTCCGCAGTGCACTGAAACTTCCAGCCCAAGGGGCCCGCTGATAAGCCTCCATGGCTTTACTTACGATGATATGTGTGCGCTTTCCTATAAAAACATTATAAATTTCCATTTCTTGCAAATGTGTGATATATCACATAGAAGAAAACCGCATACATGCCTTCCTTCTCCATTTCAAACACTGCAACATACATTGCGCGGGGGCAATCTCCACATTGCGTGGGTCCTCATTTGAACACGCCTGCAAACATACATTGCGTGGGCCATCCTCTTCCTTTGATGGCACTGCCCTGTTTCAAATGCACTGAGTGCATTTGCTATTATGCCAGTCTTCTCTTTCAAACGCAGAGTCTTATGCGTATGCTGAGTCTTCATTTTGCAATGCGCTGGTGCTTTGTTCTACCTTGGCAATGCCAGTTCAAACATTGAAATGTTGGCTTCATTTCATGCGTTGGGTGTATGGCAGCTTCCCTTCCTTTCATTTTTTTTTATGTTGGTGCTTTGAAATGCTGGTTTCTTTATTGCTTGGTGCTGGTCTTTCTTTTCAAACTCACACTGGTTTCCTATATTGTTTGCAAACGTCTCCCTTATTATGTACTGGTATTTCTTTTGCTTGGCGCTAGCATCTTATTAATGCTTCCAAATTCTTATGCGAACCACCATAGAAGTGTGCATTGTTCATTCATGCTCTGGCTGCATTGGTAATGTTCACCTCCAAGATATTGAAAACCAAAGTGGCCACCATTGTTGCGTGAGTCTTCCCACATAGCTGTTATTACATTCTTGTAAACAGTCCGAGCCTTTGATCTATTTCATAGATGGCATGTTGAACAATACATTGGCAAGAATAATTGACAATAGGTAAAGCAAAGGTTATTTTGAAAAGGCCCAATTGAATTGCTGAGTAACCTTAGACCTGGAACATTAGCTTGAGATACGAACCAAAATCATATTGGTCTATTATAGCAAAGACAATCTTCATTTGCTGCTGTGAAGTTCATAGGATCACTTGAGTTCTAGGCAATAGCATATTCCTTGTCTCCATAATTAGCTTATATAAAGGTGATGCCAAGCAGAAGTTGTACAAAGTAATGTTGTGGTCGCAGATGTCAACTTGAGCACCAGCAGTTGCAGAATCATCATCCTCCCATTGGTGATCTATATCCCTGATCATTTGATACCAAAGGCAACATCACCCTTTTAAAACATGTTTTTCCCATTGGTTGAGGAGTTTCTGGCATCTAACAGCCTTTCTTGGCCTTCACTATCTTTTAAAAATTCATCTCCCAAGATAACTAATAACTTGCAACTGGCAACTAATGATGAGCAAGGTCGGGCCCTAGAGTGGGTCCGGCTAAATTTTTTTTTGATTTCAAACACCCGAACCAGAAACTGCTCCAAACATCCCCAGGACCTCCCAAAATTGAAAACGAACAAGTCCAGATCACCAAAAGATCAAAAAACCTTGTTTTGCAAAAGCACCAAAATCATGCGAATAGGCCCGGAAACTGGCTTCAAAAACTGACACAGTGACCTGATTGGACCCTGCCCTCTAACAGGCATATTCTCTAATCTATAAACTATCATTCCCCAAAATGGCATCTCATGAATGTACCTGAGTCGAAAGATATTAATGTTTGAAGTTTCCCTTCTCATTCTGTTCTTGCAAACACATTGTCAGAGATTGATAAACCGCATCCAGAATCACCCCGGCAAAAATATCAAACAAGGTCAGAGGAGGCTACAAACTGGTACAAAAGTACATTGAGATGTAAACAACATGATTCAATCACTACTTCAGACTGGGCATCAGCGAGGAAAAGATATGGCCTCATAAAAATAGGTACTTGCAGAAGTAAACTCAGGATATGCAGAAAAGAATGGAAAGTTCAGTTTGAAAACGCCTTCAAAAGGATATCAACTGGATTGGCAGAAAGCTCAAATCTGAACTGGAAGCAATATGTCAACTTTTCAATGCAAACCAATAAGAATTTCATTGATAAGTTTGACCGGGAGAAAGTTATAAACGAGCAAAGTTGACCTCCGGCAAACTGGTGCACTTCACAATCTTTGCAAACAATAGAAACTGCAAATGGAATCGCATTGGGAAACTCATCCAATGGATTCATCATGAGCTGCAAACTGATAGGGATGAAGTAAAACTCATTTACAATGCAAGAAAATGATCATCACTTCACTTCCAATCACTGGGAAAAATGTACAGCTCCACAAATAGGGCCTCCGAGAATAACTGAACTAGTGTAGAAGTGCAAAACTAAGAAAACACCTCTAGAAGGGGATGAATAAATGGGGCCAAAATTTATCACAGAGACCTAAAACTGGACATATAGAGAGTATGCAATGTGTACAACAAGATGCTAGGCTCAGATTTTCATGATGCTCTCCAGGGTGCATTTTATTTAACCTCAAAGTGACCCTTCCCGGTGATTTCTACACAGCAATTTTCTGATTTTGAGATCTCCTAGGAATGAAATGACGCAAACCCATTTGAATATGCCATCTAAGGACTCAAAAAAACTTGATAGGATGACTGAAAAGTAATGAACACATAGACCTCAAAATATGACCCCAAATACACCCCTACTAGCATGCAATACAAAGCCAAAAATGAGCACTTAATCAAGAATTTTACATGGTACCTCAAAACTGCATTTTGAGTACCAACAAAGAGAACATCAAAGCTTACAACCAAAGGATTAATGAAGTAGTTGTAGGAATTAGGAACAATTGTGGAGAGATCTTGGAAGAAGACATTATGGATAAATTGATGACCACTCTCACAACAGAGTATGAAAACAAGATCAACATACTTGATGAGACCATGCAACTTACATTAAATTTCAAAAGAGAGACCTTGATCAAAAAAAATTTAGCTTTTGAGATTTCAAGATTGAAGACATAACTTAAAAGTGAAACAACCTTCAAAGCATCAGTCCATGGTAAGAAATCTGCAAACACCTCTGGTAATTTTGATGATGATGATGAAGAGAAAACACTAGATGATTTCATTGATATGATTGTTAAAAGAGAAAAGAAAGGAAAAGGAAAATATGAAGTTCAATTACCATTCAATTCTTTTCATGTAATAAGATTGGTCACTTTGCATCTAAGTTTCCTACAAGAGTTAAAAAGTTCAACAATAACTACAAGCCTAAGTATACAAAGGAATTCTACTACGCTGGAGATGGAGTATCAGATGAAGAATCAAGAGAAGAGGAGATTGGATTCATTTCTCTTGAAGATGAAAAGAATTCATAAGAGTTAGTATTGATTTCACAAGTAGACATCAGGACAAATTGGATCAGTGATAGTGGTTGCTCACATCACATGACAGGTGACAAAGATAGATTTTTTTATTTGGATAGATACAAAGGAGGCATGGTCGTATTTGGAGATAAAACTCCTAAAACTATCATTGGTAGAGGAGCCATCACCCTAGATGGAAAGAATATCACTGATGATGTTCTTTATGTTGATGGTTTGAAACATAACCTACTAAGTGTTGGGCAGTTGCTTGACAAAGGCTACAGATTGGAGTTCAATGGAAACAAGTGTATCGTTAACAATAAGGAAGGAGAAATAATCGCATTAGGATCAAAGACTAAAGGTAATGTTTTTCAACTTAATCTAAAAGCAAGTTCTTTTATTGCTAAAGTAGATGACAGTTGGCTATGGCACAAAAGACTATGTCATATCAACTTTGATAACATAGTTAAAATCAGTAATGTTAAGGCAGTTAGAGACCTATCTTGCATAGAAAAGCTAGTTGATACTATATGCAGGGAATGTGTAATGAGAAAGCATGTGAAGAATTCATTCAGAAGAAAGCATAATTCAGCAGAGAACAAGCTGGATCTGATTCATACAGACCTATGTGGACCAACTCAAACAAGATCATACTATGGTGAAAGGTATTTCATTTTGTTTGTAGATGATTATTATAGAATGATGTGGGTTGCATTCTTGAAAGATAAGTCAGAAGCATTTGAGAAGTTCAAAATATTCAAAGATAAGGTTGAGAATAAATCTAGACTTAAGATAAAATGTCTAAGGTTGGATAGAGGAGGAGAATTCACCTTTGATAGATTCTATGAGTAATGTGAAGAACATGGCATAAAGAGATAGTTAAGTGCACCTAGAACACCTCAGTAGAATGGGATTCCAAAGAGAAGAAATAGGATCATCCTTGACATAGCACACACCATCATGATTGAAGGAAAAGTTGCACACACCTATTGGAGAGATGTGGTCAACACAATAGTCTATACAATCAATAGAATACAATTAAGGCCTGGCACATACAAGACACCTTATGAGATATGGTTTGTTAATGTTCCCATAGTGAAATACTTCAAAATCTTTGGAAGCAAGTGCTATATCAAGAGGGATGAAGTAGTGGGAAAGTTTGATGCAAGAAGTGATGAAGGTATTTTTCTTGGTTACTCTACTAAAAGTAAAGCTTATAGATGTTTTAACTTAAGATTGAAGAAGATCATTGAAAGTGCTCATGTTTCGATTGATGAAAATTTTATGGTTCAAGAAAGATATCATGATTACTCACCTATGATTGAAGAAAAACCTAGACCTTCCACTAGTAAGATAGTTGTTGAAGAGATGTTTGAAAGTATCAATGTATTTCTCAGTGACCCTGAAATAAGTGAAGAAGAAACTCAGAAGGAAGATGAGACAGTATCACCTAAAGTTCCAAATTTTACATCTAGAAACCATTCCAAGAATGACATCATTAGAGATCAAAGTGGAAAATTCTTAACAAGATCACAAGAAAAGAATTCAGCTAGCAATGAGGTGGCATGTTTACTATCTCAGATTGAACCTTTAAGTGTTGAAGATGCATGTAATGATTCAGATTGGCATGATGCTATGAAAGAATAAATAGATCAAATTATTAAGAATGACACTTGGGAATTGGTCCCAAGACCTAGTGATAAGAATGTGATTGGAACAAAATGGATAATAAGAAACAAGATGAATGAAAATGGTACAGTAGTAAGAAATAAAGAAAGGTTAGTATGTAAGGGATATGCACAAAGAGAAGGCATTGATTATTCAAACACATTTGCACTTGTGAGTAGATTAGAAACTATTAAGTTGTGTCTAGCTTAAATGCAATAGTAATAAACTTCAAAGTCTACAGATGGATATCAAGTCAACATTCTTGAATGGAGAGTTGAAAGAAGAAGTATACATTGAGCAGCCAGAAGGATTCACCTTATCAGACATACCTGATATGGTATGTAGATTGAAGAAGGCCCTCTATGGACTTAAGCAAGCCCCTAGAGCATGGTATGAGAGACTTGATGGATATCTAACTAAAATTGGATTCAAGAAAGGAGCAACAGATTGTAATCTATTCATAAGAGAGACATCTAAAGGTCTACTACTTGTAGCTATATTTTTTGATGACATTACCTTTGGAGGTAATGATAAACTTAGTGCTGAATTTGCTAAAGAGATGCAAAGAAAATTTGAGATGAGCATGATTGGAACTATCAAATACTTTTTGGGATTGAATGTGTAGTAGACAGAGAAAGGTATTTTCATTAATCAGTCCAAGTATGTGAAAGAGATATTAAATAAATTCAAGATGGATGATTGCAAACCAGTGGGTACACCTATGATAATAGGATGCAAAATTACAATAGAATATGATTCACTAGCAGTAGATATAACATTGTACAAGTCTATGATTGACAAACTTATTTATCTTACTCAGACCAGACTAGATATTTCCAATGTAGTTGGCATTGTTGGAAGATTTGCAGCAGAACCTAAACAAAGTCACCTCATGGTAGTAAAGAGAATATTTAGATACTTGCAAGGCACTATAGACTATGGTCTATGGTATCCTAATTCAGAAAATGTTGAGCTTCATGCATATACTGATGCAGATTGGGTAGGATGCATTGATGATAGAAAGAGTACATCAGGAGGGGCAGTGTTCCTTGGTGACAGACTTGTCACTTGGACAAGCAAGAAGCAAAACTGTATCTTTCAGTCAACAACAGAAGTAGAGTATGTTACAGTAGCCCTGAATTGTTCTACAATTATTTGGATCAAGAAAATAATAAAGGATTTTGGAATTTGGATTGACTATCTTATTGTTATCAATTGTGATAACACTAGCACTATCAATATGTCAAAGAACCTTGTGATGCATGAAAAGATAAAACACATTGAGATCAAGTATCACTTCCTAAGAGAGAAAGTAGAAAAAGAAGAAGTTAAGTTGGACTATGTGAGTACTAAAGATCAGCTAGAAGACATATTCACAAAGCCCTTGCCAAAGGATACTTTTGAGTATCTCAGGGAGAAGTTGGGAGTAATTCCCTTCCTTGATTCTGCCTAGAAGAAAGAAGAAAGAGCATCAGTCCTCAGGGACTGATGGATGGTTGACTACTCTACCTCAGGAGCAGTATCAGTGCTTACACTATTTGGTGCCCTTTTCCATTGATGTCAAAGGGGGAGTAATATATAGTCATGAAAAATAGAAGTAAAAGAAGGAGTAATATACTAAGGGGGAGTAGTATTTAGTTATGGAAGCGGTTCAATTGAGGAAATGGATAATGTTGAAGAATATTGCAGCAGATGGAGGATTCATCCTTGGGGGATTTTTGAAGGGAAAATGGAGAATATTATAAAACAAATCTTCATTTGGGTTGGTGGTGTTTTTCATTCCATATGTTGCCATCAATGCCAAAGGGGGAGATTGTTGGAGATTTTCCAACAAGCCAGTGCTGACTATATGTTTGATATTGATGACAACATATGGTAAGTAGCATATGTTGAAGATTTATGCAATAAGATTTGAGTATATGTTGCATGGACATGTTATCAACATGATATCATGGACGCATAGGTTAACTGTTAGTACAGATAGTTATATAGTAGCTTGTGTCAGCAGTATTCCTGACAGAGTTGCAGGCATTGTTTGGTGAATGATTGTCTATACAATTATCATGGAGCCTTGCACATTTGGATATGTGATGGAGAAATGTTAGTGATATTACATTCATGGATGTAGAGTCTGATGATCAGTAGAAGTAAAGTTATCTAGTTGCTATTCAGCAGTAGCAGTTTTCTATGTTTATTTAGAAGAGCCGACAGAGATTATATTGGTTCAAGAGTTGTGCCTATCATTTTAGTATGTGCCCTTGGATTAGTTCTTGGAGAAGAGTTAGTAATTTTTGGTTAAGAGCGCATGATGTAATTCAACTTGAGGAGAAATTTTCAGTCACCTTGGTAGAGCCGACAGTGTGTAGCATGTGTCTACAATTATTAATATTGGACAAGTCCTAGATTGTGTTGCATGCTTAGTAGAGCTGAAAGAATTATTATTGGAGTGTGTTATGGTTTCTCTAATATTTTTTCAAGGTGGTTCTAACATGCCAACTTGATTATATCATTTAGAGGAAAGATATTTATAGGCAGTCATTTGTGATTGCTAAAGTGTGGTTTAGAGTTAATTGTGAAGAATAGAGTAGAGTGTGTGAAGTGTTGAGCCATTAGAAGAAGGTCTATGTGACCAAGTAAAGTATTTGTGCTATACATTGGAACTGATCCAAACAATAGGTCAAAGCGCAGTTCACCAAGATCCAGATATAGTGTGTATCTGTTATTCAAAAGGTTGTAGCCTTCACCCATTTGAGTAGTGTGCTCTTGGACAGTGCATCCTCACCCCTAACAAGGTTAATTGTAAAAGACTCCTAACAGGGTCTGACCCTTGACCAGGTCACTGTACTAAATATATTGTAAAGAAACTCCTAACAGGGTTAAGGATCTTCTAACAAGGATCATAATACACTAGTGCAGATTATTATTGGGTGTCAATTCCCATTGGGGTTTTTACCTATTTGGGTTTCCTTGTAACCAAAATATTGGTGTTGTGTTCAAGTGTTATTTCATTGATACTTGTGTGTGTATGTTTAACACCTTCATGAAATTAGGATTATTTACTAACAATTCAAAGTAAATACAATGAAAATTTAAACTAAGAAATGAATTTAACATCCATGACATCTCATGGTTCTCTAATTAGATGTGGTAAGTAGAGCTCTTAGCTTTGTATTCCCTACTAGTGACACTTCTAAAATGAGAAATCTATGATACTAATATGCCTAATCTAGCTCACAATTCTCCATTATGCTATGATAAAATGCAAATGATAAATGTTCTCAAATGCTCTTAATTGCTCATGAAATTGACTATAATAAGGATGTTTTGCCCTTCAAATCTCTAATTTCTTATTATGCTCATAAAATGCCTCTTATTTACAGTAAATTCCCAAGGGTAGGGGGTAGATTGAAGTAATCATGATTTAGCCTTGGTTGAGTCAAAAACTTTGCAATGTTTTTAAATGGGGGGACAATTTAAATGTTTGTCTCAAAGCTTTGGACAAAAGGACAAAATTGAGTGGTTTAGATTCAAAGTTGAATTTGTGTGATTGAGATTCAATTCCTTTGAGTGATCCATGTGCTTTTGTTCCTCAATTCTCATTGGTTGCTCAATTTGTTGTTGAAAGATATTAGGATTAATTAAATTCCATCATTTAATTAAATTAGCCATGTAAGGAATAGGTTCATTTTGATTTTTTATTTAAACAACTATACAATTAATTGATTAAAATCAATTATATAGTGTATTTCATCCCTTTAAGCTTGTATTTAATTATTTAATGTCATTATTTAATTTTTTCCTTTGATTTGATTGATTTTGTTCAATCTAATTTAATAAATGTCCATTTTGATGAGATTTAGTGCATTTTGATTAAGAGTTTGCAATTTTAATGATTTTAAGCACTTGTCCATATTTGAGTGTCTACAAATGCCCCTCTTTGAATTGATGTGCAAAGAACATTGATTCAAAGAAATTTTGAAGTCCTGATTGCTTTTAGGTCCTGATTAATTGATACACAACTGATTTATGATACTACTTGATATGATTCAACATTTGATATGATATGCTCCACTAACAATAGTTCAAAAATTTTGATGCCCCAGATTCACTAATATTTGATTTGATACTCTTATGCCCCCTCATAAATGAAACATATTGATTGTTTGATTTTGACAAATTTGATTGATTTTGATTTGATATTGATCCAATATGTTTTCAATTCTGAAAATTATTGATGATGATGTTGATTTCAAATAAATTCCCTCGTTTGTTTGATAGGTTGAGGTTAGGTCAAAAGGTCAAAATTTACCTCTAAATTAGGTCAAATTAGCTTAAATAGGTTGAAAAACCTAGATTTACTATTCATTTTCACTTTTGACTTCTGAGATTTTGCTCTGATCCATAGCTTCCTGATCATGATGGTTGTCCTAATTCATGAGCATCGGTTCAAGAGTGGTCATCGTTATGAGAGACCATTGGATTACGAACCTCCTGTGAGTCATTGCTAACCTTCCTTGTGCATTTACTGCTCGTTTATAGCATTTATTATATTTTTTTCATGTTGTCATAGATTAAATTTTGCAAAATGACATGTAGGACAGGTTAAATGAGGTGTAAGCTTGTAAAATACTGCATCCGCACTTTTTACTGACACCTCCACGTAGTAAAGTGCCGCCTAGGAATATTTAGGTCTCGCTTGATAAGAATATGTTTCCGCATAGGACTAGGGTTTTCTTGCCATTTTATACATGTTGTTCCGCCTATAAAACCCTAGGTTTAAAATGCCACCTAGGCCTGATTAAGTGCCACCTAGCATTGTAAAATACCGTGTGAAATGTTAAATGGCACGTGGTAATGATAAAGTACCATGTAAGATAGTTTCTGCACCGCATAAGGTAAAATGTCGTGTGGTAACAAGCAAATGACACCTGCAAGGTTTTGAAAATTTTTAAACTCAAACTTGATTTTTTGATTAAAATTTGATGACTCTGACTGATTGATTGAGTTTTTGAGATAGCTAGGTCTATTGTAGTTTAACAAAATAAGTGATTAGGATATCAGGATAATGGTACCAATGAATGTGATTTGTCAATCTGATAGGATAGAAATCTAATAGGTAGGATACGGATAGGTAGGATATTGATAGGTAGGATTAATTGATCAGTGTGAAAATTGATAATTCACTCTCAAGACATAGAGACATGAATAAATGGTACTAGGTTTGATTGATTGATACTTTGATTTTGATAGAACTGATTGACTTAAAATAATTCACTGATATAGAATACTGATATGATTCCCTTGATTTTTCCAAACAGGCACATTTTCATAAACTTTATATACAGACCGTTGCATTATGGGTCATCGATCTAGGTCAGGCTTTGACCCCAATAGAGTATCATGTTAGTGAGTTGTGTGGTCTAAGTTTTCTGCTTGACATCCCACGGTTCTAGTTGAACCGTGGTCTCCTTATAGCTGTAATAGAGAGATGGCACTTTGACCACAATATTTTCCATCTACCTTTCAAAGAGATGATGATCATGCCAAAGGAGGTGTATCCATTGTTGTGCATTCCTTGTCGAGCAGAGATGGTGTACTATGACTTAGTTTATGATAGTACAGTATGTAGATGGGTGTTCAGAGATAACACCATTGATGATGATACTATCACATGGGTACAGTTCACTTCTTTTCCCACTTTGCCAGTAGTTCTAGGTGCTCTAATTAGTGAATTACTACTTCTTGATCGACGAGGTCATGGTTTATCTATTGGATAGGGCCGGATCTTGGAGGATTTTCTTGCACAATCTCAGCAGTTCGATTGGGGTTATTGCATCCTTGCACAGTTGTACCATGATTTACATGAGGTGGTATATAGATCAAGTGTGTCTTTGTCAGCAGGTGCAGTGATCTTGCAGTTATGGGTGTGGGAGCATCTTCCCATCACTAGGCCAGTCTCAGATAGGATTTGGCATTGAGGTTTCCCTTATGCTTTTCTATATGGTGGAATGGTTGTCTAGCATCATCTGGGTAAGCTTGAGTATTGGAGTTGGGTTATTGATGATCTTGATCAGGTCCATTGGTGACCATATATAGGTTGTGAGGGATGGAGGGAGGATGATGATGAGTTCCTATATATGTTTTCTCCTTGGTGGATGATCAGTAGATCTACAACTGGGATTGACTAATTTTTCTTTGGCCGAGTTTCTAGGCAGTATGGCAGGATTTAGGATATGCCACAAGGTACAATGTTATATGCTAGAGTTCAGGTAGAGTGATCTATGTGGGGTGCTCAGATTAACTTCTAGTTTTCTTTTGATCAGATTACATAGTTGGTGTACTATAGATGGGATATGTTAGTGCATGTAGGTGATTTTGGTATGTCTCATGAGTATTGAGACTGGTGGGCTCGGAATAGATTTCTTTGATTTATAGATCCAACATAGCCTATCCCCGGCTGTGATGAGAGATCGAAGGATGATGGAGGTGATGATGATGGGGATGATGGTGGTGATGGTGGTGGTAGGAGGAGATGTCATAGACAATGAGCTCAGAGAAGAAAGAGAGCTCCTTAGGTAATGGGTCGAGGATGAGATGGGCCACGAGTGAGAGGTGGACATGTTAGGGATAGGGCTAGAGATGTTAGGTAGGTAAAATAGGGACCTAGTTTTGTTCATCCTAGAGCTACATTGGTACAGGGATAGCAAAGACAATAGATGGCTTAGAGAAAGGTACACATTAAGGCTGCTAGATAGATTCTTGGAGGATAGGATCCATTGGTTGAGTTACAGTGAGTTGCGTTGGCATAGCAGGATCAGATTCTGGCACAACAGGTGCCTCCACAGGTTCATCAGTCTCAGGATATGGGTCAGTCATCTCAGGTTGCTCCTATTATTGACACTCTATCATGGGATGTTTAGTCATTGCAGACAGATGTATCCACTATTGTTGGTAGATTAGACCAGATGGCTATTTTGATGCAGCAGTTTATGACCATTGTGACTCAGAGGCCTAGTATGGCTAGCACTAGTTAGACACCTACTCAGGATAGACTAGGTGATGGGGGTCTGGATGGATTAGGTGTTGGTGATGGATTGGGTGGTGCCACAGGATCATGATTATTTGATTTATGGATCTCCTTATGTTGATGACTTGTACCATGTTGATGTTTATTGATCAGGACTTGATGTATCAGTCTGTTGTTGACATTGTATCTTTCTATACTGATTTGATGGATCATTTGATATTATGAACATTTATATGATGATATACTTTCCTTGATTCTCTTGATGTGTACATGTGAGATCATCTTTATATGCAGCTATTTGATGTTTTATGATGCATTTACTTTTGATTATGATATGGATGCAATGTATCTCATGTGTGATATAGATATGTGGATGTAATGATTTATGCTATTTTGATATGCTTTTCTACTTTTCCATGTATGGAGGCAAAGCTTTAATGGAAATATGGATGTGAATGCCCCTATGTTTTTTATTTTTTTGAATGAAATTCTATACTAGATGTATGCAAATGATGTGTAATAAATGAATATTTTCTCTTTTTCTTTTCTAATATATGGATAATGAATATTGAGTAATGCTATGGATGAATGCAAAAGATAAAATCACATGATTGATTTGAATCAAGGATGAAATATTTAATTGATCTCCCTTTTTAATGTTTTTTTTTGTTTTACTCAAGCTGATTAAAAACCCCTTTTCCCTTGGAAAAATAACAACAAACATGCACTTAATCTAATATGATTATGCGATGCAACTAAGTGTCACTAGATTTTTAGCAAAGAAATGCCATAGGGAAATATTTTCATCGTTGAGCATTGTAGGACCATTAAAGCATGTACAACCATCACTGACCACATCATGATGATATGAATACCATTGTATTTCACTTTTTGGTAACCCCTTTTTGGAAACTAGTACAACCCTCACTAGTTGAATGACAAACTATGGGAGTATGAATACCAGTTTCAACAGATTCAATGTTGCAAGTGGATTTTGGTATTAAGATATGGAAGATCTAAATAGCCAAGGTATCTATTTGTGTAAACAAGAAAAGGTCAATCCTTCATCCTATGTGATAGTCCTCAATGGTTCTTCGATGACCATGCCATTAGATGAATTCTCATGAGTTGATGGATCTCCCTCAAGACAGTCACTCAAAGGCAAGAAAATATCATGTCTCCATCATTGCCAATCTAGTCAAAACATCATCGATTAGCTAAAGAAACATGATAAAATTCATTTCAATAAAGATTATCAAAGTAAAGCTTCAAGTGTTTTGCAATGTACCAATATTTTCAAATAGGATTTCCAAAAATTTTGATCTTTTAAGTATTGTCAATTTTTAATCCCGAATAATAAAGTCAATGAAGGCTCAAGGATCAAGTTGTGGGTTCGGAATACTTGGGTGTGAACAATGATATCCATCAAAGGTTCAATGAAAATATCTCTCTTCTGAAGCTCTGATAATTGTCTCTTTGATGTGACTGAATGTAGAATCCATTTGTACCAAAAATCCAATCCTTTCCTACCCCCAAGTGATAAATGTGATCATGTGACAAACTTAGGGAAAATAGGCAATGCAACAATGCAGCTGACAGGTTTTACTATGACTATGCACAAATGACGGATGCAATGAAGATTTACAAGTGAGATGTTGGGAATGCAATATGTACACATGTAACTAGGAAATGAATTTAAGGGAACAAAAGGTGCTTGATTGCCAAGTTTTCACCTTTTGGATCTTTTTCTCTTTTTTCATTTTTTTTTCTACCAAGGCACCTATTGCTAGGTTTTCACCAAGGCACTTTTTAATTTTTTAATTTTTTTCTTTTTCCTTTTTTTTGCAATGTTTTTGGTATTTTCAAGATCTCTTTTGACTATGTACAATAAATATGATGCTTCTCATTTGATACTCTTTATACTCTTTCATCTATCTCATGTATAGAACCTTTTTAGATGGATGCTATTGATAGGTTCTTGTAGCTCTTCTCCATCACAATCTACTAATTTATAAGTTCCCGTTCCAAGTGAAGAAACAATGATGAACAGACCAAGCCAATTAGCCTCCCATTTACCCTTCTTTTCTCTTTTGGCTTGATTTTTATGGTTTTCTCTTAGTACTAAGTCCCCTACTTGAAGGACTCTCAGTTTGATATGCTTATTGTAGTTTCTTGAGATCCTATTCTGATAGACTTTCAAGTGTTCATAGGCTTGCATTTGGTGTTCTTCTAGAAACTCTAATTGTTGAAGCTGGGAAACTCTATAGTCCTCATCTATTATTAACCCTTGTAATGATACTCGTAAAGATGTGATTTCAACCTCCAAAGGTAGAACAACTTTAGCTCCATAAATCAGTGAAAATGGTGTAGCCCTTGTAGGTGTCTGAATGCTAGTTCTATATGCCCATAATGCCGGGTTAATTTGCATATTCCAATCTCTTCCTGACTTATTCACCGATCTCTTCAATATTTTCAACATGTTCTTATTTGTAGCTTCAAATTTTCCATTTCCTTAAGGATAATAAATGGATGAAGAGTGATGAGTAATATGGAATGTGTCACAAAGTTCATCCACATCTTTGTTTTTGAATTATTTTCCATTGTCTGCGATTATGGCATGAGGGATACCATATATGCAAATGATGTGATTAAGTATGAACATGGAGATCTATTTTCCCATGGCAATGATCAAAGGAATGGCTTCTACTCACTTTGTGAAATACTCCATAGTGGTGATGATGTACTTGTGCCCATTGGTAGATGGTGATAGATTATGCCAATCAAGTCAAATCCCCATTGATAGAATGGCCATGGTGTAACAAATGGATGTAACTCTTGTGCTAGTACATGTATCATGTCACCATGGTATTGACATTTGTTGCATATTTTGACAAAGTGACAAGCATCCTTCTCTAAGGTTTTCTAGAAATACCCCATACAAAGGATTTTCTTGGCTATTTTTAATCCACTTGAGTGTGACCCACAAATGCCCTCGTGAACCTCACTTAAATCTAACTTAGACTCCTCTTCCTCTAGAAATCTAAGTAACATCCCATCAAGACCCTTACAATACAATGTTTCGTAAAGGATTATGTAATGGGCTGATTGTTAGATGAAATTTCATTTTTGTGCTCGGGATTGGTCAATAGGTAACACTTGGTCTTTGAGATAGGTATAGATAGGGTTGTACCAAGTTGAGTCATGTCCATTGAGTAGGGAAACAATTTGGGTGTCAGGAAGGTCAAATGCTAGTTTTGCCAACTCTTCCACCAAGAATTCGTACTTCTCATTCTAATCTAGTTTTTGAAGGAAGCTAAGGTCACCATTGCATCAGCTGCTCTATTCTTCTCTCTTGGAATTTGTTCAAAGGTTATCAAAGCAAAGTAATTTTTCCAAGAATCTATCATGGTCTTGTACAGCATTAATTTTTCATCTTTGGTAATGTATTCATCATTGATCTGATTGATTATCAATTGAGAGTCTTCATACACTTGTAGCTCGATGACATTCCATTCTAAAGCCATCTTAATGCCAATGACCAAAGCCTCATATTCTGCTATGTTGTTTGTACACAAGAAAAAAATCTTATATGACTCGAGAATGGTATACCCTTGAGGGGTAATCAATATTATGCCAGCCCTGAAACCTCCTTGGTTATATGATCCGTCAAAGTACAGCTTCCATGTCTTGGCCTCTATGTTGACAATTGTTGAATTCAAAAACTCCACTTGAATGGTTTGCGTAAAAATCAATGGGTTTTCCACTAAGTGATCTGCTATCACTTATCCTTTTATGGCCTTCCTATCGACATACTCAATGTCAAACTCACTTAATATCATGACCCATTTTTCTATTCTACCTGTTAAGGTAGTTTTGCTTAGCAAGTATTTTAGAGGATCAATTTTTGCAATAAGTTTCACCTTGTGCATCAACATGTAATGCCTCAATTTTTGGGATGCAAAGAAAACTGCTAGACAAGCTCTTTCCATGAATGTGTAATTGATTTCATACTTGATCAATGTTCTACTCAAATAGTAGATTTCTCTTTCTTTCCCTTGGTCATCTTCTTGCGCCAAAAGAACTCCTAGAGACCTCTCGGTGGTAGATATGTACAACAATAGTTTTCCCTTGATTGGTGGCATTAGGATTGGTGGATTTATTAGATAATTTTTCAACAATGTGAAAGCTTTTTCACATTCTTCATCCCACATGAAAATAGTGTCTTTCTGTAGTAACCTTGTGAATGAATGGCACTTTTCGGCTAATTGAGAGATAAATCTCCTTATTGATTGAATCTTGCCTTGAAAGGACCTCATTTGACTTATGTTCTTTGGAATCTCCATATCCATTATTGCTTGGACCTTTTCTAGATCTACTTCAATCCCTTTTGCTGAAACTATGTAGCCTAACAATTTGCCGGATTGGACCCCAAAGGCACATTTTTTTGGATTAAGTCTCACTTTGAATTGTTCCAATCTTGTGAATATCCTTTCCAGAATTGTAAGTGATCTTCTCTTTTGTGTGACTTTTCCAATATGTCATCCACATAATCTTCTAGAAAGGTGTGCATCATATCATGGAAAATAGTGGTCATTTCCCTTTGGTATGTGGCTCCAACATTTTTGAGGGCGAAGGGCATTACGTTCCAACAAAAGGTACCCCAAGGGCATGTAAAGGTTGTCTTCTCTTGGTCTTCAAGTGCAATTTTTATCTAATTGTAGCCACTAAAACCGTCCATTAATGAATACATGGAGTGACCCGCTATCAAGTCAACTATTGCATCTATGCTCGAAAGTGGGAAGTCATCTTTAGGACATGCAAGATTCAAGTCTCTAAAGTTTGTGCATACCCAAATAGATTTGATGTGCTTGGTGACTGGTACAATATTGGATATCCATTCAGCATATGCAATTGCTCTTATAAACCCCACCTTCAACAATTTCTCTAATTTGGCTTTAACTAGGAGAGCTACATGTGGGTGCATCTTTCTCAACTTCTACTTGACGGGCTTAACCCCTGGTTTAATATTCAAATGGTGGATAATGAAGTCAGGATCCAATCCTGGCATGTCAGCATAGGACCATGCAAAGTTCACTTGTTTTTCTTGAAAAAACTTGATAAAATCCTTTCTTTCTAAAGGTGTAAGTGACGCTGCTAGGTGTATGAATTTAGGATCCAATTCTATTCCAATGTTGACCTTTTCTATTGGCTCAATGAGAATCGGTGACCTTTCTTCTTCATGTTCGGGTAGGGTATCCAACCTCTCTTCCTTTGGTGCCATAGTTGGATTTTCACCATAGGAAACATCCTTTATCTTTACTTTTTTTGGTTCTAGTGCTGCCACATAATGGTTTTCATCACTAGAACTTTTCATTTTTTTATTTTTTTTCATTTTTTTCTTTGGATTAAGAGATTGGACCCCCACTATTCTCATCATGTTCAGATTGAATTCATTGGTGAAAGAGGGCTCAACCGCGTTTAAGTATTGGGTCATTGCTTGGTCATTTGGGAAATAGAGTAAGTCACTTGGCTCATTTAGGTCCCAATCAATAAGGTCAGGATGCATCAAGGATAGGGATTCATTTGGAAAAGTGTCATTGACTAGAGTTATGGACATGACCTCATTGGAGGGTTCATACATTGTATCATTAAGGTCAATGACGTGAGCTTCCTCAAGATGGTCCATGGAAGAAGGATCAAAGTCCTCTTCACTTGAGTCCTCAAGGACTTCTATGGGAAATAGTATGGGAAATACAACACGCAGATTAATCCTAACATTTGAATCATCCTCCTCTGATGGCTCCCAAAATTCCTCTATCCATGGTCGATTAATGGGTGCTTGTCCTATATTGAGTTCTTGTATGATGGGATCTTCATTCCTTGGATTTTTCAACCTAGGAACATTAGCATAAGCATGTATGGTGAAAATATCATGGCATGAGTCATTGGACAAAGTATCCCACTCATAGTCTTAGGAATCATTGCTATCCACATCAAATTCTGCCATGTTCACTTGTGGATATGAATCATGCATGGGGCTAGAGCTTTCTCATTTTTGCTAGTAACCTACCCTTGAATTTTCCTCTTTTGACCTCCAAGAAGGTTCAATAGACTCTAGCAAGCCTCTATTTCTTTTTCCTAAGGGTCCTCTTCCCTTGTATTCCATTTTTTGCATTATTTCAAATCCTTTTCCATATTGATTGGTTTGAATGTTAATGTGCTGAATTCTCTCCACGGGAGTATTTGAGGTATCATTTTCATCTTGATACAACCATTGGAGTACTTCATCTTCTTCTTTTTCAAATGTTGCCTTGTCACTTTCTCTTACAAAATAAGAGTTATATTTATGAGGAAGATGTTCCTTGGATGGTTTCCCATGTGTTCTTGGAGATGTAGGTAAGTCAAATAGGGAAATAGAATATTCCCCTACTCCCTTGGAATTAATTCTACATTGTTTCAAATGTATGCATCATCTCACTCATTTTTTTGTAATGGTCCTCTTTATCTTTATCTTTCTCTTCTTTGGTGGGTTTGCAAAGTTCTACTTTTGGTATAGATGCTTTATTTGAATTTTCATTTGTAGTTGGACCCTCATAACTCACTTTCTCCTTTCCTTTAGTTGATGTAGTTGAGTTAGTTTGAGGAGGGTTTGAAGTAGAAGTAGCACTTAATGTTAACTTGGGATCATCCACTTTAATGTCTTCAATGGTAGACCTTTAGATAATCCCCTCTCTGTTATGTGGAATAAATAATTCATGGAGAGGCTTTAGTGCATTGCAATATTGGAAAGGATTTGAATCCCCTCCAATCATGATTTCCTCACCCATGTATGGAAATTTTATGCATTGATGATATGTGGATGGAACCGCTTGCATCTCATGGATCCACGACCTCCCTAATAAGATATTATAAGTTAATTTCATATCTAAGACTTGGCATTTTGTGTCCTTTTTTACTGGTCCAACTTGAATGGGCAATATAATCATGCCTTTTGAAGCTCTTTTCACTTCATCATAGGCCTTTATGGTAATTAATTTTTGTAGGATCAATGCATGAATCAGATAATACTAGAGATTTGACAAGGATCAAAGTGCAGATGTTAAGACCAGCTCCCCCATCTATGAGAGCTCTCTTGACCCTATGTCTTTCAATCAAGACTTCTATATGCAGTGGTAGATTTTGGGGATGGGTAATGGACATGTCATCATGGTCTGAAAATGAAAGGCAATGGGGTGCAATGAGATGTCTTACCATATTTTGAAGCTTCTCCTCATCCAAGTTGGTAGGAACATTAGTTTCCACTAAAGCTTTCTCTAAGATTTCTTTATGATTTGGCAATAACTTTAATAACTCCAAGATAGAAATTTGTGCTAGAGTCTTTTGTAGTTGGTGCACCAAACTATATGGTTTTCCTATTGTAGCCAATTGTTTTTCCAAAATGCTAGATTGTGGAAGGCCAATAGGTTTAGGATCAACCCCTTGTAGGGTAATCCTTGAAGTCTGCCCCCTGGTGATAACATTAGATGTTTCCTTTTGGGGTTGTTCTTTGATCACAATAGTATTGACAATATGCTCATGACTAGATAAAGTATTGATGATTTTGTCATAATGAGGAGCAAAGTTGATATTGTTTCTGCTTTGTTTATTCCCATTGGATGATTCACCTTTTTCATGATTATAAAAATGTTGTTTAAACACTATGTGATCTTCATTACCTTGAGTTCCTTCAATAGTGATTATACCATTATCAATCAAGTCTTGCACCACATTCTTCAACTATAAGAACTCATTGGTCTTATGCCCTCTAATTCTATGAGATTCATAATGACTATTCTCACTCCACTAGCTAGGTTTATTCTGGGCTCATAGGGTTGAATGCTAAATAAATTAATGATCTTGTTAGAAATGAGAGTCCTTAATGCTTTTTTGAGAGTTTCACCCAAAGGTGTGAAGTTCCTCTTGGGGGTTGGTACCAAGATTTTTTTAGATTTGTTACCTTCTTGATTATTCCCAAAATTGCCACCATTAATCCTAGGGTTAGTGTTATCAATTCCTTGAGTGTTTGGGTCTATTCCTCCATTATTGGTATTACCCTAATTGTTTGGGTTGATACCTCCATTATTATTACCCAAGCTATCGGAGTACATCATGTTGTTTTTCACTTCTTGAACGGGTTGTTCTTGTGGTACTTTTGGGGTGGTAGAAGTATCACTAGGGAAAGGAAGCTCTTGTCTCAAATAAGTTCCATCTACTTGCAAAGTTTTCTTTATGTAATACGATCAAGTAAAAGTAGGCATGAACATAAACCACTTGAAAAATAGGCTTTCTATCTTGCTTGTTCATGGTCGAATCCTTGTGAAATTTCCAAAATTGCTCAAAATCAAGATTTCTGACCAGACAGGGTACTGGAACAAATAAAACAGCCAAAAGGGTATCTGAATCTAGAACCAAAATTTTTTGAAACCCTCGGGAAATGCTCACCATTTTCCCTTTTTTTTTTTTTTTTTTTTCTAGGTGTCACTTTCCTGCGTGTAGGTGTGACTTATAAATTGATACGCATTGATTGGAATTAATGTAGCTGGCACTCTACAGATGTGCAGGTGGAACTTTCCTATTGATATGCGTGATTTAAATTCTTCCAGGTGTCACTTAAATTGTTATAGGCATGACTTTATTATTGACAAGCATTTTCTAAATAGTCACAGGCATGACTTTACTTCTGACAGGAGGTGTTTTTCTGTGCACAGGAGGCACTTTGCAAACTAGGTTGTAAATTTTAGATTTTAAAAATTGTAAGATCAGGTCTATGGAATTTTCTTTCTTGAAAATGAAGTACAAATGCAACACACACATCAAATTTGTACCATGTCTCTAAAACCACACTAAAATTGTATGTTCTCGATCATTTTTCACAAGTATTGAACAAGAAAGTCTTCCAAGCAATTCTACCTATAGTCAAATTTGGCTTTTAACATGTTTGGCTCTATAAGGTAGCTTACTACTTATTAGGATTTAATGAATATTTCCATTCTAAACCATGCCAAGCTCTTTTTCCCACTTGCAGGCTTCCCACACACACAAAAGCATGATTTGGCACAATCCAAAAGGACTACTAAAGGAAGTGAAGAAACTTGCACATAATCTAGTCACTCCCCTATTAAGGAAGAGTGTTCTTTTTTTTATAGTGGGTTGGATAGTACCACAGCTAAGATGATTGTCTCCCACTTGGGTTGTTCCCTCTCACCATCCTCATAAGGAAAATCTTGAGAGGTAGGCCCTCTATTGCTCTATTTTAACTAGCATGTATAAAAAACAAGAAAATTGAACTTAGTCCAACAAGTTTGAGAATTTGGTTCACTTAAAAAGTGAAGAGCATATTCCTATTGTCTTTCTTCATTCCAAACACTCAAGCAACAATTGTTCTTTTTCAATCCCTTGACAATGAGATTCTTATAATTGAGGTGTTTGTGTTAATTCCTTAATTTAATTAGGCTAGATTCAATGAATGCCACAATCTAAGAAAATGCAAGCTTGATTTGATGAATACCTCTTTTTCTGTAGCTAGCAAAAGGCTAGGCACTTTTATGAGGTTTTTGATTGCATGTTTTTTTTTTTCTTTCACTCACCTAGTGGCAATAATTCCCACTCCCTCCTCCAACAAGTTAGTCAACAAAGCCATACAAAATGTGGGAAACCATAAAGGAACAATTTGAAGTACAATTAAGTGTTTTCACAAGATTTTTCAATGAAAACTTCAACAACTTAATGTAAACAAATTTCAATTTAAGGTAGGAAATTTAAGCTTGTAAACCTCTAACACCTTGATGTAATGAGTATACAATTTCTCTTCTAAGCCTAAACTCTCTAAAATTAAAGGACTATGCAATTCCTTTTCACGTTTAGCTTGTATTCTTACCTCTTTGTTTGATTGTGTGACTCTGCTCTTTGGCTTTTGAACTTTCCTGTGTTTGCTCATTTGCAGTAAAAATACAGACAGATTAAGAAAACATAATCTATAGATTTGACAACAAATTAGAGCAAAAAGTAGTAGGCATCATTAGTCAGCTAATAAGCGTGATTAAAATGATATCAGGTGTAACTTTAAAAATATCCAGCGTCACTTTCCAGTGACTCAGGTGACATTTAAAGTTTAGTAGGCATAACACTTTAATTACAAGGCATGAAAAGTAATGAAAATTGTATATGATAAGATATTTAAAGCGGTAATTAACAAATACTAGGCGTTAGTTAAGAGATACTAGGCATGACAATTTGTAGTACATTGCATCGTAAAGATCATCACAGGCAGAAAAAGATAGTGAATACACGGTACTTCTCAAGTCTCAGGCGTCACTTTACTATCATAGGCGTAGCAATTTATCTCACAAGTGTCACACTTTATCTCTCAGGTGTCAATTATTTGCTGGTAAGCATCATCAGAATAGCCACATGCATCATTAGATTCTTCATACGCATCATTTATCCTATTTTCTACAAAAATTCATGAAAAAGTGACAACAAAAACACACAAAACTTGATGAAAATGTTAGAAATGAGGCTTAGAGCCCCACGGTGGGCGCCATTTATGTGTGTATGTTTAACATGTTCATTAAATTAGGATTATTAACTAACAATTCAAAGCAAATACAATGCAAATTTAAACTAAGAAATGAATTTAACATCCATGACATCTCATGGTTCTCTAATTAGATGTGGTAATTAGAGCTCTCAGCTTTGTATTCCCTACTAGTGACACTTCTAAAATGAGAAATCTATGATACTAATATGCCTAATCTAGCTCACAATTCTCCATTATGTTATGATAAAATGCAAATGCAAATGATAAATGCTCTCAAATGCTCTTAATTGCTCATGAAATTGACTATAATAAGGATGCTTTACTCTTCAAATCTCTAATTGCTTATTATGCTCATAAAATGCCTCTTATTTATATTAAATTCCCAAGGGTAGGGGGTAGAGTGAAGTAATCATGATTTAGCCTTGGTTGAGTCAAAAAATTTGCAATGTTTTTAAATTGGGGGACAATTTAAATGTTTGTCTCAAAGCTTTGGACAAAAGGACAAAATTGAGTGGTTTAGATTCAAAGTTGAATTTGTGTGATTGAGATTCAATTCCTTTGAGTGATCCATGTGCTTTTGTTCCTCAATTCTCATTGGTTGCTCAATTTGTTGTTGAAAGATATTAGGATTAATTAAATTCCATCATTTAATTAAATTAGCCATGTAAGGAATATGTTCATTTTGATTTTTTATTTAAACAACTATACAATTAATTGATTAAATTCAATTATATAGTGTATTTCATCCCTTTAAGCTTGTATTTAATTATTTAATGTCATTATTTAATTTTTCCTTTGATTTGATTGATTTTGTCCAATCTAATTTAATAAATGTCCATTTTGATTTGATCCATTTTGATGAGATTTAGTGCATTTTGATTAAGAATTTGTAATTTTAATGATTTTAAGCACTTATCCATATTCGAGTGTCTACAATACTTAATTGGACAAAGAATTGAAACTTGTAGATAATTGATTCACCCCCCCCCCCCCTCCCCATCTCAGTTATCTCTTGGGACTATTCCTATCAGTTAACCCTAAGACAGAAAGAAGTAATTTCATGTTGGAAGCGTGTAATGTATTGAAGGCCGACAAGAAAGTTGTTTTGTAATAACTTGTATATAAGTAACATACTTGTAAATGTAAAGAATATATATATAGATATAGATAAGAAAGTGATATATGTTATGTGAAATCTGATATATGATCAGGGTAATGCGAATTGATGATAAGTTTTGAAGAAACTACAAAGATAGATCAGAATACTGAAGATATTTAGCAACCGTAAAAGGTTTTTGTATTTTACATTTTTTATCAGATATTATAATGTTAGAGTGGGGTTGTCGTTGCACCAAAAGATTGATATATCAATGCCTAATACAACCACTCAACTTATAGTACATAGGAGGTGGTTAAACCCTTGTCACAAATCCTGAGGGGAGTGCTGAACATTTTGCCAACAATCTCCCCTTTAGCGTTACCTGAGGGTCTGAGGATTTGAACCTGTGACCAAGCTCTGATACCACTTGTTAGAGTGGGGTTGTCATTGCACCAAAAGACCGATCTATCAATGCCTGATACAACCACTCAACTTATAGTACACAGGAGGTGGTTGAACCCTTGTCACAAATCTTGAGGGGAGCGCTGAACATTTTGCCAACATATAATTATATATTGCATGTTTGGGTAGTGAGCTCATCTTGCATACATTATGTTTTATAATAAAAACTCTTAATAGGGTTGAGGCCTCTAACAAGGCCTAAATTCCTTTAACCAGGATAGAGACACTATACACATGTAATAGACTCCTAATAGGGTCAATATCTTTAACCAAATACTTTTGATTTGTGAATCATTTGTGGGTATCATCCCCACCAGGGCTTTCCCTTGGAAAGGGTTTCCTCGAGAACAAACATGGTGTTATGAGTTCTTTCATTTTATTGTTGTGCTAATTATTTAGTTTATTTGGTTTAGTTTCTTATGCAAGCTACAAGTTAATTTCATATATCCATAAGTGGGAAAAAGTAAAAGTTTGTGAAATACTGATTCACCCCCCATCTCAGTATTTCCTATTTCTAACAATTGGTATTAGAACTTAGTTACTCAGAATAAAATTATTCAGAGAAGGCCTAACAAATTGAGTAAGATCTCTATGGATATGGATCAATTGCAAAAAAATCTTGATGAATCTCTTGAATAGATTGATATTCTTACTGAAGAAAGAGATACACTGAAGGACAAATATGATAATGAGAAAGACTACATTGAGAAACTAAAAGAAAACATAGAAGATCTGAAATCAAAGAAAGAACCTACAAATCAAGTCAAGGGCAGTGATGAAGTTTCAAAACTAAAGAAGGAGAATGAGATACTAAAACATGAACTGAAGATTGTAGACCTAAAGCTAAGATTGAAAGATGATAACAGAAAAGATGAATCAAATCTGAAGTCTGAAAATGTAGATCTGAGATTTAAACTTACCAAGGTGACATCTGAATTTGAGACTAAAAAATTGCAGTATGATGAACTTGTGAAATACAACACAATTGTGAAAGGAGAACTAACTCAATCTAAACAACATCTTGAGAAACTATGTTCTAGTAGTCAAAAATTGATGAACAAATTTCTTATCAGGAACCCTCTTATGACAAAACTAGTCTTGGATACTTTGAAAACAAATTTCCAAAGAAGATTGATGAATACAAAGAACCAAATCTAGAAAGTAAACAGCCTGAGAAAAAAGAAGAAAAGAAACTAGATGAGTCTAATAAATCTGAAAATGTACCTAACCCACCTAAGAAAAATGAACCACCTAAAGAGATGCAAAGATAATTTAAAGGTAGATTCTTTTCATGCAATTATTTTGGACACATGAAAAGAGATTTTACAACTAAGCAATTCAAACCTATCTCTGGTTATTGTTATAATTGTCATGGTTTTGGACATAGAGATATTGATTGTAAGAAACCTATATCTAATGATAATGGTAATAGTAGAATTTTTAGAAACACTAGCCCTACAAATAAAAGACCTATTGGAGCAACAAACAACATAATAAATGGATTTGTGTGTTATGGATGCAATAATTTTGGACATATTGCCAAAAATTGCAGATAAAAAATCAGTCAGTTAGGACCGAGATATGGAAAGAATGTTATAGTTTGTTAGATATGCAGTAACATGGGTCACACAACGAGGTATTGTAGAATGAACAACATGAGAAATCCTAATCCTAGAAGAAATATAAACTACACTAGAAGAAATATGAACACCAACAACAGTCATAAATAAAATTGTTGTAACTTAGAAGAAGTTGAGTTTGTCAAAGCTACAAATCAAGCAAGCACACTCAGTATATCAGGAAATCAGATAGGTGAAGTATTTGAGAGTAAGTTTGAATCAATTCCAAACTCATCTCAAAATAGTTAAGCATAAAATTTCATGAATTATGTATTAGTATAAGCATCAGAATAGCATAGAGTTTAAAAGAAGTTGAATTAAGCCTTACGAAGTTAATATGATCTAGGATATGATATAAGAAAGCTATGGTTAAGAGTGCATGAATTTATGAACATGTATGCAATTACATGAAAAGAAATAAGTTTTATAGGTAACCAGTGACAGATTTTGGCATGTATGCACTTATGAAATTAATGCAACGACAATGTCTTGAATGATTTGAAGGATAAAAGAGGATTATTGACATTATTTGATCATTTAAGTATTTACAAGAGTCATAGAGAGATAGCTTGTAGAGATTAAAAATAGTTTGCAAGATTTGGAGATAGATTCTTTTCTAGATCTATGCAAAAGCCTTAAATCATGATTCTGGGGTATTTTACTAAAAATTTGTTGTTAAAGAAGTTACTTTTTAGTGTAATCATGGATGTATCTGTAGTTCACAACATCAGAGACACACCTACACCTAATATTTAAAAAGGAATCAATATAAACCTTTGAAGAAGACCCTAGTTTGGCTTTGCCAGACATTCCATATAGTGTTTTACATTTAGAAGATGTAAAAGGGTATTTGAAGTGTAAGTTTGAGATAGTAGGAGACAATAGTTTGTCTATGGAATATGATAAGATATAAAAACATGACATGAGCTACAAATAAGGATATGAACATTTAGGTCAAATGGATATTATCATGTATACATTTCACTATGAATTTCAGAATGATGAATGGACTAAGATCATTTTGAGAAGAATCCATAATGGAAATTTTTGGTTGGATGATAGAGTGATAGATATAACAGCTGATCTAATACATGAGGTAATAGGATTGCCTAAGAAAGGTGCAATTCCTTTAAATGAAAAGAATGTGAAGAAAATAGTTTTAGATAACACCAAGTCTTCTTATAATGGAAGAGGCATAGTAATTAGCAAGACTGAACAAGATGATGTGAGGTATGTATGCAAGATTTTAACCACAAAGTTCTATGCAAGTTCTAGAGAAGATTACATGGCAGCAAGTATGGTGCAAAAATCTTGTCTTATGTGCATTGACATAGTTGAAGTTGACATGTGTGAAATTATGAGAATTTAGTTGATTGAGAATCTTGAGAAGATCAAGAAAACACAAAATTCCCAATTTAGATTTTCATCCCTAATTACACATATGTTTTTCCATCTTTTGAGAAGATTCCCTTATACTATAGGAGCTGATTGGAATGATGGCATAAATTCAATGGATAGAATTAACAATGTATATCTCAGACATCCTATTGATAAATTAAATGAGAGTGCCTCACTTGTTATTAAAACTGATGAAGGGTGTTCCCCTTAATACCACAAACACATAATAGAAATAGAGAAACAACAACAATAATATGCAAGAACAGAAAATTGGCTTCTTATTATCTCCACAAATGTAGAATTACAAACTTTCAGAATTACAATATGCAAAGCCACATGGGCATTCCCTTACAATATTCTGTAGGACAAAGCCTCGAATCAATACCCAGATCTACTACCCAGAACTACCCTAGACAACACTATGGGCCTTCTTTATATAGGCAATTTCCACCGCCCGAGAAGGTTCTAGAAATTTAGCCCTTAGGGCTGACCAAACTTAGAATTATTTTATTTTACAATTTATTACATCAAAGTCAGCTCAAAATGAGTTATGAAACCCAAACATAAATTTTGAAGAAAAATTATTTTCTGCCATTTCAGGTGACCCAACTTTCGAAGACCATAAGTCATCACCCGTTGACCTGATTGGCTATTATAACCCCATTCTGGAAATGCCATGAAGTGCTCTACAGGCTTGACCCATGTAAAGCACCTATCACCCAAATTTTCAACCTCATCCAAGGCCTCTAAAGCCTTCAAAACTGAGTTCGAAGTTTCTGTACCCTGCTGCCAATACCAAAAATCTTCAATATCTTCAAAACTAGACCTGATCTAGCCATGAAACTTTGCTGGCAGGCTGATATGACTGAGATGAACCTCCATATGTAAAATTAGAAAATTCTGAGATCGTAAGACCAACTTACTAAAAATAGAAAGTTTCCATAAATAGCAACTCTGCACAAGATAGCCCTTATTGAATACAAAAATAGAAATCTTTTTGGGTGATGTAAGATTGCTCTTACACCTAGGATGCTCCTGCATCAGACACCTGGGGTAATTTGAGAAGTGATCCTGTCACGACTAAAGTGTGCATAGGAAAACCAAGACAGTTAACCTCCTCCTTTGTTAGCCATGATGAATCTTCAATGGGTTGTCCTTTCCATTTGACCAAATACTCTTCATATGTCTTGTTCCTTGTGCTTCTGCCAACACGACTGTCCAGTATGTCTTCAATCTCCTTAAAATTTGAACTGGTTGCCGGAATACTCCACTGTGTTGCTGCAACCTCATCTTCAACACCTCCTTCATGATACTCTATCAAATCTAAAATGTTAAACACTGGTGAAATATTCAGCTCACTAGGCAATTCTACCTCATATGCATTTCCTGAATCATGCTTCTTCAATATCTTACATGGTCTGAACTTCTTCATTTTTAGCTTGTTATATGCACCAACCAGAAATCGCTCCTTCTGCAAATGAACCATGACTTCATCCCCAACCTGAAATTCCTTATGCCTCCTTTTCTCATTTGCCTTAGCCTTATACTGTGCATTCATCTTGGTAATATGCTTCCTCACCTCCTCATGGATGTTCTTCAAGTGTTCTGCAAAATCCTCAGCTTCAGCACTACTTATTTCTCCTTTATCTATCTTTCTCAATTCAGATGCATTTCTTGGACTACTTCCATATACAATCTAGAATGGTGATTTACCAGTGCTCTGATTGATAGAATTATTGTATGCAAATTCTACCTGTGGTAAAATCAAATCCCATCCTGTTGGCTTATCTCCAACCAAACATCTCAGCAAATTTTCCAAACTTCTATTCACCACCTCTGTCTGTCCATCAGTTTATGGATGATGTGATGAACTGAACTTCAAATCTATCTTCAACTTCTTCCACAATGTCCGCCAGAAATATCCAACAAACTTAGTATCTCGATCTGACACTATGGTCTTTGGCAAACCATGTAGTCTCACCACTTCTCTGAAAAACAATTCTGCTACATGAACAACATCATTAGTCTTCTTGCAGGGAATGAAATGTGTCATATTCAAAAATCTGTCAACTACTACAAAAATTGAATCATGTCCCGGCTGTGTCCTCGGTAAACCAAGAACAAAGTCCATACTGATATCCTCCCAAGGCTTCTCTGGTATAGGTAATGGCTGATACAACCCTGTATTCTACTTCACTCCTTTCGCCATCTGACATACTCTGCAACTCTATACAAAATTCTTCACATCTTGCTACAATTGTGGCCAATAATAATTTTCACCAACCAAAGCAAGGGTTTTATCATGACCAAAATGTCTAGCCAATCCTCCACTATGCTTCTCCTTGATGAGATTCTCCCTTATAGAACTTTGTGGAATGCACAACTGACTCCCTCTGAATAGCATATCATCTTGGATGATAAAATCCAGCCATTTCATCCTGTCTAGAGTAACAGGTTCTGTACAAGCTTTCCAAGCTTCACCAAAATCAGGATCCTCTGGATACAAATTCTTAAGTTCCTTGAACCCAACCACCTCAATCTGCATCTCTGTCAGCAATAGTTTCCTTCTGCTAAGAGCATCTGTAACCCTATTAGACTTTCCACTTCTGTGTTTCAAAACAAATGTCTAACTCTGTAAAAACTCAACCCATTTCAAATGCCTCTGATTCAACTTTCCTTGACTATTCAAATATTGCAAAGCTTGATGATCAGTATACAAAACAAACTCCTTAGGAAGCAGATAGTGCCTCCACTTTTTCAATGCCTAAACTATAGCATAAAATTCCTAATCATAAACAGAATATTTTCTCTTGGCATCATTTAACTTCTCACTGAAATAAGCAATAGGTTTACCTTCTTGGCTCATAATAGCTCCTATTGCAGTACCACTAGCATCACAATCTACTTGAAACACCTTATTAAAATTTGGAAGTGCTAAAATAGGTTGTTCTGTAACTTTGTGTTTCAACAATTGAAAACTCTTTTCTGCCCCATTAGTCCACTTAAACTCTTTTCTATCCCCTCTCATTGTTTCAGTCAAGGGTCCACAAATACTACTAAAATTTTTGATAAAATTTCTATAAAAGCTAGCTAGACCATGAAAAGATCTTACCTCGGTAGCACTCCTTGGAGTAGGCCATTCAAGGATAGCTTGTACCTTCTTTGGGTCCATTTTTAGACCTTCTACTGAAACTACAAATCCCAAATACACTAACTCTTTCTTCACAAAACTGCACTTCTTCAAATTAATCAACAATTTCTCATCTCTCAACTTCTCAAACACCATACGAATATGCATCATATGTTCCTCCAATGTCTTGCTAAAAATCAAAATATCATCAAGGTAAACAATGACAAACTTACCCAAAAATTCTTTCAGAACCTTGTTCATGAGCCGCATGAAAGTGCTCGGTGCATTGGTTAGCCCAAAAGGCATGACCAACCACTCATACAATCCTTCCTTTGTCTTGAAGGTAGTCTTCCATTCATCTCCTTCTCTGATCTGAATCTGGTGATATCCACTCTTCAGATCTATCTTTGAGAAATACACAGCTCCACTCAAACAATCCATAATATCATCCATTCGTGGCAATGGAAACCTATACTTGATTATGATCTTGTTTACTGCTTTGAAATCTGTACACATCCTCCACTCTCCATTCTTCTTTGGTGCTAATACTGCTGGTACAGCACAGGGACTCAGACTCTCTCAAATCAACCCCTTCTGTAATAACTCATGTACTTGTCTATTCAACTCTTCACTTTCTACTGGTGTCATTCTATGTGCTGCCTTGTTTGGCAAACTGGCTCCTAGAATCAAATCCATCTAATGACTAATCTTCCTTACTGGTGGTAATCCATCAGATACATTATCAGATACAATATCTTGAAACTCATTCAACAAATCTGCAACCTCTATAGGTACATCCTCTACTTCTTCTTTACCAACTTTTGGAATTAAAGCAAAACACACATGCTCATACCTCATACAATCTAGGAATTTTCTTCCATCAACAAATGTTATTCTTGCATCACCACATACCTTTTCTTCAGTTTCCTTCAATGGCTTTAGCTTATGTCGCACTCCATCCTTTGTCAGGGAATAGGTATTCACATGACCATCGTGTACATCACATCTGTCAAACTGCCACGGTCTACCCAACAACATATGACATGCATCCATAGAGATGATATCACATAGTACCTCATCTTGGTACCCACCGATCTTGAACTTTACCAAGCACTGTTCAATGACCATGACCTTGTGGTCATCCTGCACCCAGGCAATCCGATATGGATGTGGGTGTTTTTGTCTCTTGAGCTTGAACTTTGTCACCATCTCTTCTGACACCAAATTGTTAGTGCTTCCACTATCGATAATCACATCGCAGCATTTACCCTCACACTTGCATCTAGTGCGAAATAGGCTCCTCCTTTGTTCAGGTTCATTCTCACCACTCAGTAAGACTCTTCTATTAATTAGCATTTCTCCTCTTTCAGCATCTTCAGAATTTGATGATCTAGCATCTTCATCTACATGTGCAACTCTGGCCTGGCCTTCATTTCTCTTGTTTATTCTACCTTGGCACTGAGGACATTCAAATTTCCTATGACCTTCTTCTCCACAGTGAAAACATGTTCCACGGAAGCCTCCTCTTCTAGATCCTTGTCCTCTTCCTCTTCCTCTCTGATCTTTATTACTCTGATCCTGGAAATAATTGGAATTATTTCCTCTCCGATTTTGACTACTACTAGCCTCATCCTTCTTTTTTGGATCTTCATTTTGGCCACCATATGATCGTCTGCCAGATCTTCCACCATGACCTCTTCCATTTTGTCTGCTCTCAAACTTCTTGTTCAGCTTTTCCTCTACTTTTAGGGCAAACCGGTATGCCTCCTCAATACTATTCATTCAAACCAGATTCAACTCCTCTTGAATGCTTGGCCTTAACCCATTAAGGTATCAAGAAACTTTCTCCTTATCAGCTTCTGCATGGCTTGTTCTAATGAGGAGTCGATAGAACTCTGTATACTCCTGAACAGATTTTCTTGCTTGCTTCAAACTTTGCATTTTCTTTAGTAGGTCAAGCTCATAATCAACATGAATGAACTGTCACTTCAATTTATCCACCATCTGATCCCATCTTGTGATTTTATCTTTCCCTCTTCTATTTCACTCCAATTGAATTTCTTGCCACCATATCTTCCCATGACCTTTCAATCTAGCCTTCGCAAATTTGACCCTATCAGGATCCTCAACATCTTCATACTCAAAATATTCTTCACATTCATTGATCCAGTCAATCAATTCCTCTGGGTTAAGATTTCCAGAAAATGTAGGAACCTCAATCTTAGGTCTTTTCCCAATCTAGGAAATCACCCGAAAAAGTCTTTCTTCCTCCTGGTTCACAATTTCAGCTTCTCCTTCTTGATATTCTTCTTCGACTTCATCCTCACTTTCATCTCTGACATTAAGATTCATTCCTCTATGAATCTCTTCTTTTAATGCTCGCACTTGTCTCTGTAGCTCTCTAACCTCAGGGGTCACAGCACCAGCTCTTCCACCACGTTCTCTTCGTGGAGGCATTTTCACGATGCGCGCTGAAACCCTAACCACGGTCCTGGTGCAAACTACCTCACAGTCGGTGATCTATTTACACACTCAAGAACTCCTACTCTGATACGACTTGATGAAGGGTGTTCTCCTTAATACCACAAACACATAATATAAATAGAGAAACAACAACAATAATATGCAAGAATAAAAAATTGGCTTCTTATTATCTCCACAAATGTGGAATTATAAACTTTCAGAATTACAATATGCAAAGCCACATGGGCATTCCCTTACAATATTTTGTAGGACAAAGCCTCGAATCAATACCCAGATCTACTACCCAGAACTGCCCTAGACAACACTATGGGCCTTCTTTATATAGGCAATTTCCACCGACCGAGAAGGTTCTAGAAATTTATCCCTTAGGGCCGACCAAACTTAGAATTATTTTATTTTACAATTTATTACATCAAAGTTGGCTCAAAATGAGTTTTGAAACCCAAAAAATTTTTTTGAAGAAAAAATATTTTCCACCATTTCAGGTGACCCAACTTCCGAAGACCATAAGTCATCACCCATTGACTCGATTGGCTATTATAACCCCATTCTAGAAATGCCACGAAGCACTCTATAGGCTTGAACTACACAAAGCACCCGTCACCCAAATTTTCAACCTCATCCAGGGCCTCTAAAGCCTTCAAAACTGAGTTCAAAGTTTCTATACCCTGCTGCCAATACTGAAAATCTTCAATATCTTCAAAACTAGACCTGATCTAGCCATGAAACTTTGCTAGCAAGCTGATATGACTGAGATGAACCTCCATATGTAAAATTAGAACATTCTGAGATCGTAAGACCAACTTACTAAAAATAGCAAGTTTCCATAAATAGCAACTCTGCACAAGATAGCCCTTATTGAATACAAAAATAGAAATATTTTTGGGTGATGCAAGATTGCTCTTACACCCAGGATGCTCCTGCATCAAAAACTTTTCAAAATGAGATGAAGAAGAGATCAAGAATTCCACCCTCTATGGTTGAAAAGTACAAAAATGAAATATGTTTCTTAGTGGATGAATATTTCACCTATATTGAGGTAGTAGAACCAAGGAAAAAATTTGTAGATCCTTTATAATATGAGATATCTGAAGAGGAAGCTAAAGGATATGCATGCATATTACTTAAATGAAGATTAGATTCCAAGAGTCCCAGATTTGGTACATTTGAAGATAATTTCAGTATAGCACAGCAATCACAGGTGCATAAATTAGCAAAGAAAAGATTTGATAGCACAATCAAAAAGATTCTAAAAGATACAAGTATGACTGAGCATGAGTTTGACATTGCAAAATAGACTACAACAACCATTAGAGATATTGGATAGAAGGAAGTATTATCAGTTCCACCTTTGGCATCCAAAGAAACCCCTGTTGAGGATATTCAAGATATTGATGAAGATATTGTAGAATCTACTAAGTTAAATATGTCATTGGATAAGCTAGTAGTAGCAAGGAAATCTACTAGATCCACCTGCACTACACCAACTAAGAGAGTGAAAGAGATGGCAACTGGACTAGGTAAGAGAAAAAAAACTATCTTCTCTCCAATAGGAAGGATAAGGACACTAGAAGAAAAACCACCTATAGGTGAAGAGGCAGACAACAACAAAAAGAAGCAATGGAAGCCTAAGATCAAAAAAGTGAATCCTTTAATCAGTAATGAAGGATATTTCACTAAGCTTAATACATACTATGAAATGTATAATAATTTTGAGAAATTGAACCTTGAGAATGCAGTTGTTAGACATATGATTCTTACTGACAAGAAATTTGAGGACATCAAGGATAAGATAACAGATAATCTTTATGAGAAGTTAGTTAATAGGAAAAGGAGAGCAATAGAAGAAGATAAAGGCATAAGAGAAATATTTCTAAGGAAACTTTGTGAAGCAAAAGATGAAGTTCACTTTAAGGAAATCATGAAAAACCTTAGCACCCATCTGAGGAGAAAAAGAAGAGAAGTTCTGATTATGGGGGAAATTATGAGGAAATGAACAAAGAAACTGAGGAAGAGATTGTAAAAGTAATGACCTTTGGACCAAAAGAGACACTTAGTGAATCAAAATAGACAATAGAAGAAAATCCACAAACAAAAGAAACACTAGTTCTTCCACCCTCCATCCACATTGATGATGAATCTATGCATGTAGAAGGCACAAACATCACTATAGACAAAGAAGAGAATCCATTCAAAGATCAAGGAGTAGACATTAGCAATTTGCAAGAAGAAGTTAATGATCAAAAGGATGGAACAATAAATAAGGAAGATGTGGAAGAAGCAAGAGGAGAAGAGAAGAAAGAAGAATCATCGATAGCAAAGGACAAGATAGCATAAAATAAGCAAGCAATGCAAGAAGTACATATCAAAATAGTTTCACCATAAAAGTGTACAATAGCAAGCCTACCTAGACCACCCATGGAATTAGTTTTAGCAAACTTTAGAGTAGAAGTTGTTGATGATGATCAAATAGAGTTGATCTCATCTCTAAAAGAGATTATTCGAAAGAACAAGAAAGTGAAGAGCCTAGAAGGAGCACTACTTGAGGTAACCAGTAAGCTTCAAGGAATTATATCAACTCAAGTCAGTAAAGTTGATCTGCAAGCTAAAGAAAGAGAGGTAATAAAATTTTTTGACAATGGTTTTACTAACCTATCAGACATTTTATCAGTAAAAGCTCAAACAACTCATGATGCACATTTGTTTCAAGTCACTTGTCAGAATATTAGAAATGATTTAGATAATCTTGATGTTTGTATCAAAGAGTTAAGGAGATGCTTAGAAAGAGGTAAAGCATTATAAAATCAGTGTGCATTATCACACAATCACATCTCAAATATTTTAGAGAAGTTGAGGAACAAAGAAGCAGAGTTGCGAGCCACAGTGAATGAATTATAGAATCCAAGTATAAAGATCAGTGATATTGAGAAGAAAATAAGAAAAATTGATGATGAGATAAGACTTCTTGAAAATGAGAAGGAAATAAAATTGAAGAGATTTTCTCTACTTAGAGAGCACCTAACTTTGAAGATCAGTAATGTAGAGAATCAATTGGAAGAATGTCTTTTATCAAAGACATCATAAGGTAAATTTGCATATTCAAATCTTAAAGAAGTTGAGATAGCATCCTAAGGGCTATGTGCATTACTTGGTGTATTTGATTTTGTCAAGAAGACATGGGATAAAGAGATTAAAAATCTGAAGGCAAAATTTGTAGATTGTATATCAAGTCTTCCAGCTTTGCAATATTGAAGACAAGGAGTTAAATCAAAATTTTGACCAACATATACATATAATTGACACCTTTGTCATTATTGTCAAAGGGGGAGTAGTATAGTATGATAAAATTGTGTATATGTATAAGATATAGATATGTGGAATACTATGAAGTATAATCTAAGGGGGAGTATCCTTATGGTGAAATAAGTAGACATGTATGATCCATAGATATTTTGCAAATCATGTAATGGCTGTATGTTACCAGATATAACACTTTTTTGAAAATTTGTGATAAGTTTTTGTTTGGGACTTAGCCAATTTTCCCATATGTTGCCACCAATTACAAAGGGGGATATTGTTGGCAATTTGGATAAGTAGGATATCATGGTGTTGTCATTATGGAAACATATATATTTAGTATTAAGACAACATGATCCGAGGAGGAAGTTCTGTATAAGAACTTATGAAAATTATCAAAGTATAATAGTGTTTATCTGTCTACACAGAGACTATTTTGATTAGCAATGTTCATAAAAGCACATTCAATGCATGTGCACTTGAACATATATCTTTCCAGGCTTATTGAAGATACATCTAAGAGTGCAAGTCTGTATGACATGTATGGAAAGAGATATCAATGTTTTACAAAGACAATGTTGAGTCGACCAGAATAGAGCAACGATCTGAAATTGGTTATATTGAGTTAAGGGATTATTTTTTTTATCAAAATAATGAATTAACTAATTAGGGATGACATCCTAGATGTTAACCCTAAGACAACAAGAAGTAATTTCATGTTGGAAGCGTGTAATGTATTGAAGGCCAACAAGAAAGTTGTTTTGTAATAACTTGTATATAAGTAAGATACTTGTAAATGTAAAGAATAGATATATAAATAAAGATAAGAAAGTGATATTTGTTATGAAAAATCTGATACATAATCAGAGTAATGCAAATTGATGATAAGTTTTGAAGAGAATACAAAGCTAGGTCAAAATACTGAAGATATTTAGCAGCAGTAAAAGGTTTTTGTATTTTACCTTTTGTATCAGAGATTATCATTATATATTGCATGTTTGGGTAGTGAGCTCATCTTGCATAAGTTCATGCTTTGTAATAACAACTCTTAATAGGTTTGAGGCTTCTAACAAGGCCTAAAGTCCTTTAACCAGGATAGAGACACTATACGGATGTAATAGACTCCTAACAGGGTCAATATCTTTAACCAGATACTTTTGATTTGTGAATCATTTGTGGGTATCATGTTAGAAATCAAAGTCCACCAAGATAAATGAGAGGGGGGGGTGAATTATTTATTAGATAAATACAACTTTTATCAACCTTAATAGATTTTAACCATGTAAGCAATGTAATCAACAACCATAGAAAGATATACACGCACAATAACACAATGACACAAGATATGTTGACTAGGGAACCTCTTGATCAAAGAGTAAACCCCGGTGGGAATGATGCCCACAAAAGATGTAATAATATGAAATTTCCTTGTGAGAGGATGGACTTTGTTATGATTCTTATGAAATACATTCAGTACATATGAGTCCCTGTTAGGAGACTTTGAATCCCTGCTAAAATATTCTAACTCTGTTAGGAGTTATGGAAGACAGAAGGACCCAATGCCCAAACAACTTTAGGGTAAGATCACTGAACTCACTATCCAACTGATCTTTGTATTACTCAATAGAATAATACCAAAAGATTACTGATCTCAACAATTCAATACTCCTTTGACTATGCCAAACTACACCAACTGCTTCTTCAGATCTCAATATCAGATCTCTATACTTCACATATCCTCTTTCAACAAATTCACTTTCACAATTCCTTTATTCTCTTTCACATACAAATTAAAACAAGGAAAACATTCCTTCCTTTATACCGCACTCAAGTAATTACAAATGAGTCAACATACAAATTACAAAATAAAATTTTCCACACGGTACATAAAAATTACACAAAACTGTTAGCTCCAATTAAGATAATTATTCACTCATGCGACCTCAGATCTTGCACTCACATCCACATCACTAACATCATGTCTTCAACTGCCTCATAACTTCACATGATTAGATCCCATCCGGATTAGGAGATATCATCTAATTTCCACAAACCGCTACTCAGGAACACTGCCTGAATACTGCTTCCACTGATGTCCTCATAACTATCATGAATAAATGAATTTTCATTTGCACTCTTAACCATGATCTCATAGAACATCATAGAGTAAGTCCTCAACTCCACATAGCTTCATCTTCAAGATCCCAAGTACGCTAACTCAAACACTATCTTCTTCTCTACTAATCTCTAGTAGATCACTATGTTGACATCAATGATAATCAGAGTCATGAATGTAAAAAAAAAAGGTACAAAATGGCTACAAATACTCCCCCATAGGATATATTCAGCATTCATTCCTAACAATCTCCCCCATTAGCATTGATGGAAACATAGATGAAAAAACATCCAAGTTCCATGAATACCAACATTGCAACACTACTACTCTGAAAATACTTTCAAATCCTTTTCATCAATCAAATCTTGCTTCATTTTCCTATTCAGTTCTCTCCAATACATGGTTTTTCATGTATACTTCTCCCCCATTGACATCAATGATAGATGTTTCATCATTATGTTAACAACAACTTCAATGTCAAAAGACACTGTTCAAAAAATACATTCACTAGATTCCTCATGACTCAGCTCAGATACACATACTCCCCCATAGAGGAAGTACCAACATCCAGTCCAGAAGAAAGATAAGGCTCATATACCACTGGATGGATGCAACAATCTTCATCACTTCTCAAAAGTAGGCCAGAGCATAACCCCAAGCATACCTCTCAAATACTCAAATGTATCCTTAGGAAAAGGCTTTGTAAATATATCTACAATCTGCTCCTTTGTGCTTATATACTCAAGTTTGAATTCTTTCTCTTCCACTTTATCTCTCACAACATGATACTTTATCTCTATATGCTTTGTCTTAGAATTTAACACAGGATTCTTAGACATACTAACTATGCTGGTGTTATCACAATGTATAACAATAGGCTCAACAAATTTTATTCCAATATCCTTCAACATTTGCTTCATCCAAATTATCTAATTACAATTGTTTGCTGCTGCCACATACTCTACTTCTGCTGTGCTCTATGAAATATAGTTCTGCTTCTTGCTTAGCCAAGAAACTAATCTTCCTCCAAGGAAAAATGCTCCACCACAAGTACTATTTTTGTCATCAACACTACCTCCCCAATCAGCATCTGTATATGCACATAGGGTAAAATCATCAAATTTTTTATACCACAATCCATACTCAATTGCGCCTCTTAAGTATCTCAGTATCCTCTTTACTATAGCATAATGTGATTATCTAGATTTAACTTGAAATATTGCTACAATTCCAACTGCATGTGATATATCAGGTCTTGTATGAGTCAAATATTGCAATCCTCCAATCATAGATCTGTACTTCTTATGTTCCACTATAGGAGTCTTATCTATGCTAGATAACTTGTGTCCAATTACCATAGGTGTTCCAACTAGTTTACAATTCTCCATTCCAAATCTCTTCAATAAATCATTCAAGTACTTTGTCTAACTTATAGAAATATCATCATTGTTCTGTGTTATCTACGATCCTAAAAAGTATTTCATTTCACCAATCATACTCATTTCAAATTTAGTCTTCATTTCATCTGCAAATTTATCACTGGCTTCATCTTCTCCTCCAAAGATCATATGATCAACAAAAATAAAAACAACCAACAAACCATTTTAAATTTTCTTTGTGTATAGGTTTCTATCATCTGTGCCTTTTGTAAATCCTAACTTTAACAAATACTTATCCAATCTCGCATACCAAGTTCTAGGTGCTTGCTTCAGTCGATAGAAATATTTCTTGTAAGCTGCATAGGCCAAAAACATTGAATTTCTTGTAAGCTGCATAGGCCAAAAACATTCTTACTACTTCAATTCTTTCTACCGGTGCAAAATTTTCTTCATAGTCAATTCCTTCTTGCTATGAGTATCCTTTACATACCAATCTTTCTTTGTTCCTTATTACTTCTCCTTATTCATTCCTCTTTTTTCTGAATACTAATTTTGTTCCTATAACATTCTTATCTTTAGGTCTAGGGACCAATTCCCATGTCTTGTTCTTTTCAATCTGATCTAGTTCTTCTTTCATGGCTTTAATCCAATGTTCATCTTCACAAGATTCACTAGTAGACTTAGGGTCAATTTGAGAAATCAAACACAACTGTTCTTGTACCTTATTTTTTGTCAAAACTCCTTTGTCTATGCTTCCAATAATCTGCTCAACAAGATGATTCCTTGACAAATTTTTGTTAGGTGTCACTATCTCAGTACTTGTTTCTATTATAGGTTCTTCAATGGTTCCTTCACTGTGGCTCTCATTCAACAAATCACTATTAGTTTCATAGAATAATTCAGTAGTCTCTAGATTTGGTCTAGGCTGAGTTCCTTCATCTGATTCATAATCAAGCATTCTTTCCTGAATTTTAAAATTTTCATCAACTTTAACATTTGCACTCTCAAAAATAGTCTTAGTTTTCTTATTGTAACATCTATAATCTTTTCTCTTCAATGAATATCCAATAAATATACCTTCATCACTTCTAGGATCAAACTTTCCAATGTCATCATCTCTCTTAACATAACATTTTCTTCCAAAAATTATAAAATACTTTACTGATGGTGCATGTCCAAACCATAGTTCATAGGGTGTCTTATCTATGTCTACACTAATTTTTACTTTGTTCATTGTATACACTATTGTGTTCACTGCTTCTCTCCAGAATATATTTACCAAGTCATTCTCAAATAACATAGCTCTTGTTGCTTCAGTTATTGACCTGTTTCTTCTTTTTGCAATACCATTTTTTTCAAGTGTCCTAGGGGTTGAAAAATGTCTCTTAATACCATTCACTTCACAAAAAATGTTAAATTATTTTGAAGTAAATTCTCCACCTCTATTTGATCTCAAACATTTAATCTTCATTCCAGATTCATTCTCAACTTTGTTCTTAATGATCTTAAACTTATCAAATGCTTCAGATTTTTTTTTAAGGAATGCAATCCACATCATTCTTTTAAAATCATAAACAAGATGTTAGGAATGAATGCTAAATTTTTGGCATCCATTCTATAGCAGTTTTTTTTGCATTCATGACTATGATTGTCATTGATGTTAACACAGTGATTTATCGAAGACTTGCAAACAAGCAAACAGAGTTTGGATTAGCGCATGTGGGTTATTGCAGTTGGAGCTATGCAATGTTGAGGATATATTCTTTGATATGTTATATGTCTATGGTTAAGAGTGCAAATAGTAATTCATTTATTCATGGAAGTTATGAGCATTTTGGTGGAAGCAGTATTCAGGCAGTGTTCTTGAGTAGTGGTTTGTGGAAATCAGATGATATCTCCTAATCGGGACGGAATCTAGTTTTGCACAGTTGAAGGGAAGTTGAAGACACATTGATAGTGATGTGGATGACAGTGTAGACTTTGAGGTCATATGAATGAATATTTATTGTATTTGGAAGTTGACAGTTTGTGTAATTTTGGTGTAGTGTATGGAAACTTTTATATTGTACTTGTATGCCGACTCATTTGTAATTATTTGAGTGTGGTATAAAGAAAGGAATGTATTTCCTTGTTTTAATGTTTTTTTTGTTGTTGTGGAAGAAGCGGTTGTGTGTGATGTTGTATACATGAAGTGAAGAAAAGAGCTAAGTGTGAAAGCGAATATGTGAAGGAAGACATGCGAGGTACAAAGATTTGAAATTGAGATCTCATGTAACAGTGAGTGTAGTTTGGCATAGTCAAAGAAGAGGTAACATATTATTCTATTGAGTAATGCAAAGATTATTTGGATAGTGTGTTCAGTGATCTTACCATGAAGCTATTTGGGCAGTGGGTCCTTTTGTCTTCCATAACTCTTAACAGGGTTAGAATCTTTTAACAGGGATTCAAAATCTCCTAATAGGGATTCATATGTACTAAATGTATTTCATAAGAATCCTAACAAAGTCCATCCTTTCACAAGGAATATTCATATTAGTGCATCTTTTGTGGGCATCATTCCCATCAGGGTTTACTCTTTGATCAAGAGGTTCCCTAGTCAACATATCTTGTGTCATTGTGTTATTGTGTATGAATATCTTTCTATGGTTGGTAATTATATTGCTTATATGATTTAATGTTGTTGAAGATGATAAAATTTATAACTATTTGATAACTGATTCACCCCCCCCCCCTCTCAGTTTAGGACTAGGTTATTGGTTGATTACAAAGAATGATAAGACTATCATTGAAGAGGACAATCTTGAAACATGTACTACTGATGAGAGAGATCTATTCATGTGTAACATACTTGTAGGAGAAGCACTTTTGATAGCCCTTCCAGAGAATGAGTACAGTTAGGTAAAATATTTGAAAAAATCTCATGAAATTTGGAATGCTTTACACTCTACTTTTGAAGGTGATGAACATGCAAAAAGAGTTAGATTACATAATTGGATATGTGCATTTGAAGATATAAGAATGTTGGAAGATGAATCTATTAGAAGCTATATTGGTAGAATGTCAGAAATTATTACAGGTATAAAATCTTGTGGAGGAACAAAGACAGAGAATGAAGTGATATGGAAAATTCTGAGGACATTGACCCCTATATTTAAGTAGACAACATAGATGATTGGACAAGTTATACCTTGTACTACAAACTTTACAAGAGAGACTCTTCTTGGAAGATTGGAAGCAGCAGAAATGAACCTAAGATTATCAGGAGACTTACCTAGAATGGAGACAACATTTAGTGCTCTTAGTGTTCACCCTACTTTTTCAAGAAGCATCAATGTGAGAGGAGATTATGCTGGCAGTAGAAGATCTAGAAATGAAGAAGACAAGAAGATTGAAGAAGTTACTGCCTTGCTTGTGAAAAGAGAACCAGACGGTAAGAAAATATTTAAATGTTGGACTTGACAAGAATATGGTCATTTTGCATCTAAATGTCCTAAGAGAGTTAAAAAGTACAGAAATAATTTCAAACCTAGAAGATCTAAGGAATGTTATTATGCTAATGATGAAGATCTTGAAGCTAGTATAGAAACAACTTTAAGTGAAAGTGATACTAAGAATAATGATGACATAGGATTTGTAGCAATTAAAGAAGAGAATCTAGAAACTGATGTTAAGGAAGAAAAATCCTTAGTTTCTCAAGTTGAAAAGAAAGCTGATTGGATTATAGATAGTGGTTGTTCACATCATATGATTGGAGACATGAAAAAGTTCATAAAGTTTAATGAATATGATGGAGGAGTTGTTAGAGTTGGAAACAATGCACCTTGTTTGATTAAAGGTATAGGATCTATTACTCTTGATGGAAAGACTAATACTGATGATGTTTATTTTGTGGATGGATTGAAACATAATCTTTTGAGTGTTGGAAAATTAGTAGATAAGGGATATCAAGTTTGGTTTACTGAGAAAACTTGTGTGATAAAGGATAAATATGGAAATCTGATTGGAACTAGATCTAGAACCATAGATAATGTATTTCAGTTGAGTCCTACTAAGATGACATGTTTGATTACTAATATTCATGACAGTTGGTTATGGCATAGAAGGTTTTGTCATATAAACTTTGATAACATTGTGAAAGTAAGTACTACACTTGTAGTAAGAGATTTACCTAAAATTATGAAGCCTCCTAACATGATTTGTAAAGAATGTGTAATGGCTAAACAGAAGAGTTATTTTCCCAGTAAGATGTTTACATCTACAAAAAACTTGAAGATTGTTCATATAGATTTGAGCAGCCCTACCAGGACTAGAGGATTTTATGGAGAAAGGTATTTTATGATTCTTGTTGATGATTTTACAAGAATGATGTGGATTGCATTTCTTAAAGAAAAATATGAAGCATTTGATAAGTTTAAGATTGTTAAGAATAAAGTTGAGAATGAATATGGAATGAAAATTAAATGTTTGAGATCTGATAGAGGTGGAGAATTTACTTCTAGATATTTTAACACCTTTTATGAAGAAAATGGCATTAAGAGACAGTATTCAGCCCCTAGAACACCTAAACAAAATGGCATTACAGAAAGAAGAAACAGATCAGTGACTGAAGCAACAAGAGCTATGCTATTTGAGAATGATTTGGCAAAGATATTTAGGAGAGAAGTAGTGAACATAGCAGTGTATACAATGAACAGAGTACAAATCAGAGCAGACACAGACAAGACACCTTATGAATTATGGTTTGGACATGCACCCTTAGTTATGTATTTTAGAATTTTTGGAAGCAAATGTTATATAAAGAGAGATGATGATATTGGAAAGTTTGATCCTAGAAGCGATGAAGGTATATTTCTTGGATATTCTTCGAAAATCAAAGCATATAGATGTTACAATAAAAGAACTAAGACTATTGTTGAAAGTGAAAATGTTAAAGTTGATGAAAAGTTCAAAATTTAGGAAAGAATGCTCGATTATGAATTAGATGAAGAAGCTCATCCTGAACCTAACACTGGATCTACTGAATTATTTTATGAAACTGACAGTGATTTTCTGAATGAATGCCACAGTGAAGTCATTGAAGAACCTACATCTGAAGTGAGATCTGAGATAGTGACACCGAGCAAGAGTTTGTTGAAGAATCATCCTATTGGACAAAATATTGGAAGCATCAAAAGAGGATTTCTTACTTGAAATAAGGTACAAGAATAGTTATGTTTGATTTCTCAAATTGAACCTAAGACTACTAATGAAGCTTGTGAAGATGAAATTTGGACTAATGCTATGGAAGAAGAACTAGATCGGATTTTAAAAAACAAGACATGGGAATTGGTCCCTAGACCTAAAGACAAGAATGTTATTGGAACTAAATGGGTATTCAGAAACAAGATGATTGAACAAGGAGAAGTAGTAAGAAACAAAGCAAGATTGGTATGTAAGGGTTACTCGCAGCAAGAAGGAATTGACTATGAAGAAACCTTTGCACCTGTTGCAAGAATTGAAGCAGTAAGAATGTTTTTGGCTTATGCGGCTTACAAGAAATTCAAAGTATATCAGATGGATGTGAAGTCAGCATTTCTAAATGAGGAATTGGAAGAAGAAGTCTACATTGAGCATCCTGAAGGTTTTATTTTAACTCAAGAAGGAGACATGGTATGTAAACTGAAGAAAGCTTTATATGGACTTAAACAACCACCTAGAACTTGGTATGCAAGACTGGATAAGTATTTGTTAAAATTGGGATTTACCAAAGGAACAACTGATAGCAATCTGTACACAAAAGAAATTGAAAATGGTTTGCTGATTATAGTTATTTTTGTTGATGACATTATCTTTGGAGGAGAAGATGAAGCTAGTGACAAATTTGCTAATGAAATGAAGACTGAATTTGAAATGAGTATGATTGGTGAAATGAAATACTTTTTGGGATTACAGATAACACAAAACAATGATGGTATCTTTGTAAGTCAGACAAAGTACCTAAATGACTTGTTGAAAAGATTTGGAAAGGAGAATTGTAAACTAGTTGGAACACCTATGGTAACTGGACATAAGTTATCTAGCATAGATGAGACTCCTATAGTGGAACAAAAGAAATATAGATCTATGATTGGAGGATTGCAATATTTGACTCATAACAAGACTTGATATAGCACATTCAGTTGGAATTGTAGCAAGATTTCAAGCTGAACCTAGAGAATCACATTATGCAGTAGTAAAGAGGATACTGAGATATTTAAGAGGCACAATGGACTATGGATTATGGTATGAAAAATCTGATGATTTTACCCTATGTGCATATATAGATGCTGATTGGGGAGCTAGTGTTGATGTTAAAAAAAGCACCAGTGGTGGAGCATTTTTCCTTAGAGGAAGATTAGTTTCTTGGCTAAGCAAGATGTAGAATTATATCTCACAAAGCACAACAGAAGTAGAATATGTAGCACTAGCAAACAATTGTAACCAAATAATTTGGATGAAACAAATGCTGAAGGATATTGGAATAAAGTTTGTTGAACCTTTTGTCATACTTTGTGACAACATCAGCATAGTTAGTATGTCTAAGAATCCTGTATTACATTCTAAGACAAAGCATATAGAGATTAAGTATCATGTTGTAAGAGAGAAAGTTGCTGAGAAAGAAGTCAGACTTGAGTACATAAGTACAAAGGAGAAGATAGCACATATATTCACAAAGCCTTTTCCTAAGGATACATTTGAGTATCTAAAAGGTATGCTTGGGGTTATTCCCCAGCCTACTTTTGAAAAGTGATGTAGTTGGTTGCATCTGTCTAGTGGTATATGAGCCCTTATCTTTCTTCTGGACTAGATGTTGTTACTTCCTCTATGTGGGAGTATGTGTATCTAAGCTGAGTCATGAGGACTCTAGAGAATGTATTTTCTGAATAGTGTCTTTTGACATTGGAGTTGTTGTTGACATAGTGATGAAATTTTTGTCATTGATGTCAATGGGGGATAAGTATACATGAAAAAAAATTTGAAACATCTATTGGAGAGAACTAAACATGAAAATGAAGCAAGATTTGATTGATGAAGAAGATTTGAAGAAACAGTGTTGCAATATTGGATTTTTGGAACACTGGATGTTTTTTCATCTATGTTGCCATCAATGCCAATGGGGGAGATTGTTAGGAATGAATGCTCAATGTTTGGAAGCCATTCTATAGCATTTTTTGTTGCATTCATGACTATGATTGTCATTGATGTCAACACAATGATTTATCAAAGACTTGCAGAGAAGCAGACAAAGTTTGTATTAGCGCACGTGGGTTATTGCAGTTGGAGCTATGCAATTTTGAGGATATATTCTTTGATATGTTATATGTCTATGGTTAAGAGTGCAGATAGTAACTCATTTATTCATGTAAGTTATGAGCATTTTGGTGGAAGTAGTATTCAGGCAGTGTTCCTGAGTAGCGGTTTATGGAAATTGGATGATTTCTCCTAATTGGGATGGAATCTGGTTTTGTATAGTTAAAGGGAAGTTGAAGACACATTGATAGTGATGTGGATGATAGCATAGACTTTGAAGTCACATGAATGAAGATTTGTTGTATTTGGAAGCTGACAGTTTTTTGTAATTTTGGTGTAGCGTATGGAAACTTTTATATTGTAATTGTATGTCGACTCATTTGTAATTATTTGAGTGTGGTATAAAGAAAGGAATGTATTTCCTTGTTTTAATGTTGTTTTTGTTGATGTGGAAGTAGTGGTTGTGTGTGATGTTGTATACATGAAGTGAAGAAAAGAGCTAAGTGTGAAAGCAAATATGTGAAGGAAGACATGTGAGGTACATCGATCTGAAATTGAGATCTGATGTAACAGTGAGTGTGGTTTGGCACAATCAGAGAAGAGGTAACATATTATTCTATTGAGTAATGCAAATATTATTTGGACAGTGTGTTCAGTGATCTTACCCTGAAGCTGTTTGGGCAGTGGGTCCTTCTGTCTTCCATAACTCTTAACAAGGTTAGAATCTTTTAACAGGGATTCAAAATCTCCTAACAGGGATTCATATGTACTAAATGTATTTCATAAGACTCCTAAAAAATTCCATCCTTTTACAAGGAATATTCATATTAGTGCATCTTTTGTGGGCATCATTCCCACCGGGGTTTACTCTTTGATCAAGAGGTTCCCTAGTCAACATATCTTGTGTCATTGTGTTATTGTGTATGAATATCTTTCTATGGTTGGTAATTATATTGCTTATATGGTTTAATGTTGTTGAAGATGATAAAAGTTATAATTATTTGATAACTAATTCACCCGCCCCCCTCTCAGTTATCTTGGTGGACTTTACTTTCTAACACAAGAATCATAAAATACCTTTCTCCATAGAATCCTCTAGTCTTTGTAGGACCACTCAAATCTATATGAACAATCTCCAACTTCTCTATTGTTGTAAACTTCTTGCTGGGAAATGAACTTCTCTTCTATTTAGCCATCACACATTCCTTGCAAATCATGTTAGTAGGCTTCATAATTTTAGGTAAATCTATTACTGCAAGTGTAGTACTCACTTTCACAATGTTATCAAAGTTTATATGACAAAATATTATGTGCCATAACCAACTGTCATCAATCTTAGTAATCAAGCATGTCATCTCAGTAGGATTCAGCTAAAATACATTACCTCTGGTTCTAGATCTAGTACCAATCAGGTTACCATCCTTGTCTTTGATTACACAAGTTTTCTTAATAAACCAAACTTGATATCCCTTATCAACTAGCTGTCCAACACTCAAAATATTATGTTTCAAACCATCCACAAAGTAAACATTATCAATATTAGTCTTTCCATCAAGAGTAATAGATCCTATACCTTTAATCAAACAAGGTGCATTTTTCCGACTCTAACAACTCCTCCATCATAATTGTTAAACTTTATGGACTTTTTCATGTCTCCAGTCATATGATGTGAACAACCACTATCTATAATCCAATCAGCTTTCTTTTCTACTTGAGAAACTAAAGCTTTTTCTTCCTTAAATTCTATTTCAGGATTTTCTTCTTTAATTGCTACAGATCCTATATCATCATTATTCTCAGTATCACTTTCACTCAAATATTTCTCCAAACTAGCTTCAAGTTCTTCATCATTTTCATAGTAACATTCTTTAGATCTCCTAGGATTAAGGTTCTTCCTATACTTCTTAATTCTCTTAGGACATTTAGATGCAAAATGACCAGATTCTTGACAAGTCCAACATTTAAATTTTTTCTTACCATCTAGTTCTCTTTTCACAAGAAAGGCAATACCTTCTTCAATCTTCCTGTCTTCTTGATTTCTAGATCTGTTGCCGCTAGCATAATCTCTACTCACATTGATGCTTCTTGAAAAAGTAGGGTGAACACTAAGAGCACTGAATGTTGTCTCCATTCTAGGTAAGTCTCTTGATAGCTTGGTTCATCTTTGCTACTTCCAATCTTCCAAGAAGAGTCTCTCTGGTAAAGTTCATAGTACAAGGTATAACTTGTTCAATCATCCATTTTGTCTACTTAAATGTAGGAGTCAATGTCCTCAAAATTTTCCATATCACTTCATTCTCTATCTTGGTTCCTCTACAAGATTTTATACCTACAAAAATCTCTGACATTCTAGCAATATATCTTCTAACAGATTCATCTTCCATCATTCTTATATCTTCAAATGCACATATCCAATTATGTAATCTAACTTTCTTTGCATGTTCATCACCTTCAAAAGTAGACTGTAAAGCTAACCAAATTTCATGAGATGTTTTTAGATATTTTACTTTACTGTACTCATTTTCTAGAAGGGCTAACAAGAGTGCTTCTCTGGCAAGTATGTTACACATAAATAGATCTCTCTCTTCATTTGTACAATCTTCAATTTTATCCTCATCAATGATAGTCTTCTGATTCTTTGTAATTAACCAATAACTTGGTCCTAAACAAAGTAGGTGTGTCTTCATCTTTTCTTTCTAGCTATCAAAATTTACACCATCAAACTTAGGGCTTTCTTTCCTAAAATGATTCACCATGGATCTCCTTAAGTTGTTAAACTTTTCCTTCAAGGATCTACTGCTCTGATACCAATTGTTAGAAACTAAAGTCCACTAAGATAACTAAGAGGGGGGCTTTGAATCATTTATCAGATAAATACAATGTTTATCAACCATAATATATTTTAACCATGTAAGAAATGTAATCAACAACCATAGAAATATATACATACACAATAACACAATGACATAGAATATGTTGACTAGGGAACCTCTTGATCAAAGAGTAAACCCCGATGGGAATGATGCCCACAAAAGATGCACTAATATAAAATTTCATTGTGAGAGGATGGACTCTGTTAGGAGTCTTATGAAATACATTCATTACATATGCATCCCTGTTAGGAGACTTTGAATCCCTGCTAAAAGATTCTAACTCTGTTAGGAGTTATGGAAGATAGAAGGACCCACAACCAAAACAACTTCAGGGTAAGATCACTGAACTCACTATCCAACTGATCTTTGTATTACTAAATAAAATAATACCAAATATTACTGATCTCAACAATTCAATACTCCTCTAACTGTGCCAAACCACACCAACTGCTTCTTCAGATCTCAATATCAGATCTCTATACTTCGCATATCCTCTTTCAACAAATTCACTTTCACAATTCCTTTATTCTCTTTCACACACATATTACAACAAGGAAAACATTCCTTCCTTTATACCACACTCAAGTAATTACAAATGAGTCGGCATACAAATTACAAAATAAAAGTTTCCACACGTTACATAAAAATTACACAAAACTATTGGCTTCCAATTAAGATAATTCTTCACTCATGCGACCTCAAATCTTGCACTCACATCCACATCACTAACATCATGTCTTCAACTACCTCATAATTGCACATGATTATATTCCATCCTGATTAGGATATATCATCCAATTTCCATAAACCGCTACTCAGGAACACTGCCTGAATATTGCTTCCACTAATTTCCTCATAACTGTCATGAATAAATGAATTTTCATCTACACTCTTAACCATGATCTCATAGAACATCATAGAGTAAGTCATCAACTCCGTATAGCTTCATCTTCAATATCCCAAGTGCGCTAACTCAAACACTGTTTGCTTCTCTGCTAATCTCCAGTAGATCACTGTGTTGACATCAATGACAATCACAGTCATGAATGCAACAACAACTACTATAGAATGGTTGTGAATACTCCCCCATACAATATATTCAAAATTCATTCCTAACATATTATCACCGCTAGGGTTTTCCCTTGGCCATGGTTTCCTCGAGAATAAACATGGTGTTATGAGTTCTTTCATTTTATTTTTGTCCTAATTATTTAGTTTATTTAGTTTAGTTTCTTATGCAAGCTACAAGTTAATTCCATATATCCATAAGTGGGTAAAAGTAAATTTTTTTGAAATATTGATTCACCCCCCCACCCCTCTCAGTATTTCCTATTTCTAACATGTACTGATGTACTCCAATCTGACTTCCTTTTCTACAATGTTGTCTCTCAAAAAGTGATAATAGATTGAAATATGTTTAGTGTTTGAATGGATAACAAGTTTCTTTGACATGTTCATTGTGCTTGTATTATGAAAATGTATAAACACTACCTCTTCAAATGTTATCTCAATGTCCTTTAGCATCTATTTCATCCAAACAATCTGTGTATAATTTATAGCAGCAACTACATATTCTGATTCAGTAATAGATTGAGCTTTACAACCTTGCTTCTTACTTAACCATGAAAATAAACTATTACCAAGGAAACAATGCACCACCACTCCTTTTCTTTCTATCATCAACACTTCTTGCCCAATCAACATCACTATAAGCATGCAATGTAAAATTTTCATACTTTTCATACCATAATTTATATTCCAATGTTCCTTTCATATATTTGAATATCCTCTAACTATAGAAAAAAGAGTCTCTTTAGGATTTTCTTGGAATATCGCAACAATTCCAACTCCATTAGCAATGTCTAGCCTAGTGTGAGTTAGATATTATAATCCTCCAATCATGGATCTGTGCTTCATCTGAAAAACACTTTTAGATTCAATAGTAGTAGTAAGCTTGCATCCAATTAACATAGGTGTTCCAATAGGTTTACAATCTTCCATTCCAAACTTCTTCAACAATTCCTTAAGATACTTGGTTTGAGAGATAAACATGCCATGTTCATTTTGAGTAATTTGCAAACCAAAGAAAAACTTCATTTCACCAAGTATATACATTTCAAACGTATTCTTCATTTTTTTCATTAAATTTATTGCTTATTTCATCATTTCCTCCAAAAATAATGTCATCCAAAAAAATTTCAATAATCAAGATTCCATCTTTACTAGATCTTAACTACAAATTACTATCTTCACTACCTTTTTTGAAACCAAGATGAAATAGATACCTATCTAGTCGAGCATATCATGCTCTAGGCACTTTTTTTGGTCCATACAATACCTTTTTCAATGTAAAAACCAATTCCTTATCATCTATTAAAGGAAAACCATCAGCTTTCTCAATGTAGACTTCTTCCTATAGATCATTCAGAAATGTAGACTTTACGTCCATCTGATGTACCTTAAATTCTTTGTGTGCAGCATAAGCAAGGAACAATCTCACTACTTCTAATCTAGAAACATGGGAAAATGTTTCTTCAAAGTCTATACCTTCTTGTTCTAAGTAGCCTTTACAAACCAATCTAGCCTTATTCCTTACAACCATGCATTCTTCATTCATTTTGATATTGAAAACTCATTTAGTTCCTATAACATTCTTGTCCTTAGGCCTAGGAACCAATTCCCAAGTGTTTTTTTCTCTATCTGATCCAATTCTCCCTGCATTGTTTTAATCCAAGATTCATCTCTACATGCCTCATCATTAGTCTTTGGTTCTACTTTTTAAATAAAACAAAACTCATTCCTAATCCTTGATCCTTTCATCATGCCCTTATTTTCATCACCAATAATATGATTTTCAGGATGATTTCTCTAAACCTACCTTGGTGTCTTATTAGTACCTTCTTTAATCTGAACTTTGTTCAAAGTGTAGATTGTAGTATTAATAGCTTCTCTCCAATGCATATGTAACACATTCCCTTCAAGAACCATAGTCCTAGTAGTATCTAATATAGTTTTGTTTCTTCACTCTATGATCCCATTATGTTGTGGGGTTCAAGGAGAAGATGCTTTTCTATATATCCCATGCTCTTCATAGTAAGTATTAAACATATCTGATGTAAATTATCCTCCTCTATCTAACCTCAAACACTTTATCTTTAGACTAGATTCATTCTATTGGTTCCTTTTCCCACACTATCAGATTTACAATTCAATTGACAAATTAATGTCACTAACTCTCAATAACCACTCCAAAGTCTGATAAGAAAAAGGGCCAATTAACAAGGACCGAGAGAATGATCCTCCTACACTTTGAGCTCCACATCACTCAGGTGGGTATACCTCATCTACACACACATAACTTATTTTGACAAACAACAAGCCTGCAGGTACACAACTTTGGAATAGCCTTCAGACTCCTATAGGTAACATGTACCTCAATGAATCACTGAGTCTAATGCAATATCCTACTTGCATAGAATGAGTCTGAAAACTAGAAGGGACTTCTACTACCTCCTATCAACATGAAAAGGGAAAAGGATTTCATTTGATTGAGTTGATGTTTTTTGGGTTGAATGGACCCCTAAAATACCTCAAGTCTCTCATAGACTAGTGCCTTATCTAATGGGCAAAAAAATCAAATAAATCATTGCAAGAAAGAGCTATGAATAAAGAAGACAATACATTCTAATATGTTGATGCCTTACACCAAACATACACCATTGATCAGATCCTACTTAGCAATCCACTTTTGTACTCAGATATGCAATCACTTATTCAAAGGATTTTAACCCTCCCCTTAGAAGAGACCTATAAATAAGAAAAACATTAATCAACATCCACTGAAAGACAAGTATGAGATACCCTTGATATCCCAACTCATACACATCTGAAAACCAGTCCTAAACTTAGTCAATTCTGTGAAAAATAACTCTATTGCAGACACCTTGGAAATACAATAGAAAGATTAAAACACCCTTGATGCTCTAATCAACAAGTTCAAGAACTAAATGGAGATAATCTAATAGGAGTATGAAAACACTGAGATCTTATTCATAAGATAGATTTTTACAAATTATATTATATTCTCCAAACCAGAAAGGAAAGAGGGAACACCCTATGTGTAGAGAAGAAGGCAATGTATTTACATGAAGAAAACCATTCATGGAACTAGCCCTGAATATTACAGAGAATCAAGAACCCCTCAAGGTTTCCAAAAATTGGAACCCTTCTAAATGATCTTGGAAATCCTTATAAAGGATTGGAACAAGCTACTGATCATTTAGGGAAAAATTAGGTCTTCAACAACCTCAACAACTAGACTCAACAAGAAATGAAAGAATGTAGGAAAAAGCCTGGAAACCTAAGAAAAATAGATAAGATATTATGTACAATTATTTTGTTTCATCATCAAGGCTTATTGCAAATAAAAATTCAACTAATTTCTTGTTGCAGATAAGACAAAATTAAATGCCAGGACCACCCAAAAGAGACATGTGTGTACATCACATGGAAGTAATTGACATCCAACAACCCTAGCCACCCATGTCAAAACAACATACCTCAGCATTAACTCGTAATGACACATTAGGAAACAAAATCAAATTAGGAGGCTAACCATATCATCTTCATCATTTCTTTACCTGCAACCATCCTAGAGAAAACAAATCTGATCTGGCTTTGTCACATCTAGTCCACTGTATCAAAACTTGCAAAAAAACCCTGGTAAAAGATTCAAATTTTGGCTCAACCACTAGGTGATCCAAGTTTAAAACAAGACCGTCGATCTTAGTCTTTCCCGGCAGATCAAGCAGCTCACATAAATCAACAACAGTTAGCTTATCCCTTAAAAATTACTCGACCACATCATCATTATCTGCAACCAATGAAAATCAAGCACCTCAACATGACCTAGCAGCTGGACCCATCACTTTATCAGTCTTTAAAACATGACCGTTGATCTTCACTTAAGAAAGGATCAATGACTGTCGCAACATCATGATCTATAAATCCTCGTGCATCTCTTCTTCATGATAATGTGATAATTTTCAAATCAAGTTACATCTAGTATCCCTTTAACACACTGAAACCCTCAGCCCCACTGACAACCTCCAAGTCACCAGCCCATGTGACCAATCAGAAAAAGGCACATCAAAACACCTGGTACTGGACCCACCTAAACCTCAGTCTTTCCATTGGAGGGCTATCACAATATCATGATGAATAACATCTAGGTATTTTTCCTTTGTGGCATCATGATGACCATTAGATCCTATTGCACTTTACTCCTTAACCACAGAAAACCCGCTTAACTCTTAGTCATTTAGGGAACACATGACTAAAGGCATTCTCCAAGTCGCAGAATATTTTAATTAACTGGGTTTTGGTCTGGAGATCATGTGAACAAAGGCATTCGTGTGATTTCTAAACATTTCTTTGACCCTGGGTTCCATCAAGCGAACAAGCGACCACCCCCCAATCCACTTTCATCTACGACCAAGATCTAATCTCCAAGTCTTTACCTTTAACTCATCTTCTATCTAGCGATCATGCAACCAAAGACTTCACCTCATCGCTAGAATTTTATCTTAACCTGGGTCATGTCTAGAGATCATGCAAACAAAGGAATTCACGTGATTGCTAAGTCTTTTCCTTACTCTAGGTTTAATTTGGAGAACTAGCGCTGGCTACTGATCAAATCTACATTAAAAGTCCAAGTTTAAACACTGAAAGTTACATGCCTTGACCATGATATCTAGAGATTCAGTGACTGAAGGAAAACATAACCACCTGTCAGGTCACTAGATGTTAGGAACTTAGCCACCAAGATCAGGAGAATACATGACTATTGTATTCACCCATTCGCTAGATAAAATGACTAACTACCTGAGAACTTGGAGAACTAGTGAACGCTTAGTCCCAGAGTTGTTGAATAGGAACATAATAGCCCAGGCAAGGAAATAAGACATGTGCATAAAGGGGACTTAAGTGGTCTGAAAAGGTAATGAGAAAATAGAACAAGGGTAGGGTTTCTTGACTTAGACAAATTTTAAAAAAAAACCCTTGGCATGGATAAACCCTAGTTCTGAGATCGTAAAACTGCAATATCTCCCTGGTTTTTTCACTTGAGCACATGCTATCTTGATTGGATCTTGGTCATACCATGAACTATCCCTAGCCAAGGGTGCAAGCCATGAAACCTGATATATTTTCTTCATTGGTCAAAACAAGTTGTAACTAGGGAAAGACAACTTTATTAGGGTTTTGCAAGGAATAGGCCATTTTCATTAGATTTTTTCTATGACAGGAAAATGGGCTGACAATGGCTCTATCTGGGGATGATGGGTAACTTGTGCCCATGAAAGAAATTAGAATTTTGGAAGAAGTAGACCACCCACTGGACAAAAACATACAGGGAACCTTCTCAAAAACTAATAGACTGGAAATAGGAAAGCAAGAAAGGAAACACACAACAGGAAGGGAAACGACTATACAAATATGTACAAGATTTAAAACCTTACTTGGTTGCCCCGAGCCACCAAAATAAAATCAAAACCCTCCTAAATCAAAGGTGTGATTTTCATCCACATATGTAACATGCCACCTAAATGTGTCATCATCATCTTGCTGCCAAAATATGTGAATACTCATGGGCTAAAAATGCAACTATACTTATCATAGCCCATGTATTTCAAATCATAACCATCATCTTCATACTCCAAGAAGTATGGGACATCATTTAATTCTTCTTGATGACTGGAAATATAACATTCATCTAGTAATGCATTAGAATATAAAACATAGTGATCATCATGCATTACTACAAAATGACCTAGCTGAGAAGGACTTGGATTCTCAGATTTACCTTCATGCATTTCTTCAGCAATTGAGAAACTTGGTTCCTCCATGATATCTTCACTAACTAGATCATGAACCAAGTGAAGGTCTCTTTCACAAGTATTGTAACATAGGAACATCTAATCTACATCATCATTTTTATCAAAAGATTTACCATCCCAATCATTGAAGACTAGTTCCTCAACACTGTCACCTTCACTTTCATATTTGGAAAAAGAAGGAAAAGGATATGAACAAGAAACTTTCTCATCACTAGAATCTTTATGACAAGAAAACACACTGTCATGGCCTTCAACCTCTTCTTTTGCAGAGTCACTACATGAGGGGAACTCTAGTAAACATGGATCATCTTCATCACTTTGAACACCCACCTCATTATCAGTGTCAAAGGATATATCAAAGTGGGGCTACAAATCAAAGTCCATATAAGGTGCATACCTTTATAATTCATCAACGAAGAGTGATGGAATATTCTCACTGCTCAATGGACTTTGGACCTTATTATCATTTTCATTGGCCTCACTCCTAGTGCTACAAACATTATCCCTATCTGAAACAAGGATAGACATCTCTGGCCTCAAATCATCTTGTGCACAAAAATCAGTGCAGGAATCATCATCTGCATCATATTTAATTTCTTTCCCTTCACATAAAACATCCTCAAACCGAGACAAGAAGGTTTCCTTCTCATACTGATAAGAAGAAAAATCTGCAAACATATTGCATATATTATCAACTTTAGATTCATCTTCAACATCTTCATATGCATTGACCTCAAAGGAAGTATCATAATCAATACTTTCTACATGATAAGAATCAACATTAGAATCACTGGCCTCTTCATGATCAACATAAATAACTACCAATTCCCTCAATCTCTTGCCCTCCTCTAACTGCCAAACTTCAACACTTTTCTCTGCAAGTTTCTTCTTGAGAGTAGCAATCTTGATGAGTAGATTTTCATAATCAGAGTCATGGGTGGTGGGATCAACAGAGACACTAATGTCTTATATCTTATCTTTATCTTTTATTTCATACACATCCATATCAACTCCTTCATCAAAGTATTCTATAAATGTTTCTCTTAATACATCCCAAGAAGGGATTGAATATGAAGGAAGGGATAAGAACCAATCCCTTGCACTATGTGAAAAAGACTACACAAGAAACCTCATAGAAACATCTTCATGCTCAACATACATTTCACCAAAAAGACCCATGAGATCATATACATGTTGGCTTGCTGAAACTGACCCATCAGCCATGAATCTTGGCCCTTCCCCATCCTCAGTAGAAAACTCATTAGGGGCCTTCAATTCCATCCAAACAAAAGGGCCTATATTCCTCCATAAGGAACTGCCACTAATACTCATCCCTTTATACTAGTGTTGAACACTTGATAGGGATACATTTCTTTTTACAACTGATTTTCATAAAAGCAAGGCACATGAAAATCAAAATACCTGGAAGCACTGCAGTTGAAACTTAACTTTTTGACTGGGAAATAGGATAGATCTAGTGCCTTCTTTATATCTCCATCATGTTCTTTTCTTTTTAGAGTCACCACCTCCTTGAAGAGGAAAATATTTTACTTGTATTTGTATTTCCTTCCAATCAACATAAAACTTCACAAGGATTTTTACATTGTTTATCAAGGATTGCACTGATCAAACAAAGAACTCAAAGTCACCAATCACAACTAGGTGAGATGATATACAATTTTTTTTTTAAATTTCACTTTATACTTTGGTCTAAGACTCTAGGATGATCCAACAAATCAAAGAAACAACCATCTTAAACTTATTGTCATTTACTCCTTCCCCAGTAGAGTCACCATTTTTTTGGTTCCTTTTTCCCACACTGTTAGATTTACAATTCAATTGACAAATTAATGTCACCAACTCTCAATAACCACTCCAAAGTCTGACAAGAAAAAGGGCCAATTAACAAGGACCAAGAGAATGGTCCTCCTACACTTTGAGCTCCACATCACTCAGGCGGGTATACCTCATCTGCACACACATAACTTATTTTGACAAACAACAGGCCTACAGGTACATGAATGTGGAATAGCCTTCAGACTCCTATAGGTATCATGTACCTCAATGAATTGTCGAGTCTAATGCAATATGCTAATTGCATAGAATGAGTCTGAAAAATAGAAGGGACTTCTACTACCTCCTATCAACATGAAAAGGGAAAAGGATTTCATTTTATTGAGTTGATGTTTTTTAGGTTGAATGGACCCCTAAAATACCCCAAGTCTCTCATAGACCAATACCTTATCCAATGGGCAACAAAGTCAAATAAAACACTTCAACAAAGAGCTATGAATAAAGAAGACAATACATTTTAATATATTGATGCTTTACACCAAACATACACCATTGATCAGATCCTACTTAGTACTCCACCTTTGTACTCAGATATGCAATCACTTATTCAAAGGATTTTAACCCTCCCCTTAGAAGAGACCTATAAATAAGAAAAACATTAATCAACATTCACTGAAAGACAAGTATGAGATACCCTTGATATCCCAACTCATACACATCTAAAAACCAGTCCTAAAATTAGTTATTTCTATGAAAATAACTCTATTGCAGACACCTTGGAAATATAATAGAAAGTTTAAAACACCCTTGATGCTCTAATCAACAAGTTCAAGAACCAAATGGAGACAATCTGATAGTATTATGAAAACATTGAGATCTTATTCATAAGATAGACTGTTACAACTTATATTATATTCTCCAAACTAGAAAGGAAAGAGGGAACACCCTATATGCAGAGAAGAAGGCAATATATTTACAGGAAGAAAACCATTCATGGAATTAGCCCTGAATATTATAGAGAATTAGGAACCCCTCAAGGTTGCCAAAAACTAGAACCCTTCTAAATGATCTTGGAAATCCTTATAAAGGATTGCAACAAGCTACAAACATTTAGGGAAAAATTAGGTCTATAATAGCCTCAACAACCAGACTCAACAAGAAATAAAATAATGCAAGAAAAATCTTGGAAACCCGAGAAAATTAGATAAAATTAGATGTACAATTATTTTGTTTCATCATCAAGGCTTACTGCAAATACAAATTCAACTGATTTCTTGTTGCAGACAAGACAAAATTAAATGCCAAGACCACCCAAAAGAAACTTGCATGTACAGGGCATGGAAGCAACTTACATCCAACAACCCTAGCCACCCATGTCAAAACAATAGCCCTCAGCATTAACTCAGCATGGCACATCAGGAAAAAAAATTAGATTAGGAGGCTACCCATATCATCTTCACCATTTCTTTACTTGCAACCATCCTGGAGAAAACAAATCTGATCTGGCTTTGTCGTATCTGGTCCACTGTATCAAAACTTGCAGAAAAACCTAGCAAAAGATTCAAATTTTGGCTCAATGGATAGCTGATCCAAGTTTAAAACAAGATCGTCAATCTTAGTCTTTCCTGGCAGATCAGGAAGCTCACACAAATCAACAACAATCAACTTGTCCCTTAAAAATTATTCGGCCACATCATGATTATCTACAACCAATGAAAATCAAGCACCTGAGCATGACTTGGCAACTGGACACATCACTTTATCGGTCTTTAAAATAGGACCATTGATCTTCACTTAAGAAAGGATCAATGGTTGTTGCAACATTGTGATTAGTAAAGCCTCATGCATCTCTTCTTCATGATAATGCAACAACCATTAGATCAAATTACACCTAGTGTCCCTTTAACATACTGAAACCCTCGGCCCCACTAACAACCTCCAAGTCACCAGCTCATGCAACCAATCAGAAAAAGGCACATCAGAAACACCTAGCACCAGACCCACCTATACCTTGGTCTTTGCATCAGATGGTTATCGCAATATCATGATGAATAAAGTCCAGGCATCTTTCCTTTGGGGCATCATGATGACCATCAGATCATGTTGTACTTTACTCCTTAACCACGGCAAACCCCCTTAACTCTTAGTCATTCAGCGATCATGTGACTAAAGGCATTCTCCAAGTCACAAAATATTTTACTTAATTGGGGTTTGGTCTGGATATCACATGAACAAAGGCATTCACATGATCATTGAACATCTGTTTAACCCAGGGTGCCATCAAGCAAACAAGGGACCACCACCCGATCCACTTTCATCTACGGCCCAGATCTAATCTCCAAGTCTTTACCTTTAGCTCATCTTCTATCTAGCAATCATGTGACCAAAGACTTCGCCTGATCACTAGAAGTTTATCTTAACCTAGGTCATTTCTTGAGATCATGTGAACAAAGGCATTTGTGTGATCGCTGAGTCTTTGCCTTACTCTGGGTTTAATCTGGAGAACTAGCACTGGTCACTGATCAAACCTGCATCAATGGTCCAAGTTTAAATGTTGAAAGTTACATGCCTTGACCATGATATCTAGAGATTCAGTGACTAAAGGAAGACATAACTGCCCTCTAGGTCACTAGATGTTAGGAACTTAGCTACCAAGATTAGGAGAATACGGGACCACTGTATTGACCCATTCACTAGATAAAATGACTAACTGCCCGAGAACTTGGAGAACTGGCGAACGCTTAGTCGCGGAGTCACTGAATATGAACATAATAGCCCAGGCAAGGAAATAAGACATGTGCATAAAGGGGACTTAAGTGGCCCAAAAAGGTAATGAGAAAATAGAACAAGGGTAGGGTTTCTTGACTTGACAAATTTAAAAAAAACCCTTGGCATGGATAAACCCTAGTTCTGAGATGTTTAAACTGTAATATCTCCCTAGTTTTTTCACTTGAGCACATGCAATCTTGACTAGAGCTTGATCACACCATGAACTATCCCTAGCCAAGGGTGCAAGCCATGAGACTTGATATATTTTCTTCACTGGTCAAAACAAGTTGCAGCCAGGGCAAGACAACTTTCTTAGGGTTTTGCAAGGAATAGGCCATTTTCATCAGATTTTTGCTATGATAGAAAATGGGCTAACACATTCTCAACTTTTTCTTTGTAAATCTTAAACTTTTCAAATTCTTTATAATTCTCTTTAAGAAATGTAACCCAAATCGTCCTTGAATAATCATAAAAAAAGAGTATAAAATACCTTTCACCATAGTAAGATATTGTTCATGTAGGCCCACAGAGATATGTATGTATGAGATCCAACTTCTCCCTTGTTGAATAATATTTTCTTTGAGAACTACTCTTAGTTTTTTTCCCATCACACACTCTCTACACATGGTGTTATAAGGCTTCACAATTTTTGGAAGATCTCTGATTGCATTAATGTTATTGGCCTTCACAATTTTATCAAGATTTATATAACAGAACCTCTTAGGCCATATCCAATTATCATCTATCTTTGCAAAAAAACAAGTGGCCTCTGTATTATTTAATTCATACACATTACCTCTTGAATTTGAATCTAATGAAATCAAGTTTATAGAATGACTTTGTTAGAAATAGGAAATACTAAGAGGGGGGGGTGAATCAATATTTCACAAACTTTTGCCCAAGTATGGATATTATAATTAACTTGTAACTTTCATAAGAAACTAAACTGAATAAATTGAATAGAAAATACAACCATGAAACCATTGAACTCATAGCACCATATTTTTTATTGAGGAAACCCTAGACAAGGGAAAAACTTGTTGGGGATGGTACCCACAAATGATCCATTAATCAAAAGTATCTTGTGAAAGATATTGACCCTTTTAGGAGTCTATTACATCAATAGTGTCTCAGTTCTTGTTAGAGGACTTAGGCCATCTTAGAAGCCTCAACCCTATTAGGAGTTGGTATTAAAACATATGAATGTATGCACAATGAGCCACTACCCAAATATGAAATATACAATGATAATCTTTAATACAAAAGATAGTATACAAAAACCTTTTAATGTTGTTGAATATCTTCAATATTCTAATCCGTCTTTTAATCTCTTCACAAAACTTGTCATCAACTCACACTCCTCTGATCATACATCAAATTTTGCATAATAAATCATAATACAATTCATCATCATACATCTTACAAGTCTTGCAACTTCATATTACGAATTACTTTCCTTTATACAAGCTATCACAAACATAGCTTTCCATTCATCTTACATGTTTCCAAAAAAAAACATTACTTATTTTTGACTAAGGGTTAACATCTAGGATGTCGTCCCTAACTAGTTAAGTCATTATTTTGAAAAAGAAAATAATCCCTTAACCCAAAATATTCATTTACTTGTCGTTGCCTTGTTTTTTCGGCTCAACACTATTTCTCCTAAAACAATAATAACTATGTCTGTATAGGTCGTACAGTCTCACATTCTTAGTTGTAGCTTCTACATACTTCATACAATCTATACTCAAGTTATCTTGTGCTGGAACTAATTTTTGGAACCTTGCTAATCAAAATAGTCTTTGTGCTGATAGATAAATCCTATTATACTTAGATAATTTTATTAACTTATCATCCCAAAACTTTATCCTTGAATCATGTTGTCTTAATACTAAATATATATTTCCATAATGACAACATCATGATATCATACTTAGCCAAATTTCCAACAATCTCCCCCTTTGTCATTGATGGCAACATATGGGAAAATTGGCTAAGTCCCAAAACTTTTTTTAAAAAAACATCAAAAACAAACTTGCAACATTCTGTAACATTGTGTTACACGGCCATTACATGATTTGCAAAAGTCTATGGATCATACATATCTTCTTATACTATTTCATCATAGGGATACTCCCCCTTCGACTATACTTTATCCTTTCCACATATATCTATACCTTATATATATTAAAAAATTTCTCATACTATTACTCCCCCTTCGACAACAATGAAAAAGGTGTGAAAATATATATACAAGTCAAAAAATTTGATATACCTCTTGTCTTCAATTTTGTAGAGCTGGAAGGCTTGAAATGCAATTTGTAAAGTTCACCTTCAAGTTTGTAATCTCCTTATCCCATGTAGTTTTGATTGAATCTGATATACTGAGTAGTGCACATAGCCCATAAGATTCTATCTCAACTGCACTTAGGTTAGGATAAGCAAATTTTCCATATGATGTCTTTGAGGAAAGACATTCTTCCAATTGATTATGTAAATTACTGATTTTCAATGTCAAATATTCTCTAAGTAGTGAAAATCTCTTCAATTTCCTTTTTCATTCTCCAATAGACTTATCTCATCATGAATCTTGCTTATTTTCTTCTCAATGTCTGTGATCTTCATGTTTGGATTTTTCAATTCATTCAATGTGTCTTTTAATTCTTTCTCTTTGTTCTTCAACTTCTTTGTGATGTCTAAGATGTGATTGTGTGAAAGGGCACACTGACCATACACTATTTTTCCTCTTTCCAGACATTTTTTCAACTCCTTAATACAAATATCAAGGTTATCCAAATCATTCTTAATATTTTGACAAATTTCTTGAAATACCTATGCATCATGAAGTGTTTGTGCCTTAGCTATTACAATATTTGACAATGTAGTAAACTCATTATCAAAATCTTTCATCACTTCCTTAGCCTTAGCTTGCGGATCAACTTTACTAATATGCATAGATATAACATTCCATAGCTTATCAGTTACCTCAAGTAGTGATCCCTCTAAAATTTTTACTATCTTGTTTTTCCCAATGATTTTGTTCAAAGATGAGGTCAGTTCTATTTGATCATCATCATCAACTTTTGTTCCCAAATTTGCTAAAACTGATTCAATAGGTGATTTTGATTTACTTGTTGGTGTGTCCAACTGTATATGTTGTGGTGCTATCTCTGTAGGATTCACTTCTTTCTCTTTTTTTTGTACCTCTTTTTATCCTTTATCAATTGGTGCTTCTTGTTCAGTTACAACATGCTTCAACCTAGGAAAGGTTAAAGTAACTTCTTGTTCAACTATCTTCCATTTCTTCTGTAACTTAACATCAATCTTCATTAATGTCTTTTCTAAGGTTTATGATTCTTCTTCCTTTTATTCTTCCTTATTATCAAAACTAGAGTAGTTCACCATACCTTCCAAATTGCCAACATCCTCTCCTTGATCCTTGAAAGGATCTTCTTCCTTATCAATGGTGATGCTTGTGCCTTCTACTTTCATGGATTCTTCATTAATCGATATTTTTGGTGGAGTAACTATAGTCTGTAATGTCTCTTCCATAGGTGATGCTTCCTTTGTCTACGTAACTATTTATGTGACTAGGGCGTCCTATTTTGACTCACTTAGTATTTTTGTTGGTGTAGATGTCATTACTTTGATAACTGCTTCCTTTGTTTCCTTGTTTATCTCCTCATAGTTTACTCCCATAATCAGAATAGTTATTATTTTCTTCCTTACATGTGTACCAAGATTCTTCATAATTTCCTTGAAATGCTCCTCATTCTTGACTTCACAAAGCTTTCTCACAAATCTTTCTCTAATATTCTTATCTTCTTCAATTTCTCTATTATTTATGTTATCAATCTGTCATATAATTCATTTGGAATATTATCTTCTATGTTCTCAAACTTTGTGTCTACAAGGATCATATGTCTAACAACTGAATTATCAAGATTTATCTTTTCAAAGTTATTGTACATCTTATAGTATTTGTTCAACTTAGTAAAATCTCCATTATTGATAATCAAAGGGTTAACTTTCTCTATCTTGGGCTATTGCTTCTTATTGTTGTTGACTGCCTCTTCTTTTGCTTGTGTCTAACTCTGCACTTGACCTCTCATTCTCTTAGTAGGTGTGGATTCCTCTTCTTGTACTCTTTTCCTTTCCACAGGAGTGATAATGGTTTTTTGTCTCTTTCCTGGTCCACTAGCCATTTCTTTGACTCTCTTAGCTTTCTATTGGGGTTCAGGTGTAGTGGTGGAAGTAAATCTTGTTGACTTTCTTATAGCTATTGTTGGTGGTTTAGCACATGATATTTTCATCTCACTTATCTTTGTAATTTCCTCATCAATATTATGAATAACTAGTGTAGAGGTTGATTTGGCTTCTAATGGTGGTATTGTCAATACTTCCTTTTGTCCAATATCTCTCATTGTTGATGTTTTTTGTTTGGATGCTTTAAATTCATCTTTTGTCATTCATGTTTCTTTTAAAATCTTCTTTACTATTGTGCCCACTCTTTTCTTTGTTGCCTTTTGTAATTGAGTCTGATATGTTGTGCTTGATATTTCTTCAGATGTTCCAAAACTAGGACTCTTGGAATCTAATCTAGATTTGAGAATTCTTCTTGCATAACCTTTAATAGCTTCTTTTGATACTTCATAATCAAGTGGATCTATAAATTCAACTCTAGGTTCCATTGCTTCTATATAAGTAAAATCTGTGTCAACTGGAAAAAATAAATCATTCTTGTATTTCTCAACCATAGAGGGTGGAATTCTTGATCTTTTTCTCATTTCAATCTGGAATGTCTTAATAACTAGTGTTTCACTCTCATTAAATTTTTCAATAGGATTTCTTAGATATACTTTATTGATTCTTTCCATAGTACATATCTCATCATTCCAATCTACTCCTATTGTGTAGGGAAATCTTCTCAAAAGATGGAAAAATATGTAGGTTATCAAGGATGAAAATATGAATTGAGAGTTTCTTGTTTTCTTGATCTTTTCAAGGTTTTCAATAAGTTGTATCCTTAGAATTTCACACATATCAACTTGAACTTTCTCAATGCACATCATGTAGGTTGCATGTACCATTCATGTTGCTATGTCATCTTCTCTAGAACTAGCACATAGTTTTGTAGCCATTATCTTACAAAGATATCTCACATCATTTTGTTTAATCTTACTTATCACAATTCATCTTCCATTGTAAACAGACTTGGTGTTTTCTATAACTATTTTCTTCACATTTTTCTCATTCAGTGGGATTAAACCTTGGTTGGAAAAACCTGTAACTTCATCAATTAGGTATGTTGTGATTTCTATCACTCTGTCATCTAACCAAAATTTCCCATCATGAATTTTACTCAATATGATCTTGTTCTATTCTTCATTCTAAAACTCATAATGGTACATATACTTCACAATGTCTATTTGACCTAAATGACTATAACCTTCTTTTTAAGATATATCCTGATTGTAAAGTTTATCATACTCCTTAGTTATATTGTTTTCTCTGAAAGTCTCAAACTTGCATCTTAAATAACTCTTAATATCTTCCAAATGCAAAAATCTATCTGGTGTAGATGAAAAAGCCAAACTAGGGTCATCCTCTATAGGTTTGACTGGCTCCCTTCTCACCTTAGGTCTAGGGGTATTCTTAATATTGTGAACTAGGGTTACATCCATAATTATACTGAAAGTAGTAGCTTCAAACTAATCTCTTAGTGAAAATACCTTAATGTCATGATTTAGGACTTTGTGCGTCGATTTGATGAAATCTATCTTCAAATGCTTCAAACTGCTTTCAATCTTCTTTGGATCACTCTCTAAAACTCTTGTAATTTCATAAATGATTGAATTTTTTCCAATAATCTACTTTTACTCACTAAATCCTTCAAAACATTATCATCTCTTTAATTGCATAAGTGTTTTCATGTCAAAAAGTTGTTTGTCTTTTAGTGAACTTCTTTTACTTCGTACACTTTCATACATGCTTAGAATCTTATGCGCTCTTAACCATAGCTTCCTTACATCATTTGCTATCACATATAACTTCATAAGGCTTTCTTCAAATTATGCTAAATCCTACATTGTTCTGATACTTATTATGTTATTTAATTGATAAAATTTGATGCTTAATCAATTTGAGATGGGTTTAGAACTGATTCCAACTTACTTTCAAATGCTTCACTTGACTGAATTCCCAATACTATGGATGCACTTGCTGGATCTGTAGCTTTGACAAATATAACTTCTTCCATGTTAGTGCCATTTCCTTTTTTATTATTGCTTTTATCCATATTTCTTCTTGTGTAGTTCATATTTTTTCTAGGATTAGGATTCCTCATATTGTTCATTCTGCAATATCTTTATGTGTGTCCCATGTTATTACAAATCTGAAAAACTATAACATTGTTTCTGTATCTCGGTTTTGATAGATTGATCTATGGTCTGTAATCTCTAGCAATATGTCCAAAAATTTTGTATCTATAACACATAACTCCATTTCTTATATTGTTTGTTGCTTCAATAGGTCTTTTATCTATAGGGTTAGTACCTCTAAACATTTTACTATTTTCATTACTATGATTATATCTAAGTTTCTTACAATCAATAGCTCTATGAACAAAACCATGACAATTATAACAATAACCAGTGATATATTTGAATTTCTTACCTATGTAATCATCTAAAATTGGGCTAATAGAACCTAAGGCCCTATTTGCCCTATTAGCACCTAGAAAAATTTTCATGGCTTCATCATCTTTTCCCTGGTCTCTGCAAATATTTTCCTATCCCTGGCTTACACCCTAGGCAAAAATTTGAAAATCTAGCCATTACATGAAGAAAACCCTAAATTACCCTAGCCCTGTTCTAATTCTTCATCACCTTTTTTGGGCTACTTAAGTCCTCCTTTTTTCACGTGACCTTTTATTTTCCCAGTCTTCGCTGAACCACTTAATATGGTTTCATGTCCCTTTATCATTCAGTGAACTGGTGATTACTTTCTTGTCGCTAGTTCTCCAAGTCCTCTGGTGGTAAGCATTTTCTTTCGATGATTGGGTGAACATAGTGTTCATGTATTCTCTTGTTCTTGGTGGTTTATCTCTTAAATTTTTGTGACCTAGCATGGCAATTTGTCTTTTCTTTGGTCACATATTCACATGGTTTATGGGCCTAGCATCAGGTTACTTTCAATCTAATGGCGGGCGCATGATCTCATGGAATATTCCTTGCCTATGCGATCATGCGACGACCACTTGATATTCTGATGTGTTTCTTTGTGGGTCCATTGCCACGCAAGCTAACTTGCCATTTTCTCATTGGTCGAGGCACTGATGATTTGGCAAGTATCAGTGGGACCTATTTTTCAGTGTGTCCTTAAGGGTCCTAACATCCGCTGAAGATCTATGGTTGGTGTAAGTTCTCATGGGTTTTGTCAGAGCCATGCGATCTTACGCTGACCATTGATCTTACCTTTTCTTAGGTGGCAAGGGGAAGGTGGGTCCTCTAATAGGTGGAGCCTATTTGTTGAGTTCTAATTGGTTGCTAGATCAATGACAAGGATGTGTCAGTGGGCCTGTATCTCTTCAGAGGATTGCAGATTCTAAATCTATGGTTGTCTTAAGTTCTCATAGAATCTATCAGAGCCATGAGATCTTAAGCCATCCAATTTATGGGCTTATATTCAGTGGGTTTGGTGCCAGGTGTTGTAGAGTTAGAAGTCTTTCATTGGTCAACAAGTTTGTGACATGGCAGTTGTTACTGGGCCCGAGGTCTTCAGTCTATGTGGCATGATTAAAAATCAAGCTAATCATGTGGTCGTCATTATACCATTGATGGAAGATGCACAATTTTTAGGCCCGAGGTATAGTGATGGCCATTGATCTTAGTGGTCTCCTTTGTTTGGCGACTTTGACTAATCTAGTGGCTCTGATATGTTTTGCCTTTGTTCACTTATTCTTGCAATAAAATGGCAGTGCCCTAAGTTTTATGGCGAATGGGTGAATATAGTGGTCGCTAGTTCTCTAAATGTGGTCAATAGTTAACTAAAGATTATATGAACATGAGACTTGACTGCAGTCACTGAATCACTAAATATAACTGAGTTAAGTCATGATGCCCGGGAAAGATGAAGATCTGACGGTCATGATATAAAGTTGATCTAGATTTAAATATTGACCATCAATTTGCTGCTGGCAACATGAAGGTAGTCATTGCATTTCAAATTTGAATTTTAGAAGGGTTTCCAGTGATAGGAAGGACTGAAATTAAATGTTTAAGCGGTTGGGTTTGGTAGGAATGATCTCACCAACTACTGTAGAGTGGTTCAAGGTGTCGGCTGATCAATTGTAGGACTGTATCATGGGGAAACGGATAAATTTTTTGCTCAAGGCATGTTGCAAGCATCTAATTATACTGATAATGCATGGTGAATTCATGGTTTTTAGTACTTTCTCAAGGAATTACCATGATTACAGATCATTCTTGGATCTGCTTTCTCTAGGCTGCTTGGTTTTCCCCTAATTGTAATAAATTCCTGATTGATCTTAGTTGGTTTGGTGGGTGAAACCCTAACCCTAGTCATCTGTAGCTTGTTGCATCTTATTTTTGGGATTCCAAGATGACTAGGGGTATATATTGCAGAAGTTTTTCTGTAATAGGTGGTGGTTGTTGTTGATGTATATTGAAAATCAATGTAAAAGACTAAACAAGGAGAGCCTAGATTTTGGGTCTTTTTCCTAACGTTTTGTTATCTGGTAATGTATTGATTCTACAAACTTTAATGAGAATAAACTTGGATTCCAATCTTATCTTTGTGTATGTCTTCTTATTTTGTTCTTGGACTCATAGATGTTAATGTCACAAGGTGATTTAGCATATGGTAAACAAAGAGTATTGTGGAGTTATCTTTGAGTTCCTAACAAAGTTAGGATTAAAGTCTTTAAGGTGATTTTAGTGAGTTCATGGCTAGATAAGAATCTAATGTCTAGGTATATGAGGGAGAGGAATAATAGGCAAAGCACTTATTCTAAGTCCAAGAGTGTTTGAGTTGGAATTTTCAATTGATATGCATTTTTGATGACTCTATGCCCTTGGTTAAGGCACTGGTCCATTCTCTAGAAGTAGTTCATCATCATCAATCACACACACAATATAAATGATAAAATCTTTAAATCAATCAGTAAATGATATAATTGCTTAGTATTTAGTGATTCCTTTCAAGAATTGAATCAAGAGTACACCCGCTTGAGCATCTAGGCTCAAAGTGTAGTAGGGTCTCTTTGATCCTTGTTAATTGGCCCTTTTCTTTGTAGACTTTGGAGTGGTGATAGATTCAGTGACATTAAGTTGTCAATCATAATGTAAACCTACAAGTAGTAATGAAAAGGATCACCAAAAAAATGGTGACTCTACTGGGGAGAGTCTAGAGATAAAAAATTTAAGTGGACTCTTATTTTTCCTGTTATATTCAGTTGAAGATTTCCCACTTTTGTGGGTGGCGACTCAAAAGTTTAGAACTAGTGCTATAGACTACAAATCGTGGACAAGAGAAAGAATACTAGGTCCTTTGTCAAGAAAAATCTAGAGGTTACTTTGGAATAGTTACCTAGATAGGAAAAGAAGAGTTGGATCAGAAGAAATGGTGAGTCTACTAGTGCTCCCATAAGAGAACAAAGAAATACCAGAGGTAGAGCACCACATGTTTCCTCAAGTGAGGAGGGTTCACAAGATAGAAGTTCTAAATCAGATAGTGGTCACTCTGAAGATAAATTTTATGATACCCTAGAGGCTTTATTTCAAGATAAGGGTTCATTACCTATAGGTTAGGATGAACAAGCTAGAGAAAGGGGTTTTGGACCAGATTTAGATCTTGATGAGGATATGTTCATAAGGCAACCCATGAGACCGTGAAAGGTCCATTTCCCATATCAAAATCTCACTAATATGGATGTGTCATCAGGTTCTAATGATATTATGATGGACCCAGATGATTTAAATGCACTAAGGTTATAGTTGGCAGAGTAGGATGCCATACATAAGAGGTTACAAAGGGAGAGAGAAGCTGAAAAAGTGAATGCTCTAATAGAAAGAGAGTCTCTTCTTAGAAAGATCAACGAGTTGAAGGAGAGAAACAAGATGCTTTCTTCTGCTCCTAAAACTTTGCAGCATGATGTCTTTGGTGATCTTGATGCTTTGAGAAGTGAGCAGGAGTGCTTGCTACAAGATCACAAGTTTGATAAAGAGGGCCCTATGGTTAGACAGGTTCAAAGTTATGCTTCCCTCCATAAAGATAAAGATGGACATGAGATCACTAGGCCTATTTTTTCTGTTGGTGAAAAAGGAAAGCAGAAGATGGTGGGACATCAAACAAGAAAATCATTGACAATACCAGGGGTCCCACCACCCAATTCAAATAAAGACACAGAGATGGAAAGAAGAAGAAAAGAAGATGAGGACCTTGCAAGAGAATTAGAGAGGGCTGAAATTGAAGCCTCCATTACAAAAAAGAGAAGAAAGATCTAGTTCTTGAAAGCTTCATCTGCTAATGCTCTTGGCCCATTTGCTACTAAACTAGGTATGCCATCTATGACTACTACTGTTCCACTTAGTAATGCTACTACTAGTTCAATTCCTTCTTCATCTGCTAAGATAGGTGTCGATCCTAGGCAACAGTAAAATGCACAAGTAGATGAAAATGTAAATGTAAGTGTTGATCCTAGGGTTAACACTAGTTCAAGTTTTCAAAGAAGACCTATGCAATTAGAAGGCTATAGGCAAATTAGTTTTGATGGAATACATGGCTACCCAAATGCTTTTCCAAATGATATAAGAGATAAGGTACCTAAGTTTTCTAGTAATAACGCTATTAGTTGTGAGGAGCATCTTAGGTTATTTGTTGATATGCTTAATGATTATGAGGTAGAGCATGAGGATGTGGTCATGAAACTATTTGTTCAATCTTTGGTGGAGGATGCTAGAGATTGGTTTAAGAGACTTCCTGATAGATGTATTGACACTTGGGATTCTTTTGAGAGATGTTTCAAAGAAAAATATGGTGATATGCCTAATGCTAGTTTCATGTTAAATGAATTCAATAGCATAAGGAAAAATTATAATGAATCTGCAGCTGAATTTAATATGAGATTTCAGAAGGGTATGCATAGGTTGTTTCAAGTTATGAGGTTAGATGAAAATGTGATGAAGGGTGCTCCCCTTAATACCACAAACACATAACAGACATAGAGAAACAACAACAATATGCAAGAACAGAAAATTGGCTTCTTATTATCTCCACAAATGTGGAATTACAAACTTTCAAAATTAAAATATGCAAAGCCACATGGGCATTCCCTTACAATATTCTGTAGGAGAAAGCCTTGAATTATTACCCAGATATACTACCCAAAACTATTCTGAACTGCCTAAGACAATAATACAGCTTTCCTTATATAGGCAACTTTCCACCGCTTGGGAAGGTTCCAGAATTTTGGCCAATAAGGCTGACCAAACTTAGAATTATTTTATTTTACATTTTATTACATCATAGTCAGCTCAAGATAACTTTTGAAACCCGAACAAAAATTTTGAAGAAAATTATTTTCTGCCATTTCAGGTGACCCAACTTCCGAAGACCATAAGTCATCACCAGTTGACCCGATCGGCTATTATAACCCCATTTCAGAAATGTCACGAAGCGCTCTACAGGCTTGACTGGCACAAGCGCTTGTCACCCAAATTTTCAACCTCATCCGGGGACTCTAAAGCCTTCAAAACTGGGTTCAAAGTTTCTATACCCTACTGCCAATACCGAAAATCTTCAATATCTTTCAATATACACTTGCTCTGGCAATGAAACTTTACTGGCAGACTTATATGACCAACATGAACCTCCAAGAAAGAAATCAGATCATTTTGAGCACATACAAAAATTACCAAAAATAGTAACTTTCCATAAATAGCAGTTCTGCACAAAATAGCCCTTATTGAATATAAAAATAGAAATATTTTTGGGTGATGCAAGATTGCTCTTACACCAAGGATGCTCCTGCATCAGACACCCACGGTAATTTGAGAAGTGACCCTGTCACGACTCAGGTGTGCAGAGGAAAACCAAGACAGCTAACCTCCTCCTTTGTCAGCCATGATGAATCTTCAACAGGTCATCCTTTCCACTTGACCAGATATTCTTCATATGTCCTGTTCCTTGTGCTTCTGCCAACACGACTGTCCAGTATATCCTTGATCTCCTTAGTGTCCGAACTAGTTGCTGGAATACTCCACTGTGCTGCTGTGATCTCATCTTCAACACCTCCTTCATGATACTCTGTCAGATCTGAAATGTTGAACACTAGGGAAATATTTAGCTCGGTAGGCAATTCTACCTCATATGCATTTCCTGAATCATGTTTCTTCAGTATCTTACATGGTCCAAACTTCTTCATTTTTAGCTTGTTATATGTACCAACTGGAAACTGCTCCTTCCGCAAATGAACCATGACTTCATCACCAACCTAAAATTCCTTATACCTCCTTTTCTCATCTGCCTTAGCCTTATACTGTGTGTTCATCTTGGTAATATGCTTTCTCACCTCCTCATGGATGTTCTTCAAGTGTTCTGCAAAATCTTCAGCTTCAGCACTACTTATTTCTCCTTTATCTATCTTCTTTAATTTAGATGCATTTCTTGGACTACTTTCATATACAATCTGGAATGGTGATTTACTAGTGCTCCTGTTGACAGAATTATTGTATGCAAATTCCACCTATGGTAAAATCAAATCCCATCCTATTGGCTTATCTCCAACCAAACATCTCAGCAAATTTCCCAAACTTCTATTCACCACCTCTGTCTGTCCATCAGTCTATGGATGATGTGATGAACTGAACTTCAAATCCATCTTCAACTTCTTCCACAATGTCCGCCAAAAATATCCAACAAACTTAGTATCTCGATCTAAAACTATGGTCTTTGGCAAACCATGTAGTCTCACCACTTCTCTGAAAAATAATCTTGCTACATGAACAACATCATTAGTCTTCTTGCAGGGAATGAAATGTGCCATCTTTGAAAATCTGTCAACCACCACAAAAATTGAATCATGTCCCGCTGAGTCATCGGTAAACCAAGAACAAAGTCCATACTGATATCCTCCCAAGGCTTCTCCGGTATAGGCAATGGCTGATACAACCCTGTATTCTGCTTCACTCCTTTCGCCATCTGACATACTCTGCAACTCTGTACAAACTTCTTCACATCTTGCTGTAATTGTGGCCAATAATAATTCTCACCAACCAAAGCAAGGGTTTTATCATGACCAAAATGTCCAGCCAATCCTCCACTATGCTTTTCCTTGATGAGATTCTCCCTCATAGAACTTCGTGGAATGCACAATTGACTCCCTCTGAATAGCATATCATCCTAGATGATGAAATCCAACCATTTCATCCTGTCTAGAGCAACAGGTTCTGTACAAGCTTTCCAAGCTTCACCAAAATCAGGATCCTCTGGATACAAATTTTTGAGTTCCTTGAACCCAACCACTTCAATCTGTATTTCTATCATCAATAGTTTCCTTCTGCTAAGAGCATCTACAACCCTATTAGACTTTCCACTCCTGTGTTTCAAAACAAATGTATAACTCTGCAAAAACTCAACCCATTTCAAATGCCTCTGATTCAACTTTCCTTGACTATTCAAATATTACAAAGCTTGATGATCAGTATACAAAACAAAATCCTTAGGAAGCAGATAATGTCTCCACTTCTTTAATGCCTGAACTATAGCATAAAATTCCTGATCATAAACAGAATATTTCCTCTTGGCATCATTTAACTTCTCACTGAAATAAGCAACAGGTTTATCTTCTTGGCTCATAACAGCTCCTATTGCAGTACCACTAGCATCACAATCTACTTGAAACACCTTATTAAAATTTGGATATGCTAAAATAGGTTGTTCTGTAACTTTTTGTTTCAACAATTGAAAACTCTTTTCTGCCCCATTAGTCCACTTAAACTCTTTTCTATCCCCTCTCATTGTTTCAGTCAACGATCCACAAATACTGCTAAAATTTTTAATAAACTTTCTGTAAAAGCTAGCTAAACCATGAAAAGATCTTACCTCAGTAGCACTCCTTGGAGTAGGCCATTCAAGGATAGCCTGTACCTTCTCTGGCTCCATTTTTAGACCTTCTGCTGAAACTACAAATCTCAGATACACTAACTCTTTCTTCACAAAACTGCACTTTTTTAAATTAATCAACAATTTATCTTCTCTCAACTTCTCAAATAGCATATGAATATGCATCATATGCTCATCCAATGTCTTACTAAAGATTAAAATATCATCTAGGTAAACAATGACAAACTTACCCAGAAATTCTTTCAGAACCTCGTTCATAAGCCGCATGAAAGTGCTCGGTGCATTGGTTAGCCCAAAAAGCATGACTAACCATTCATATAGTTCTTTTTTTGTCTTGAAGGTAGTCTTCCATTCATTTCCTTCTCTGATCCGAATCTGATGATATCCACTCTTCAGATCTATCTTCAAGAAATACACAGCTCCACTCAAATAGTCCATAATATCATCCATTCGTGGCAATGGAAACCTGTACTTGATTGTGATCTTATTTATTGCCCTAGAATCTGTACACATCCTCCATTCTCCATTCTTCTTTGGTGCTAATACCGTTGGTACAGCACAGGGACTCAGACTCTCACGGATCAATCCTTTCTGTAATAGTTCATGTACTTGTCTGTTCAACTCCTCACTTTCTGCATGTATCATTCTGTGTGCTGCCTTATTCGGAAAACTCGCTCCTGGGATCAATTCCATCTGATGACTGATCTTCCTAACTGGTGGTAATCAATTAGGCATGTTATCGGATATAATATCTTGAAACTCATTCAACAAATCTGCAACTTCTACAGGAACATCTTCTACTTCCTCTTTACCAGCTTTTGGAATTAAAGCAAAACATATATGCTCATGCCTCATACCATATAAGAAATTTTTTCCATCAACAAAAGTTATTCTTGCATTACCACATACCTTTTCTTGTGTCTCCTTCAATAGTTTTAGCTTATGTCACACTCCATCCTTTGTCAGGGAATAGGTATTCGCATGACCATCATGTACAGCACATCTATCAAACTGCCATGGTCTACCCAACAACATATGACATGCATCCATAGATATGATATCACACAATACCTCATCTTGGTATCCGCCAACTTTGAACTTTACTAGGCATTGTTCATTGACCATGACCTTGTGGTCATACTTTACCCAGGCAATCCAATATGGATGTGGGTGTTTCTGTCTCTTGAGCTTCAACTTTGTCACCATCTCTTTTGACACCAAATTTTTAGTGCTTCCACTATCAATGATCACATCACAACATTTACCTTCACACTTGCACCTGGTGCGAAACAGGCTCCTCCTTTGCTCAGGTTCATTCTCACCACTCAATAAGACTCTTCTGTTAATCAACATTTCTCCTCTTTCAGCATCTTCAGAATTTGATGATCTGGTATCTTCATCAACATGTGCAACTCTGACCTGGCCTTCATTTCTCCTGTCTGTTCTTCCTTGGCACTGAGGACATTCAAATGCCCTATGACCTTCTTCTCCACAGTGAAAACATGTTCCACAGAAGCCTCCTCTTCCAGATCCTTGTCCTCTTCCTCTTCCTCTCTGATCTCTATTATTCTGATCCTAGAAGCGATTGGAATTATTTCCTCACTAATTCTGACTACTACTGGCCTCATCCTTCTTTTTCAGAGCCTCATTTTGGCCACCATATGACCGTCCACCAGATCGTCCACTACGACCTCTTCCATTTTGTCTACTCTCAAACTTCTTGTTCAGCTTTTCCTCTACTTTTAGGGCAAACTGGTATGCCTCTTCAATACTGTTCATTCGAACTAGATTTAGCTTCTCCTGAATGATTGGCCTTAACCCATTAAGATATCGAGCAACTTTCTCCTTATCAGCTTCTGCATGGCCTGTTCTGATGAGAAGTCGATAGAACTCCTCCGTATACTCCTGAACAGATCTTCCTGCTTGCTTCAAACTCTGCATTTTCTTCAGTAGGTCAAGCTCATAATCAACAGGAATGAACTGTCACTTCAATTTATCCACCATCCAATCCCATCTCATGATTTTCTCCTTTCCCCTTCTATTTCGCTCCAACTGAATCTCTTGCCACCATATCTTCGCATGACCTTTCAGTCTGGCCTTCGCAAATTTGACCCTATCAGGATCCTCAACATCTTCATCTCAAAATATTCTTCACATTCATTGATCTAGTCGATTAATTTTTCTCGGTTAAGATTTCCAAAAAATGTAGGAACCTCAATCTTAGGTCTTTTTCTAATTTTGAAAATCACTCGAAAAAGTCTTTCTTCCTCCTGGTTCACAATTTCAACTTCTCCTTCTTGATATTCTTCTTCGGCTTCATCCTTGCTTTCGTCTCTAACATTAAGATTCATTCCTTTCTAAATCTCTTCTTGCAATGCTCGCACTTGTCTCTGTAGCTCTCTAACCTCAGGTGTCACAGCACCAGCTCTTCCGCCACGTTCTCTTCGTGGAAGAATTTTTGCGATGTGCGCTGAAACCCTAACCACGGTCCTGGTGCAAACTGCCTCACAGTCGGCGATCTGTTTACACACTCAAGAAAACTTGCTCTGATACCACTTGATGAAGGGTGCTCCCCTTAATACCACAAACACATAACAGAAATAGAGAAACAACAACAATATGCAAGAACAGAAAATTGGCTTCTTATTATCTCCACAAATGTGGAATTACAAACTTTCAGAATTAAAATATGCAAAGCCACATGGGCATTCCCGTACAATATTCTGTAGGACAAAGCCTCAAATTATTACCCAGATATACTACCCAGAACTATTCTGAACTACCTAAGACAATAATACAGCTTTCCTTATATAGGCAACTTTCCACCACCTGGGAAGGTTCCAGAATTTTGGCCAATAAGGCGGACCAAACTTAGAATTATTTTATTTTACATTTTATTACATCATAGTCGGCTCAAGATAACCTTTGAAACCCGAACAGAAATTTTGAAGTAAATTATTTTCTGCCATTTCAGGTGACCCAACTTCCGAAGACTATAAGTCATCACCAGTTGACCCGATCGGCTATTATAACCCTATTTCGAAAATGCCACGAAGCACTCTACAGGCTTGACCAGTGCAAGCGCCTGTCACCCAAATTTTTGACCTCATCCGGGGCCTCTAAAGGCTTCAAAACTGATTTCAAAGTTTCTGTACCCTGCTGCCAATACTGAAAATCTTCAATATCTTTCAATATACTCTTGATCTGGCAATGAAACTTTACTGGCAGACTTATATGACCAACATGAACCTCCAAGAAAGAAATTAGATTAGTCTGAGCACATACAAAAATTACCAAAAATAGTAACTTTCCATAAATAGCAGTTCTGCACAAAATAGCCCTTATTGAATATAAAAATAGAAATATTTTTGGGTGATGCAAGATTGCTCTTACACCTAGGATGCTCCTGCATCAGACACCAAGGGTAATTTGAGAAGTGACCCTGTCACGACTTAGGTGTGCAGAGGAAAACCAAGACAGCTAACCTCCTCCTTTGTCAGCCATGATGAATCTTCAACATGTCGTCCTTTCCACTTGAATAGATATTCTTCATGTCCTGTTCCTTGTGCTTATGCCAACACGACTGTCCAGTATATCCTCAATCTCCTTAGTGTCTGAACTAGTTGCTGGAATACTCCACTGTGCTACTGTGATATCATCTTTAACACCTCCTTCATGATACTCTGTCAGATCTGAAATGTTAAACACTAGGGAAATATTTAGCTCGGTAGGCAATTCTACCTCATAGGCATTTCCTGAATCATGTTTCTTCAGTATCTTACATGGTCCAAACTTCTTCATTTTCAGCTTGTTATATGTACCAACTGGAAACTGCTCCTTCCGCAAATGAACCATGACTTCATCACCAACCTGAAATTCCTTATACCTCCTTTTCTCATCTACCTTAGCCTTATACTGTGTGTTCATCTTGGTAATATGCTTCCTCACCTCCCCATTGATGTTGTTCAAGTGTTCTGCAAAATCCTTAGCTTCAGCACTACTTATTTCTCCTTTATCTATCTTCCTTAATTCAGATGCATTTCTTGGACTACTTCCATATACAATCTGAAATGGTGATTTACCAGTGCTCTTGTTGACAGAATTATTGTATGCAAATTCTAGCTGTGGTAAAATCAAATCCCATCCTGTTGGCTTATCTCCAACCAAACATCTCAGCAAATTTTCCAAACTTCTATTCACCACCTCTGTCTGTCCATCAGTCTGTGGATGATGTGATGAACTGAACTTCAAATCCGTCTTCAACTTCTTCCACAATGTCTGTCAAAAATATCCAACAAACATAGTATCTCGATCTGAAACTATGGTCTTTGGCAAACCATGTAGTCTCACCACTTCTCTGAAAAACAATCCTGCTACATGAACAACATCATTAGTCTTTTTGCAGGGAATGAAATGTGCCATCTTTGAAAATCTGTCAACCACCACAAAAATTGAATCATGTCCTCGCTGAGTCATCGGAAAACCAAGAACAAAGTCTATACTGATATCCTCCCAAGGCTTCTCCGGTATAGGCAATAGCTGATACAACCCTGTATTCTACTTCACTCCTTTCACCATCTAACATACTCTGCAACTCTGTACAAACTTCTTCACATCTTGCTGCAATTGTGGCCAATAATAATTCTCACCAACCAAAGCAAGAGTTTTATCACGACCAAAATGTCCAGCCAATCTTCCACTATGCTTTTCCTTGATGAGATTCTCCCTCATAGAACTTCGTGGAATGCACAACTGACTCCTTCTGAATAGCATATCATCTTGGATGATGAAATCCATCCATTTCATCCTGTCTAGAGTAACAGGTTCTGTACAAGCTTTCCAAGCTTCACCAAAATCAGGATCTTCTGGATACAAATTTTTGAGTTCTTTGAACCTAACCACTTCAATCTACATTTCTGTCATCAATAATTGCCTTCTGCTAAGAGCATCTGCAACCCTATTAGACTTTCCACTCCTGTGTTTCAAAACAAATGTATAACTCTACAAAAACTCAACCCATTTCAAATGCCTCTGATTCAACTTTCCTTGACTATTCAAATATTGCAAAGCTTGATGATCAGTATACAAAACAAACTCCTTAGGAAGCAGATAATGTCTCCACTTCTTTAATGCCTGAACTATAGCATAAAATTCCTGATCATAAACAGAATATTTCCTCTTGGCATCATTTAACTTCTCACTAAAATAAGCAACAGGTTTACCTTCTTGACTCATAACAGCTCCTATTGCAGTACCACTAGCATCACAATCTACTTGAAACACCTTATTAAAATTTTGAAGTGCTAAAATAGGTTGTTCTATAACTTTTTATTTCAACAATTAAAAACTCTTTTCTGCCCCATTAATCCACTTAAACTTTTTTCTATCCCCTCTCATTGTTTCAGTCAACGGTCCACAAATACTGCTAAAATTTTTGATAAACTTTCTGTAAAAGCTAGCTAAACCATGAAAAGATCTTATCTCAGTAGCACTCCTTGGAGTAGGCCATTCAAGGATAGCCTGTACCTTCTCTAGGTCCATTTTTAGACCTTTTGCTGAAACTACAAATTCTAGATACACTAACTCTTTCTTCACAAAACTGCACTTTTTCAAATTAATCAACAATTTTTCTTCTCTCAACTTCTCAAATACCATACGAATATGCATCATATGGTCATCCAATGTCTTACTAAAGATCAAAATATCATCTAGGTAAACAATGAAAAACTTACCCAAAAAAAATTTCAGAACCTCGTTCATAAGCCGCATGACAGTGCTCGGTGCATTGGTTAGCCCAAAAGGCATGACTAACCAATCATATAGTCATTTTTTTTCCTTGAAGGCAGTCTTCCATTCATCTTCTTCTCTGATCTGAATCTGATGATATCCACTCTTCAGATCTATCTTTGAGAAATACACAGCTCCACTCAAACAGTCCATAATATCATCCATTCGTGGAAATGGAAACCTGTACTTGATTGTGATCTTATTTATTGCCCTAGAATCTGTACACATCCTCCATTCTCCATTCTTCTTTGGTGCTAATACCGTTGGTACAGCATAGGGACTCAGACTCTCACAGATCAATCCTTTCTGTAACAGTTCATGTACTTGTCTGTTCAACTCCTCACTTTCTACAGGTGTCATTCTGTGTGCTGCCTTATTCGGAAAACTCACTCTTGGGATCAAGTCCATATGATGATTGATCTTCTTGACTGGTGGTAATCCATCAGGCACGTTATCGGATACAATATCCTGAAACTCATTCAACAAATCTACAACTTCTACAGGAACATCTTCTACTTCCTCTTTACCAGCTTTTGAAATTAAAGCAAAACATACATGCTCATGCCTCATACCATCTAGGAAATTTCTTCCATCAACAAAAGTTATCCTTGCATTACCACATACCTTTTCTTGAGTCTCCTTCAATAGTTTTAGCTTATGTCGCACTCCATCCTTTGTCAGGGAATAGGTATTCGCATGACCATCATGTACAGCACATCTGTCAAACTGCCATGGTCTACCCAACAACATATGACATGCATCCATAGATATGATATCACACAATACCTCATCTTGGTATCCACCAACTTTGAAGTTTACTAGGCATTGTTCATTGACCATGACCTTGTGGTCATCCTGTACCCAAGCAATACGATATGGATGTGGGTGTTTCTGTCTCTTGAGCTTCAATTTTGTCACCATCTTTTCTGACACCAAATTGTCAGTGCTTCCACTATCAATGATCACATCACAATATTTACCTTCACACTTGCACCTAGTGCGAAACAGGCTCCTCCTTTGCTCAGGTTCATTCTCACCACTCAACAGGACTCTTCTGTTAATCAACGTTTCTCCTCTTTCAGCATCTTCAGAATTTGATGATCTGGCATCTTCATCGACATGTGCAACTCTGGCCTGGCCTTCGTTTCTCCTGTCTGTTCTGCTTTAGCGCTGAGGACATTCAAATACCCTATGACCTTCTTCTCCACAGTGAAAACATGTTCCACAGAAGCCTCCTCTTCCAGATCCTTGTCCTCTTCCTCTTCCTCTCTGATCTTTATTATTCTGATCTTGGAAGCGATTGGAATTATTTCCTTGCTGATTCTGACTACTACTGGCCTCATCCTTCTTTTTTGGATCCTCATTTTGGCCACCATATGACCGTCCACCAGATCGTCCACCGCGACCTCTTCCATTTTGTCTACTCTCAAACTTCTTGTTCAGCTTTTCCTCTACTTTTAAGGCAAACTGGTATGCCTCTTCAATACTGTTCATTCAAACCAGATTCAGCTCCTCCTGAATGCTTGGCCTTAACCCATTAAGATATCGGGCAACTTTCTCCTTATCAGCTTCTGCATGGCCTGTTTTGATGAGAATTTGATAGAACTCCTCCGTATACTCCTGAACAGATCTTCCGGCTTGCTTCAAACTCTGCATTTTCTTCAGTAGGTCAAGCTCATAATCAACAAGAATGAACTGTCGCTTCAATTTATCCACCATTCGATCCCATCTCATGATTTTCTCCTTTCCCTTTCTATTTTGCTCCAACTGAATCTCTTGCCACCATATCTTCGCATGACCTTTCAGTCTGGCCTTCGCAAATTTGACCCTATCAGGATCCTCAACATCTTCATACTCAAAATATTCTTCACATTCATTGATCCAGTCGATCAATTCCTCTATGTTAAGATTTCTAGAAAATGTAGGAACCTCAATCTTAGGTCTTTTTCCAATGTTGGAAATCGCTCGAAAAAGTCTTTCTTCCTCCTAGTTCACAATTTCAACTTCTCCTTCTTGATATTCTTCTTCGGCTTCATCCTCGCTTTCATCTCTGACATTAAGATTCATTCCTCTGTGAATCTCTTCTTGCAATGCTCGCACTTGTCTCTGCAGCTCTCTAACCTCAGGTGTCACAGCACCAGCTCTTCCGCCACGTTCTCTTCGTGGAGAAATTTTTGCGATGTGCGCTGAAACCCTAACTACGGTCCTGGTGCAAACTGCCTCACAGTCGATGATTTGTTTACACACTCAAAAAAACTTGCTCTGATACCACTTGATGAAGGGTGCTCCCCTTAATACCACAAACACATAACAAAAATAGAGAAACAACAACAATATGCAAGAACAGAAAATTGGCTTCTTATTATCTCCACAAATGTGGAATTACAAACTTTCAAAATTATAATATGCAAAGCCACATGGGCATTCCCTTACAATATTTTGTAGGAGAAAGCCTCGAATTATTACCCAGATCTACTACTCAGAACTATTCTGAACTGCCTAAGACAATAATACAGCTTTCCTTATATAGGCAACTTTCCACCACCTGGGAAGGTTCCAAAATTTTGGCCAATAAGGCTGACCAAACTTAGAATTATTTTATTTTACATTTTATTACATCATAGTCGGCTCAAGATAACCTTTGAAACTCGAACAAAAATTTTGAAGAAAATTATTTTCTGCCATTTCAGGTGACCCAACTTCCGAAGACCATAAGTCATCACCAGTTGACCCGATCGACTATTATAACCCCATTTCGGAAATAGCACGAAGCGCTCTATAGGCTTGATTGGTGCAAGCGCTTGTCACCCAAATTTTTAACCTCATCCGGGGCCTCTAAAGCCTTCGAAAATAAATTCAAAGTTTCTGTACCCTGTTGCCAATACCGAAAATCTTCAATATCTTTCAATATACACTTGATCTAGCAGTGAAACTTTACTGTTAGACTTATATGACCAACATGAACCTCCAAGAAAGAAATCAGATCATTCTGAGCACATACGAAAATTACCAAAAATCGTAACTTTCCACAAATAGAAGTTCTGCACAAAATAGCCTTTATTGAATATAAAAAAAAAAATATTTTTAGGTGATGCAAGATTGCTCTTACACCCAGGATGCTCCTGCATCAGACATCCAAGGTAATTTGAGAAGTGACCCTGTCATGACTCAGGTGTGCAGAGGAAAACCAAGACGGCTAACCTCCTCCTTTATCAGCCATGATGAATTTTCAATAGGTCGTCCTTTCCAGTTGACCAGATATTCTTCATATGTCCTATTCCTTGTGCTTCTGCCAACATGACTGTCCAGTATATCCTCGATCTCCTTAGTGTCTGAACTAGTTGCTGGAATACTCCATTGTGCTGCTGTGATCTCATCTTGAACACCTCCTTCATGATACTCTGTCAGATCTAAAATGTTAAACACTAGGGAAATATTTAGATCGGTAGGCAATTCTACCTCATAGGCATTTCCTGAATCATGTTTCTTCAATATCTTACATGGTCCAAACTTCTTCATTTTTAGCTTGTTATATGTACCAACTGGAAACCGCTTCTTTCGCAAATGAACCATGACTTCATCACCAACCTGAAATTCCTTATACCTCATTTTCTCATCTGCCTTAGCCTTATACTATGCGTTCATCTTGGTAATATGCTTCCTCACCTCCCCATGGATGTTCTTCAAGTGTTCTGCAAAATTCTCAGCTTCAGCACTACTTATTTCTCCTTTATCTATCTTCCTTAATTCAGATGCATTTCTTGGACTACTTCCATATACAATCTGGAATGGTGATTTACCAGTGCTCCTGTTGACAAAATTATTGTATGCAAATTCCACCTATGGTAAAATCAAATCCCATCCTGTTGGCTTATCTCCAACCAAACATCTCAGCAAATTTTTCAAACTTTTATTCACCACTTCTGTCTATCCATCAGTCTGTGGATAATGTGATGAATTGAACTTCAAATCTGTCTTCAACTTCTTCCACAATGTCCACCAAAAATATCCAACAAACTTAGTATCTCGATCTGAAACTATGGTCTTTGGCAAACCATGTAGTCTCACCACTTCTCTGAAAAATAATCCTGCTACATGAACAGCATCATTAGTCTTCTTGCAAGGAATGAAATGTGCCATCTTTGAAAATTTGTCAACCACCACAAAAATTGAATCATGTCCTCGCTGAGTCATCGGTAAACCAAGAACAAAGTCCATACTGATATCCTCCCAAAGCTTCTCCGGTATAGGCAATGGCTGATACAACCCTGTATTCTGCTTCACTCCTTTCGCCATCTGACATACTCTACAACTCTGTACAAACTTCTTCACATCTTGCTGCAATTGTGGCCAATAATAATTCTCACCAACCAAAGCAAGGGTTTTATCACGACCAAAATGTCCAGCCAATCCTACACTATGCTTCTCTTTGATGAGATTCTCCCTCATAGAACTTCATGGAATGCACAACTGACTCCCTCTGAATAGCATATCATCCTGGATGATGAAATCCAACCATTTCGTCCTGTCTAGAGTAACAGGTTCTAAACAAGCTTTCCAAGCTTCACCAAAATCAGGATCCTTTAGATACAAATTCTTGAGTTCCTTGAACCCAACCACTTCAATTTGTATTTCTGTCATCAATAGTTGCCTTCTGCTAAGAGCATCTGCAACCCTATTAGACTTTCCACTCCTGTGTTTCAAAACAAATGTATAACTCTGCAAAAACTCAACCCATTTCAAATGCCTCTGATTCAACTTTCCTTGACTATTCTAATATTGCAAAGCTTGATGATCAGTATACAAAATAAAATCCTTAGGAAGCAGATAATGTCTCCACTTCTTTAATGCCTGAACTATAGCATAAAATTCTTGATCATAAATAGAATATTTCCTCTTGGCATCATTTAACTTCTCACTGAAATAAGCAGCAGGTTTACCTTCTTGGCTCATAACAGCTCCTATTGCAGTACCACTAGCATCACAATCTACTTGAAACACCTTATTAAAATCTGAAAGTGCTAAAATAGGTTGTTCTATAACTTTTTATTTCAACAATTGAAAACTCTTTTTTGCCCCATTAGTCCACTTAAACTCTTTTCTATCCCTTCTCATTGTTTCAGTCAACGGTCCACAAATACTGCTAAAATTTTTTATAAACTTTTTGTAAAAGCTAGCTAAACTATTGAAAGATCTTACCTCAGTAGCACTCCTTGGAGTAGGTCATTCAAGGATAGCCTGTACCTTCTCTGGGTCTATTTTTAGACCTTCTGCTGAAACTACAAATCCCAAATACACTAACTCTTTCTTCACAAAATTGCACTTTTTTAAATTAATCAACAATTTCTCTTCTCTCAACTTCTCAAATACCATATGAATATGCATCATATGCTCATCCAATGTCTTACTAAAAATTAAAATATCATCTAGGTAAACAATGACAAACTTACCCAGAAATTCTTTCAGAACCTCATTCATAAGCCGCATGAAAGTGCTCGGTGCATTGGTTAGCCCAAAAGGCATGACTAACCACTCATATAGTCCTTCTTTTGTCTTGAAGGCAGTCTTCCATTCATCTCCTTCTCTGATCCGAATCTGATGATATCCACTCTTCAGATCTATCTTCAAGAAATACACAGCTCCACTCAAACAGTCCATAATATCATCCATTCGTGGCAATGGAAACCTGTACTTGATTGTGATCTTGTTTATTTCCCTAGAATCTGTACACATCCTCCATTCTCCATTCTTCTTTGGTGCTAATACCGTTGGTACAGCATAGGGACTCAGACTCTCACGGATCAATCCTTTCTGTAACAGTTCATGTACTTGTCTGTTCAACTCCTCACTTTCTGCAGGTGTCATTCTGTGTGCTGCCTTATTCGGAAAACTCGCTCCTGGGATCAAGTCCATCTGATGACTGATCTTCCTGACTGGTGGTAATCCATCAGGCACGTTATCGGATATAATATCCTGAAACTCATTCAACAAATCTGCAACTTCTACAGGAACATCTGTTGGAAACAATTGTCTGAAGGAAATTGCTACTCAATTATGTATTGTCTTTGATGTCACACTATGTCATAGTCCGCAGCAATCAGTTCCTACCGAGCTCAGTCGGTCTGCCAGACAGGAATATTAGTGCTTACCGAGTCCACTCGGTTATCGAAGAAAAGTAGTATTTACCGAGTTCACTCGATTTTTGAAGAAAATTTAGTATTTACCGAGTTCACTCGGTTGCCGAAGAAAAGATAGTGTTTACCGAGTTCAATCGGTTATCGAAAGAAAGTTTAGTGTTTACCGAGTTCAGTCGGTCATCGAGAAAAGATAGTGTTTACCGAGTTCAGTCAGTTATCAAAGGTAAAGAATTGTCAGTGTTTACCGAGTTCCCTCAGTCACCGAAAGATTATAGAAAGTTATGGTTACCGAGCACTGTCGGCCCTTGAAGGATTTTTGCAAATAGAGTTTACTTAATTCAGCCGACTGTTATACTAAATAATGTCGATTTGACTAATCCAAAATCATATATATAAAAGGTCAAATGTGAAAAGTAATAATAACACAGCAGAAGATTTACAGAAGAAAAAAAGGAAAGGTATATGCGAATTTGTGAAGGATGTTCAGATATCCTTGAGGAGCAGCAGAGATTTATTTGATTAGAAAGGATCAGAATTATGCAAAACAGAGATCTGTAATCAGCAAGACAGTTGCATTATTATACAGGTTACTTTCTCATTGTTACCTTCTTATCATTGTAACAGTGAATTCTAAATCTCTTAACCGAGTTGATTTAACAACCATAATGTAAATCCTCTAACAAGGTGACAATTCCATTGAATTGTTTTCAAGACCTCTTACCAGGCCACTCCTTGCAGGGTGTTTTAAATCCTCTAACAAGGTCACACCTAACAGTGTGTTTTGTAACCTTTTACCGGGTTGGCTTCTAACCGGGCATCACTTCAGAAAAGTGAAAATCAGTATCTAGATACATTGGTGGTTTTTCCCATATTGGGTTTCCATGTTAAATCTTGTGTCTCTTGTGTTCTTAATTGCTTTCTCAATCATATACATGTGCTGATGAATATCTAAAGATAATATTGATAATACTTTCTGCATCTTCAAAGTTACTGCAATCTATTTACCGAGTGCTAAAACAGATAACAGTGTTAAGATATCCTAAGGGATCTGCAAAAGAATAAATTGCAGGAAGTGTTTTTATGGTTGACTGATTCACCCCCCCCCCTCTCAGTCACTTCATCCATATTCCATCAATTGGTATCAGAGCTTTTGGTGCTTGCACGAAGGGTTTCAAGGACCTAAGCTAAAGATCAGGATGTCTTACAAGAGGGAAATTCCAAAGCTTAACAGAGATAACTTTTCAGCATGGCAAGGTCTCATGCGACTTCATCTAGCTTCCATTGGTGATTCAGGATGCAAATACATTGATGAAGAATACACAATTCCTAATGGCGCATTAACTGTTGAAGACATTGCAGATAAAAAGACTCACAACACCATGATGATAGACATTGCATCTGCTCTCAGCTATGAAGAATTTGATGATATTAAAGACTGCACCACTGCATATGAAATGTGGGTGGCACTGAAGAAAATATATGGTGGTGATGCAAATGTGAAAAGAGCCAAAGCAGAAAGCCTAAGAGGACAGTTTGACAAAATGAATATGAAGGAAGATGAAAACATTGCAAAATATGTTGAAAGAATCAAAGCAAGTGTAAGTGCAATTAGAGCTTCTGGAGGAACAATCTCAGATGAGACTGTTATAAGTAAGGTACTCAGAACACTACTCCCTATCTATGCAATAAGAGTATCAGCTATTCAAGAAAGAAGATGTGAAACAAACCACAATATAACTTTGGATGCTTTAGTTGGAAGATTGACAGCTTTTGAATTAGACAACTATGATAACTATGTTCCTAGTTCCAAAAATATTGAATCAGCATTTGAGGCCAAGGTTTCACTAAAGAAGAACAAGAAAATTAAAGAAGTTCAGTCAGAAAGTGAAGAAGAATCAGAAGAAAGTTCTGATAGTGATCTTGAAATTGTAGAAGCATTACTTGCAAAGAAGTACTCTAGAGGGAAAGGTAAATATAAAGGTAAAACTCCTTTAATCTATTTTTCATGTGAAGAAATTGGACATATTGTAGCTAGGTGCCCAAACAAGCAAGTCAAAGAAGAAAAGAGAAGTCACAAGTACTATGGAAAAAAGAATTTCAAATCATACAAGGATAAAGGTAAAAAATCATGTTTTATGGCTAAAGATTCTGATGATAGTGAAGAAGAAATTGTCTTTATTGCTATAAAAGATGAATCTGATGATGATGAAGATAAGATGGCACTCATTTCTCATATAAGCAAAGATGATATATGGATAATAGACAGCGGATGTTCACACCACATGACTGGTGACAAAACAAAATTTGAATATCTAGAAGACTGTGACAATGGTAATGTAAGATTTGGAAACAATGAACCTTGTTGTATAAAAGGAAAAGGAAGAATCTCATTAACCAAAGAACTCATATGTGATAATGCTTACTGGGTTGAAGGACTAAAACATAATCTTTTAAGTGTAGCACAGCTAATCAACACTGGTTTCAAGGTTGAATTCATGAATGGTCAAGCAAGACTGCTGGATGGAAAAGGAAAACTCATTGGATCAGGCAAACAAACAAAAGGTAACTTATTTTATCTTGATCTCAATGAATATTCATGCCTTATTGCTCAAATAGAAGAAAGTTGGCTATGGCACAAAAGGTTATGTCATGTGAATTTTGATAACATGATAAAAATAAGCAAATTCAAGAAGGTTAGAGGCATTCCTACTTTGAAGAAACCTGACACTGGTCTATGTAAGAATTGTCAGATTGGCAAAATGAGTAAAAATAGTTTCAAAAGTAAGAACTATCAGTCTAAAGAAATTTTGGAAATTGTGCATACTGATTTATGTGGACCTATTGGAATACAAAGCTATACTGGAGAAAAATTATTTATTCTTTTCGTTGATGATTATTCTAGAATGATGACTGTTATGTATTTAAGAGAAAAATTAGAAGCATTTGAAAAGTTCAAATGGTACTTAGCAAGAGTAGAAAAAAAAACAGGGAAAAGATTGAAATGCTTAAGATCAGACAGAGGTGGTGAATTCATCTCCCATGATTTTAACAACTTCTGCATTGAAAGAGGAATCAAAAGACAGGTATCAGCTCCTAGAACTCCTGAGCAGAATGGAATAGTAGAAAGAAGAAACAGATCTATTATGGATTGTGCAAGGACTCTAATGATAGAAAAGAACATTGCTATGAAGTACTGGAAGGAAGCTATCAGCACTGCAGTTCATACCTTGAACCGAGTACAACTGAAGAAAGACACATTCAAAACTCCTTATGAATTATGGTATGGCTATAAACCTAATGTAAGTTACATGAAAATATTTGGTAGCAAGTGTTATATCTTAAAAGAATCCAGAAGAAATAAATTTGATGTGAAAAGTGATGAAGGAATATTCCTAAGATATTCTAGCAAAAGCAAGGCATACAAATGTCTGAACTTATCTACTTACAAAGTCATAGAAAGTATACATGTAAAATTTGATGAGTTTGCAGAAAAGACTGAGGAAGAAAGCAAAAGGGAACCTAAGAACTACCGAAGATTCGTTTACATTGAACCTGAAACATTGGCAGACACAACTATCAATAAGGAAGCTATATCTACCGAGCTGAGCACAGTTATCGAGTCACAAACCGAGTCACAGGAAGAAGTTCAAACCGAGTCACAGGAAGAAATTCAGACCGAGTCTCAGCCTGAAGTTACCGAGCAAATATCTACCGAGCCCGAGCAACCTGAAGAAGAGATCCTAGAAGACAACAACATGAATCATTCAAAAGGCAAGGAACCTATACTAGCCAAATATGTCAGAAGACATCATACACCAGACCAAATTATTGGAAACAAATCAGATGGTACTATGACAAGAAGCAAGCTAAAAGGTACATGTCTGCTTACTGATTTTGAACCTAGAAATATCAAAGATGCATTAGAGAATGAAAGTTGGATTGAAGCAATGAATGAAGAATTAGAACAAATACAAAAGAACAAAACTTGGACTCTTGTACCCAGACCTAAAGATAAGAATGTAATTGGAACAAAATGGGTATTCAGGAATAAGCTGAATGAAGATGGTCAAGTATCTAGAAACAAAGCTAGACTGGTATGTAAAGGTTATTCTCAAGAAGAAGGTATAGATTATGGAGAAACTTTTGCTCCTGTTGCAAGATTAGAAGGTGTAAGAACTCTACTTGCTTATGCAGCACACAAAGGATTTAAGGTATATCAGATGGATATAAAATCTGCATTTCTCAATGGAATTCTTGATGAAGAAGTCTACATTGAACAACCTGAAGGTTTTGTTGATCCAGATAAAAGGGACATGGTCTGCAGGTTACACAAAGCATTGTATGGTCTAAAACAAGCTCCTAGAGCATGGTATGAAAGACTCCATAACTATTTGATTCAGATTAATTTCAAAAGAGCTAATGATAACAGTAATCTGTATATTAAAGAAGGACCGGATGACAAAATTGTATTGGCAGAAATATTTGTGGATGATACTATATTTACAGGGAATGAGGATCAGTGCAAAGAATTTTTAGAGCAAATGAACAGAGAATTTGAAATGTCTATGTTTGGTTTAATAAAATTCTTTGTTGGTCTTCAAATTCAGCAAAGCAAGAATGGTATATACATTACTCAATCCAAATACATTAAGGAGATACTTAAGAAGTTTGGTATGGAAGATTCAAAACTAGTTGGTACACCCATGTGTACTGGACTGAAACTTACCAAAAATGATGATTCAAAAGAAGTTGATCAGACCCTATACCGATCTATGATTGGAAAATTGCAGTATGTGGTACATACAAGACCTGATATTGCCTTAGCAGTCGGTATAGTAGCTAGATTCTCAGCAAAACCTAAGGAAAATCACATGATGGCAATCAAAAGAATCTTAAGATACTTAAAAGGAACTGAAGAATATGGTTTGTGGTATAAATTTGGAGGCAATCTAGACTTGAAAGTGTTTACTGATGCTGATTGGGCAGGAAACATTGATGACAGAAAAAGTACAAGTGGTGGAGCATTTTTTCTTGGAAAAAGACTGGTATCCTGGACTAGCAAAAAGCAGAATTGCACATCTCAATCCACAGCTGAAGCAGAATATGTTGCTGCTGCAGTAAACTGTTCAAATATTGTTTGGTTTAAACAGCTATTAGAAGGTATGAAGGTTGAAATCAAAGAACCAGTTGTTATATTTTGTGACAATACCAGTGCAATAAACATTTCTAAGAATCCAGTGATGCATTCCAAAACCAAGCACATTGCTATTAAATATCACTTTGTCAGAGAATTGGTGCAGGACAAGGAAATCAGATTAGAATATATTTATACAAAAGAACAGATTGCAGACATTTTTACCAAACCATTACCTAAGGATGCATTTATGTATCTAAGAGGTAAGTTAGGGGTCATTCCCCTATCCGAGGCTCACTAAATACAGTTTTAGTGATGCATCAACCAGAACATGATTGAAAATCAACTTGTTCATGCAGCATATTAAAGGAATCATTGCATATGAATCAGTACTTGAGGTACATTAACTTTCACCGGTAATATGAGAATTATCTTTGGCATGTGTTGTCAAAGAGGGAGTGTTTGCTATGTCTTTGCTATTACTTCAAGAAATTTTCAAATAGTCAGAAGGAAGAATTTTCAGGATACAGAAAGTTTGCTGACAGAGGGAGATTTGAATCTAAACCGAGCTAACTCTTTCAAATTTCTTATGATATGACATATTGTGTTGCCATCAATGCCAAAGAGGGAGATTGTTGGAAACAATTATCTGAAGGAAATTGCTACTCAATTATGTATTGTCTTTGATGTCACACTATGTCATAGTCCACAGCAATCAGTTCCTACCGAGCTCAGTCGGTCTGCCAGACAGGAATATTAGTGCTTACCGAGTCCACTCGGTTATCGAAGAAAAGTAATATTTACCGAGTTCACTCAGTTGCCAAAGAAAATTTAGTATTTACCGAGTTCACTCGGTTGCCGAAGAAAAGATAGTGTTTACTGAGTTCAGTCGGTTATCGAAAGAAAGTTTAGTGTTTACCGAGTTCAGTCGGTCATCGAGAAAAGATAGTGTTTACCGAGTTCAGTCGGTTATCAAAGGTAAAGAATTGTCGGTGTTTACCGAGTTCCCTCGGTCACCGAAAGATTATAGAAAGTTATGGTTACCGAGCACTGTCGGCCCTTGAAGGATTTTTGCAAATAGAGTTTACTTAATTCAGCCGACTGTTATACTAAATAATGTCGATTTGACTAATCCAAAATCATATAAATAAAAGGTCAAATGTGAAAAGTAATAATAACACAGCAGAAGATTTACAGAAGAAAAGAAGGAAAGGTATATGTGAATTTGTGAAGGATGTTCAGATATCCTTGAGGAGCAGCAGAGATTTATTTGATCAGAAAGGATCAGAATTATGCATAATAGAGATCTGTAATCAGCAAGACAGTTGCATTATTATACAGGTTACTTTCTCATTATTACCTTCTTATCATTGTAACAGTGAATTCTAAATCTCTTAACCGAGTTGGTTTAACAACCATAATGTAAATCCTCTAACAAGGTGACAATTCCATTGAATTGTTTTCAAGACCTCTTACCAGGCCACTCCTTGCAGGGTGTTTTAAATCCTCTAACAAGGTCACACCTAACAGTGTGTTTTGTAACCTTTTACCGGGTTGGCTTCTAACCGGGCATCACTTCAAAAAAGTGAAAATCAGTATCTAGATACATTGGTGGTTTTTCCCATATTGGGTTTCCACGTTAAATCTTGTGTCTCTTGTGTTCTTAATTGCTTTCTCAATCATATACATGTGCTGATGAATATCTAAAGATAATATTGATAATACTTTCTGCATCTTCAAAGTTACTGCAATCTATTTACTGAGTGCTAAAACAGATAACAGTGTTAAGATATCCTAAGGGATCTGCAAAAGAATAAATTGCAGGAAGTGTTTTTATGGTTGACTGATTCACCCCCCCCTCTCAGTCACTTCATCCATATTCCATCAATTGGAATTTCACGGATCAATCCTTTCTGTAATAGTTCATGTACTTGTCTGTTCAACTCCTCACTTTCTGCAGGTGTCATTCTGTGTGCTGCCTTATTCGACAAACTCGCTCCTGGGATCAAGTCCATCTGATGACTGATCTTCCTGACTGGTGGTAATCCATCAGGCACGTTATCAGATACAATATCCTGAAACTCATTCAACAAATCTGCAACTTCTACAGGAACATCTTCTACTTCCTCTTTACCAGCTTTTGGAATTAAAGCAAAACATACATGCTCATGCCTCATACCATCTAAGAAATTTCTTCCATCAACAAAAGTTATCCTTGCATTACCACATACTTTTTCTTGAGTCTCCTTCAATGGTTTTAGCTTATGTCGCACTCCATCCTTTGTCAGGGAATAGGTATTCGCACAACCATCATGTACAGCACATCTGTCAAACTGCCATGGTCTACCCAACAACATATGACATGCATCCATAGATATGATATCACACAATACCTCATTTTGGTATCCGCTAACCTTGAACTTTACTAGGAATTGTTCATTGACCATGACCTTGTGGTCATCATGTACCCAGGCAATCCGATATAGATGTGGGTGTTTCTGTCTCTTGAACTTCAACTTTGTCACCATTTCTTCTGACACCAAATTGTCAGTGCTTCCACTATCAATGATCACATCACAACATTTACCTTCACACTTGCACCTGGTGCGAAACAGACTCCTCCTTTGCTCAGGTTCATTCTCACCACTCAACAGGACTCTTCTGTTAATCAATGTTTCTCCTCTTTCAGCATCTTTAGAATTTGATGATCTGGCATCTTCATCGACATGTGCAACTCTGGCCTGGTCTTCATTTCTCCTGTCTATTCTGGCTTGGCGCTGAGGACATTCAAATACCCTATGACCTTCTTCTCCATAGTGAAAACATGTTCCACGGAAGCCTCCTCTTCTAGATCCTTGTCCTCTTCCTCTTCCTCTCTGATATCTATTATTCTGATCCTGAAAGTGATTGGAATTATTTCCTCACTGATTCTGACTACTACTGGCCTCATCCTTCTTCTTCAGATCCTCATTTTGGCCACCATATGACCATCCACCAGATCGTCCACCGTGACCTCTTCCATTTTGTCTACTCTCAAACTTCTTGTTCATCTTTTCCTCTACTTTTAAGGCAAACTGGTATGCCTCTTCAATACTGTTCATTCGAACCAGATTCAGCTCCTCCTGAAAGCTTAGCCTTAACCCATTAAGATATCGGGCAACTTTCTCCTTATCAACTTCTGCATGGCCTGTTCTAAAGAGAAGTCGATAGAACTCTTCCGTATACTCCTGAATAGATCTTCCAGCTTGCTTCAAACTCTGCATTTTCTTCAGTAGGTCAAGCTCATAATCAACAAGAATGAACTATCACTTCAATTTATCCACCATCTAATCCCATCTCATGATTTTCTCCTTTCCCCTTCTATTTCACTCCAACTGAATCTCTTGCCACCATATCTTCGCATGACCTTTCAATCTGGCCTTCGCAAATTTGACCCTATCAGGATCCTCAACATCTTCATACTCAAAATATTCTTCACATTCATTAATCTAGTCGATCAATTCCTCTGGGTTAAGATTTCTAGAAAATGTAGGAACCTCAATCTTAGGTCTTTTTCCAATCTTGGAAATCGCTCGAAAAAGTATTTCTTCCTCCTGGTTCACAATTTCAACTTCTCCTTCTTGATATTCTTCTTCGGCTTCATCCTCACTTTCATCTCTGACATTAAGATTCATTCCTCTGTGAATCTCTTCTTGCAATGCTTGCACTTGTCTCTGTAGCTCTCTAACCTCAGGTGTCACAGCACCAGTTCTTCCGCCACGTTCTCTTCGTGGAGGCATTTTCGCGATGCGCGCTGAAACCTTAACCACGGTCCTGGTGCAAACTGCCTCACAGTCGGTGATCTATTTACACACTCAAAAAAACCTGCTCTGATACCACTTGATGAAGGGTGCTCCCCTTAATACCACAAAAACATAACAGAAATAGAGAAACAACAATAATATGCAAGAACAAAAAATTGGCTTCTTATTATCTCCACAAATGTGGAATTACAAACTTTCAAAATTACAATATGCAAAGCCACATGGGCATTCCCTTACAATATTCTGTAGGACAAAGCCTCGAATTATTACCGAGATCTACTACCCAGAACTATTCTGAACTGCCTAAGACAATAATACAGCTTTCCTTATATAGGCAACTTTCCACCGCTTGGGAAGGTTCCAGAATTTTGGCCAATAAGGCCGACCAAACTTAGAATTATTTTATTTTACATTTTATTACATCATAGTTGGCTCAAGATAACCTTTGAAACCTGAAGAGAAATTTTGAAAAAAATTATTTTTCGCCATTTCAGGTGAGCCAACTTCCGAAGACCATAAGTCATCACCAGTTGACCCGATCGGCTATTATAACCCCATTTCAGAAACATCACGAAGCGCTCTACAGGCTTGACCGGCGCAAGCGCTCATCACCCAAATTTTTTGACCTCATCCGGGGCCTCTAAAGCCTTCAAAACTGAGTTCAAAGTTTCTGTACCCTGCTGCCAATACTGAAAATTTTCAATATCTTTCAATATACACTTGATCTGGCAATGAAACTTTACTGGCAGACTTATATGACCAACATGAACCTCCAAGAAAGAAATCAGATCATTCTGAGCACATACGAAAATTACCAAAAATAGTAACTTTCCATAAATAGCAATTTTGCACAAAATACCCCTTATTGAATATAAAAATAGAAATATTTTTGGGTGATGCAAGATTGCTCTTACACCCAAGATGCTCCTGCATCAGACACCTAGGGTAATTTGAGAAGTGACCCTGTCACGACTCAAGTGTGCAGAGGAAAACCAAGATGGCTAACCTCCTCCTTTGTCAGCCATGATGAATCTTCAATAGGTCATCCTTTCCACTTGACCAGATATTTTTCATATGTCCTGTTCCTTGTGCTTCTACCAACATGACTGTCCAGTATATCCTTGATCTCCTTAGTGTCTCAACTAGTTGCTGGAATACTCCACTATGATGCTGTGATCTCATCTTCAACACCTCCTTCATGATACTCTGTCAGATCTGAAATGTTAAACACTGGAGAAATATTTAGCTCGGTAGCCAATTCTACCTCATAGGCATTTCCTGAATCATGTTTCTTCAGTATCTTACATGGTCCAAACTTCTTCATTTTCACCTTGTTATATGTACCAACTGGAAACCGCTCCTTCCGCAAATGAACCATGACTTTATCACCAACCTAAAATTCTTTATACATCCTTTTCTCATCTGCCTTAGCCTTATACTGTGCGTTCATCTTGGTAATATGCTTCCTCACCTCCTCATGCATGTTCTTCAAGTGTTCTGCAAAATCCTCAGCTTCAGCACTACTTATTTCTCCTTTATCTATCTTCCTTAATTCAAATGCATTTCTGGGACTACTTCCATATACAATCTGGAATGGTGATTTACCAGTGCTCCTATTGACAGAATTATTGTATGCAAATTCCACCTGTGGTAAAATCAAATCCCATCCTGTTGGCTTATCTCCAACCAAACATCTCAGCAAATTTCCCAAACTTCTATTCACCACCTCTGTCTGTCCATCAGTCTGTGGATGATGTGATGAACTGAACTTCAAATTCATCTTCAACTTCTTCCACAATGTCCACCAAAAATATCCAACAAACTTAGTATCTCGATCTAAAACTATGATCTTTGGCAAACCATGTAGTCTCACCACTTCTCTGAAAAATAATCTTGCTACATGAACAGCATCATTAGTCTTCTTGTAGGGAATGAAATGTGCCATATTTGAAAATCTGTCAACCATCACAAAAATTGAATCATGTCCCCGCTGAGTCATCGGTAAACCAAGAATAAAGTCCATACTGATATCCTCCCAAGGCTTCTCCGGTATAGGCAATGGCTGATACAACACTGTATTTTGCTTCACTCCTTTCGCCATCTGACATACTCTGCAACTCTGTACAAACTTCTTCACATCTTGCTGCAATTGTGGCCAATAATAATTCTCACCAACCAAAGCAAGGGTTTTATCACGACCAAAATGTCCAGCCAATCCTCCACTGTGCTTCTCCTTGATGAGATTCTCCCTCATAGAACTTCGTGGAATGCACAACTGACTCCTTCTGAATAGCATATCATCCTGGATGATGAAATCCAACTATTTCATCCTGTCTAGAGTAACAGGTTCTGTACAAGCTTTCCAAGCTTCACCAAAATCAGGATCCTCTGGATATAAATTCTTGAGTTCCTTGAACCCAACCACTTCAATCTGCATTTCTGTCATCAATAGTTGCCTTCTGCTAAGAGCATCTGCAACCCTATTAGACTTTTCACTCCTGTGTTTCAAATCAAATGTATAACTCTGCAAAAACTCAACCCATTTCAAATACCTCTGATTCAACTTTCCTTGACTATTCAAATATTGCAAAGCTTGATGATCAATATACAAAATAAACTCATTAGGAAGTAGATAATGTCTCCACTTCTTTAATGCCTAAACTATAGCATAAAATTCTTGATCATAAACAGAATATTTCCTCTTGGCATCATTTAACTTCTCACTGAAATAAGCAACAGGTTTACCTTCTTGGCTCATAACAGCTCCTATTGCAGTACCACTAGTATCACAATCTACTTGAAACACCTTATTAAAATTTGGAAGTGCTAAAATAGGTTGTTCTGTAACTTTTTGTTTCAACAATTGAAAATGTTTTTCTACCCCATTAATCTACTTAAACTCTTTTCTATCCCCTCTCATTGTTTCAGTCAACGGTCCACAAATACTGCTAAAATTTTTGATAAACTTTCTGTAAAAGCTAGCTAAACCATGAAAAGATCTTACCTCAGTAGCACTCTTTGGAGTAGGCCATTCAAGGATAGCCTGTACCTTCTCTGGGTCCATTTTTAGACCTTCTGTTGAAACTACAAATCCCAGATACACTAACTCTTTCTTCACAAAACTGAACTTCTTCAAATTAATCAACAATTTCTCTTCTCTCAACTTCTCAAATACCATACGAATATGCATCATATGCTCATCCAATGTCTTACTAAAGATCAAAATATCATCTAGGTAAACAATGACAAACTTACCCAGAAATTATTTCAGAACCTCCTTCATAAGCCACATGAAAGTGCTCAGTGCATTGGTTAGCCCAAAAGGCATGACTAACCACTCATATAGTCCTTTTGTCTTGAAGGTAGTCATCCATTCATCTCCTTCTCTGATCCGAATCTGATGATATCCACTCTTATTATCTATCTTCGAGAAATACACAGCTCCACTCAAACAGTCCATAATATCATCCATTCATGGCAATGGAAACCTGTACTTGATTGTGATCTTGTTTATTGCCCTAGAATCTGTACACATCCTCCATTCTCCATTCTTCTTAGGTGCTAATACCATTGGTACAGCACAAGGACTCAGACTCTCATGGATCAATCCTTTCTGTAAAAGTTCATGTACTTGTCTGTTCAACTCCTCACTTTCTGCAAGTGTCATTTTGTGTGCTGCCTTATTCGGCAAACTCGCTCTTGGGATCAAGTCCATCTGATGACTGATCTTCCTGACTGGTGGCAATCCATTAGGCACGTTATCAGATACAATATCCTGAAACTCATTCAACAAGTTTGCAACTTCTACAGGAACATCTTCTACTTTCTCTTTACTAGCTTTTGGAATTAAAGAAAAACATACATGCTCATGCCTCATACCATCTAGGAAATTTCTTCAATCAACAAAAGTTATCCTTGCATTACCACATACTTTTTTTGTGTCTCCTTCAATGGTTTTAGCTTATGTCACACTTCATCCTTTGTCAGAGAATAGGTATTCACATGACCATCATGTACAACACATTTGTCAAACTCCCATGGTCTACCCAACAACATATGACATGCATCCATAGATATGATATCACACAATACCTCATCTTGGTATCCGCCAACCTTGAACTTTACTAGGCATTGTTCATTGACCATGACCTTGTGGTCATCCTGTACCCAGGCAATCCGATATGGATGTGGGTGTTTCTATCTCTTGAGCTTCAACTTTGTCACCATCTCTTCTGACACCAAATTGTCAGTGCTTCCACTATCAATGATCACATCACAACATTTACCTTCACACTTGCACCTGGTGCGAAACAGGCTCATCCTTTGCTCAGGTTCATTCTCACCACTCAACAGGACTCTTCTGTTAATCAACATTTCTCCTGTTTCAGCATCTTCAAAATTTGATGATCTGGCATCTTCATCGATATGTGCAACTGTAGCCTGGCCTTCATTTCTCCTGTCTATTCTGCCTTGGCACTGAGGATATTCAAATGCCCTATAACCTTCTTCTCCACAGTGAAAACATGTTCCACGGAAGCCTCCTCTTCCAGATCCTTGTCCTCTTCCTCTTCCTCTCTGATCTCTATTATTCTTATCTTTGAAGCGATTGGAATTATTTCCTCGCTGATTCTGACTACTACTGGCCTCATCCTTCTTTTTCGGATCCTCATTTTGGCCACCATATGACCGTCCACCAGATCATCCACTGCGACCTCTTTCATTTTGTCTACTCTCAAACTTTTCGTTCAGCTTTTCCTCTACTTTTAGGGCAAACTGGTATGCCTCTTCAATACTGTTCATTCGAACCAGATTCAGCTCCTCCTGAATGCTTGGCCTTAACCCATTAAGATATCGGGTAACTTTCTCCTTATCAACTTCTGTATGGCTTGTTCTGATGAGAAGTCGATAGAACTCCTCTGTATACTCCTGAACAGATCTTCCTGCTTGCTTCAAACTCTGCATTTTCTTTAGTAGGTCAAGCTCATAATCAACAGGAATGAACTGTCACTTCAATTTATCCACCATCCGATCCCATCTCGTGATTTTCTTATTTCCCCTTCTATTTTTCTCCAACTGAATCTCTTGCCACCATATCTTCGCATGACCTTTCACTCTGGCCTTCGCAAATTTGACCCTATCAGGATCCTCAACATCTTCATACTCAAAATATTCTTCACATTCATTGATCCAGTATATTAATTTTTCTCGGTTAAGATTTCCAAAAAATGTAGGAACCTCAATCTTAGGTCTTTTTCTAATTTTGAAAATCACTCGAAAAAGTCTTTCTTCCTCCTGGTTCACAATTTCAACTTCTCCTTCTTGATATTCTTCTTCGGCTTCATCCTCGCTTTCGTCTCTAACATTAAGATTCATTCCTTTCTGAATCTCTTCTTGCAATGCTCGCACTTGTCTCTGTAGCTCTCTAACCTCAGGTGTCACAGCACCAGCTCTTCCGCCACGTTCTCTTCGTGGAGGTATTTTTGCGATGCGCGCTGAAACCCTAACCACGGTCCTGGTGCAAACTACCTCACAGTCGGTGATCTGTTTACACACTCAAGAAAACCTGCTCTGATACCACTTGATGAAGGGTGCTCCCCTTAATACCACAAACACATAACAGAAACAGAGAAACAACAATAATATGCAAGAACAGAAAATTGGCTTCTTATTATCTCCACAAATGTGGAATTACAAACTTTCAGAATTACAATATGCAAAGCCACATGGGCATTCCCTTACAATATTCTGTATGACAAAGCCTCGAATTATTACTCAGATCTACTACCCAGAACTATTCTGAATTGCCTAAGATAATAATACAGCTTTCCTTATATAGGCAACTTTCCACCGCCTGGGAAGGTTCCAGAATTTTTGCCAATAAGGCCGACCAAACTTAGAATTATTTTATTTTACATTTTATTACATCATAGTCGGCTCAAGATAACCTTTGAAACCCGAACAGAAATTTTGAAGAAAATTATTTTCTGTCATTTCAGGTGACCGAACTTTCGAAGACCATAAGTCATCACCAGTTGACCCGATCGACTATTATAACCCCATTTTGGAAATGCCACGAAGCGCTCTACAGGCTTGACCAACGCAAGCGCTTGTCACCCAAATTTTTGACCTCATCCGGAGCCTCTAAAGCCTTCAAAACTGAGTTCAAAGTTTCTGTACCCTGCTGCCAATAGCAAAAATCTTCAATATCTTTCAATATACACTTGATCTGGCAATGAAACTTTACTGGCAGACTTATATGACCAACATGAACCTCCAAGAAAGAAATTAGATCATTCTGAGCACATACAAAAATTACCAAAAATAGTAACTTTCCATAAATAGCAGTTCTGCACAAAATAGCCCTTATTGAATATAAAAATAGAAATATTTTTGGGTGATGCAAGATTGCTCTTACACCCAGGATGCTCCTGCATCAGACACCCAGGGTAATTTGAGAAGTGACCCTGTCACGATTCAGGTGTGTAGAGGAAAACCAAGACGGCTAACCTCCTCCTTTGTTAGCCATGATGAATCTTCAACAGGTCGTCCTTTCCACTTGACCAGATATTCTTCATATGTCCTATTCCTTGTGCTTCTACTAACATGATTGTCCAGTATATCCTCGATCTCCTTAGTGTCCAAACTAGTTGTTGGAATACTCCACTGTGCTGCTGTGATCTCATCTTCAACACCTCCTTCATGATACTCTGTCAGATCTGAAATGTTAAACACTAGGGAAATATTTAGCTCGGTAGGCAATTCTACCTCATAGGCATTTCCTGAATCATGTTTCTTCAGTATCTTACATGCTCCAAACTTCTTCATTTTCACCTTGTTATATGTACCAACTGGAAACCGCTCCTTCTGCAAATGAACCATGACTTCATCACCAACTTGACATTCTTTATACCTCCTTTTCTCATCTTCCTTAGCCTTATACTGTGCGTTCATCTTGGTAATATGCTTCTTTACCTCCCCATGGATGTTCTTCAAGTGTTCTGCAAAATCCTCAGCTTCAGCACTACTTATTTCTCCTTTATCTATCTTCCTTAATTCATATGCATTTCTTGGACTACTTCCATATACAATCTGGAATGGTGATTTACCAGTGCTCTTGTTGACAGAATTATTGTATGCAAATTCTGCCTGTGGTAAAATCAAATCTCATCCTGTTGACTTATCTCCAACCAAACATCTCAGCAAATTTTTCAAACTTCTATTCACCACCTCTATCTGTCCATCAGTCTGTGGATGATGTGATGAACTGAACTTCAAATCCGTCTTCAACTTCTTCCACAATGTCTACCAAAAATATCCAACAAACTTAGTATCTCGATCTGAAACTATGGTCTTTGGCAAACCATGTAGTCTCACCACTTCTCTGAAAAACAATCCTGCTACATTAACAACATCATTAGTCTTCTTGCAGGGAATGAAATGTGCCATCTTTGAAAATCTTTCAACCACCACAAAAATTGAATCATGTCCCCGCTGAGTCATCGGTAAACCAAGAACAAAGTCCATACTGATATCCTCCCAAGGCTTCTCCGGTATAGGCAATGGCTGATACAACCCTGTATTCTGCTTCACTCCTTTCACCATCTGACATACTCTGCAACTCTGTACAAACTTCTTCACATCTTGCTGCAATTGTGGCCAATAATAATTCTCACCAACCAAAGCAAGGGTTTTATCACGACCAAAATGTCTAGTCAATCCTCCACTATGCTTCTCCTTGATGAGATTCTCCCGCATACAACTTCGTGGAATGCACAACTGACTCCCTCTGAATAGCATATCATCCTGGATGATGAAATCCGACCATTTCGTCCTGTCTAAAGTAACAGGTTCTGTACAAGCTTTCCAAGCTTCACCAAAATCAGGATCCTCTGGATACAAATTCTTGAGTTCATTGAACCCAACCACTTCAATCTGCATTTTTGTCATCAATAGTTGCCTTCTACTAAGAGCATCTGCAACCCTATTAGACTTTCCACTCCCGTGTTTCAAAACAAATGTATAACTCTGCAAAAACTCAACCCATTTCAAATGCCTCTTATTCAACTTTCCTTGACTATTCAAATATTGCAAAGCTTGATGATCAGTATACAAAATAAACTCTTTAGGAAGCAGATAATATCTCCACTTCTTTAATGCCTGAACTATAACATAAAATTTCTGATCATAAACAGAATATTTCCTCTTGGCATCATTTAACTTCTCACTGAAATAAGCAACAGGTTTACCTTCTTGGCTCATAACAGCTCCTATTGCAGTACCACTAGCATCAGAATCTACTTGAAACACCTTATTAAATTCTGGAAGTGCTAAAACAGGTTGTTCTGTAACTTTTTGTTTCAACAATTGAAAACTCTTTTCTTCCCCATTAGTCCACTTAAACTCTTTTCTATCCCCTCTCATTGTTTCAGTCAACGGTCCACAAATACTGCTAAAATTTTTGATAAACTTTCTGTAAAAGCTAGCTAAACCATAAAAAGATCTTACCTCAGTAGCACTCCTTGGAGTAGGCCATTCAAGGATAGCCTGTACCTTCTCTGGGTCCATTTTTAGACCTTCTGCTAAAACTAAAAATTTCAAATACACTAACTCTTTCTTCACAAAACTGCACTTCTTCAAATTAATCAACAATTTCTCTTCTCTCAACTTCTCAAATACCATACGAATATGCCTCATATGCTCATCCAATGTCTTACTAAAGATCAAAATATCATCTACGTAAACAATGACAAACTTACCCAAAAAAATTTTTAGAACCTTGTTCATAAGCCGCATGAAAGTGCTCGGTGCATTGGTTAGCCCAAAAGGCATGACTAACCACTCATATAGTCCTTCTTTTGTCTTGAAGGCAGTCTTCCATTCATCTCCTTCTCTGATCCAAATCTGATGATATCCACTCTTCAGATCTATCTTCAAGAAATACACAGCTCCACTCAAACAGTCCATAATATCATCCATTCGTGGCAATAGAAACCTGTACTTGATTGTGATCTTGTTTATTGCCCTAGAATCTGTACACATCCTCCATTCTCCATTCTTCTTTGGTGCTAATACCGTTGGTACAGCACAGGGACTCAGACTCTCATGGATCAATCCTTTCTGTAATAGTTCATGTACTTGTCTGTTCAACTCCTCACTTTCTGCAGGTGTCATTCTGTGTGCTGCCTTATTCGGCAAACTCGCTCCTGGGATCAAGTCCATCTGATGACTGATCTTCCTGACTGGTGGTAATCCATCAGGCACGTTATCGGATACAATATCCTGAAACTCATTCAACAAATCTGCAACTTCTACAGGAACATCTTCTACTTCCTCTTTACCATCTTTTGGAATTAAAGTAAAACATACATGGTCATGCCTCATACCATCTACAAAATTTCTTCCATCAACAAAAGTTATCCTTGCATTATCACATACCTTTTCTTGAGTCTCCTTCAATGGTTTTAGCTTATGTCGCACTCCATCCTTTGTCAGGGAATAGGTATTCGCATGACCATCATATACAACACATCTGTCAAACTGCCATGGTCTACCCAACAACATATGACATGCATCCATAGATATGATATCACACAATACCTCATCTTGGTATCCGCCAACCTTGAACTTTACTCGGCATTATTCATTAACCATGACTTTGTGGTCATCCTGTACCCAGGCAATCCAATATGGATGTGGGTGTTTCTGTCTCTTGAGCTTCAACTTTGTCACCATCTCTTCTGACACCAAATTGTCAGTGCTTCCACTATCAATGATCACATCACAACATTTACCTTCACACTTGCACCTGGTGCGAAACAAGGCTCGTCCTTTGCTCAGGTTCATTCTCACCACTCAACAGGACTCTTCTGTTAATCAACATTTCTCCTGTTTCAGCATCTTCAGAATTTGATGATCTGGCATCTTCATCGATATGTGCAACTGTAGCCTGGCCTTCGTTTCTCCTGTCTGTTCTGCCTTGGCACTGAGGATATTCAAATGCCCTATGACCTTCTTCTCCACAGTGAAAACATGTTCCACGGAAGCCTCCTCTTCTAGATCCTTGTCCTCTTCCTCTTTCTCTCTGATCTCTATTATTCTAATCTTGGAAGCGATTGGAATTATTTCCTCGCTGATTCTGACTACTACTGGCCTCATCCTTCTTTTTTAGATCCTCATTTTGGCCACCATATGACCGTCCACCAGATTGTCCACCGCGACCTCTTCCGTTTTGTCTACTCTCAAACTTCTTGTTCAGCTTTTCCTCTACTTTTAGGGCAAACTGGTATGCCTCTTCAATACTGTTCATTCGAACCAGATTCAGCTCCTCCTGAATGCTTGGCCTTAACCCATTAAGATATCGGGTAACTTTCTCCTTATCAGCTTCTGCATGGCTTGTTCTGATGAGAAGTCGATAGAACTCCTCTGTATACTCCTGAACAGATCTTCCTGCTTGCTTCAAACTCTGCATTTTCTTTAGTAGGTCAAGCTCATAATCAACAGGAATGAACTGTCGCTTCAATTTATCCACCATCCGATCCCATCTCATGATTTTCTCCTTTCCCCTTCTATTTCACTCCAACTGAATCTCTTGCCACCATATCTTCGCATGACCTTTCACTCTGGCCTTCGCAAATTTGACCCTATCAGGATCCTCAACATCTTCATACTCAAAATATTCTTCACATTCATTGATCCAGTCGATCAATTCTTCTGGATTAAGATTTCTAGAAAATGTAGGAACCTTAATCTTAGGTCTTTTTCCAATTTTAGAAATCACTCGAAAAAGTCTTTCTTCCTCCTGGTTCACAATTTCAACTTCTCCTTCTTGATATTCTTCTTCAGCTTCATCCTCGCTTTCATCTCTGACATTAAGATTCATTCCTCTACGAATCTCTTCTTGCAATGCTCGCACTTGTCTCTGCAGCTCTCTAACCTCAGGTGTCACAGCACCAGCTCTTCCGCCACGTTCTCTTCGTGGAGGTATTTTCGCGATGCGCGCTGAAACCCTAACCACGGTCCTGGTGCAAACTGCCTCACAGTCGGTGATCTATTTACACACTCAAGAAAACTTGCTCTGATACCACTTGATGAAGGGTGCTCCCCTTAATACCACAAACACATAACAGAAACAGAGAAACAACAACAATATGCAAGAATAGAAAATTAGCTTCTTATTATCTCCACAAATGTGGAATTATAAATTTTCAGAATTACAATATGCAAAGCCACATGGGCATTCCCTTACAATATTCTGTAGGACAAAGCCTCGAATTATTACTCAGATCTACTACCCAGAACTATTCTGAACTGCCTAAGACAATAATACAGCTTTCCTTATATAGGCAACTTTCCACCGCTTGGGAAGGTTCCAGAATTTTGGCCAATAAGGCTGACCAAACTTAGAATTATTTTATTTTACATTTTATTACATCATAGTCGGCTCAAGATAACCTTTGAAACCTGAACAGAAATTTTGAAAAAAATTATTTTCCGCCATTTTTGGTGACCCAACTTCCGAAGACCATAAGTCATCACCAGTTGACCCGATCAGCTATTATAACCCCATTTCAAAAACGCCATGAAGCGCTCTACAGGCTTGACTAGTGCAAGCACTTGTCACCCAAATTTTTGACCTCATCCGGGGCCTCTAAAGCCTTCAAAACTGAGTTCAAAGTTTCTGTACCCTGCTGCCAATACCGAAAATCTTCAATATCTTTCAATATACACTTGATCTGGTAATGAAACTTTACTGGCAGACTTATATGACCAACATGAACGTCCAAGAAATAAATCAGATCATTCTGAGCACATACGAAAATTACCAAAAATAGTAACTTTCCATAAATAGCAGTTCTGCACAAAATAGCCCTTATTGAATATAAAAATAGAAATATTTTTGGGTGATGCAAGATTGCTCTTACACCCAGGATGCTCCTGCATCAAAATGTTTGTTTAACCACATACTTCAATGCATTTGATGGAAAATTAGGATACTTGTTGAGGGAAAAGGAACTAAGAACTCTCAGAGATGCTTTTAGGATTGATGTCAATATTGAAAACAATATGAAAATATCAGAAAAATTGGGTGGACAAAGAGATGATCCAAAGTTGTTTGGAGACAAGAAGTATAAAAGGGAAAATGAGAAAAATGTTCGAAATAAGAGGCAAGAGGAAGATAAGTTGGATAAGGTGTTGAATGCATTGAAGGATCTAAAAGCACCTATTAATAGGAACAATGGTGTTCCTACCAATGAAAAGCCTCAATTCAACAACAATTTCAATAGGCATAATAGATTGCAGAATTATCCCTACAACATCGAATGGAAGGATGGAAGGCCTATTGTCCCCGTTGCAAGAGGAAGTAATGATAAAGTTGTCCCTAATCCTTTACAAAGATCCTCTATAAATGTCATGGAGGACACACCATGGTGTGTTGCATGCCAATCTCCTCATTCTGCAGAGCATTGTGTAGCTGCACAATCTATGGCTGCAGATCAAAATGATAACAATAAGGGATTAGATTAGGAAGAAAGTCATGATGATATTGGATGTAATATGGAATCTTCATATTTAGGATATGAAGATGATTTTGATTTTGATGAAGAAGTAGATTTATGTTTGAAAAGACACAATCAGGCACTTTTCCATCAGGAGGTATTTTCTGACAGTGAAGACATTGATAAGAAAGTATGTAATATGATTTCTTCCTCTGAGCCAGTGAATTTAAGAAGATGTTCAAGAGAAGAGATGGATAGAATTACTATAGAATTGATATCCCAAGTGCAAACTAGAGGCATGGTGGCAAGAAATACAAATGGGAAAGCTGCAGGAATATTTATGAAGAACACCAACTCTGGGGAACTTAATGAGAATAAGTCAAAAAATGATCACTTGGCAAGATTCAAAAATGTGAAAGGTAAGAAGTGGGAACGTAAGGGAGTTGGAGTTGAAAAAATTTCCAATGAGATAGAGAAGCCAGTTAACACAATGGCTAAGAATGAAAAGATGAAAGTCACCAATACATCTAATGTATTAGATAAACAAAAAGACACTAAGGTAGAACAAATTGAGATTCCTCCCTCTACTCCTATTGATATGTTAGTTGTATTGTCTCAGATCACAGTTAAGGTTCCATTGTCATAATTATTGAGGATCCCTGAACATAAGGATAGGGCTATTGCATGGGTAGATAATGTTCATCATAATGATGTTGCATGCAATGAATCTCAAGCTAAGGTTTTGAAAAAAGTAGAAGCTCAGGGTATGGTGTCTCAAATTCCACCTATTTATTTGGATAGTTCTATCAATGCTAGCCTTGAGAACATAGATCCATTCTTCTTGAGTGTCCTTGTGAATGGAATGAAACTAAGAAATTGTATGATTGATTTAGGTGCCTCTAATACTGTTATGCCTTTTAAGATCATGGAAAGGTTGGATCTTAAAGTTGATACAGTTCAAGGTAGATGTTGTGCAATGGATCAGAGGGAAGTACCAGTCATTGGGACTATAAATGCTATGCCCTATAGGTTGGTAGCCTATCTGGAGAAAGAATTGACCATGAGTGTTTTGGTGGTGGATATCCCTCCTTATTATGGGATGCTATTATCTAGAAGATGGAGTGCTGCCATGGGTGGAAGTTTACAGGGTGACTTGTCTTATGCAACCTTCAAGATTGATGATCAGTTTGTTAAGATTGAGCGAGAGTCAAGAGTATGCCACATGATTGAAAGGAATATTGATAATGAGACCGCATGCTTGGTGGATACTGACATCAATGCTTTTAGGGCAGAGATCCATGTGCTTGAGAGGGAGCCTATATTGCCATGTATTGCTGAAGAGGTAGGTTCTATGTCTGTGAGGGGTGATTTGTGGGTGATGTACTTTGATGGTGCAAACTGTAAAGATGGAGTAGGAGCAGGTATTTTACTTATTTCTCCTGATGGAAATACTTACAAATTTTCTTTCACATTGAGTTTCTTTTGTACCAACAATATAGCAGAGTATGAAGTATTATTGCTAGGATTGAGGTTGGCACAAAAGCATGGAATTAAATGTATAAAAGTTATTGGAGATTCTGAATTGGTGGTGTCCCAAATAAGGTTAGTATATGCTTCCAAGAATAAGAGGCTAAAACAATATAGAAATGTTGTTTGGGATTTGATTGAGTGTTTTGATGCCTTCAATATTGAGTGGAAGGATAGAAGTAATAACAAGATGGCTGATTTGTTAGCCAATATTGCAATCAATCCTAGTGATATTACTTTTTTTGGCCTCTCCAAAGTTGAAATTTAGACTAGGCCTAGTATACCAGATAATGTTGAGAATTGGCAAGTTTTTGAGGATGACCATGATATCTTGAGATTTTTGAATTGTGAAGATCAGTATCATGGTCAGGAGTTAGATTGTTTAGCCTTAGTTGAGACTATAGAAGGAAAGGAAGTTGTCCTTAGTAATGAAGTTATTCAACTTAGAACTAACAAGGTTCCTAGGGGGCTTGTTGTTCTAGAAACTATGTTTGATAATTAAGACAGAGTTCAAAAGGATATTAAAAGGGAAGATCATATAAATTTGGATGAGATAAATCTTGGAACACAAGAAGCACCTAAGAAAGTATACATTGGTAGGGACATGTCTCACAATGTAATAAAATCTTTGATTAAATTGTTAAGAAAATTCAGGCATGTTTTTGCATGGTCATATGATGACCTAAAGGTTTAAAGAGAAGACTTATTCCAGCATGTTATTCCTTTGAAAGGAGATGTGAAACCTTTTAGGTAGAAACAAAGGCCAATTAATCCTACTTTGGCACCTAAGATGCAAGAAGAATTAATGAAGCTAAGAGATGCTGGAATTATCAAGCCCATTAGGCACTCTTCTTGGGTGTCAAATTTGGTCCCTGTCAGGAAGAAGAATGGTGACATTAGACTTTGTGTGGACTTCAAAAATTTGAACATCGGCTCATTAAAGGATAACTATTGTTTGCCTAATATGGAAGCTATGTTGCAAAGACTGACTGGATCTGAATTAATGTCTATGATGGATGGTTTCTCTCGCTATAATCAAGTCATTGTTAAAGAATCAAAATAATTTAAACCAGCTTTCACTACACCTTGGGGGACATATGTTTATGTGAGAATGCCTTTTGGTCTCACAAATGCTGGTGCAACTTTTCAAGGACAATGGATGTTGCCTTTTCAGATTTTATAAATGATTTCCTTGTTGTTTATCAAGATGATTTAACTGCTTATTCCAAGAAGGAAGAAGACCATTGTACTCATTTAGAGAAAATATTTGTGAGGGCTTTGGAATATGGCATTTTGTTAAATCCAAGGAAATGTGCATTTGGTGTCACTGAGGGTAAGTTGCTTGGCTAATTGGTTGGGAAGCAAGTAGTTAGAAGTGATCCTGAGAGGGCGGAAACCATTGACAAGATTCAAAGGCCAAAAAATGTTAAAGGAATTTAGTCTTTCTTTGGTCAGGTCAATTTCTTGAGAAGATTTGTTACAAACTTTGCTGAAGTTACTAGGCCAATATCAAAGATGTTGAAGAAGGGATCTGCTATCAAATGGGAAGGTGAGCCTGATGAAGCTTTCAAGAATATCAAGTAGGCTATTAAAGATGCACCTGTGCTTAAGGCACCTGATTACAATATTCCAATGCATATCTTTTCCTTTGCATCTTCTCATAATATTGCTGCAGTTTTGTTGTAGAAAAATAAGGAGGGTTATGAGCAGCCTATTGCATTTTTCAGTAAATCTTTGCAGGCTACTGAATTGAAATATGATATTAATGAGAAACAAGCATATGCACTTGTGAAGGCTGTCAAGGCTTTTAGGTTTTATTTGATGGGAGCAATTGTGATTGCTTTTGTGCCAAGTGCAGCAGTAAAGGATATTTTCTCACAGCAAGAGGTGTCTGGGAGAAGATACAGATGGATCAATAGGATCCAAGAATTTAATATTGATATCCAGATTACCAAGTTGGTCAGAGGACAAGGATTGGCAAAACTGATGGCTCAATCCAATCTTGATGCAAACCAGATAAATCAAACTAAGGTTGATTACACATGTGATATGGATGATTGTGTCTAGTATCAAGATGTTATATTTTACTTAAGGAACATGAAATGTCCATTAGGAATGAATGATAATTAGAAGAGGACATTAAAATTATAGGCCATCAAGTATGTGATTGTGAAATGTAAATTGTATAGGAAAAATTTTGATTGCATACTTTTGAAATGTGTTGATGAAAATTAGGCTAACAAGTTGTTAGAAGAAATGCATGAAGGGGTTTGTGGTGGACATTACATGGGTAAAACTACTGCTCAAAAGATTTTGAGAGCAGGATTCTAGTGGCACACAATCTTCAAGGATGTGGAGCAGTTGGTAAGGAGATGTGATGCTTGTCAAAGGTTCTTTGTTAAGCTTAAATTTTTAGGCAGTATGCCCTTAAGGCCAGTTGAAGTGCAAGATCCTTTCCAACAATGGGGAATAGATTTCATAGGGGAAATACCAAACAAGTCTAGTGGAGGACATTCTTGGATCTTGGTTGCTACTAATTATTTCACAAAGTGGGTAGAAGCTATCCCCACAAGGAATTCAACTAGTAAGGTGGTGACTGATTTCTTATTGAATAATATTGTCACAAGGTTTGGTTGTCCTAAGAGGATTGTTAGTGATAATGCAATGTGTTTCAGGTCTATTGAATACAAGGAATTCTGCCAAAGTCTAGGAATTTAGATGTCATACTCTTCTCCCTATCATCTATAAGGGAATGGATAGGTAGAATCAACAAATAAGAGCCTGATAAAAATCCTCAAGAGGATCCTTGATAAGAATAAAAGAGCATGGAGTTCAAAATTGCCATTAGCTATATGGGTTGATAGGGTGACTGTGAAGAAGGAAATTGGTTGTGCACCATTTAACCTAGTGTATGGGATACATGCAACGATTCCTCAGAACAAATTATTGGAAATGTATAAGTTTGTTTAGTTATATGATGATGACATAGTTAAGGATTGAGGACCTCATTGGGCTGGATGAAACTAGAAGAGAATCAGTTGCAAGAAATGCCAAGTTGCAATTGCAGGTCAAGAATTTGTATGACAAAAGGACTATTGACAGGAAGTTTGAGCTTGGTGACTTGGTATTAATTTGGAATGCTAAATTGGAGGATAAAGGGAAACATGAAAAATTTGACCCAATCTAGCTAGGGCCATATCTAATTCATGAGAAATGGGGCCAAGATTCATACATTGTAAAAGAATTAAGTGGTGATATTCAAGAATTTCCAGTTCATGGACAATTCTTGAAGAGATACTTCAATTCAAGGTATCATTCTTTCCATGAATAGTAGTTAGGCCTATATATTTTGTAAATTTTGTAAACTTGCCTTCCCCCTATCTTGTTTTGTCTTGGTTTGTAGGGTTTTTGTCCTATTGATCTCTGTTGTTCAGTTTTTCCTGTGGGTGGTCTGCTTTAACCAGTGATTCTAGATCCTTGCTATGCCTACAAGAGGCATACATCCCCGGATAGAGCCACTGTTAGCACCTAGAAAAATTTTCATGGCTTCATCATCTTTTCCCTAGTCTCTACAAATATTTTCCTATCCCTAGCTTAAACCCTAGGCAAAAATTTGAAAATCTAGCCGTTACATGAAGAAAACCCTAAATTACCCTGGCGCTGTTCTAATTCTTCATCACCTTTTTCAGGCCACTTAAGTCCTTTCTGCACGTGACCTTTTGTTTTCCCAGTCTTTGCTGAACTGCTTAATATTGTTTCATGTCCCTTTATCATTCAGTGAACTAGCGATTACTTGCTTGTTGCTAGTTCTCCAAGTCCTCCAATGGTTAGCATTTTCTTTCGGTGATTGGGCAAACAAAGTGTTCGTGTATTCTCTTGTTCTTGATGGTTTATCTCTTAACTGTTTGTGACCTAGTGTGGTGGTTTGTCTTTTATTTGGTCACATATTCATGTGGTCTATGGGTCCAACATCATGATACTTTCAATCTAACAGTGGGTGCATGATCTCATGGAATATTCCTTGCCCATGCGATCATGCGATGACTATCTGATCTTCTGATGTGTTTTTTTGTGGGTTTGTTGCCACACAAGCTAACTTGGTGTTTTCTCATTGGTCAAGGCACTGATGATTTGGCAAGTGTTAGTGGGACCTATTTGCCAACATGTCCTTAAGGGTCCTGACATCCATAGAAGATCTATGGTTGGCATAATTTCTCATAGGTTTTGTCAGAGCCATGTGATCTTATGCCGGCCATTGATCTTACCTTTTCTCAGGCGGCAAGGGGAAGGTGGGTCCTCTGACAGGTGGACCCTATTTGTTGAGTTCTGATTGGTTGTTGGATCAATGATGAGGATGTGTCAATGGGCCCATATCTCTTCAGAGGATTTTAGATTCTAAATCTATGGTTGTCTTAAGTTCTCATGGAATCTATCAGAGCCATGAGATCTTAAGACAACCATTTGATTTATGGGCTTATATTCAGTGGATCTGGTGCCAGGTGTTGCAGAGTTGGAAGTTTTTCATTGGTCAACAAGTTTGTGACATGGTAGTTGTCAGTGGGCCTAAGGTCTTCAGTCTATGTGGCGTGATTAAAACTTGAGCTAATCGTGCAGTTGTCGTTATACCATTGATGGAAGATGCACAGTTTTTAGGCCTATGGTATAGCGATGGCCGTTGATCTTAGTGGTCTCCTTTGTTTGGGAGCTTTAACTAATCTAGCGGCTCCAATATGTTTTTCCTTTGTTTGCTTATTCTCACAATAAAATGGCAGTGCCCTAAGTTTTCTGGTGAATGGGTGAATATAGTGGTCGATAGCTCTCTAAATGTGGTCAAGGGTTAACTAAAGATTATGCGAACATGAGACTTGACTGCAGTCATTGAATCACTAAATATAACTAAGTTAAGTCATGATGCCCAGAAAAGATGAAGATCTAACATTCATGATATAAAGTTGATCCAGATTTAAATATTGACCGCTAATTCATTGCTGGCAACATGAAGGTAGCCGTTGCATTTCAAATTTGAATTTTAGAAGGGTTTCTAGTGACAAGAAGGATTGAAATTAAATGTTTAAGCGGCTGGGTTTGGTAGGAATTATCTTGCCAATTGCTACAGAGTGGTCCAGGGTGTCTACTGATTGATTGCAGGACTGTACCATGGGGAAATAGATAAATTTTTTACTCAAGGCATGTTACAGGCATCTAATTAGACTGATAATGCATGGTGAATTCATGGTTTTTAGTACTTTCTTAAGGAATTACCCTGATTACAGATCATTCTTGGATCTGCTTTCTCTAGGCTGCTTGGTTTTCCCCCAATTGTAATAAATTTCTAATTGATCTTAGTTGGTTTGGTGGGTGAAACCCTAACCCTAGTCATCTGTAGCTTGTTGCATCCTATTTCTGGGATTCCAAGATGACTTGGGGTATATATTGTAGAATTTTTTCTATAATAGGTGGTGGTTATTGTTGATGTATATTGAAAATCAATGTAAAAGACTGAACAAGGAGAGCCTAGATTTTGGGTCTTTTTCCTAATGTTTTGTTTTCTGGTAATGTATTGATTCTGCAAACTTTAATGAGAATACACTTGGATTCCAATCTTATCTTTGTGTATGTCTTCTTATTTTGTTCTTGGACTCATATATGTTAATGTCACAAAGTGAGTTAGCATATGGTAAACAAAGAGTATTGTGGAGTTATCTTTGAGTTCCTAACAAAGTTAGGATTAAAGTCTTTAAGGTGATTTCAGTGAGTTCATGTATATGAGGGAGAGGAATAATAGGCAAAGCACTTATTCTGAGTCCAAGAGTGTTTGAGTTGGGATTTTCAGTTGATATGCATTGTTGATGACTCTATGCCCTTGGTTAAGGCACTAGTCCATTCTCTAGAAGCAGTTCATCATCATCAATCACACACACAATATAAATGATAAAAAATTTAAATCAGTCATTAAATGATATAATTTCTTAGTATTTAGTGATTCCTTTCAAGAAGTGAATCAAGGGTACACCTGCCTAAGCATCTAGGCTCAAAGTGTAGGAGGGTCTCTTCGATCCTTGTTAATTTGCCCTTTTCCTTGTAGACTTTGGAGTGGTGATAGAGTCAATGACATTAAGTTGTCAATCATAGTGTAAACCTACAAGTAGTAATGAAAAGGATCACCAACATGCCCTAATTTAGGATAAAACCTTAATTATGTTAATTTGATCCTTGATTATGGACATAATTCATTAAATTCAATAAATTCATAAATATCCTAATTCAAGCATTTATCATCAAAGCATCAATAAAAATAAATTTAATTACCTCTAGGCCTAATTAATTAAATCAATCTCATTAAATTCATGGCTAGAGTAATTAATGAAAAGAAATAAATAAATCCCTCTCAAAATTACATGTCACCTTAAAGGGGACAACAAAGACAATTTGAACCAATGAGAGGTAATCACATGGATCAAACTTGGAAGCATCTCAACCACTCCCCATGGATGCATCCTAACCATTCAAAATCTCAAGATTCTATAAAAAGAGAATTTTCAAACCTCAAATCAGATAGTTAATTTGAATTCATACATGCATGCTGCTATTTTGATTTTCATATGCTCATAGATAATTAGAAAACACTTCAAATTGGTTAGTACTAATTGAATTCATAGTCTAATGGCTAATTTAGATGAATCTCATAGTTTTAGCTTCATCTTTGCATAGTAATCTTGAATCTTGAATCTTAGCATTGCATTGTCACTATTTAGGATTAAATATGAGAGAAATTTACAATCCTTTTCATACTTGTGCTAATTAGAGAGAAATAGGATGCCTTCAATAGTTTATTTTCTTTTCTTATTTGATCTTTCTAATAATTGATATAATATCCTATTGAAGAGTTGTGTTGCAGATTCGCAAGTCAATAATTCACATACACATTTCTAGCACCCACCATTGGGCCAAGCCGTGAATTTATAACTTTTTAGACTAATTTTTGTCATGTTTCTTTCTACCAGGGATCACATACAGGAAATTGGATTGCATCTGGGAAGAATAGTCACACCCCACATTTCCTGGATCCCATCCAAGATTTCCCAGATCACATCTAGTTAGGTATTGCATCTGTTTGAATTCAGGATCGCATGTGGGAAATAGGATTGTATCTGGATAATTGAATCATATTTGGGAAAGGGGATCACATCTAGTTAAATTTAGGATCATATCTAGGGATATTTTCTTGAATTTTGGATTTTCTGACCCCTAATGATTTGATTTGTTGTTTTCTATGATTTTAAACAACCTAACTGTGGTTTGTAGGATGAATGATAGAGAAATTATAATTTCAAACTACTAATGATTGTTTGTAGTTTGCCAAAATAAATCAACAAGACTTCATGCTTTGGTTTTTAAGAACTTAATACAATTTAATTTCATCTTGCAAATCAACCAGAGGATTATGCTCTTTTACCTTGAGGAAAATAAAAAAATCAAAAGTTGACTTGCATTTTGGGGTTAAATTGGGGAAATGAATGTTAAAGATTGCATGACATGCTTGGGATTTTTGGTTTGAGATAGGAGATTATGCTCTTCTCCTTCATGTAGAATCAAAAATCTAGACCTCATAATCACTTATCCAATTTCTTTATTGCATACTTTTAGATGGCATGCTGGTTGAGGAAAAAAACTCCTGGGAATGACCCAAGTGGGGACAAGTCTTAAGCTGACTCTTCCACCCAACTATAATATTTGACACTTCCTTGAGGTGAAAGCCTTGGAAAACATAATTCATCTTGTCTTGGAAGATTGATGATCAATTCCAATGACAAATTTGGATCTCATGTAGAGCAGAGCCGCTTAAATCTCGCTTGCAAGACTACACATTTTCAAGTTCCTATAGGGCTTATGGTCTAAATCCTGCTTGTGGGACTATGGGAGATGGTTATGAATGGATTCCTTTATTAAAAACCTTATGTTAGATGATACTTGATCCACCCTCAAAAGGTTGTTATCACTTGTGCAAGGCAAATACTAATTACCCCAAGACATTCACCATATCGAGCCCTCATTGACGTTACCACTCAGCTAATATGGCCTCCAATATCCATTGCGTGTTATTGGACTTCCATATTCTAAGGAGTCTTTGAGTGTGTTCCTAAGTCAGTGAACAAGTGGTTTCAATCTCTATCTAGCATAACGAAGGTTAGGTGTGTCTTCTTAAAATGATTGCTTGATATTTTCTAAACACAAATCTGAGATAATTCCCCTCAAATGAACAAACACAGAGCATTTATAAACACCTACAAGTCACTGGATTCCAATGGAGATGACCTATTTTTCCAAAAATCACTGAAACTGGCAATTGATAGACATCATTAAATCGCATCTGGTAATCCTGTATCGCATCCCGTATGTTGTTTCACATCCTGAATTTCCTGAATCACATCTGGTAAACACAACATTTCCTATATCACATCTAGTGACCACTGCATATCCTATGTCGCACCTCATATTTCCTTGGTCGCATCTGGGGTCTAAAGTTTGCCAATCGCTTGTAAAGTGTTTCATGTGGGATAGAGAGCATTTCCATACTAGTCAAAACCAAAATTTTTGCATTTCCAGATACCCATTTTAGCCATTAGTAAGATTCTGTTGTCAAAACACATCCATCTGATAACCTAAAAGAGATATTTTTGAGAAAGTCTTATCACCTTGCATGGTTTTTTCTGGATTGTCCAAATTGTGGAGTTAGTTTACCCTATTAGTTACAATCAAGTTCCCAGCTCACTATTAGGTCACTTTGATACCCTTTGACACTAGAACTTTCACACAATTAGACCCACTTGCATTTTGGTTCCCAACTCACTATCATGGCACTTTGACACCCTTTGACATTGGATCCATAAGACATTTTCAAACCCACTCTTGCATCCTTGGACTCACAATTAGACATTGCAAACATTCTTTCCCACTCTAAATATAAGACACTCATTGATTCCTTAATCAATTTTTTATGGTTAATAATACTAGACAAAAATCTTATCATTTTGAAAAGAACCCATTCTCAAATGAAGTACCATTGATTACATTTGAAAAAGGAGAAACTTCAAGACTTAATCCTTTATTTGGAACAACACCAAGCACCACATATATGACAACACCCAAAGCGAAAAACATGAATAATCAAGAAGACTTTCATTGGGATGAAAGACATGATGAACAAGATGACCAAAACAATCAAGAATAGGCTCAACAACAAGAAGCCCATTGTGATTTAGATGATGTAGATCCCACCGAACAAGAATATCAAAGAGCTATAAAAAGCAAATGATTCAACAAAATCATTGAGAGAACTTTGGAAGAAAATAAGGAAAAATACTTCCTAAAACTCACCTCTCAAGGAGTAAAACTACCAAAAGACTATGATGTAAACCAACTTAAGGAAAAAGATCTTAGTCCTATGTCTATTTTGACAAGACAACTACTTGCTATGAAAAATGAAATAAAAGAACTTGAGAAAGCAAAGGACAAACCAACAAAAAAATATTCCTTGGAGCACATTTGTCCTTTCCCTTTTGACAAGGGACTAAAGATGATTTCATTTCCTAAGAATGTCATAATTCCTAAATATGACAAATATACTGGAAATTCTGACCCTCAAGATCATGTGAGGGAGTTTTGCATAACCAATATGGAATTCATGCATGAAAAAACATATCTCATGAGATTATTTCCATGAAGCTTAGGTGGACAAGCTCTGGATTGGTTCTTGAAATTACCTATAGGAATCAAGGCATTTGATGAACTAGTGCAAAATTTCATACAACAATACTCCTATAACATCCAACACATAGTGGAAATGTTGGATCTATGCAATACCAAATAGAAAATAAGAGAATCATTTTTTAATTTCCTACAATGATGGAGGAAAATCTTTGCACGATATGCTCGACAGATACCTGAGAACAAAAAAATGGACATCTTCATTAATAACTTGGTACCAAAAATGAATTTTCCTAAATAATTACAAGGTCCACCAAGTTTTGATAAGATAATAGATAGTGCCATCAAGATTGAAGAGATCTTGATCAAGAAAGGGGAAATCACTATCAACAAAGAAAATAAAGACAAGTACTATCCCACCAAAGATAAGTACAAATACAGGAACAAAAAAAAGAATTTCATTAATGATGGAGTGGTTGATACTCCTAATCCAAAACCTAAATTGGATGTCTTCAATCTCACAATGAGTCTCCAAATGAACAAGAATTCAAATTCTACGGTGGCACCAATGGCTAACAAGAATTTCAATAAACCTCCTATTTGAACAGATCCTTGGGCAGCAATACATAAGAGAATATTTACACCATTAGAAAATACATTGGAAGTGGTCTTGAAGTCACTATTGGACATTAAAATTATTATGATTCTTGATTCCAAACCTTGGGAACCAGAAGTAAAACCAAGGTGGTGGAGTGATAACAATTACTGTGATTTTCATTGCAATAAAGGACACAAAACAAACAATTGTATGAAGTTAAGACATGTCATTCAAGACCTGATTGAAGAAGGTAAAGTTAAGGTAGATGGACATCATACAAACAATGATCATAAGGCATTTCAAATGCCATTACCTAGCTATGAAAAAGGGGAATCTTCCAAGAGTAACAAGATTAACTATACATACACTGATGATGATAATGTAATTCATATGGTGGAACCATACAAACCTTCTATCAATGTAATCACTCTAAGAGGATTCCAAAGAAAAACTGAGTCTTCTAATGTTGTAACAAGAAATCAAGCTAAGCTCACTCTCAAAGGAGCTTCAACATCTAACATACCAGCTACAACAACAACAATGTCTAAGCAAGTGGAATTACCTCCAAAGTTTAATCTTGTGGATCAGTTGCAAAGAACACCCACTCAAATATCCATTCTAGAGCTATTGAAAATCTCTCCCACTCATAGGGAAGTTCTTGATCAAGCCCTACTTAACACTAATATACTGAAAGATCTAGATGTGGATAGATTCCAAACTATGGTTGGTCACTTGAATTCCCCACATTACCTATCTTTTTTTGAAGAGGATGAAAAATCATTGAACCAACCACATAACCAACCTCTTCATTTAGAAGTCCTTATTCATAAACACAGAGTCAAGTGTATCTTGATAGATGGAGGTGCTGGTTTGAACATTTGCACGTACAACTTGGTAAAACAATTGGGATTCTTAGAACATGCAATTGACCCTAGAAGAAAGATAACAATCAAGGCTTATGATGAAGAAGAAAGATCCTCCAAAGGATTAGTTGTTTTACCTATTAGAGTGGGACCAATAGAGAAAGATGTCCTATGTCAAGTTCTTGATTTACCACTCGCATACAATATTATTCTTGGAAGGCCATGGATACACTCAATGCAAGCTATGCCTTCTACTTACCATCAATGTCTAAAATTTCCTCCTAATGGAGTAGAGGTCACTATTCCGAAAAACACAACATATCCTTGTAAAAATCTCAAACAAATAGAAAGAATGGTTCATCACAACAAGGAAAGCTATAATAAGGTGGAGACATCCAAAGAAATGGTTTTGAGAAGCTTTGCTAAAAAGATCAACATTCAAGAGATAAGTATGGGAGAATACAAAATAGATCCTGCAATATCCTTAACGAATCTTCCCATATCTCCTAGAAAACAAGGAAGACCTTCATCAACATTTACACCATCCAATGGTAGTGCTCTAACAATACATGAAGGAACTAGAATGGTCAAGGCAAAAGTGTCCCTTCAAGAAGCAAATGAAGAAAAAGAAGTCTTACAGTCGCTTTATAAAGAAAATGAAGAAGATGGAAATATCAAACATGTTGAGATAGCTACAAAAAAATATGGAAAGGGATATGAGATCATGAAACAAATGGGTTACAAAGGAAAAGGACCCTTGGGACAAAACAAAAAAGGACTTGTGTAGCCCCTACACATGGATTTTAGAAATCCTAAAGACAAGACTGGATTAGGCTTCAAAGAAGAAACATCTCATCCTGTAGTAGAAAGTGGTCCTGTATTTGATAGATTAGGGGACTCGGATGATGAAGAAGAGGTAGAAGGACAACCTATTTCCTATGAAAGTTTTCTGCTCTTAGAAGGAGACCCATTATCAGAAATTGGTACCAATCTAGAACAAGAACTAGAAGAAGAACAAGCAGAAGAACCTAAAGAAGAACAAGAACAAGGGCTTCCTATTTTTGACACACCTCATTTTGATGAGGAACCAGAGATGATAGCTGAACAAGAAACATTGTAAGAAGAAGACTAAAACCATGCTAATGAATAAGATGAAGTGCCTATGACTATTGCCCACTTCTTGGGGGTTTCAGATTATAGTCAAGTAGACTCACATGAATATGAGTGGGATGTTCTTTCTGATGCTACTATGAATATAGAAGTTGATGTAATACACAAATTTTCTCCTAGAGTCTTGATTGAAGAAGGAGAGAGTTCCAATACTAGATCTCTAGAGTTAGATTTGCATAACACTAACATGAACTCTAATAATAACGAACATGACTCTAATAATCCTAACACTTATTTAGAAGAAAACTTAATAGAAAACATCTTGCAAGTTAATAACATTGATAATAACATGGTGCTATCTCTTGAACCTATTGAATCCTTGTCCTTATTACATCCTAAACTAATAGACTAGAATGACCCTACATCCATAAGCCTATTATCTTTTGACAATGACTATTCCATAGCCTATTATCTAAATGCTTGTGAACCCTTCCTTTCTTCCACCAGTGTAAAGAGTGAAACTATGATTGAGGAGGATATCAAGTTTCTCGGTCTCAAAATGAAAAACAAAAAGAACATGAGATCTGATGGTGAAAACTACCTAGTGGCAGTATCACATCCTAAAAATGAAAGAGAAAAAGATGTATCTGATGGTGAAAACCTCCTAGAGGTGCCAAAGGATGGGATTCTTTATATCCTCCCATATCACTTTCAGGAAAGATCCTCAATTCTAATTGAACCTGCACAACCCATTAATTTGGGAACAATACAAGCTCCTTAGCTAGTACACATTGCTCAATCATTGACAGAAGATGAAAAGATCAAATTCACCAGCTTCTTCAAAGAAAAGAACATCAATTTTGCTTGGTCTTATTTGCATGGATTGGATATAAATTTAATCATGCATCGCTTTTTCATTTCACCTGATCTGAAACTAGAGAAACAAAAACTCAGAAAAATGAATCCACATGTGGCATTGCTAGTAAAAGCAGAATTGGAAAAACTATTGAAAGATGGATTCATTAGAGCTATTAATTATGCGGAATGGATTTCAAACATAGTTACTATTTCTAAGGTGATTAAATCCATAAGAGTTTGAATAGAATTTAGGGATTTAAACAAGCCTTGTCCAAAAGATGACTTTCCACTTCCCAATATAGACATGATTGTATATTTGACAACAGGCTATGAGATGTACTCATTAATGGATGGATTTTCTGGATATAATCAAATCAAAATTGCTCCTGAAGATCAAGAAAAGATTGCATTCATATGCGCATGGGGAACATATTGTTTGAATGTGATGCCATTTGGTCTCAAAAATACAAGTGCAACTTATCAAAGAGCAATGACCACAATATTCCATGACATGATGCATAGAAACATGGAAGCCTATGTAGATGACACATTGGAAAAATCAAAGATAAGGACAAAACATATAGAAGACCTAAGGAAAATCTTTGATAGAATGGAGTAGTTTCAATTAAGACTTAATCCTAAAAAGTGTGCATTTGGCATGTCATCGAGAAAACTATTAGGATTCATAGTCTCAGCAAAAGGAATTGAGGTGAATCCAGCAAAAGTAAAAGCTATTCTTGAAATGCAACCACCTAGAAATATTAGTCAAATGAGGACGCTTCAAGGCAAGCTACAATCCATAAGAAGATTTATATCTCAATTAGTAGATAAGGCACAACCTTTTACAAAGTTGATATGTAAATGAACTACATTCACTTGGGATGAGCAATGTGAAGAAAATTTTTCCCAAGTCAAGAAATATCTAATGAATCCTCCAATCCTAATGGCACCAATTTATGGAAAACCTCTATTTCTCTACATATCAGCTATAGATACATCATTAGGAGTATTTCTAGCATAAGAATATGAAATTAAGAAAGAAAGAGCTATATACTATATTAGTAGAACTTTGGTCACATATGAGTTGAACTATTCAATGATTGAGAAAGCATGCTTAGCAGTGGTGTTTGCATCCCAAAAGCTTAGGCATTACATGTTGGCATACAAGGTGAATCTAGTGGCTAAGATTGATCCACTCAAATACTTGTTGAGTAAGGCAATGCTGACAGGAAGACTACCAAAGTGGGTCCTAATTCTAAGTGAATTTGACATTGAGTATGTTGATAGAAAATCCATTAAAGGACAAGTGATTTTTTATCAAATTGAAAAAACACCCTTAACAGATGACAAGCCATTACATGTGGAGTTTCCAGATGAATCTATTATGCACTTGATAGAACATCCCTAGAAATTTTATTTTGATGGCTCCTTCACACATCAAGGATCGGGAGTTGGATGCTTATTCATTACACCGCAAGGGTATAAGATTTCAAAAGCATATAAGATGATTTTCCCATGTACCAACAACATAGAAGAGTATGAAGCTCTATTGAATGGACTCAAACTTGCAATAGAATGGAAAATTGTTGAGTTACACATCTATGGATATTCACAACTCATTATCAATCATGTGAATGGTGACTATAAAAAAAAGATGATAAACTCATGCCTTACAAAATAATGGTGGATGAATTGAAGAAATACTTTGTCTTCGTCACATTTCAACAAATTCCAAGATCATAAAATAGAGTAGCAGATGTGATGGCTACTTTAGCATCCATGTTACAACTTGAAGAACATCAATTTTACTATGATTTCTTGGTGGAAGAACTCTCATTTCCCGCCTATGACTCACCTGAATCCCAAATTATTTTCTGCCATTGAAACCCAAGTTTTATCCTGATATGCCCATATCTATTCTTATCTAAAAGACCAAACAATCGCTGAAGGATATTCCATAAATAAAAAGATATCCCTCATAATATCTGCATCACATTATATAATCATTGCTAATGATTTGTTTAGACGTAGTCTGGATGGTACGCTTCTTAGGTGTTTAGAACATGAAGAGTTTAATCATACATTAAAGGAAGTTCATGAAGGTATGTGTGGATCACACTCAAATGGTTTTTCATTAGCCAAGAAACTTTTAAGAGTTGGATATTATTGGCCCACAATGGAAAAAGATGCTATCCATTTTTTAAAAACTTGAAAGAAATGCTAGATCCATGGTAACCTGATACATGCTCCAGCTAGGGAGCTAATTCCTTTCATAACACATTGGCCATTCCAACAATGGGCCTTTGATTTAGTTGGTCATATTTACCCCAATTCATCAAGTGGACATAAATACATCATTATTGTAACTGAGTATTTCAAAAAATGAGTGGAAGTTGTCCCACTGTCTAATGCAACTGGAAAACAAGTTTCCATGTTTATCTTGAATTATATCATCTACCATTATGGCATACCCTCATTGATTGTGACTGAAAATGGTGGTCAATTAAAAAACAAAGACATAAATGAGTTGTGTCTTTAGTTTAAAATCACTCAGCACTATTCCTCGATCTATTACCCTCAAGGTAACAGGCAGGATGAACCATCAAACAAAACTATATTGAAAATATTGCATAGGACATTGAAAAAATCAAGAAGGGACTGGCATTTAAAAATCAATCCATCATTATGGGCTTACAAAACTAGCATCAGAACACCAACTGGTGCAACTCATTTTCCACTAGTTTATGGATCAAAGGAAGTCTTACCAGTTGAAATAGAGATTCCATCACTGAGGGTATCATTGAAACATCTAGTCACTGACAAGGACTATAGAATCTCTAGACTACAAGAGCTAGAATTGCTAGATGAGCACAGATAATAGGTGTTTGATCATCTTAAAGTCTATCAAAAGATAATGTCAAGAGGATATAACAAGAAAGTGAAACCAAGAAGTTTTCAGGTAGGAGATCTAGTTCTAAGAGAGAATCATAAGAATCAACATAATCAAGAAAAAAAGGGAAAATTTGAACCCAACCGGTTGGGTCCCTTTGTCATTACAACAACATTTGGATCAGGAGCCTATCAATTGGCTACGCCTGAAGGATATGTTTTACTAGATCCTATCAATACTTTTCATCTGGAAAGGGTTTATGCTTGAAATTCTTGAGTTAGCTTCTGTACAGTGATAAGAGTCCTGAAAAAAGTACAAAAAAAAATAGAAAGATTTCCTGAAAAAAGTTCAAAAATAGAAAATATGGATCCTGAAAAAAATAAAAAACAATGGAAAAGTCCTTAAAAAATGACCATCTCGGTGAAAACCTAGCAAATAGACCCCTTGGTGAGTCCAAAAAAAATAGAAAAAGGAAAATTACAAAAAAATTGGAAAAGAGAAAAAGTGTCTTGGTGAAAACCTAGTAAATAGGCACCATGATAGCAAAAATAGAAAATGTTTGGCCAAGTGGTGAAAACTTGGTAAACAAGTGCTACTTGTAATCAATGCTCTACCTATCAAGACAATGCTTGCGCATTTGGCCAATGTAAATCTTAGTTTATATATATCTCCCAGTCACTTTCATGACACGCCAAATCCCAAAATGAACTATCAGAAAACTATCTTCCTAAGGTTGGAATCTGTCCACGTTAGGGTCCTAGGTAAACTATTTTTCCTAGGGGGAAATGATCAAGGTCACACATGTCGTTAAGTCAGTATTTGGACCTTTTACTAAGAATAGAGTCTACAATAGATGTTAAACTGTGAAAAAAGGTATTTTTCAATACCACCCTAGTCCGCAATAGACAATAAACTACAAACAAAGGTATTTCTAATTATCAAACATAAAAAGTATTTCTAAATACTTGGACCTAAAAGTGTTCCTAAACACTACGTCATGATGATAAGAGTGTTTCTAAACACTAAATAGGTAAACCACGTATTGATGAAGAATAAATTGATAATTGATAATAATCCCTATGCGTGTTTGCAAAAATAATCAACAGTGTTCCTAAACACTATAATCACAACTGTCTGTTTTAAAGAAAATACATTGATTATCTTAAGAGGGATAATCAACTTTTTCTTATTATTAATTTTTTATTGTTATGTTTCCTTGAGTGACTCAATGATGTCTATGGACCAGAGGAACAAGGACTGGGGGCATAACATTTTCTTTGTCTTCTACTTTTGGTAATAAATCTGATGATCTAGAGTGATCATGGGGAATGGGTGTCTACTATAAGTGCTTCCATCATGAGTGGAATGCCATGTATACCTCGACCTATTTCCTATGAAATACTTAGTGAGGTTGGATTTATTTCCTTTCCTATTTAAACCACAACAAAAAAAACTACTTCCTAGTAAGGTACATAGTAAATTGGATTGTACCCAAGGATATGAATATAAAATGAAAGGTCATTATGGTTATATATTTACACATTATGCACCAGAAAAGAAAAAGGTTTATATCAAACAGGAAGTAATTGACAGAATATTCTAGCCTACATGCTTTAATGTTTAGGTTAACTTTCAACATGACGAATAAAAATGAAGTATTCATAGTTTTATGATTGGTTCAATCTATCAGTGAAAATTGTACTATTCTAATGAGGTCCCATTACAAACGCTCTATGATGACAATTAATCCACCTTGAATAAACAATGACTATCCTAGGTGTCTTAGTCTAGGTGCATTTCATTTGGTTAAATTTCATTAGGGTTCATTTTTTAGTTGCATATCATATTCATTTTTATTAGATTCATTTAGATGCATTTCATGTCTTTAGTTGCATTGAAGTTCATTTTAAATTGTATTCATTTTAATATAGTTGCATTCATTTTAAATTGCATAAACATGTATGTGTGAATTCAATTATCTAAAGCACTAATGTGAGCTGAAAATTCTAAAAACATTAATCATTTTTCCATGTTTGACCAAGTACATCATAAAATCATAAACAACTAAAATGAATGACTGAGTATATATTAATGATATTCATTTGCATTCATAATCCATTCCATATCATAAGAATGTTTTCATAGTGTATCCATAATCATTCATACATAAATAAAAGAGATATGTCCATACATCACATCACAATACATCTCATACATATCCATATCCATACATGAAATAAAGATTGCATACATTCACATAAGTTTGTATCCAAACATACATAAAGCTTTGAAAATAATAAAAACATAAGCATATATCAGTGAAGTATCTCATGATGTCATTTTATCATCACCATCTAATCTAATCATGACCAAGTATGATCATCACATCAATATCCTAAGCATGAGACACATATAAAATATATTCCACATGTGTAGAAATCAGAAGCATCATATGAAAGAGCATAAATCAGACAAGATATCCATATCAAAATCAATAGAATCAAGGAGCACCAATATATCATCAGTATGTGAATATCAGAATATCAGAATAGTATATCAGAGCATGGATAAAACAAGTATCAAAGTATCAGTATCACGTAAATTAATATATAAACAATAAACAATCCATGGGACTTGAGAGAGTGTCTTGATAAAAAATGGTACAAATACAAGATATGAAAAATGTATATCAAAGATACAAAATATGAGAGTACAAAATATCATGCCTCACTCACTCCCTCCTCCTCTCATGGAGGATTAGGAGGGGGTACATATGCTCTGCCTGGAATGGGTGAAGGCATTGTACTGTCTAACTGTTGTACTATGACATAATACAATGGAGCTCTTTGAGTAGCAAAAATAACAACATAGTATAAAGAAAAATAGTAGGTCTCCCTCTATCCCTGGTGGGTGGTTGTGTGGGCATATCAGTCTCACTCCACTCTCATTTGAGATAAATGAGTATCATGCTCTGATAAATTTTCTTGAAGAGTAGCTACCTCTAAATGCAATGTATCTCTATCCTGCTCACATTGAGACAACTAATCCCCATCACCACCTGTAGGAGGATCTCAGTGTGCCTACTACTAATCCCCATCACCCCCTCCTCATGTTTCCATTTTTCATTGTGCATGCTCATCTCTATGAAGAAGAGGCCTTGTATCTCTCTGCAGGGGGGTGACTCTCAATCACTACTGTCGATGTTGCCCTACATCTCCTCTGGAGGCCCTTTGTCTCCTTCTATCACCTCCTCCTCCACCTCCTCCACCTCTTCCATCTCCATCATCACCTCCACCACCTCCGCCTCCCCGGGATCCATCTCTCCCTCCATCCTATCCCCTATCCCTTGTTAGAAAGTAAATTCCACCAAGATAACTGAGAGGGGGGGTGAATCAGTTATCAGATAAATAAAAAATTTATCACCTTTAATGGATTTTAACCATGTAAGAAATGTAATCAGTAGCCATAGAAAGATATACATACACAATAACACAAGATATGTTGACTAGGGAACCTCTTGATCAAAGAGGAAACCCCAGTGGGAATGATGCCCACAAAAGATGCACTAATATGAAAATTCCTTTTGAGAGGATGGACTCTATTAGGAGTCTTATGAAATACATTTAGTACATATGAATCTTTGTTAGGGACTTTGAATCTATGTTAAAAGATTCTAACCCTATTACGAGTTATGGAAGATAGAAGGACCCACTGTCCAAACATCTTCAAGGGAAAGATCACTGAACACACTATCCAACTAATCTCTGTATTACTCAACAGAATAATACCAAAATATTATTGATCTCAACAACTTATCACTTATCCTCTAACTGTGCCAAATCACACCAACTACTTCAATAGATCTCAATACCAAATCTTTGCAATTCGCATATCCTCTTACAATAAATATTGCACAATTCTGCAATTCACTTTTATACTATCTCTCATATATATATTATAATTACTACATTACAATAAGGAAAATAATCCTTCCTTTATACCACACTCAAATAATTACAAATTATTTGGCATACAAATTACAAAATAATTTTCCAGATGCTACACAATATTCCACAATTACATAAAACTGTCGGCTTCCAATCAAGACAATTCTTCACTTGTGCAACCTCTAACCTTTCTATCATGTCCATGTCACAATCATCATGTATTCATCATCTGTACAACCTCACATGCTTAGATTCTATCCCAATTAGGAGATAGCATCCAATTTCCAAAAACCACTTCTCAAAAATATTGCCTAAATACGGTTTCCACTTAATTACACATAACTGTCATGAATAGTTGAATTTCTGTATGCACTCTTAACCACAATCTCAAGAAACATCATAGATTAAGTCCTCAACTCTGCATAGCTTGATCTTCAATATCCCACATGCACTAATACAAATATTGTCTGCTTCTCTACTAATCTTCAGTAGATCACTGTGTTGACATCAATGACAATCATAGTCATGAATGAAACAACAACTGCTATAGAATGGTTGTGAATACTCCCTCATAGGATATATTTATCATTCATTCCTAACAATCTCCCCCATTGTCATTGATGGAAATATAGATGAGAAAACATCCAAGTTTCATGAATACCAACACTGCAACACTACTGCTTTGAAATGTTTTCACATCCTCTTCATTAATCAAATCTTGCTTCATTTTCCTACTCAATTATTTTAGTTTTCCATTTTATATTACTTGTATCCTTCTTCCTCATATTCTCCTTGATAGATGATTTTTCACGTATCCTTCTCCCCCATTGACATCAATGACAAATAATGCATCACTATGTCAACAACAACTTCAATGTCAAAAGACACTTTTCAGAAAATACATTCACTAGAGTCCTCATGACTCAGCTCGGAAACACATACTCCCCCATAGACGAAGTACTAACATCCAACCCAAAGAAAGATAAGGCTCATATACCACTGGACTGATCCAACAATCTGCATCACTTCTCGAAAGTAGGTTGGGGCATAACCCCAAGCATACCTCTCATATACTCAAATGTATCCTTAGGCAAAGGCTTTGTAAATATATCTGCAATCTACTCTTTTGTACTTATATACTCAAGTCTAACTTCTTTCTCTACAACGTTCTCTCTTACTATGTGATACTTTATTTCTATATCTTTTGTCTTAGAATTTAGTATAGGATTCTTAGACATACTTACTATACCGGTGTTATCCCAGTGTATAACAACGGGCTCATCAAATTTTATTCCAATATCCTTCAACATTTGTTTCATCCATATTATCTGGTTACAATTGTTTATTTCTGCTACATATTCTACTTCTAATGTGCTCTATGAGATACAATTTTGTTTCTTGCTTAGCCAAGAAACCAATCTTCCTCCAAGAAAAAATGCTCCACCACTTGTACTTTTTTTGTTCATCAACACTACCTCCCTAATCTACATCTGTATATGCACACAGGGTAAAGTCATCGGATTTTTCATACCACAATCCATATTTAATTGTGTCTTTCAAGTACCTTAGTATCATTTTTATTGCTATGTAATGTGATTATTTAGGATCAGCTTGAAATCTTGCAATGATTCCAAACACATGTGATATGTCTGGTCTTATATGAGTTAAATATTGCAATCCTCCAATCATAGATCTGTACCTCTTTTGTTCAACTACAGGAGTCTCATCTATGTTAGATAACTTGTATCCAGTTACCATAGGTGTGCCAACTGACTTACAATTCTCCATTCCAAATCTCTTCAATAGGTCATTCAAGTACTTTATTTGACATAAGAAGATACCATCACTATTTTGTGTTATCTACAATCCTAAAAAATATTCCATCTCACCAATCATACTCATTTCAAATTATGTCTTCATTTCATCTGCAAATTTATCACTGGCTTCATCTTCTCCTCCAAAGATAATATCATCAACAAAAATAACTACAACCAAAAAACCATTTTCAATTTCTTTCATATACAAGTTATTGTCTGTTGTGCCTTTAGTAAATCCTAATTTTATCAAATACTTATCCAGTCTTGTATACCAAGTTCTAGGTGCTTGTTTAAGTCTATACAAAACTTTGTTCAGTTTACATACCATGTCTCCTTCATGAGTTAAGGGAAAACCTTCAAGCTTCTCAATGTAAACTTCTTCTTCTAATTCTCCATTCAGAAATGTTGACTTCACATCCATCTGATATACTTTAAATTTCTTATAGGCTGGATACGCCAAAAACATTCTTACTGCTTCAATTCTTTCTATAGGTGCAAAAGTTTCGTCATAGTCAATTCCTTCTTGTTGTGAGTATCCTTTACATACCAATCTTTCTTTATTCCTTACAACTTCTCCTTGTTCATTCATCTTTACCCATTTAATTCCTATAGCATTCTTATCTTTAAGTCTAGGGACCAACTCCCAAGTCTTGTTCTTTTCAATTTGATCTAGTTCTTCCTTCATTGATTTAATCCAATATTAATCTTCACAGGCTTCACTAGTAGATTAAGATTCAATTTGAGAAATTAAACACAATTGTTCTTGTACCTTATTTTATGTTAGAACTCCTCTTTCTATGCTCCCAATAATCTGGTCAATGGGATGATTTCTTGTTAGATTCATGTTAGGTGTCACTGTCTCAATTCTTGCTTCAACTGTAAGTTTTTCTATGATTTACTCAATGTAGCTTTCATTCTGCAAATAACTATCATTTTCATAAAATAATTCAACATTTTATTGATCAATTCTAAGATGAGTTCCTTGATCTGATTCATAATCAAGCATTCTTTCTTGAATTCTAAACTTTTCATCAGCTTTAAAATTTGCACTCTCAACAATAGTTTTAGTTCTTTTATTGAAACATCTATAAGCTTTTCTTTTCAATGAATAAACAAGAAATATACCTTCATCACTTCTAGGTTCAAACTTTCCAAAGTCATCATATCTCTTAATATAACATTTACTTCCAAAAATTTTGAAATACTTAACTCATGGTGCATGTCCAAACCATAGTTCATAAGGTGTCTTGTCTGTGTTTGCTCTGATCTTTACTCTGTTCATTTTATATATTGTTGTATTCACTACTTCTCTCTAGAATATCTTCGCCAAGTCATTTTCAAATAGCATGGCTCTTACTGCTTTAGTCACTGACCTGTTTCTTCTTTCTGCAATACCATTTTGTTCAAGTGTTCTAGGGGCTGAAAAATATCTTTTAATGTTGTTCACTTCACAAAAAGTGTTAAATTCTTTTGAAGTAAATTATCCACCTCTATCTGATCTCAAATATTTAATCTTCATTCCAAATTCATTGTTAACTTTGTTCTTAATTACTCTAAACTTATCAAATGCCTCATAATTTTCTTTAAGAAATGCAATCCACATCATTCTTGTAAAATCATCAACAAGAATCATAAAATACCTTTCACCATAGAATCCTCTAGTCCTTATGGGACCGCTCAAATCTATATGAACAATTTCCAACTTCTCTATTGTTGTAAACTTCTTGCTAGGAAATGAGCTTCTCTTCCATTTAGCCATAACACATTCCTTGCAAATCATGTTAGTAGGTTTCATAATTTCAGGCAAATCTCTTACTGCAAGTGTAGTACTAACTTTCACAATATTATCAAAGTTTATATGACAAAATCTTATGTGTCATAACCAATTGTCATCAATCTTAGTAATCAAGCATGTCATCTCAGTAGGATTCAATTGAAATACATTACCTCTGGTTCTTGATCCAGTTCCAATCAAATTACCATCCTTGTCTTTCATTACACAATTTTTCTCAGTAAACCAAACTTGATATCCCTTATCAACTAGTTGTCCAACACTCAAAAGATTATGTTTCAATCCATCCACAAAGTAAACATCGTCAATGTTAGTCTTTCCATCAAGAGTAATAGATCCTATTCATTTTATCAAACAAGGTGCATTGTTTCCAACTCTCACAATTCCTCCATCATAATTGTTAAACTTTATGAATTTATTCATGTCTCCAGTCATATGATGTGAACAACCACTATCTATAATCCAATCAGATCTCTTTTCTACTTGAGAAACTAAAATTTTTTATTCTTTAACTTATGTTTCAGAGTTTTTTTATTTTATCACTACAAATCCTATATCATCATTCTCATCATCACTTTCACTTAGGATTTTCTCAATACTAGCCTCAAGTTCTTCATCATTAGCATAGTAACATTATTTAGATCTTCTAGGTTTAAAATTATTTCTATACTTCTTTACTCTCTTAGGAGATTTAGATGCAAAATGACCATATTCTTGACAAGTCCAATATTTAAAAAATTTCTTACCATCTAGTTCTCTTTTCACAAGCAAGGAAATTCCTTCCTCAATCTTCTTGTCTTCTTCATTCTTAGATCTGCTGCCACTAGCATAATCTCTTCTTACAATAATGCTTCTTGACAAAGTAGGATGAATACTAAGTGCACTAAATGTTATCTCCATTCTAGGTAGATCTCCCAACTGTCTCAAATTGATCTCTGCTACTTCTAGTCTTCCAAGAAGGGTTTCTTTGGTGAAGTTCTCAGTACACAGTATAACTTGCTCAATCATCTGTGTTGTTTTCTCAAATGAAGGAGTTAATCTCCTTAGAATTTTCCATATCACTTCATTCTTTGTCTTGATTCCTTCATAGGATCTCATACCTGCAACAATTTCTAACATTATACCAATATAGCTTCTAAGAGATTCATCTTCCATCATTCTTATATCTTCAAATGCACATTATATCCAATTATGTAATATAACTCTCTTTGCATGCTCATCACCTTCAAAAGTAGATTGTAAAGCTAACCAAATTTCATGAGATATTTTTAGATATTTTACCTGACTGTACTCATTTTTTGAAAGGGCTCACAAGAGTGCATATCTGGAAAGTATGTTACACATGAATAGATCTCTCTCCTCATTAGTACATTCTTCAATTTTGTCTTCTTTAATGATAGTCTTCTTTTTATTTGTGATTAACCAGTATCCTAGTCCTAAACAAAGAAAATGTGTCTTCATCTTTTCTTTCCATGAGCTGTCAAAGTTCACTCCATCAAACTTAGGGCTTTCTTTCCTGAAATGATTCACCATGAATTTTCTTAAGTTGTTAAAATTTTCCTTCAAGGATCTATTGCTCTGATACCAATTGTTAGAAAGTAAAGTCCACCAACATAACTAAGAGAGGCGGGTGAGTCAGTTATTAGATAAATACAACTTTTATCACCTTTAACATATTTTAACCATGTAAGCAATGTAATTAACAACCATAGAAATATATACATACACAATAACACAATAACACAAGATATGTTGACTAGGGAACCTCTTGATCAAAGAGTAAACCCCGATGGGAATGATGCCCACAAAAGATGCACTAATATGAAAAAAATTTGTGAGAGAATGGACTCTGTTAGGAGTCTTATGAAATACATTTAGTACATGTGAATCTCTATTAGGAGACTTTGAATCCATGTTAAAATATTCTAACCCTATTAGGAGTTATAGAAGACAGAAGGACCCACTGTCCAACCAGCTTCATGGGAAAGATCATTGAACACACTATCCAACTGATCTTTGTATTACTAAATAGAATAATACCAAAATATTACTGATTGTTAGGGATTTTTCTTGTAAGGTCAAACTTGGCAAAGGTGTGGGCTTGATTCTCAATTAAAAGGGGCTCCAAGTTTGCAAGAAAAGCCTAATTGATGAGGATTGGATAAGATCCTCCTTCTGCTTTGAGCTCCACAAGACTCAGGTGGATATTGCCTATGAATAGGTTACTATATTTCAAGTAAGCTTTTGATTAGTGGATTTGATCTTCACTATCATGCTATTGTATTACTCAAATCTACTTCAAAGAAAGATGATTCTATAAACAGCTGAGAACAACTTGTTATAGAATATGACAAAGGAAATTACAAATGTAACAACATGAACAATGAGATAAGGATGTGAATCCTTCTTCTTTTTGTGAGTACAACTCAAGGAAGGTTAACATCTGATTCACTCTTCAAGGAATCAACAAATTAAACTATATCACCTAGATACAGTCCTTTCACAATATGCATAAAACTTAAAATAGAAATGAACTGGTAATGATTATTTTGTGTTTGATGACTTAAAGATAACTGCATCACAAATAGCCAACTAGTGCCTATTCCATTGGGCAAAAGAGTCTGAATATAAATCCACAGGAAGATTTCAAGGAAATACAGTAGAATACCTTACAAACTACATGCAATTTGGATATGATGTCTTACAAACTATCATGTCAATCTTATGGTGTTATCATCAAATCCTAACACATATGTCTACTCTCTGAAACTATTTATGAAATTTAATCCTCTCCTTGAGAGAAACTCACAAATAATTAAACAAACTACCTTGTAGTTGGTATGTTTTCAGATGCCTTACAAATAAAACATACAAGAGCAGAACACAAAGTAAAGAGACAATAACCATGTAAGATAGAAATTGCACTGTATCTTATTGAAAATGAGCCTATCTCAATACATACAAAGCTTGAAATTTTTAGAATTTAGACATAGGACTGGGAAATTTGCTCTACAACAAGATATTCAATATTCACCTTTTAGGGGCCTGCTCACAATAGAGAAACCACAGGAACTGGAACCAAAAAAGAACAGGAACCAAGAACCCTTACAACTAAGAAGAGAAGAGAATAAAAAGAAGAAGAAACCCTAAAATCTGTACTTGACCAACTCTTGTCCATTCTGTAATCTAATCTCATTTACTCTTCTTGCTTCTTTGAAAATCTGATCTTCTCAGGCATCTCCAAAATCTGATAAATTTGTCCTTTTTTGCATAAAATATGCTCATCTATTGGAAATCTGATTTCTTTGTCATTTACTCTTCCTTGAAATTCAATCCTCTGTACCCTCTGATCTTTTCATCCACTGAAAATTTGAATCATTCCCTTTGCCAGATTTGCAAAATCAATCAATTTTGGAAGAAGAAAAATCTCCCCAAAATCTGGTCATGGGTTAAAAGCCTTTACTGCTCTCAGCAACTTGATTTGATCTGATTCTAACTACCATCATTACATCCATTATCTTCTGGCATTTCTGAAAACATATTATACTGCCATATTCTGATAAAAAAATAAATCTCCCAGACATTTTCCCGTGAGCAGCTCTGTCATTAAAAAATTTTCAAATTTCTCCAAAGTCTGAACTTTATAACTTTTTAAATCTTTTAAAACCTTTAAAATATGTACATGCCACCAAAACTTGCCACTTGTCACCATTTCATTTGCTGCTCAAACTAACCCATCTTTAACCTCAGTCCATCTGGAGATTTGGAGACTACATGAATCTCTAAGTCTCTGAAGCATTTCCTTAACTATGGTTTCATTTAGAGATTTGGAAACATCTCTTTAGTCTCTAGATCTCTGAATAGTCATCTGGAGATTTGGAGACTAGTCTCCAAATCTCATAATGATTTCCTCTCTTCATGTTTCTTTATGAGATTTGGATACTTCATTTAGTCTCTAGATCTCTGAATAATTATCTAGAGATCTGGAGACTTGGAGATTTGGAGATTAGTCTCCAAATCTCTGAATAATTATCTAGAGATCTAGCGACTTGGAGATTTGGAGACTAAGTCTCCAAATCTCAAAATGAGTTTTCTAGAGATCTGGCGACTTGGAGATTTGGAGACTAGTCTCCAAATCTTTGAATAATTATCTGGAGATCTAGAGACTTAGAGATTTGGAGACTAGTCTCCAAATTTCAGAATGAGCTTTTTCCTTCTAGAGACTTGGAGACTAACTTTATTTGGAGATTTGGAAACTAGTCTCTAAGTTTCATAATGAACTTTTTTCTTTGTGAGATTTGGAGACTAAGTCTATTTGGAGATTTGGAGACTAGTCTCCAAGTCTCTGAATTGCATCTAGAGATTTGGAGACTTGTGAGACTTGGAGACTAAGTGACATGTGTCCCTTTTTTCTGCAAAAATTTTTTTGGGCCCACTAGCACAAAAATCGAGATGGTCGCACAAGCCTGGGCAAGCATAGCTTCCAGCATTTTGATTTACTTCATATATTTGGAGAGTTTCATATAAATAATTTAAATTTTGAATTTGGGAGCAATGTGGGACTAAACTTTATGAAGCAATGCTGATTTTTATGGCTGCCAGTACTTAGAAGACCATAACTTTTAATTTACAAACTATTTTTTTCTAAAAAAAATTTTGTACAATGCACACATGGTCATCTCAAACATATGTAAAATTTAGCCGAACCCAGTTTGTATTTTTTGAGTTATGATAAAAAAACGTGATTGTAAATCTGAACAATGCACACCCAGAGAATATTGATAATTTGCAAATGGAATGGCTCTGGCAAAGTGACTAAACAGGCACATGGGGAGTTGAAAATTGGCATGATGATTTATTCCCATGTCTACAATATGATGCCACAACTGGCACAGTACAATCAATCTCTGAGAAAAAGATATAATCATCCGAACAGGGCCTGTAACAGTGATTTGACATTTAAACAAAATTGTGCAATTTGACACTTGCTCAAAATGGGACTTCACTGAATGATTCGGGATGATAAAGTAACATCATAGAATGCATGCATATACTAAATAGAGTGTGTTCAACACCTAGAACACCTCATAATCTTCAAAATGATAGCCGGGTACATATGCATGAAAAGCATTTAAAAGGCTTCAAATTGCAAAATTTTAACATGGTACTCAAAATCCATGTTGCATTTTTTAGTACCAATAGTGGCTCTGACTGTGGACGTGTGCCCCATGCAAGCATGTGGAGAACCTCAGAATCTCATGGTAGAGCAGACCACTCATAAAATCAAATCAAACTTTACACTTTCTTCTCTTTTCACCATTTCCTCCAACATCACTCCTCAAAAAATGGGAACCTCTACTGAAAGCAAGCACACAACTGAAAACAAAGAAACTATACATACAGGTAAATTATTTACAAAAATCCCAAAGCCTCAAACTGGAATCATTGTTTACCTCTATCAAACATATGATTTTCATCCATATGTGCAACCAACTACTTGAAAAACTTTTGATAAGCAGGCTGCCAACATATATGAAAAAATTTGAGTTGGAAGATAATTTTGTACTTGTCACAACCCACACTCTTCTGATCAAAACCAACCTTCTCATATTCCAAAAAATATGGAACATCTTAGACCTCTTCTTGTTGAGGACTAAAAATATAAAGTCTATCCAGCAATGCATCAAAAAATAAGCTGTAATGACCATCATGAATTGCTAAAAACTCACATGGTTGAAAATGAAATAGATCTTCAGATTTATCTTTATGGGATACTTCAGCCACTGAATGACTTGGTTCCTCTAGGATGTATTCACAATCTAAATTGTAAACCAAGTGTAAACTCTCTTCATGATAATTGTGACACAAAGACAACTGATCAACACCATCATCTTTATCACTAAATTTACTATCCCCATCACTGTCATAATCTATTAGGAATGAATGTAAAGTATTTTGGCAGTCATTCTGTAGCAGTTGTTGTTGCATTCATGACTTGGATTGTCATTGATGTCAACACAGTGATATTCTGGATATTAGGAGGAAAGTAGGTACAGTTTTGTTTTGCGCACATGTTGTATTGTAGATTGGCTTTTGTGTAGTTGATGGTATGTTCTTTGGTGTGTTATTAACCTATGGTTAATAGCGCAAAAAGAAATTTATTCATTCATGAGAGTTATGAGCATTTTGGTGAAAGCAGTGATTAGACAGTGTTTCTGTGAAGTAATTTTCAGAAATCAGAGGATATCTCTTAGCTGGGATGGAATCTGATTTTGTGAAGTTAAAAGGATGTTGGAGACTCATTAATGATGATGTGGTTCATAGTACAAACTTCGAAGATATGTTTGGAGAAAGTTACAGTATCTAGAAGCCGACAGTTTTATGTGAATTTTGTGTGTAGTGTGTAGAATTTTTTTATTTTGTAATTGAGGACCAACTCATTTGTAATTATTTGAGTTTGGTATATAAGAAGAAATGTTTTCCTTATTGTAAAATGTATTATGAAGGTTGAGATGCGAATATATGCATGAAGTGAAGAAAAGAGCTAATTCAGTGATGAAGGAAGACTTGTGAGTACAAAGATTTGGAATTGTGATCTTGTGTAGCAGAGAGTGCAGTTTTGGCATAGTGTGAAGGAGGTAATATATTTCATATTATTCTATTGAATAATTCTAAGATCTTTTGGACAGTGGGTTCAGAGATCTTACCTTGAAGCTGTTTGGGCAATGGGTCCTTTTATCTTCCATAAACTCTTAACCAGGTTAGAATCTTTTAACAGGGATTCAAAATCTCCTAATAGGGATTTATATGTACTGAATGTATTTCATAAGACTCCTAATAGGGTCCATCCTCTAACAAGGAACTTTCATATTAGTGCATCATTTTGTGGGCATCATTCCCACCGGGGTTTACTCTTTTCAAGAGGTTCCCTAGTCAACATATCTTGTGTTATTGTGCAATTATGTATGGTTATCTTTCTATGGTTGATTAGTACATTGATTATATTGTTTAAAGCAGTTGAATGGTTAAATTATTAGATAAATGATTCACCCCCCCCTCTTAGTTATCTTGGGGATCTTTACTTTCTAATAATTAGTATCAGAGCAGTAGGTCCTTGAAAGAAAAGTTTAACAACTTAAGGAGATCCATGGTGAATTTTAGAAAAGAAAGCCCTAAGTTTGATGGAGTAAATTTTGACAGCTAGAAAGAAAATATGAAGACACATCTATTGTTTTTAGGACCAAGTTATTGGTTGATTACAAAGAATGAGAAGAATATCATTGAGGAAGACAATCTAGAGCAGGAACTAAAGATGAACTAGATCTATTCATGTGTAACATACTTGCAAGAGAAGCACTTTTGTCAGCACTACCGGAGAATGAATATAGTCAGGTAAGATGTTTGAAAACATCTCATGCAATTTGGAAAGCTTTACATTCTACTTTTGAAGGTGATGAACATGCAAAGAAGGCTAGATTACATAATTGGATTTGTGCATTTGAAGATATCAGAATGATGGAAGATGAATCTATTAGAAGCTATATTCGTAGGATGTCTGAGATTGTAATAGGAATAAAGTCTTGTGGAGGTGATAAGATAGAGAATGAAGTGATATGGAAAATTTTGAGAACTTTGACACTAGTGTTCAAGCAGACAATACAGATGATTGAACAAGTGATACCTTGTACATCGAACTTTTCAAGAGAGACTCTTCTTGGAAGATTAGAAATAGCAGAGATGAACTTGAGATTATCAGGAGAGCTACCTAGAATGGAAACAGCATTCAGTGCTCTTAACATTAGACCTACAAGAAGTACTAGTGTGAATGGAGATTATGCCAGCAGTAGCAGATCTAAATCTGAGGAAGATAAGAAGATTGAAGAAGGTATTGCATTACTTGTAAAAAGAGAACCAGATGGTAAGAAAATTTTTAAATGTTGGACTTGTCAAGAATATGGTCATTTTGCATCTAAATGTCCTAAAAGAGTTAAGAAGTATAGAAGAAACTTTAAACCTAGGAGATCTAAAGAATGTTATTATGCAAATGATGAAGATCTTGAAGCAGGAATTGAAAAACATTTAAGTGAGTGATAATGATAACTTTGAGGAAATAGGATTTGTAGCAATTAAAGAAGAAATTTCTGAATCTGATAAAAGGGAAAAAAAAGCATTAGTGTCACAAGTTGAAAAGAAATCTGATTGGATTATAGACAGTGGTTGTTCACATCATATGACTGGAGATAAAAGAAAGTTTGTTAAGTTAGATAATTATGATGGAGGAATTGTTAGGGTTGGTAACAATGCACCTTGTTTGATTAAGGGTATAGGATCTATTACTCTTGATGGAAAGACTAACACTGATGATGTTTACTTTGTTGATGGATTGAGACATAATCTACTAAGCGTTGGACAATTGGTTAATAAGGGTTATCAAGTTTGGTTTACTGAAAAAATTTGTGTGATAAAAGACAAAGATGGAAATCTGATTGGAAAAGGATCCAAAACTAGAGGTAATGTATTTCAGTTGAATCCTACTGAGATGACATGTTTGATAACTAGGATTGATGACAGTTGGTTATGGCATAAAGGGTTTTGTCATATAAACTTTGATAATATTGTCAAGATGAGCACTACACTTGCAGTAAGAGATTTACCTAGAATTATGAAACCTACTAACATGATTTGCAAATAATGTATGATGGCAAAGCAGAAAACGAGTTCATTTCCCAACAAGAAGTTCACATCGACAGAGAAGCTAGAGATTGTTCATACAGACTTGAGTGGTCCTACTAGGACTAGAGGATTCTATGGAGAAACATATTTTATAATTCTTGTTGATGATTTTACAAGGATGATGTGGATTGCATTTTTGAAAGAAAAATCTGAAGCATTTGATACATTTAAGATCATGAAAAGAAAAATTGAGAATGAATCTGGAATGAAGATTAAGTGTCTAAGATTTGATAGAGGTGGTGAATTTACATCTAGAGAGTTTAACACCTTTTGTGAAATGAATGGTATTAAGAGACAACTTTCAGCCCCTAGAACACCAGAACAAAATGGTATTGCAGAAAGAAGGAACAGGTCAATAACTGAAGCAGCAAGAGCTATGTTGTTTGAAAATGATTTTGCTAAGACTTTTTGGAGAGAAGCAGTGAACACAATAGTATACACTATGAACAGAGTACAAATTAGAGCAGATACAAACAAGACACCTTATGAATTATGGTTTGGACATGCACCCTCAGTTAAGTATTTTAGAATTTTTGGAAGTAAATGTTATATAAAGAGAGATGATGATATAGGAAAATTTGATCCTAGAAGTGATGAAGGAATATTTCTTGGATATTCTTTAAAAAGCAAAGCATATAGATGTTATAAAAAAAGAACTAAGACTATTGTTGAAAGTGCAAATGTAAAAGTTGATGAGAAGTTTAAAATTCAGGAAAGAATGCTTGATTATGAATCTGATGGAGAAGCACAACCTCAGCCTAACATTGAAAATGTAGAATTATTTTTTGAAACTAACAGTGATTTGCTGAATGAAAGTCATACTGAAGAAAATAGAGAAGAAAACAAAGAAGAAAGCAGAGAAGAATCTATAGTTGGAACAAGATCAGTAACTATGACACCTAACAGGTATACTTCAAGACATCACCCTATTGAGCAAGTTATTGAAAGTTTAGATAGAGGAGTTTTGACTCGAAATAAGGTACATTTATGTTTGATTTCTCAAATTGAACCTAAGACTACTAATGAAGCTTGTGAAGATGAACATTGGATTAATGCTATGAAAGAAGAACTAGAGCAGATTGAAAAAAACAAGACATGGGAATTGGCCCCTAAACCTAAAGACAAGAATGTGATTGGAACAAAGTGGGTATTCAAAAACAAGATGAATGAACAAGGAGAAGTGATAAGAAAAAAAGAAAGATTGGTATGTAAAGGATATTCACAACAAGAAGGAATTGACTATGAAGAAACTTTTGCACCTGTGGCCAGACTTGAAGCAGTGAGAATATTTCTAGCATATGCAGCTTACAAGAAATTCAAAGTGTATCAGATGGATGTGAAGTCAGCATTTTTGAATGGTGAATTGGAAGAAGAAGTCTACATTGAGCAGCCTGAAGGTTTTCCTTTGACACAAGAAGGAGATATGGTATGTAAGTTAAAGAAAGCTTTATATGGATTAAAACAAGCACCTAGAACATGGTATGCAAGATTGGATAAGTATTTATTGAAATTGGCATTTATATAAGGAACAACAGATAGTAACTTATACACAAAAGAAATTGAGAATGGTTTATTGGTTATAGTTATATTTGTTGATGATATTATCTTTGGAGGAGAAGATGAAGCTAGTGACAAATTTGCAGATGAAATGAAGACTGAATTTGAGATGAGCATGATTGGAGAAATGAAATATTTTTTAGGATTACAGATAACACAAAGCAAGGAAGGTATATTTGTAAATCAAACTAAGTATTTGAATGACTTATTGAAAAGATTTGGAATGGAAGATTATAAACCTGTTGGAACACCTATGGTAACCGGACATAAGTTATCTAGCAAAGATGAGACACCAGCAGTTGAGCAGAAAAAATACAGATCTATGATTGGAGGATTGCAGTACTTGACACATACAAGACCTGATATAGCACATTTAGTTGGGATTGTAGCAAGATTTCAAGCAGAACCTAGAGAATCACATTATGTAGAAGTAAAGAGGATACTGAGATATCTGAAAGGAATAATGGATTATGGATTATGGTATGAGAATTCTGATGATTTTACTTTATGTGCCTATACTGATGCAGATTGGGGAGGCAGCATTGATGAAAAGAAAAGCACCAGTGGTGGAGCCTTTTTTCTTAGAAGAAAATTGGTCTCTTGGTTAATTAAGAAGTAGAATTGTACTTCACAAAGTACAGTAGAAGCAGAATATGTTGCAACAGCAAATAATTGTAATCAGATTATTTGGATGAAGCAGATGTTGAAGGATATGGAATAAAGTTTGATGAGCCTATTGTTATACATTGTGATAACACTAGTACAGTGAGTATGTCAAAAAATTCTATTTTACATTCTAAGACTAAACATATTGAGATCAAGTATCATGTTTTAAGAGAGAAAGTTGCAGAAAAAGAAGTAAGATTGGAGTACATAAGCACAAAGGAGCAGATAGCAGATATATTTACAAAGCCTTTACCTAAGGATACATTTGTGTATCTAAGAGGTATGTTTGGGGTTATGCCCCAACCTTTTTTTGAGAATTGATGCAAATGATTGCATCCGTCCAGTGGTATATGAGCCCTATCTTTCTTCTGGATTGGATGTTGGAACTTCCTCTATGGGGGAGTTTATGAGCTGAGTCATGATGACTCTTGTTATTGTATTTTTCTAAAAAGTGTCTTTTGACATTAAGTTTTTGTTGACTTAGTGATGGAATTTCTATCATTGATGTCAATGGGGGAGAGATATACATGAAAAACATTGTGGATTGTATGAGAGAGCTAAATAGGAAAACGAAGTAAGATTTAATTTGATATTTTGCAGTGATGTTGCAATATTGGATTTTTGGAACATTGGATGTTTTTCATCTATGTTGCCATCAATGTCAATGGGGGAGATTGTTAGGAATGAATGAAAAGTATTTTGGCAGTCATTCTATAGCAGTTATTGTTGCATTCATGACTTGGATTGTCATTGATGTCAACACAGTGATATTCAGGATATTAGCAGGAAAGTAGGTACAATTTTGTTTTGCGCACATGTTGTATTGCAGATTGGATTTTGTGTAGTTGATGGTATGTTCTTTGGTGTGTTATTAACCTATGGTTAATAGTGCAAAAAGAAATTCATTCATTCATGAGAGTTATGAGCATTTTGGTGAAAGCAGTGATTAGACAGTGTTTCTGTGAAGTGATTTTTGGAAATCGGAGGATATCTCTTAGCTGGGATGGAATCTGATTTTACATAGTTAAAGGGATGTTGGAGACTCATTAATGATGATGTGGTTCATAGTGCAAACTTCGAAGATATGTTTGGAGAAAGTTATAGTATCTGGAAGTTGACAGTTTTATGTGAATTTTGTGTGTAGCGTGTAGAATTTATTATTTTGTAATTGAGGATCGACTCATTTGTAATTATTTGAGTTTGGTATATAAGAAGGAATTTTTTCCTTTTTGTAAAATGTATTATGAAGGTTGAGATGTGAATATATGCATGAATTGAAGAAAAGAGCTAATTCAGTGATGAAGGAAGACTTGTGAGTACAGAGATCTGGAATTGTGATCTTGTGTAGCAGAGAGTGCAGTTTTGGTACAGTGTGAAGGAGGTAATCTATTTCATATTATTCTATTAAATAATTCTAAGATCTTTTGGATAGTGGGTTCAGAGATCTTGCCTTGAAGCTGTTTGGGCAGTTGGTCCTTCTGTCTTCCATAAACTCTTAACTGGGTTAGAATCTTTTAACAGGGATTCAAAATCTCCTAACATGGATTTATATGTACTGAATGTATTTCATAAGACTCCTAACAGGGTCCATCCTCTAACAAGGAACTTTCATATTAGTGCATCATTTTGTGGGCATCATTCCCACCGGGGTTTACTCTTTTCAAGAGGTTCCCTAGTCAACATATCTTGTGTTATTATGCAATTGTGTATGGTTATCTTTCTATGGTTGATTAGTACATTGATTATATTGTTTAAAGTAGTTGAATGGTTAAATTATCAAATAACTGATTCACCCCCCCCTTCTTAGTTATCTTGGGGATCTTTACTTTCTAACACAATCATCATCATACTTATCAAAAGAAGGAAAAGAAATTGAACAAGCAACTTGTTCATTGTCAGAATTTTCATGACAGGACAACACACTGCTATGGTCTTCATTCACTTCTTCTGAAAACTTATTATATGAGGAGTATTCATGTAAACATGAATCATTGTCTTCATCATTTTGAACACATGCCTCATTATCAGTGTCAAAACATATATCAATTGGATACCCCAAAATAAAATCCACATTTGAGGCATACCTCTGCAAATCAGCAGCTAGTAGTTCTGATATTTCTTCACTGCTCAGTGAACTTTGGACTTCACTTTCATTGGTTTTAACCTCTTCTTTGCTGTTGCAAATATCTTGTTCATTGGGAACAAAGGTTGAAGTCTCTCAGCTCACACTATTTTGAACAAAAGAGTCATCACAGGTACTCTCATCCGCATAATAATTGCTCTCTTGCTGATCACAAAACTCCTCCCTATTTTGAGAACAAAAGTCTGTCCTGCCATGCTGATAATAAAACCCATCTTTGAATGCAATGGAAATATCTACAATTAGGTTTTCATCTTTGACATCTTGATATTCATCTACTTCACTATCAACATCATAGTCAACATTTTCATCACAGCTAGAGTCAGCATCACTAATACTTTCAAATTCACATTCTTCAAACTCATTTATCCATTTTTAACAAGTTCAATGCCTTCCTCTTTACACTTTGCAGACCATTCTACTGACTAAGGCATATAAAGCTCTAACAATAAATGAAAATATGAAAACTCTTGGAGTTCCATCCCTTCCGACAACTCATCATATGCATTGGCAAACTTCTCATAAAACACATATATGGATTCTTCACTTATTTGTCCTACATGTCTTTTAAAAAATAATATAACTTGGTCTTGTACTTTCTAATTTAACAATGCAATATCCTTTTGAATTTCTTCAAGATCTACTGGACAACTTTCAGATATAGATGACATATCCTGGTCTATTGGATCTAAGATCTCCATTGCACTATTTATCATCAACACATCTTCTCTATTCACAAAGATTTCCATCTGATTATGCAATCACTTCACATAAAATCATATCATACTTTTGAATTTGATGTTTGAAAAATGTAAAACTAGAAGTATGACCAAAGACTTCAAACCTATATTCCTTCTTTTAGTGACTTCTTCACTTGGCAAGGAAACAATTTATTTCATAAAACTTTTGAGGAATACCTGGGAAAATATTTTGTTTATGTCCTTCTGAACCTCTTTTTGATTTTGTCTTCCACCACTGAATCTTTCGAGCATCCACCAAATCCTTGCTGCAAATGTTCCCAACTGATCATAAATCTTCTTTCATCTAAGTGCACATTGGTGCAGAGATCTTTTAGAGTCGCCACCCACTATTGTGAGAATGTACAAAACTTTAATTGAACAAGGACAAGCTGGGTTTCAACAAAGATAATAGACTTTCATCAAGTCAATAGGATGTGAGATACTCCTTCAGCAAGAAGATATTCAGAATCACTTCTTAATAGCAACAACAACCAGGCTAGTAAACATGATCTAAAGGACTTTCAGATTTACAAAGATTTATAACTCTTTCCTCAACTAGATATGGTAGACGACTGGATTTATGAACAAACAAGTCAAGAATCAAACTCAACTAGGAACCTGTGTCACTTGTCTGATTTCAAAAATAATCCCTAGTAGAGTCACCAATTTGTTAGGTATTTTTCTTGTAGGGTCAAACTTGGCAAAGGTGTGGGCTTGATTCTCAGTTAAAAGGGGCTCCAAGTTTGCAAGAAAATCCTAATTGATAAGGATTGGATAAGATCATCCTTCTACTTCGAGCTCCATAGGACTCAGGTGGGTATTGCCTATGAATAGGTTACTATATTTCAAGTAAGTTTTTGATTAGTGGATTTGGTCTTCACTGTCATGCTATTGTATTACTCAAATCTACTTCAAAGAAAGATGATTCTATAAATAGCTGAGAACAACCTGTTACAGAATATGACAAGGGAAATTACAAATGTAATAGCATGAACAATGGGATAAGGATCTGAATCCTTCTTCTTTTTGTGAGTACAACTCAAGGAAGGTTAACCTCTAATTCACTCTTCAAGGAATCAACAAACTAAACTATATCACCTAGATACAGTCCTTTCACAATATGCATAAAACTTAAAATAGAAATGAACTGGTAATGATTATTTTGTGTTTGATGACTTAAAGATAACTGCATCACAAATAGCTAACCAGTGCCTATTCCATTGGGCAAAAGAGTCTGAATATAAATCCACATGAATATTTCAAGGAAATATAGTAGAATGTCTTACAAACTACATGCAATCTGGATAGGATGCCTTACAAACTATCCTGTCAATCTTATGGTGTTATCATAAAATCCTAACACATATGTCTACTCTCTAAAACTATTTATGAAATATAATCCTCTCCTTGAGAGAAACTCACAAATAATTAAACAAACTACCTTGTAGTTGGTATGTTTTCAGATGCCTTACAAATAAAATATATAAGAGCAGAACAAAAAAGTAAAGAGACAATAACCATGTAAGATAGACATTGCATTGTATCTTATTGAAAATGAGCCTATCTCAATACATACAAAGCTTGAAATTTCTAGAATTTAGACACAGGACTGGGAAATTTACTCTACAGCAAGATATTCAATATTCACCATTTAGGGGTCTGCTCACAACAGAGCAACCACAGGAACTGGAACAAAAAAAGAACAGGAACCAAGAACCCTTACAACTAAGAAGAGAAGAGAATAAAAAGAAGAAGAAACCCTAAAATCTGTACTTGACCAACTCCTGTCCATTCTGCAATCTAATCTCATTTACTCTTCTTGCTTCTTTGAAAATATGATCTTCTCGGGCATCTCCAAAATCTAATAAATTTATCCTTTTTTGCATAAAATCTGCTCATCTACTGGAAATCTGATTTCTTTGTCCTTTACTCTTCCTTGAAATTCAATCCTCTGTACCCTCTGATCTTTTCATCCACTGAAAATCTGAATCATTCCCTCTATTGGATTTGCAAAATCAATCAATTTTGGAAGAAGAAAAATCTCCCCAAAATCTGGTCGCGGGTTAAAAGCCTTTACTGCTCTCAGCAACTTGATTTGATCTGATTCTAACTGCCATCATTGCATCTGTCATCTTCTAGCATTTCTGAAAACATATTATACTGCCATATTTTGATAAAAAATGAATCTCCCAAACATTTTCTCGTGAGCAGCTCTGTCATTAAAAAATTTCAAAATTTCTCCAAAGTCTGAACTTTATAACTTTTTAAATCTTTTAAAACTTTTAAAATCTACACATGCCACCAGAACCTACCACTTGTCACCATTTCATTTGCTACTCGGACTAACCCATCTTTAACCTCATTCCATCTGGAGATCTAGAGACTACATGAATCTCTAAGTCTCTAAAGCATTTCCTTAACCATGGTTTCATTTAGAGACTTGGAGACATCCCTTTAGTCTCTAGATCTCTGAATAGTCATCTGGAGATTTGGAGACTAGTCTCCAAATCTCATAATGATTTCCTCACTTCATGTTTTTTTATGAGATTTGGAGACTTCCTTTAGTCTCTAGATCTCTAAATAATTATCTAGAGATCTGGAGACTTGGAGATTTGGAGACTAGTCTTCAAATCTCTGAATAATTATCTAGAGATCTAGCGACTTGGAGATTTGGAGACTGAGTCTCCAAATCTCAGAATGAGTTTTCTAGAGATCTGGTGACTTGGAGATTTGGAGACTAGTCTCCAAATCTCTGAATAATTATTTGGAGATCTGGAGACTTCGAGATTTGGAGACTAGTCTCCAAATCTCAGAATGAGCTTTTTCCTTCTAGAGACTTGGAGACTAACTTTATTTGAAGATTTGGAGACTAGTCTCTAAGTCTCATAATGAACTTTTTTCTTTGTGAGATTTGGAGACTAAGTCTATTTGGAGATTTGGAGACTAGTCTCCAAGTCTCTGAATTGCATCTGGAGATTTGGAGACTAAGTGACATGTGTCCCTTTTTCTGCAAAATTTCTTCTGGGCCCACTGGCATAGAAACTGAGGCAATTGCACAAGCTTGGGCAAGCATAGCTTCCAACACTTTGATTTACTTCATATATTTGAAGAGTTTCATATAAACACTTTAAATTTCAAATTTGGGAGCAATGTGGGACTAAACTTTATGAAGCAATGCTAATTTTTATGGCTGCCAGTACTCAGAAGACCATACCTTTTAATTTTCAAATTGGGTTTTTCTAAAAATTTTGTTGTACGATGCACACATGGTCATCTCAAACATATGTAAAATTCAGTGCAACTTAGTTTGTATTTTTTGAGTTATGATAAAAAAATGTGACTATAAATATGAACAATGCACAACCAGAGAATATTGATAATCTGCAAATGGAATGACTCTAGAAAAGTGACTAAACGGGCACATGGGGAGTTGAAAATTGGCATGATGACTCATTTTCATGTCTACAATATGATGCCACAACTAGAATATTACAATCAATCTCTGAGAAAAAGATATAATCATCTAAACAGGGCCTATAACAGTGATTTGACATTTAAACAGAATTGTGCAATTTGACACTTGCTCAAAATGGGACTTCACTAAATGATTCAGGATGATAAAGTAACATCATAGAATGCATGCATATACTAAATGGAGTGTGTTCAACACCTAGAACACCTCATAAGATTCAAAATGACAACTGGGTACATATGCATGAAAAGCATTTAAAGGGCTTCAAATTGCAAAATTTTAACATGGTACTCAAAACCCATGTTGCATTTTTTAGTACCAACACTGATCACAACATCTTATCACTTCTCCTTTGACTGTGCCAAACTACACCAACTACTTCAACAGATCTCAATACCAGATCTCTGCAATTCACATATTCTCTTACAACAAATATTGCACAATTCTACAATTCACTTTCATACTATCTCTCATGTATATATTAAAACTACTACATTACAATAAGGAAAATAATCCTTCCTTTATACCACACTCGAATAATTACAAATGAGTTGGCATACAAATTACAAAATAATTTTTCACACGCTACACAATATTCCATAATTACATAAAACTGTTAGCTTCCAATCAAGATAATTCTTCACTCATGAAACCTTTGACCATGTTGTCACGTCCATGTGCCAATCATTATGTCTTCATCATCTGTAAAACCTCACATGCTTAGATTCTATCCTGATTAGGAGATATCATCCAATTTTCACAAACCGCTTCTCAGGAACACTGTCTGAATATTACTTCCACTGAATTACACATAACTGTCATAAATAGTTGAATTTTCGCATGCTCTCTTAACCATGATCTCAAGAAATATCATAGATTAAGTCCTCAACTCCACATAGCTTGATCTTCAATATCCCACATGCGCTAATATAAACATTGACTGCTTCTCTGCTAATATTCAGTAGATAACTGTCTTGACATCAATAGCAATCACAATCATGAATGCAACAACTGCTATAGATTGGCTGTGAATACTCCCCCATAGGATATATTCAGCATTCATTCCTAACATCCCTACCTCGACCCCTGTCTCCACCTCTGGTAGCTTGGCCTCAGCCACCACCATCATCAGCAAGATCATAGTAAAGAGTTTCCTCAAGGTGAGGAGCAACCTCATCGGGAGCTGTAAAACAAGGATAAGGGTGTTGAGTATTGTATACACCTAAAAATGGTCACCTAGACTATTAGCCCCTTTTGCTAAATCATAAATTGCTTATTCTTGATCAAATCCTTGTGCTATCATTTATTCGATTATTTTCTATGGGCTAACCATCTTATCCTAAGTTTTTATTTATTAAAAGGAATATTTCCTCCCCTTTTAATAAATTAAAAGCCCCCACTTTTCCTCTTATCCTAAGTTGCACAAATAAAGCATTATTCTTATTTTATAAAAAGGGAAAAAACACTTTTTGTCTCATATGGACACAAAAGTCAACTCCTATTTTCTTATTGGAGGATATTTGTGCACAAGGATCAAGCTTCTTTTTTTCTCCACCGTTGATTAAATCTTTTGCCTCTTAATCTCCATGGCCCATTCCTTTTTCATTCCCTATAAAAGGAGAGCTCTCTTCCTCATTTGCACACACAATTTTTATGTTATTGTTATGCTACAGGTTTTCTAGGTCATCTTGGAGCTTTTGGAGATATTCTTGCATCTAGGGTTTGAAGATTTGGAGCATTGTTGGCATTCATCTTGGATCTTCATCAACACTCTATCTTCTTGTCTTCATTCTTGCATCATGTCTTTCTTGCTTCATAGTTAGATTTCATTTCTTGCATCTTTTATTTTCATAGCTTAGCTTGCATTGTACTTTCATTTCCATAGCTTAGCTTGCATCTTCATTCTTAGCTAGCTTGCATTGCATTGCATTTCATTTGATTCTTGGGGATATTGGCATTCTTGCCCTTGTCTTCATTGAATCTCCCATTGCATGGTTTACTAGCAAGGTTATTGGCTAAATAGCTCTAGCTGAGAGCATTCTTAAAACCCTTGCACTCCATGCCTAGGGAGCTATGGATCGATTTGTGAGGACTCATTCTTGAGTTTCCTTGCATGTAATGATCCATAGAAGTGTGACACAATTATAGCACACATTTTTGGTGCCCACCGTGGGGCAACCCACCTCTTGCATGCTGGTTTTGATTATTTTTGGAGCTAACCCTTGTGCAGATTTGTTTGGAGATTAAAAAAAACCCTAGATTTGAAAGATTTGACCATATCTCCCAAACAGCTTGGTGTTCTAGTCTAAAAAATTTTTTGTAGGTTGGCAACATATCATAGAAGATCCAAAAAAAATTTCAGAATTTTCGGAGGTAATTTGTATTTTTTATGATTTTTTTTTTATTTTTCATAAAAAATCAATTTTTGGCACAAATCAGCATATTTTTCAGAAATTTTTATATTTCTGGAAAGGTCTTCAAATTCTACGGGGGGTCCATTCACTATTTTTTTAATTTAGAAATCATATCATAGCTCATTTGGTTGATTTATAAAATCTGGTCTATTTTGGTAAAATGGCTCTCTAGGGTACAAATGAAGAGATTTTTCTAAAAATTTTATATTTTTGGAAAGCTCTCTATTTTTTGATAGAGGTCTCTTTTCTGCATTTTGAGTTTAGGGTCCGAATTCATGTGGTAAAAATTAGATCTTGTTGACTAGGTCAAATGCAAAAAAATTAAAATTTTGTGATGGGTATGCACTTATTTTTCATTATTCATTGCATGATATGAGTTATCATTTGGATTATTTTCTGGTTATCATTGCTCCTAACAATTGATTTTTAGATCTAACCTTAGGGTTTGCATAAATTGGATATATATTGCATATCTTGTTTGCTTGTTCTCTTGTCAAGTTGTGGTTGTAGGTGCTTCTTGCTTGAAATTTGCTAAAATCGCATGTCAAAGAGGGCTACTAATGGTTTTTGCAGGGCTGCCCTAAGCATAAAAACCAAATCAAGTGCTTGTTTAATTGCTTTCTTTATTAAGTGCGGCATATACTAGTTGTTTCCTTTCATAGGCACTTAATACCTTGTTGTAGAAATTTTGAGGTGGTAGGAGAGTATGCTCTTCACCCTTGTGGTGAAACAGAAATCTTGACCCATCTTGGGATTTTGAAAGCAAGGGGGTAATTAAATCTTTGCTTGGTGTGTTTGGGAGAGATTCTTGAGATAGGGGAGTATGCTCTTCACCCTTGTGGTGAATCAAAAACCTTGAACCTCAAGAATTAATCCACTCTTTGTTTAGCTTAGGATCCTTTAGCGGGCCTGCTCTTGAGCAATTAAGAGGAACGACCCAAGTGGGGACAACCTTGTCATCATTTTCCTTGGTGGCGAGTGATTCCAACTCACTATAATCTCAAGGCTATCAAGGACACAAAACCTTGGTAGACATAGTACTTATCTTCATTTGATGTGAGTAACTTGTGGGATTGTGACCATGAGGAAAGCATTAAGCAAGAATGCTTAAGGTACTCTTGAGGCCGCGAGGTCCTAGTCCTTTATGAGGAGCAAGAGGGGTGCTATGAACGGAATCCCTTACTACGAACCATTAGATAGAGGCCACCTTATTTTAGCCGCTTAGCTTCTTGGTGCAAGGATTGATCCAAGTGGACTTACCCGGATCACCCCAAGACACTCACCATATGTGTTCCTTTGGTTGTGTCTTTGACACTTCCATGAAAATGCCAATATCTCTTGTGGGCAACCACTTGGTGTGAGGCAAGGGAGCATCAAGTTGTGGGCCACATTGCTAAGTAATGAGCCTTGTCCTTCTAGGTAGTAATTGCTTGAATTGTCTTCGATTGTGCTATGCCCGTGTAAACGTTCTCAACATTCAAACAAACGGTAGCATTCATAAGGTTCTCTATTTTGATATCACAAGTGCTTGTCTTGGCAAGGTTGCTTTTGCCCTTGTTTCAAGTGTTTTATGACATGTTTGATCCCATACTGTTTGCAAACCTGTCTTTTATCTATTGCTACTGCTTGTCAAACTGAGAAATTGCACTGTTCAATCTACAAATGTGGTCCAAGCGCTTCAAAACTAAGTTTTTCACGTTCACTGGTCAAGAGTCATATGATATTGAAGTATCCTTGCATACCCTCAACCAAGAATCCTGAGTCATTTCTACTCTCCTGTCATTGCTACAATTCGGAGTTGCTAAACTTACACTTTAACCTGCTGTAGAGTGTCCTTTTTTGTTCTTACTTGAAACTGGTTTGTTACCTACATGCTTAGATTTGTTCTAGACTGAAACAAATGAGCTAAAACTATTGGGCTTGAGTTTAACAAATGCTACTCTTGATCACTTGTCACATCACGGTTACCTCTCTAGCTACTTGCTTATTGAGCTTCTTGCTCGCTGCTCGGCTTTAGTCAATTGATTTCTGTAAGTGCTTGAGCACTTTTGACGAGCCATCTCTCTATTGTTCTACTTTGACAAGTGATCTTTATTAGCTTTTCTTATCTCAAATCTAAGAAACTTTTTCTCATTCTATTAGTCAACCAACATCTCTTTTCATGCCAGTTACAACTCGGTCTCAATTTGAGCAGGAGAGTCATCCTCCGTTCAATTATACACAGTTACCTACTCCAACTAGACGTTCAAAAGCACCCATTAGCAACAACAGTTCTAGTTCTGACCAATCTGAGAATTCTAAGGCTACACCGTGGTATAAAGGAGGTTTCCTCTTTTCCACATTCAAGACCCCCAAAAACACAGACAGTGTCTCACTCACTTTGACTGAACAAGAAAAGTTTCAACTCTTGCAAGAACACTTTGAGCGTAAGGATAACCAAACACGCTTAGAAAAAGAACACAATCAACAAAGGATGGATGCTTCTAGGTGCATGGCTTATAGAGGGACATTTCATGAGCAACCTGAGACTAGTAATCATGAGCATAGACCTCTTTTTAACAATGGCAACAATGACAACAACATGCCACCAAGATCTCCTCCAAGGCCAACTTTTGCTATGCCTTCTTTACCACCTAGACCTCCTCCCTCTCAACATGAGGTAGAGGCTAATGATGAGATTTCTAGTGAGGATCTTATGAGATGTGAACAAGATGTGGATTTCCAACGAATGATGCATAAGCTTTTAGAACGTAATGGCGATCAATATTTTCAATATATGACTTCTAGAGGATACAAGCTTCCTCCCGGCTATGATGTCAGACAAATTGTCCAACAAAGAGTACCAACTGAATTGGAAGTCCTTCAAGAAGAATTACGTCAGACAAATCAACGCCTTACCCAAATGGCATTAGAAAGAGAGCCTCCAAAGGTCTCTTTTGTACAATCAATTTGTGCTCTTCCTTTTGATAAAGATCTATACATGGTCTCGTTTCCTAAGGATATTGAGGTTCCTAAATACGACAAGTATGATGGAAATGGTGATCCCCATGACCATGTGTGTCACTTTTATGCTCTTAGCATGGACTTTCTTCATGAAGACACATTTCTGCTACGATTATTCCCTCGAAGCTTAAGAGGACAAGCTTTAGAATGGTTTGCAAAGTTGACACCTCCTTTGAAGACTTTTGATGAGTTGGCTATGCGCTTCACACAACATTATTCTTACAACATCCAACAACCTGTCACTGTGATAGATCTCGATAATCTAAGACAACATCAAGGTGAGCCATTTGCAACTTACTTACAACGTTGGAGGTCATTGTATTCTCGATATCCTCGTCAGCTACCTGAAAGAGAAAAGATTGACATTTTCGTCAACACACTTGTGCCTGAGCTATTTTATGATCTAAGGAAGCAACTGTTCTCCTCCTTCCATGACATGGTTGAAAGTGCATATCGAATTGAGGATGTAGCTATAACAAAAGGGGATATTGTTATTAATAAAGATGCTAAAGGAAATGGTAAAGACAAGAACAAACCTTGGAATAAGAACAAGTATGTTGTTAATGATGGGGTTGTTGATGCTCCTAAAGTTAAAGAGCCTGCTTTCAATCTTTCCAATGCTATCTATGCAGCAAAACAACAAGAAGCTGTCAACGCTCATAGTGCTCCTAAACCTCAATATGCAGATAAGCCTAAGAAGTCATTTCGAAAGTGAGTCTATACCAAGTTGGCAGAACCATACAATGTGATCCTTAAGACTTTGGTTGACAATGGATATCTTATGCTTCCTGATAAACCTGGTAACTGGGATCCGATAAATAAGCCCGATTGGTGGCGAGAGGATTCTTATTGTCATTATCACAGAAACAAGGGACATCTGACAGACAATTGTTTTAGGCTTAAGGATGATATTCAGGGTCTTATTGAGAATGGCACAATCTCCACTGATGGCTTAACTAAAAATTCTGATCACTCAGCTTTCAAAGATCCTCTACCTAAGCATGATAAGGGGGAAACCTCTCAAACACATAAGAAGAATCATGATGCAAAGATCAATTACACGTATCCTTCTAATACGCTTGTGATTAACATGGTAGAGCCCATTGAGAGAGTTCTAATGATGAGGTCTCAAGATGATAATAACACCAATCATGGTAAGCCAAAGTTGATCTTGCAAACACGTGGTAGTTCATCTTCCCGAGGTGAGACACTGAATGCTGTTACTAGGGGGCAAGCCAAGATTGTCCTTAAAACTGCGCAAGATCCCAAGCAAGCTTTGCCTTCCAAAAAAGTGGCTCCTTCAGCCACCCCTAGCTATGATCTTGTCCAACATTTACAAAAGACACCAGCACAGATATCTATCCTTGAGTTGCTTTGGTTATCCCCTTCGCATAGAGAGATTCTTGATAAAGCTCTACGTACAACAAGTGTTCCCAATGACATTGATCCAGATCAATTTCAGGCTATGGTCAACCACATTTCATCTCTGCTATCTCTCTCCTTTTCTGCAGAAGATGACATATCTATTGCTCACCCACATAATCTAGCTTTACACATTGAAGTTCTAGTCTACAATACCCGAGTCCGCCGAGTCCTGATAGACAATGGTGCAGGGTTAAATATTGTTTCTTTCAATGTCATACAACAATTGGGTTTGTCAGAATTGGCTGTGGATTCCAAGAAGAAGATTACTATAAAAGCTTATGATGAAGTGGAAAGATCTTCCAAAGGTCTTGTCACGCTGCCTGTCCGAGTGGGCCCTATCACGAAAGATATTAGCTTCCAAGTATTGGACATCCCACTCGCATATAACATTCTTTTGGGTCATCCTTGGATCCATGACATGCAGGCTATTCCTTCCACTTATCATCAGTGCGTCAAATTTCCATACAATGGCATTGAGGTTGTGATTCCTCGAGACCATACTATTGCTATCAATGCTCTTGCTGCTACTAAAAAATTTGTTCCTCACAATGAACCTACTGATGATCCTAGTACGTCTCTAGTTGCTGCTGAGAAATCATTTAAGATGATGAGCCTTGGTATGGGTGAATATAAACTGGGTTCCTTTGCTTCTATACCTATTTCTCCTAGGTCATATGGGAGACCTTCTGATCACATGAAACCTTCCACTTCTGCTATGGTGATCTTTGATACTTTTGTTCCTTCATTCATTCCTTTAGAAGCAGAAAGAGAAGAACAAGCTATTCAAGAGTGGATCTATAGAGATGATTCAAGAAATACTCCCATGCTCAGTAATTCAGACACAGATATAGATGAGTCACCAATACACACTATGGCTCACATGGGAGATGATCTTCCCTCTACTTCACTTATTTGGGGAGAAAAATGTATATCTACTGATGATATGGATGTTGATATGGTTCATTCTTGTAGTAACCATCCCGATGTGGTTGATGGGTCTTGCGTGGGGTCTGATGAGTTTGTTCCTCGTATTGCCTTAGTGGACCACGCTGGTTCTTCTATGACAAGTCTAGATCTAGCTACTTTTGGATCTTACCCTCTAGGCTCAACCTCTCTTGTTACCAGAGATGACACCCCTCGCATAAATGCTATTGAACCAGTCACTTCATTTCATCTTGCATCAACACCTGTTACTTCTTCCACCAGTGAACTAGCAACAAAAAAGATTGAATCAACAATCAAACATCACAGTCATCAAGTCAAAAGAAAAGAGCAATGGTCAGATGGCGAAAACCACATTGTGGCGGTATCCGCACCTAAGAAAAGTAAAAATAAAAATCTGCTAAAAAATAATGAGTCTCAAATAAAAGATGACAAGCTGATTCTCTACAAAAAAATGGTGCACTACTTCAAGCATGATCACATATCTGTTATACTTCAGCCCATTCCTAGAGCTAAGAACAAAGTTAGTAATGCCTTGGTTACTTCAACATCCATCTTACAAATGAAAAAGCATAAATTTCACTTCAAGTTCCTGGTGGACGAATTACGCTATCCTGCTCACAAATCTTACAATCCTACCATCTTTTCATATCTTCCACCTCATATTCCTCTTGCAAATCCACCACGCCATTCCTTCCGCCATCCCTTACACTTTGCCTTTGTCTCTGGTGACTTGTATAGGAAGGGTCTAGATGGAACTCTCCTTAAGTGTCTAGAAATAGAGGAGTCAGAAAAAGTGCTAGCTAAAATCCACAATGGCATATGTGGATCACATTCTAACGATCCTCTGCTAGCTCAGACATTGCTCAGGGCTGGTTATTATTGCTCGAACTGGTTGAGACATCCTATTGTCACAGTTGCAGCATTTGGGCCTGGGGCCTATCAGTTCTCTACATTAGAGGAAGCAGATTCTTGATGCCCATTTCTGTGTGGGGCATCCTTTGTACATATTTTATGATCCTAAAAAAATTACAAAAAAATCATATATGATGCTGAAAAAAACCTAAAAAGCATATAAAGTACTAAAAAAATGAGCATCCTAGTGAAAACCTAGCAATAGGCACTTTGATGTCTCACCAAAAAAATCAAAAAATTCAAAAAATTCAAAAAAAAATATAGAAAAAGTGCCTTGGTGAAAACTTGGAAACAGGCGCCTTGGTAGCAAAAATACAAAAACAATTTATAAAAAGTCCTTAAAAAATTGCAATAAATCTATCAAGTGGTGAAAACCTGGAAACAGGCGCTACTTGAGACCCTCTGCACCTATGTCTATCAGTCTTGCGTGGCGCTCCTTTGCTCCACTTCTCTCTTTGTCTCTCGTAGCCTAGAATTGATTCTTGTCTTAGTCTAGGGGGCATATGTTGCTTTAAGCTTATCTTGGATCTCTTTGTGCGTCTGGGTTTCTTGGGCAACTTGGTTCCAATGGTATTTTTCAACACCACCCCAATGGTGTTTTTCAACACTACCCTTGCGTCGAGTGTTTCTCAACACTTATCAGATGTCCTACCTGCAGTCTAGTATGATGCGATATTTCTCATTTGCAGATGCAATACTCAAAGTTTGACTCTATGACCTACACACACGCACTTGACTTGCTGAGATTTGTTTGAATTTATTTCTTTGCATGCTGTCTATGATGATTTCTTTGCTGAGTGGTCTCTCCCTGAGAAGTTTTCGATGATGCATAGCTAGAAGACTGAGGGTATGAGAACATGTTTTATTGCTTTTTCTGCTTGTGGGTATATTTTGTTGATCCTAACTGTCATGAGCATTTATGCTGGTCTTACTTGACACTGTGGATTGACAGGGTATTATCCTTGACTGTTTTTGTGCAAGTGCATACTTGTAGCCATCTTGACTTTCCTTGTGTCTCGATGCGAGTATAATCTTGCTATATTAAACTTAGGTAATCTCACTGCACTAGTCATCTTGACCTACATGTCTTTGATGCCTAGGTGAGATTTCCACATTCCTATCTGATAAAGATCATATTCATATCCACATAGTTATGCTAGTGTGTATTGTATGATCTTGCGACGCTACCAATAACGCTCGATGATGAATATTAGATGTCTATTGGCTTTTTAACCTTGCAAGTAAACCACTTTTCATGTAGCTTTCATTTCTTAGGTTCATGTTAGTTTAGTTTTGCATCTTGCATATGGAGAGAGCTCTCCTTTCATTTTTCATGGACTTGTTAATCAGCTGCGCTCACCTTTCGCTTCTTCCCGATCATGTCTTTCACTTTCTTATCTTTCATCTCACATCATTTTCTCTTCATTTCGGGATCCAAATCGAAATCCACATTCACCTTGACCCTTTCTTCCTTCTTCCGTGCAGTTGGCTAACCTTTTGAGGCCTGATCCTTCAATCTTCACTGGGGCATTCTTCACCTCTTCATCTCCATCTCTTTCAACCTTCTAGTCTTTCATTCAAATCCCAAGTTCCAATTCCCCCCTCTATGGCATTTACGAGTTGAGGGACCAATAGGTTCGTGCCCCGTGTCCCATGTGTGGGGCATCCCTTCATTGGTTGATGGTTATTCTATTATCTTTCATCTTTGATTATGATTTCTAGTGATTTGATCATGTTGCTCTTGCTTCTGCATTCCCTCTACTGGATTTCGCTTTCGATCCCGAGGGGGCAGATACATCATATCTTATTGGCTATCTCTTTCCTAAGTGTTCAGTACTGTCGCTACCAGGCTGACCATGCAGGATTTGCTATCTCTTTGCACTTCATTCTTTGGAGTCAGATCGCTACTTGCTTTCCTTCTTGGCTATTTTATTCTTTGACTGCATGTGATCCCAAATCGATCTCACATATGTCAAAATCGCTATTGCTTGCTTTCTTGGTTTTCTGCTTGCCTTCTTGGCTGATCTATTCTTTGACTACATGTGTTCCCAGATCGATCACACATTAGTCAAAGAGGGGCAAAATGTATACACCTAAAAATGGTCACCTAGACTATTAGCCCCTTTTGCTAAATCATAAATTGCTTATTCTTGATCAAATCCTTGTGCTATCATTTATTCGATTATTTTCTATGGGCTAACCATCTTATCCTAAGTTTTTATTTATTAAAAGGAATATTTCCTCCCCTTTTAATAAATAAAAAGCCCCCACTTTTCCTCTTATCCTAAGTTGCACAAATAAAGCATTATTCTTATTTTATAAAAAGGGAAAAAACACTTTTTGTCTCATATGGACACAAAAGTCAACTCCTATTTTCTTATTGGAGGATATTTGTGCACAAGGATCAAGCTTCTTTTTTTCTCCACCGTTGATTAAATCTTTTGCCTCTTAATCTCCATGGCCCATTCCTTTTTCATTCCCTATAAAAGGAGAGCTCTCTTCCTCATTTGCACACACAATTTTTATGTTATTGTTATGCTACAGGTTTTCTAGGTCATCTTGGAGCTTTTGGAGATATTCTTGCATCTAGGGTTTGAAGATTTGGAGCATTGTTGGCATTCATCTTGGATCTTCATCAACACTCTATCTTCTTGTCTTCATTCTTGCATCATGGCTTTCTTGCTTCATAGTTAGATTTCATTTCTTGCATCTTTTATTTTCATAGCTTAGCTTACATTGTACTTTCATTTCCATAGCTTAGCTTGCATCTTCATTCTTAGCTAGCTTGCATTGCATTGCATTTCATTTGATTCTTGGGGATATTGGCATTCTTGCCCTTGTCTTCATTGAATCTCCCATTGCATGGTTTACTAGCAAGTTTATTGGCTAAATAGCTCTAGCTGAGAGCATTCTTAAAACCCTTGCACTCCATGCCTAGGGAGCTATGGATCGATTTGTGAGGACTCATTCTTGAGTTTCCTTGCATGTAATGATCCATAGAAGTGTGACACAATTATAGCACACAAGTATAATAAGTATGATATCCATCAGTAAACCCTCCATTGGTAATCTCTGGGTGGTACTCCCAGTCCATAGGAGCAATTTGCAAGATCTCATGTAGTGTTGTCTGATAAATAAGTTGTGACCCCCACTGGGCCTCCTCATCCCTGATGCATGCATATATAGCTATTTCCTGAGAGACACCCTATACCCTACCATACTATCTAAACACATGAGTGATCAAAAACCTCTAAAAAATGTATCTGGTATGCCCAATGAGTTACCTTCTCTAAAAAAAATAGGCATATTCTTGACGTCTGAGGGTCATCCCTCACAATCCAAGTAAGGTCTCCAAACAACATCATTAATGTCATCTAGTACTTGCCGCCAGTACTCTAACTTGCCCAGATAGGGCTGCTATAATAAACCAGAATACATATAAATGTAACGTAGGCCAGTGTCACACTACCTATCTACTATCGATTGTGTGATAGGGATGTGCTCCCATGCCCAAACCTGAAGAATAAGGATGCCAACAGTCATAGTGCGAGAATGATGATACACAATCTTGTGGAGCTCCCTGTATAAATGATGCAGGAGCATCCCAAGGTAGTTGGCTATCCTACATGTTTGGGAGATTTGATGGAGTCATGTGGACTTATTTTCATGTTTGAGGGGTTTGGTAGAGTTGGATAAACCCACTTGGGTCTTGGGTAATTGGTTTTGATGTATTTAATGGAACTTGGCATGGTTTTGGTTGCTTAGCATGGCCTAGGGGAGCTCGGCCTTGCTTAGGAATTTGGTGCCTATTTTAGGTCGTATAAGTAATTTTCCACAAAGTGTTAGAGGCTGAAAATTTTAGAGATTGAAGAGGACCTATATTTCTACCTACATTTTGAAGCAGGAGTTCTAATTCATCCGGAGCTAGGAGATATCATGATTTTACTAAGACATCTATTTTGGGAATTTAATTGTTGTTGTTGGCCGACTTGTGGCATTTAATTTCGGTATTGTATTTAATTTATATTCAGGGCCGACCTGTGGCTTAGAGTGGTATAAGTAGGGGTTGTGGGGGAAGTCTTTGGTCATTATTCATCCACTTGGGAGAAGAGGAGGTGGATGTGGAGCGAGTTTTGAGGAGAGCTAGTAGCTGCGGCTTGGGAAACAAGGAGATTGCTTGGTGGACTTGCGAGCACAAGTTTAGATTTTCCTTGGGGGTTCCTACCAGTGTGTGGATCTAGGCTAGCTAGGGTTTTGGTTTGGATCTTGTGAGATCTTGTGGATTTTCTATTGTAATTGCATTTTATTTGGCCGTAACCCAGAAGGCCTTACAGTCAGGCATGTTGGATGAAAATATGATGATTCTATTATGAGTATTGGCATTGTGTGGATCTATATCTCTGTATTGTTATTGTATTCTATTGTGTGGTTATTATCTAGGGGCTAGAAAATCTCCATTAGGGATTCTCCTACCTTGCACTACATCAAGTGGTATTAGAGTGAAGGTTGTTCCTGAGTGTGTGGACAGAGCGCCGAATGGGAGGCAGTTTGCACCAGGACCTTGGGTGGAGTTTATCATAACACAGTTGTTCCTGAGTGTGTGGACAGAGCGCCGGATGTGAGGTAGTTTGCACCAGGACCTTGGGTGGAGTTTATCATAACACAATTGTTCCTGAGTGTGTGGATAGAGTGTCAAATGTGAGGTAGTTTGCATCTGGACTTTGGGTGGAGCAAAGGTTGGATCTAGTTGGTGATTTGCTGCAGAGGGTTTGCGAAGATCTTAGAAGATGGCTCTAAGAAGATTGGACCCTGAGATGATTGCAAAACTCCATGATGTGGTGGAGAAGAATATTTCAAAGAATTTTTCTTGGTTGGAAGCTAGATTGACTAATTGAGTTAAGGAAAGGATGGTTGAGAGTGATCCATCTCTGGATAAATTTCATAAGAGAGTTTGAGAGATCTTGAAACCATGGAGCTAGAGTCTACCAATCAGGAAGCAAGTTGTCTGGCTGATTAGAAGACTTGTTTGAGAGAGAAGAGGGCATAGCAAGGTTGATATGGAAGTTGGTTTTGTTGATCAGTGTGTGGAGGTTGATGTGGAACCTGTGGAGAAACTTGTGGATGTTTCTATGGAGCTTCCTAACCTTGTTGATGTTGTGATTGAGGTTGGTTTTCATGATCAGTTGGTTGAGTCTGACATGGAAATTGTGGAGCACTTGGTCATGGATAATCAGTTTGATAAGGGTGATGATCCATATGTTGGTGATATGGATGTTGTTGGTGTGGATTCACTAGTTGTTGATGTGGTTGAGGATCTACATGATACTATAGATCTGTATGTTCCTGATGTGGACCTGTTGGCGGTTGACATGGTTGAGGATTTACATGTTGCTCCTATTATGGTTTGAGCTTACATGTTGGTGACATGGATTTCATGTTCAAGGATATTTTTGTTGTTGGTAGTGATTAGCTACAGAGAATGTTGGTGAGGCACTATGTTCAGTTTGTTCCTGGGAGTGAGCATGTTGATTGGATGGTTGAGATTCTAGTGGTTGACAGATGGATGCAAATTTGGGTGATTTGCATGTTGGTTATATTGTCCCTATTGGAGTGGAAGCCTTTGGTGAAGATGAAGATGGTTTCAGATATTTCATCTGGCGTCAAAGTATGAGGCATACTTCTTTTCGCACCTAGGGAGTCTGATGCAGGAGCATCCTAAGGTAGTTGGCTATCCTGCATGTTTGGGAGATTTGATGGAGTCGTGTGGACTTATTTTCATGTGTGAGGGGTTTGGTAGAGTTGGATAAACCCACTTGGGTCTTGGGTAATTGGTTTTGATGTATTTAATGGAACTTGGCATGGTCTTGGTTGCTCAGCATGGCCTAGGGGAGCTCGGCCTTGCTTAGGAATTTTGTGCCTATTTCAAGTCATATAAGTAATTTTTCACAAAGTGTTAGAGGCTGAAAATTTCAAAGATTGAAGAGGGCCTATATTTCTACCTAATTTTTGAAGCATGAGTTCTAATTCATCCGGGGCTAGGAGATATCACTATTTTACTAAGACATCTATTTTGGGAATTTAATTGTTGTTGTTGGCCGACTTGTGGCATTTAATTTCGGTATTGTATTTAATTTATATTCAGGGCCAACCTGTGGCTTAGAGTGGTATAAGTAGGGGTTGCGGGGGAAGTATTTGGTCATTATTCATCCACTTGGGAGAAGAGGAGGTGGATGTGGAGTGAGTTTTGAGGAGAGCTAGTAGCTGCGGCTTGGGAAACAAGGAGATTGCTTGGTGGGCTTGCGAGCACAAGTTTAGATCTTCCTTGGGGGTTCCTACCAGTGTGTGGATCTAGGCTAGCTAGGGTTTTGGTTTGGATCTTGTGAGATCTTATGGATTTTCTATTGTAATTGCATTTTATTTGGTCGTAACCCGGAAGGCCTTACAGTCGGGCATGTTGGATGAAAATATGATGATTCTATTATGAGTATTGGCATTGTGTGGATCTATATCTCTGTATTGTTATTGTATTCTATTATGTGGTTATTTTCTGGGGGCTAGGACATCTCCATCGGGGATTCTCCTACCTTGCACTGCATCAATAAATGAGCCAAGATACAGCTCCCCCAAGTAAAATGATGAGGTGATCGAATCATCTCCTCTATCATTCAGGACCGCCCGCCTATAAAACCATGCTGACCCTAATCAAGCATCATCAGTCCTCTAATAAGTCTAGCCAAGTATACAAGAAGTGGTGCATAGTTGACCACCATGTGGTCCCAACTGAGGTAACATATAGCAATGGTATCATCCTGGAACAATCTACGAGCATCCACCATAGTTGCAGGACCAAAGGCCTCGTACTCCACTCGGGACCCCATCACAGGAACATGAAGTATGTGCTAGATGTCCTCTGGGGTCACAGTCATCTCACCAGTCTAAAGGTGGAAGGTATTATGCTCTGAGTGCCACCTCTCAGCCAATGTTGTTAGTAATTCTTGATTCACCCGAATGTTGGATAAATCGGCTAAACTCCATAGTCCACATCGCATAATAGTGCGTTGGTCAGCTGCTGAGAGATGCTGATGCAACTCTTGGATCTAAGTAGGTTGAGGACATCTAAAGGCAATAACATAAAAATGTGTTTGCACAACAGAAAATAGGGGCACTATGTCAGCATTAGACAAAGAAATTTGATGAAAATTTGCCTAAGGAATGCAAAATAGACAAGAAACTTGGCTCAAAATTCAAAAAACAAAAAATGATCATGTTTTCCTAGATATGATCCAAGAAACATGAGATGTGATCTTTCAATGGGATGCGAGCCAAGAAATCTTAGAAATGGCCCAAGAAATTTGGGATGCGATCTGGAATCTGGATGCGACCATGTTTTGACCAAAAATGACAAAAGGACAAATTGACTATGAACTTGATTGAATTTGACTAGATATGACCCAATAGGGTGTGATTTGGGAAATACTGGATACGATCTGGAATGTTATGAAAAATAGGATGAGACATGAGATTTACCGTGTGCGATCCCGCATATGGTATGTGATTGAAAACTAAATTGGCTATAAAACATGTAAAAATGCATGAAATTCAAATTTTCAAAATTGACAAGGATCGTTATCAGGTACTCATAGGTGCTGCATAGTGAGATGGTCGGTCATGTCACCTGGCTAGCTTGAATCGGTGCTTCTCCATAGGGAAACCCATCTTCACTCAGAGCTCAGTAAAAATCAAAGATAGAAAGTGAAAATGAATAGTAAAAATGAAGTTTTTGACCAATTTAAGCCTCATGAAGGCCCCAGAGCCTTAAGGAACATTCATTCTAAGACATCACAGATGCTTCATATCAGGACCGAAATCAAAACAAGTGATCTATATCACTTAAATGCAAGAAAAAAAGAGTTACAGAGAAAAGTCAATTGTCAGAATTCAAAGGTCAACTATGGTCAAATTGCAGTCAAACAGGGGCAAAATGAGTAGAAACGATGTTGTCAACATGGTAAATCAATGCAGTAAAGAATCTCACTCTGATCAAAGGTCAACAAAAGTTAAAGTTCAGTCAAAAGTACTTAATGAAGACTATACAAAGCATAATTAGTGCCTAGAAAGCTCACTAGAAGCTATAAAAAGTGATTTTCTCACTCATGCATCAAATTTTCACATCAAGATATTTCTTAAACACAAGTCAAACTTGGTCAAATCTCTCATATTCTTGGTTAGAATTGGTCAAATAGTGTTCTGTTAACACTAAAATTGATCCTAATTGCTTCATAATTGATTTTCTCCTGATCCAGATTCATTCTAATCACTGTAATTCTTCATAAATGCTTGAAAACAATGATTATATCCTAATTTATTATGATTTCAGTCCTGAGGGGGCATAATCATACTTAAATTCAAATTCTTCAAGTCAAATTCTTTAACACTAGGGGCATGACAGTTTCTTCAATCGAGTTTATGTTGTTAATCTTTACGACATTGATCAATTTCATCTCTTCAAATCAAATTGGTTATTTGTCAACATGTTCAGTTACTACAAACCAAATGTAACTCAAATTTATTTTCAGAATCTCTTATCAGTTTTCATTCAATCAAGCTCAAAATCAATATTATCAATTCTCGTCCAATCAAGTTTAGAATTGGTGATTTTCTAATCAAGTAGGATTTCATTTGATCAAGTTCGTAGTTCTCAAATTCATAGTAGTTCTCTTGATTGCTCTATAAATCTTTCACAGTGGTCCTCACTACTCTCTAAATCTTTCAGAGTGGTCCTCACTCCTCTCTAAATCCCTTGAGTTCAGAGTAGTTCTCACTACTCTCTAAATCTCTTGAATCTATTAGTTTCATTGAATCATGCTTTAAATTAGAGGACTTAGGCCTTGTTAGAATCCTCAACCCTGTTAGGAGTTGGTATTACAAAATATGAATGTATGCAAGATGATCCCACTTCCCAAACATGCAATATACAATGATAATCTTTAATACAAAAGATAGTATACAAAAACCTTTTATTGCTATTGAATATCTTCAATATTTTGATCTGTCTTTTAAGCTCTTCACAAAAATTGTCATCAAATTGCACTACTCTAATCATACATCATATTTTGTATAATACATCATAATATAATTCATCATCATACATCTTACAACTCTTGCAACTTTGTATTATGAATTAATTTCCTTTATACAAGCTATCACAAACATAGCTTTCCAATCAACTTACACATTTCCAAAACATAACATTACTTCATGTTGACTAAGGTTAACATCTAGGATGTCATCCCTAACCAGTTAATTCATTATTTTGAAAAAAAAATCCCTTAACCCAAAATATTCATTTACTCATCGTTGCTCTATTTTGTTAGCTCAACATTGTTTCTGCCAAAATAATAATAACTATGTTCGTACAGGTCATACATTCTCGCGCTGTCAGTTGTAGCTTCTCCATACTTCATAAAATCTTTACTCAAGTTCATTTGTGCTAGAAATACTTCTGTGAACGTCGCTAATCAAAATAGTCACTATGTTGATTGATAAATCCTGTTATACTTAGATAATTTTCTTAAGTTATCATCCCAAAATTTTGTCCTTGAATCATGTTGTCCTAATACTAAATATATTTTTCCATAATGACAACATCATGATATCCTACTTAGCCAAATTTCCAACAGACCTCTGATAGTGCACTTCCCATCCTTGAACTGTAAGTGATATCCTTTGTCAACAAGTTCTTCAACAGTCAACAAGTTGTGCTTAATTCCTTCAATAATCAAGACATCATCAATATTACTTTTACCATCAGGAGAAATTGAACCTACTCCAATAATCAACTTAGGAGTGTTATCACCAAATCTGACAACACCACTATCATATCTAGTTAGCTGAACAAACTTATCTTTATCACTAGTCATATGATGTGAACAAACACTATCAATGATCCATTCTAATTTCTTCTCAACATGAGAAACTATGGCTCTTTCTTCATGAATAGGCTCATTATATTTAATAGAAAAAAATATAATTTCATTATTATCCACAAAATCATCATCAGATACATCTTCACTAGCATAGTAACATTCCTTATCTTTGGAATAATCAGGCCTAACAAACTTAGGCTTATTCTTAGGAACCCTTGTAGGACATCTAGATGAAAAATGACCAATCTTGTTACATGAGAAACACTTTAGGGGTAACTTACCTTCAAATTTACCTTTTCCTCTCTTTTCTCTTCTTGAAATTAGGGCCACAAGTTCATCTAGTTTCCTCTCTTCTTTACGCATTTACGCACAATCAGTATCATAATCTCCAAGTTCTATATGTCTATTACCTCTATCAGTTATCACAAGACTTGATAAAGCCCTTTTTTCATTATGCACAATCACCTTAAATGCAAATTCTACCTTAGGTAATGTATCCTCCAATTTTGAAGCCTCAAAGGTGGTCAATTTAGGAATCAACATCTCTCTACTAAATTTCCTTGTTAGTGGAATCATTTCTTCAATATCTTGAAATTTAGTCTTATATGTAGGTTTCAAGGATCTAATAATCTTAGTGATCACTTCTTGTTCAGTATATGTTCCTCCTAAGTTTTTTATTCATGTAGCAACCTTTGTAACCCTGTGTACATATGTTGTAACATTCTCATCATCTCACATTTTTATAATCTCCATTTTAGTCTTCCAATTCTATAATTTTTCCTTCTTAGTGTACTGATCTCCTTCATATAGTGCCTCTAGCCTTGTCCAAATCTTATGTGTAGAATCAAGGTCCTTTAATTCTATAAATTCAGCCTCAGACAATGCATTAATTAAGGATTCTCTTGCAACCATATTGCAAGAAAAACATTTATTTTCATCCTCAGAAGAACTTCCTAATTCATCTTCAGTCTTGATTTCCTCATCCCTCTTAGTTTTCATCTAATAATCAGTTCAAAAACATAGCAAATGAGTTGTCATCTTATTCTTCCAACTATCAAAGTTTTCAGTGTCAAACTTTGGACTCTCATTCCTATAGTAAGCCATCTTCAGGATCACCTCAAGATGTTATGATTTCTCTCAGAGGACCACCAGCTCTGATACCAATTATTAGGAATAAAACAATTGAGGGGGGTGGGGGGTGAATCAGTTGTGTGCCAAATATTTAAACTTTAAACTTATAAGCAAATTACTTAATGCAAATCTGAAAACTTCAAGAACAACACCAAAACACAAGTATTTGTTGTCAAGGAAAACCTTGTTAAGGAAAACACCCTAGTGTGAATTATGCCCACAAAAAATGCACTATAAATATAGCATCCATGTTAGGAGACCTAACCTTGTTAAGAGATTATTATTACATTAACGCAAGGGAGGATGGGGAGAGGGGCCAATGGCACACCCTAACCAAATCTACCTTTTAGAACAACACGCAGAAGCCACAAAAAAAACAAAAGTGAGAGAGAGAATGTAGATCAGTATGATATATTATCTTTAAATTGATTCATACATGTCAGGCTATAAGGCCTTCCTGGTTTAGGCAAGATATTACAATCAAGTACAAGAGTCCTCAAACATGCAAGGATCTTCCAACAACCTCTAATCTTCTATCTTCTATCTCCTATCTCTTGTCTCCTGTCTCCCAAAAATTGACTCCTAAACTCTAACCAACAATTACCTTTATACAAGAGGCTACCGAGCCAAGTCGGCCTTCAGATCCACAATCAATGGAAGGGATGACCAAATCTAGGTCTACACACTTCCCAATGATGGATACCAACATTAAATTCATGACCCAAATTAAATGCACAAGTTAGCCTCAAAAGAAATCCAAAACAAAAAAATCAGTAAGCAAGGAAACCGAGTGCCAAACAAGCATCACCAAGCGCCAGGGAAATTCACCAAGCACCAGAGAGATAACTGACCAACATCGGTGAACAAAGGAAACTGAGCAACACTAAACCAACTCAGTCAAAGCAAGGACCGAGCAACAAAAAAAAAATCAAATATGTTTTGGTGACACAAGATTGCCAAGACCCCGAGATGCTCCTGCATCAGACACCTGGGGTTATTTGAAAATGATTTTCTAAATCATGAAATAGGTATGGTCTGAGCTGCATCTAACTCAGACTGTGAAATCCATGAACTATCTTCAATCGGTCTATTCTTCCACTTTACCAGATATTCCATATACTATTTTCTTCTTGTAATTCTGTCGATTCTTTGCTCCAAAATCTTTTCAACTTCTTCCTTTTGTTTCTTAGGATAATCCATCAGTACTATCATGTCTTCATCAGGTTCATGATACTCATATAAATTATCAATGTTGAATATAGGTGATATATTCATGTCATCAGGTAACTCAATCTCATATGCATTTCCATTGTCAAATTTTCTCAAAATCTTGCAAGGGCCAAACTTCTTCATTTTTAGCTTCCCATATGTTCCAATGGGAAATCAACCTTTCTTCAAATGAACCATCACTTAATCACCAACATCAAAAATCTTATGTCTTCTTGATCTATCATATTTGTCTTTCTATTTCTGATTACTCTTTTCTAGCTTAAATTTTACATCTTCATGCAATGTCTTCATGTACTCAACAAATTTTACCCCTTCAGCACTTCTCTTTCTTTCATCAACAATGTCTCTCAAATCTTATATACCTCTCAGCTGTATTCCATTTACAATCTGAAAGGGTGTTTTTCTAGTACTCCTATTCACTAAAGTATTGAATGCAAACTCTACTTGTGCCAACACAAAATCCCAATTACTTGGTGTGTCTCCAACTAAACATCTCAAAAGATTTCCCAAACTTCTATTCACACCTTCTATCTTTCCATCGGTCTATGGGTGAAATGTAGAACTATATTTCAACTCACTGCCAAAATTTCTCCAAAGAGTCTTCCAAAAGTATCCAAAAAATTTATTGTCTCGGTCAGAGGTAATACTCCTCAATAATCCATGCAATCTGACTATTTCCTTAAAGAAAATATCTGCTACATGTACTGCATCTGATTTCTTTCTACAAGGTATAAAATGTGCCATTTTAGAAAATCTATCCACAACAACAAATATAGAATCATTACCTCTTACTATCTTCGGTAAGCCAAGAACAAAATCCATACTGATTTCAATCCAAGGTTTCTCAGGTACAATAATTGGTGTATACAATCTAGTATTCTGACTTACTCCTTTTGCAACTTGACAAACTCCACAAATTTTCACAAATTTCTGAACATCTTTATACAACTATGGCCAAAAGTATTTCTCCTTAAGAAAATTCAATGTCTTATCAACACTAAAATGTCCAGCCAAACTACTACTATGTTTCTCCTTTATCAAATTAGTTCTCATTGGTCCTCTCAGTATACACAACTGAATACCTTTAAACAACATACCTCCTTGCATAAAATATTCATCCCATTTAGTACTTTGTTGATCTTGAATAGGTGCTCTGCACTTTCTCCACAGCTCATAAAAATCAGGATCAAATTGATGCAGGGGCATTATATAGTACTTGGTGAATCTGCATGGAGGTGTGTTGTTTTGGTTTTGTGGTACTTAGTTGTAGCTTTAGCTGATGGTCTCAGTTATTGAAGGAAGCTTAGTCACTAAAAGAACTTGGTGAAAATGGTACTCAATGATGTTTGTGTTACTCGATCATGCTTGGCTTTCTTGGTTGTTTCACTGGTGCTCGGTTGTTTCTCTGGTGCTTGGTAGTTCTGGTTTACTGACTGGAGTTCTTGGTGATTTGGTTGGCTGACTTGGTGCATTTATTGATGGTAGCTTTTGTTGCATTCTCCTATGTAGATCTAGAGGTTGACATGGAGAATTGAATAATTGTAAGGCTATTGAGAGCTGACTTGTATTGCATTTAATATTTGTTTGTATGAGTTAATTATGTCATCCAGCTGACTTGTGGCTGAAGATTAGTATTTAAAGAGTGTTTGGGTAGTTGTTTAGAAGAGCCTAGGTGGAAAATAAAAAGTGAAGTTGTGGAAAAGATAGTGTAGATCTGGATCCTACGAGATCTAGTAGATCAGATTGAATTATGATAGTTGTCATAGCAGAGCTAGTGGTTTGCATGCTTGGAGACAAGGAGATTTCTTTGTAGCTTGTGAGCACAAGTTCAGATCTACCTTAGGGTTTCCATCAGTTGCTAATTTGTCTCAAAACTAGACTTGCTAGTGTTGGATTGGATCTTGTTGGTCTTGCAGAACTATTTCTGATTATAATTGGCCCTAACTTGAAAGGCCTTATAGCTAGGCATGTTAATGGAAATCAAGTTGAAACATTTATTGTGCTGTGTTATTCCAATGTGTTGGTAATTGGCTACAAAGTTGGACTATCCTTCATTGGATCCATCATTCTTGATTGCATTAGAAGGTATCAGAGTGAAGGTTGTTCTTGAGTGAAGGTTTACCTAGCAAGGTTGATCTTATGAAGTTGATCTTGTTGATGAAGAGATCGTATGATCTGAGTTGAAAATATGTGACATTGAACTTGTGGAATCTTGACCTGGTTGTTCATGCAATGTAGCAGGTTGATCTAACTTGCATAGAACTTGGAGGTTGTCACAAGGTGGTTGGTGTAGGGTTTTGTTTCTTTGAGTCTTCTTATCTTTAAGGATTCCTTCGAGAAGATTGGACCTTAGAGCGATTGTAGATCTCTGTGATGCTGTGGAATCAAAGATTATAGAAAAAGTGAAATCTGATTTTAGATCGGAGATGGAGCTGATGAAGAATGAAATGATTGTTGAGATCATGAGAGCTATGACTGGTGTACCTCAAAATGTTGTTACTAAAGATGGTTATGAGGAAGTTGATGAAGACTTTGAAGCTATTGGATCTAGTGGAGATGACTGAAAAGATAGATCTAGTGAAGACAAAACTAGTCAGTTGCATAGATCTGGAGCTCAGTTAAGTAATAGTTACCAAATAGAATTTTCTACTTTCTCTAGTACTTTGAAACCAGAGAACTTGATTGAATGGATAGGTGAATTAGAAGATTTCTTTGAGCTTAAAGAAATTGAATATCCTCTAAGAGTGAGGTTGGCACATACTAAGTTGAAAGGACATGTTGTTCTTTGGTGGAAAGAATTACAAAGAGATAGAGAAGATGAAGGTGAAATGAAGATCAATCGGTGGAGGTTGATGGTGACTAAATTGAAAGCTAAGTTCTTATTTGCTGACTATGAGCTTTCCTTGTTTAAGAAGTTTTAGAATCTAAAGTAGAAGGATCTAACTGGTGAAGACTATACTAAGGAGTTCTAAAAGCTTACTATTCGGTCTAGACATAGAGAATTTTGTAAGGAAAAGGTAGCTCGGTATGTGAATGGTTTGAGATTCAATATCCAGGATGAGCTTGGTATGTTGAAGATTGATTCAACTGAAGATTCTTATCAGTATGCTCTGAAGGCAGAAGATAATTTGAAGAGGAAACAACATAGTAATCCTCAAGGGAAGGAAAAGATTGATCACCTGGTGAAGGATAAACCAACTACAGAAGATGAACTGAAACCTGTAGAACTAAAGAAGAAGATAGGTAGAGTTATCTTTAAGGTTACTTGTTATAACTATGGTGAAGAAGGATACCGTTCTTTTGAATGTACATAGAAGAAGCTTAGTGACCGATGGACTGCTGTGGTGAATGAAAATGTTGAGAATGAACCTAAATCTGAGAACTTACTGGTTCAGCGAACATTTCTCAGTGCAAAGGAGGAACCTTGTCAGAGGAGTAACTTGTTCAAAACTTGGTGCAAGTCTGGAGGTAAACTTTGTGATGTTATTGTTGATAATGGTAGCACTAATAACCTTGTTGCTAAGGATATGGTTCAAAAACTTTGTTTGAATAGAATGAAACATCCTTACCCTTATAGGATTGGCTGGTTACAAGATGATCATGCTTTGGAAGTAAGAGAACAATGCTTTGTTCATGTTCAGATTGGCCAGTATAAGGATCGTGTGGTATGGGATATTATGGAGATGAATAGTTTTGATATATTTCTCAGTAGGCCTTGGCAATATGATTGCAGAGCTCTGTATGATTGTGTTAAGAATGTGTTTATTGTTGAGAAGGATGACATGAAGTTTTCCATGATGCCTTTGTTGGATACAACACTCAAAAGGAGGAGCTTGAGTATTGGTAACTGAGTTGAGTTGGTAGATCCTGAGAGCAATGATGATCAGTTTGAAGAATAAACCTATGTGTTATCAAGGAAAGACTTGAAAAGATAGAGGAAGCAAAAGTGGAAGAGTATGCAAGATAAAAAGCTGGAGGACATGTATGTGAAGAACCAATTCGGGGTTTATGTGTTGAATCCTAGAAGATGTTCTTCCAACATATGAACATCTTTTCAAACCTGGGGTGTCTAATGCAAGGGCATTCTAGGGTACTCAGTGAATCTACATGGAGGTGTTGTGTTGGTTTTGTGGTACTCAGTTGTAGCTTTAGCCAATGGTCTTGGTTAGTGAAGGAAGCTCGGTCACTAAAGGAACTCAGTGAAATTGGTACTCGGTGATGCCTATGTTACTCGGTCATGCTTGGCTTGCTCAGTTGTTTCACTGGTGCTCGGTTTTTTCTCTAGCACTTGATAGTTCTAGTTTACCAACTAGAGTTCTTGGTGATTTGGTTGGCTAACTTGGTGCATTTATTGTTGGTAGCTTTTGTTGCATTCTCCTATGTAGATCTAGAGACCAACATGGAGAATTTAATAATTGTAAGGCTATTGAGAGCTGACTTGTATTGCATTTAGTATTTTTTTGTAGGAGTTAATTATGTCATCCAGCCAACTTGTGGCTGAGGATTAGTATTTAAGGAGTGTTTGGGCAGTTGGTTAGAAAGTTGGGAGTGGCAGATGAAAAGTGAAGTTGTGGAAAAGATAGTGTAGGTCTAGATCCTGCGAGATCTAGCATATCAGATTGAATTCTGATAGTTGTCATATCAGAGCTAGTGGTTCAAATGCTTGGAGACAAGGAGATTTCTTGGTGGCTTGTGAGCACAAGTTCAGATCTACCTTAGGGTTTCCATCAGTTTTTGATTTGTCTCAGAACTGGACTAGCTAGTGTTGGATTGGATCTTGTTGATCTTGCAGAACTATTTCTGATTGTAATTGGTCCTAACTTGGAAGGCCTTATATCTGGTCATGTTAATGTAAATGGAGTTGAAACATTTATTGTGTTGTTTTATTCCATTGTGTTGCTAATTGGCTGCAAGGTTAAATTGTCCTTCATTGGATCCATCATCCTTGACTGCGTCACAAATTCATAAGAATCTGGTGTAGGAGCACCTAGGCTAGCCTCCATGATTAGTGTGTTTTTGGCTTGTACTTGACTCTAGCCAAGTCAAGAATTTAGAATAGGTTGTTTGAGGACCTTATTAGGTCTCTTTCTATGTTGGCTAAGTGAATTAGTCACTAGGACTAAGGTCACTAATTAGCATTTGTTAGTTGCTATTTCAATTTCCTAGTATAGGAATAATAAGATTGAATCATTAATGTGTCTTAGGCTTTAGAGTTGTTAATGGTTTTAAAGATTCCATTATGTTCATAAATGACCTTGGATCCTCAAGACATAGGAGGTTATGAGTCCTAGAATATAGGATCATGACATAAATCAAAGTTGCCAAGTATTGAAAGGAAGTTGCCATAAACATTGGAAATTATTGCAAAGAGCTGCATGCATATGAGCATCTTTGGATTCCCAAAAGTTTAGGAGTTGGTACTCAAACAAAAAGCCCTAAAATTAAGGAAAATGGAATCTAATGACACCAAAAGTCAAAAACTTGAGATCTTCATACATTGTAATAGTTTGGAATAGAGAAAAGAGAGCTCTGCAAGCATTTTAACAGAGATTTTTTGGTGTTTGTGTTTATAGTCATACTTTATGGATTTAAAAGCTAAATATAATTATTTTTTATGGTTCTATTGACTATTAGGATACTTTTTCATTTGAAGAGAAAGTCTTTTTGAGTTGATCTAAGTGCTGGTTTTTGGTATTCTAGTTCAGGGAGTCCATTTTTAGCTTGTTTTGAGTAGTTTAGAGAGTCATGGCTCCTCCATGAAATCTAACTGTGGATAAACATTCATGTTAGATGGAAATGGTAGAGGATTCATTTTTTTATATATTTTTAAGAGTTATGAGGTTTGAAAGCATGAGGAACTATTTGATATGCTAGGCCCTAGGCGAGTTTGTGAAGCTCGGTTAGAGGTCTAGAGGTGAAAGAAGTGAAGAAACATTGCAAGGTTGTATGGATCCGTACTACTCTAGGAATTTTTCATGAAGTTAAACATCATATATAGCCATTTTTTGAAGATATAAGTCATACCAATCATTTTGGATTTGGTTTGAACAAGTTTGCTATCAAAATCATAGTTAAGTCCTAGAAATTAGGCCTATTAGGCCTCTTGTCCTAGTTTATAGGAACCCCCTATACGGTCACTGTCAGACCTAGAAAATTTGTGAATATTTTAAAACTTCCAAAAGGGTATCCAAATCAAGTCTTATTTTTTTAATTTTTTTGGAAAATTTTTGCAAGAAACAACAAAAGGTGACTGGTAAGGGCTACTAGAATAGGCCTATTTTTAAGGTCAAATCATGGTGAATCATGGAAGCCGATAAGAAGATGTTTCTAGATCCTTCCAAAATGGATCAAATAGACAAGAATAAGGATTTTTTCATAATGGATAAGACCTCTACAATGTGGAAGCAAGTTTGTGGAGTATTGAAGTCAGAGCCTTCTAAGTGAGTGTGGAGAAGTGAACCGAACCTAGGGTGTTGATCTTCCAAGGCATAGTGTTAGTAGATTAATTCTTATAACAAAGTTTTAATAGGCCTTAGTTAAGGATATAAGCCTATTTGGAGATCCTATTAAAGGATAGGATACTAGGAGTCAAGATAAGTCTCTTGGAGGGTGTGAGAACAAGCCTTGAAGTTATCATACATCATATTGGTATCAGAGCTTGGTTGATCAAGCTTGTGGTTAATGTTTCAATATTCTAAATCAATAGGAGAGAATACACTAGATAAATCCATGGTGACTAATGCTGAATTAGAAAATAATGTTGAGGAACAAGAGGAGGATAACAAATTTCTAAGGCAAAGACTAGCTCAAATGGAGCAGCTCTTGGGTGAAGTCCAAGACAAAGTAGATAAGGTCAAGGATAATATTGACCAAAAGGAAGAAGTTGAAGCAAGGGAGAAGGAATTAGAGTTTTAAGAAGAAGCACCAAAACCTGAACCTATTCTTCTTGAAGAGCCATTCTTAAAGGCATTAAAAGCATTGAGTGGTAAAGATTTGGAAGGTGTCCCACTATTTAGTGGACAAATGGATCTAGATTCAATTGTGGATTAGATTGATAGCATAGAGAACCATTTTGAATGTGATGGTATCTCTGAGGCAAAAAACATTATGGTGGCCTGGTCTAGACTAAGAGGTTCTACTCTTACTTGGTGGAAGTTTGTGCAAACTAAGAGAGAGGAGGATGGAAAAGGTACTATTGTGACATGGAAGGGTATGGTATCCAAAGTCAAGGAAACCTACCTTCCTGATGACTATGAAGTCCAAATGCATAGAAGGAGACACAATCTTAGGCAAAAATATTTGGATGTCCAAGCCTACACTGAGGAGTTTCAAAAATTATGTTTGAGGTCCAAGGTAGTTGAAGAAGAGAGCATTAAGCTTGCAAGATACTTGAATGGCCTCAAATGGTCTATTCAAGAGGAGATGAGTCTAGTGAACTTCAAATCCATTAGGAAATGCTATCAAATGGCCTTGAAGATAGAGGAGAAGAGAAAGAGAAAGCAAGAAACCTCCAAAGGCAAAGGCAAAGGAAAAGATACCAAAGACCAAAGAGGTGGCTATGGTGGAAGAAGTTCTGATTCAAGAGCTCAAGGTGAGGTAAAGTTCAGTGAATAGCAAGAAGGAAGCTCAAGTAGAGGTGGTAGAGGAAGGAATTATAACTCTAGATTTAGAGGAAGAAGTGGTGGTTCATCACAAGGTGGAAGAGGCAATTATTTTTCCAATATGAAGTGCTACCATTGCAATCAAATGGGGCACCCTACCTATAGGTGCCCAGAGAAAGGTGGTTCATCACAAGGAGGTGATAAGAGGACTAATTTAATTCAAGATGACTCCAATGTAGTAGACAAACATGCTGAGGTACCACTAAATTTAGAGGAAGGAGAGAACCTTATGATGAGGAGGACTCTAATCAAGGAACTGGTGAAGGAGGAGCCAAGCCAAAGGAGATCTTTGTTTAGGATCAAATGTAAGATAATGGGGAAAGTATGTAGGGTCATCATTGATTCAGGCTCTACTAATAACATAGTGTCAAAGGAAGCAATCAACAAGCTCAAGTTGACAATAATATCCCATACCAATCCATAAAAGGTCACTTGGCTTAACAAAGGCCAACATGTGTTAGTGAATGAGAAAGCATGGGTGGAGTTCTCCATTGGAAGGTACAAAGACAAAGTGTTGTGTGATGTGTTTCCTATGGATTCATGCCATTTTATCTTAGGTAGACCTTGGCAATTTGACTGCCAAGCTATACATGATGGAGGGAAGAATTCCTATTCTTTCAAGAAAGATAATGTAACCTTCAAAATTTAGTCATTGTTGAAGGATGCTAAAGTGAAGACAACAGGTCCAAATGTTCTTATGGTAGGTGAAAAGGGGTTCCTACAAACCATGGAAGAGAGTGAAGGCATAGGCTATGCATTGGTGTTGAAACCAAGCGAGGGAGATTAAGGCAAGGTAGCCAAGAAGACTAAATTACCAAGGGAGATTCAAGGTATGTTGCAAACTTACCAAGGCATTGTAAGTAATGGACAACCTTTAGCCTTACCCCCTCAAAGAGCCATAAGCCCTATGATAGACCTTATCCCAGGAGTTACCCTACCTAAAAAAGTTTCTTACAAGATGACCCCTCAACAAAATGAGGAAATAGCAAGGAAAATACAAGAGCTCTTAGACCAAGGCCTAATTAGGAAGAGTATTAGTCCATGTGTTGTACCCACCATACTTGCACCTAAGAAAGGAGGAACTTGGAGGCTATGCACTAACTCAAGAGCTATCAATAGGATAACCATAAGGTATAGGTTCCCAATCCATAGGATTGAAGACTTAATGGATTGTTTAGGTGAACCAAAGTACTATAGCAAGATAGACTTGAAGAGTGGCTATCACCAAATAAGAATCCATGAAGGAGATGAGTGGAAGATAGCCTTCAAGACTAATTAAGGGTTGTATGAATGGCTTGTCATGTCATTTGGTTTGTCAAATGCCCCCTCCACATTCATGAGGCTCATGAATGAAGTTCTCAAGGACTACATAGGAAATTTTGTAGTTGTATATCTAGATGATATACTGATTTTTAGCAAGAAAAGGAGTGAGCATTTGGAACATCTTGATATTGTCTTCAAGAAGCTGCATGAGGAGAAGTTGATGATCAACTTGGAGAAGTGTGAGTTCATCAACTCAGAGTTAGTGTACCTTTGGTTTGTCTTATCACATGGCAATCTAAAAATGGATAAGAGCTAAGTGGAGGCTATCATGAACCTACTCCAAGGTCAGCAATAGAGGTAAGGAGTTTTCATGGTCTTGCACAATACTATATAAAGTTCATAAGACAATTTAGTGCAATTTGTGCTCCTATGTTGGATACTATCAAAGGAGGACTGAAAACCAAGTTTGTTTGGAATGAAGATGCTAACAAGAGCTTTGAGTTGTTGAAGGAGAGGATAGCTACCCAACCTATTTAAGTGTTGCCAAGCTTTGAGAAGCTATTCCCCATTGAATGTGATGCTAGAAATGTAACAATTGGGGCTGTTCTAAGCCAAGAGGGCAGAACAATGGCTTTCCATTCTGAAAAGTTAAGTGAGGCTAAGAGGAAGTACTCCTCATATGACCTAGAGATGTATGCATTGGTCCAAGCTTTAAGAAATTGGAGGCATTACTTGCTTCCCAATGAGTTCATTTTGTATTCAAATAATCAAGCACTTAGTTTCCTAAATTCACAAGAGAAGTTAAGTCACAAGCACATGAAGTGGGTTGAGTACCTACTATACACACTAAATAGTACACTCTTCTAAATCATTGCTTCCAAGAGAATCCATGGATTGGAAACCTTGAGAAATCAATTTAGAGCTCCCTAGGCATGGAGTGCAAGGGTTTTAAGAGTGCTCTCAGCTAGAGCTATTAAGCCAATAACCTTGCTAGTAAACCATGCAATGGGAGATTCAAATGAAGAAAAGGGAAAGAATGCCAATATGTCCAAGAATCCAAATGGAGATGAAATGCAAGCTATGCTAAGAAAGGAAATGCAAGCTAAGCTATGGAGATGAAAGAACAAGTATTACAAAGCCTTACTAATTAAGCTACATGAAGTAATCTAAAGCACAAAGAAAACTAAGCTAAATATGAAGCTATGAATGCTATGATAATGCAAGAAATGAAACTATGATAGCATGTAGATGCAAAAGCCAAGAATGCTCCAAATCTTCAAAAGCTCCAAAGTGACCTAGAAAACCTGCAGCATAACATTAGCATAAAAAGTTGGGGATTTAGAATGAAGAAGAGAGATCTCCTTTTATAAGAAATGAGAAGGAATGGACCATGGAGATTAAGAGGCAAAAGATTTAATCAATGATGGAGCATCAAAGAAGAGCAATCCATGTGCACAAGTATCTTCCAATGAGAAAATAAGAGTTGACTTTTGTGTCCATATGAGACAAAAAGTGCTTTTTCCCTTTTTTAAAATAAGAATAATGCTTTATTTGTGCAACTTAGGATAAGAGGAAAAGTGGGGGTTTTTTATTTAATAAAAGGGGAGGAAATTACTTTTAATTAAATAAAGACTTAGGATAAAATGGTTAGCCCATAGAAAATAATCGAATAAATGATAGATCTAGGATTTGATCAAGAATAAGCAATTGATGATTTTAGAAAAAATGCTAGCAAGGGGCTAATAGTCTAGATGACCATTTTTAGGTGTATACATTTGCACCTCTTTGACTAATGTGAGATCAATTTGGGATCACATGCAGTCAAAGAATACATCAGCAAAGAAGGCAAGAGATAGCGATATGAATCCAAAGAATGAAGTGCAGAGAGATAGCAAATCCTGCATGGTCAGCCTGGTAGCGATAGTACTGAACACTTAGGAAAGAGATCGATAGTATTAGGACTCAAGATAAGAACTAATATGTCAAGCACAAAGATAGATCGATCAGAGCAAATGGAATGGTCAAGCATATGCTCTGGAGAATAGCCAATAGGATATGATGTGTCTACCCCCTCAGGATCGAAAGCGAAATCAGGTAGAGGGAATGCAAAAGAAAGAACAACATGATCAAATCACTAGAAATCATAATCAAAGATGAAAGAATGATAGAATAACCATCAAGTAGTGAAAATATGCCCCAGTTTGACTATAGGATAAAGATGAAGCAAAAAATGAAATAGAAGACTAGAAGTTTGAAAGAGATGGGGATGAAGAAAGAAAAGATGCCCTAGTGAAGATCGAAGGATCAGGCCTCAAAAGGTCAGCCAACTGCATGGAAGAAGGGAAAAAATGACTTTTATGAGCAAGGTGAACTCGAAGTTTAGTTTTGATCCCAAAATGAATAAAGAATGATGTGAGATGAAAGACAAGAAGTGAAAGACATGATCGGGAAGAAGTGAAAGGTGAGTGCAATTTGATTAACAAGTCCATGAAAGATAAAGGAGAGCTCTCTCCATATGCAAGATGCAAAACTAATTTACATGAACCTAAAAATGCAAGCTACATGAAAAGTGGTTTACTTGCAAGGTCACAAAGCTAATAGACATCTAATAATCATCATTGAGTGTTATTGGTAGCATTGCAAGATCATACAATACACACTAGTATAACTATGTGAATCTAAATATGATCTATATTAGATAGAAATGTGGAAATCCCACCTAGGCATCAAAGACATGTAGGTCAAGATGACTAGTGCAGTGAGGTTCCCTAAGTTTGATATAGCAAGATTATACTCGCATCAAGACACAAGGAAAGTCAAGATGGCTAGAAGTATGCACTTGCACAAATAGTCAAGGATAATACATTGTAGATCCCATTGTCAAGTGGAACAAGAAAAAATGCTAATGACAATCAAGATCAACAAAATATACCCACAAGTAGAAAAAGAAATAAAACATGTCCTCATGCCTCGGTCTTCTAGCTCAACATCATCGAAAACTATTAGGGGGAGAACACTCGGCAAAGAAATCAGCATAGACAGCACATAAAGAAAGAAAGTCCAACAAGTCTCAGCAAGTCAATTGATTTAAGTGTGTGTGTGTAGGTCATAGAGTCAAATTTTGAGGATCGCATCTGCTAGTGAGAAATATTGCATCATGCTAGACTATGGGTAAGACATTTGATAAGTGTTGAGAAACACTCAATGCTAGGAAAGTGTTGAAAAACACAATTGGGGTGGTGTTGAAAAACACCATTGGAACCAAGTGGCCCAAGAAACTTGAATGCACAAAGAGACCCAAGATAAGCTAGAACAACGTATGCCCCCTAGACTAAGACAAGAGTCAATTCTAGGCTAGGAGAGGCAAAGCGAGAAGTGGAGTGAAGGAGTGCCATGCAAGACTGATAGACATAGGTGTGAGGGTCTCAAGCAGTGCCTATTTTTAGGTTTTCACCACTTGATAGATTTTTTTAGGACTTTTTTCAAATTTTTTGTATTTTTGCTACCAAGGCACCTGTTTCCAGGCTTTCACCAAGGCACTTTTTCTAATTTTTTTGAATTTTTTGCATTTTTTTTTTTTTTTGGTGAGACATCAAAGTGCCTATTGCTAGGTTTTCACTAGGATGCTCCTTTTTTCAATACTTTTTATGCTTTTTAGGATTTTTTCAGTATCATATATGAATTTTTTTGGAATTTTTTTAGGATCAATAAAAATATATACAAAGAGCTCAAGGACCTTAAGCATAGAACTTCTGCAATTGTAGAACATTGATAGGCTTGGTAAGCTCCACTTCCTCTAATGTAGATAACTAAGAGGCACTGGACCCAAATGTTGCTGTGATAATACAAGGTCCTAACCAATAGGAACTAGCCCTAAGCAATTTCCAAGCTAGCGTAAGATCGTTAGAGTGTGGTCCACATATACTGTCATGGACTTTAGCTAGCACTTCATCTAACTCCTCTATTTCTAGACACCAAAGGAGAGTTCCATCTAGACCTTTCCTATATAAGTCACTAGAGATGAGGGTAAAGTGTGAGGTGTGATGGATGAGATGGCGCTTCATATTATGTGTGAGATTTTCAGGAATAACATGATTGTGGAGATAGGAAAATATGATGGCATTGTAAGGACTATGAGCAAGATAGTGTAATTCTTCCACTAGGAACTTAAAGCGTGATTTATGTTTTTTCAATAAAATGGATGTCAAAGTAACCATGACATTAGCAATTTTATTTTCAGATAAGTTCACCATGTTCTTATAAAGAATCAACTTTCATCTTTTATTGAATAATCATCATTTTTTAGCAAATCTTTATTTGTACTTTTGTTAGGTTTAGATACCGCCACAATGTGGTTTTTGCCATCCGACCATTGCTCTTTTCTTTTGATTTGATGATTGAGATACTTTATTTTTGATTCAGTCCTTTTTGTTGCTGGTTCACTGGTGGAAGAAGTAATAGGTGCAATGGCATGTTGATCCTGGGTGGACCAAGCTATGAGATCTGATTTTGCAAGATGAAATGAAGTGATTGGTTCAATATCATTTATGCGAGGGATATCATCTTTGGTGACAAGAGAGGTTGAGCCTATAGGGTAAGCTCCAAAAGTGTTAAGATCTAGACTTGTCATAGAAGGACCAACGTGGTCCACTAAAGCAATACGTGGATTAAAATCATCAGACCCTACGCAAGACTCATCAACTACGTTGGGTTGGTCACCATAAGTATGAACCACATCCATTTCCATATCCACTATGGAAGAGCCATCAAAGAGAGTATCCCATTCATATTCATTTGAATCTATTGTTATGCTTCTACTAGGATGCTTGCACCAAGAAGGTTTAGGACCTTTAGAAGTAGAGGCTTCAGCATCATTATTTTTGAGATCTCCTCTTTTCATTAACTAAAAAATATTCCTACGTTGTCTAGCTCTGGGATCAAATTCATTATCTCTAGACATAGAAGCTTCAGTTGAATCATGGGTAGGTATGCTTTCTTCTCCCCAAAGGAGTGAAGTAGAAGGAAGATCATCTCTTATTTGAGCCATAGTGTGTAGTGGTGACTCATCTGTATCTATGTCTAAATCACTAATCATGGGAGCATTGCTAGAACATGTAGGGAGGTCATCATCGGCACCATATCCTAGACCTATTGTAATCTTAGAGGGTCGGCCTTTAGTATGACTCAAAGGCTCGACTAGGGTGTGCCCATTATCATTTATAGGTCTGTGACCTTCATAGCCCATTTTTTGCAAGAATTTATAGCCTTTACCATAGTGCTTAGGAGAAATAGGAGTAGCAATGGTGGTATTGTCTTCCTCTTCTCTATAAATCCATTCTCTAATAGCTTGTTCTTCTCTTTTTGCCTCTAGGGGTATGGAAGCTTGAACAAAATTACCAAAAATTATCATGGCTGAAGCAGAAGGCTTCATCTTATCAGAAGGTTTACCATATGATCTAGGAGAAGTAGGCATAGCAGTAATGGAATCTAGTGTACTCACCCATACCAAGGCTCATCATCTTAAAAGTTTTCTCAGCAGTAGCCAGGGATGCAGTAGGATCATTAGAGGGTTTTTTGTGAGGAACAAACATTTTAGCAGCAACAAGAGTATTGATAGCAATAGTATGATCCCCGGGGATCACAATTTCAGCTCCTTTATGTGGAAATTTGACACACTGATGGTATGTAGAAGGCACAACTTGCATGTCATGGATCCAAGGATGACCCAAAAGAATGTTATAAGCAAGTGGGATGTCCAATACTTGGAACATGATCTCTTTTGTGACAGGGCCCACTTGGACAGGTAGCATGACAAGACCTTTGGAAGATCTTTCAACTTCATCATATGCCTTTATAGTAATTTTCCATTTAGGATCTACAGAAAATTTTGACAAACCCAACTATTGCACCACATTGAAAGAAACAATATTTAACCCTGCACCATTGTCTATCAGGACTCGGTAGACTCGGGTATGGTAGACTATAACTTCAATATGTAAGGCAAGATTGTGAGGGTGACTAATAGATACATCATCTTCTACAGAAAAGGATAGATAATGAGGTGATGAGATGTGGTTGACCATAGCCTAGAACCTCTCTGGGTCAATGTCGTTAGGGACATTAGTTGTATGCAAAGCCTTTTCAAGGATCTCCTTGTGAAAAGGGGATAGCTCAAGCAACTCAAAAATAGATATTTGTGTGGGTTTCCATTGCAACTGATGGACAAGATCATAGCTAGACAAAGCTGAAGGAACTACTAGTTTGGAAGATGAGGCTTGTTTAGGATTAGGAATAGTTTTAAGGACTAGTTTAGCTTGCCCCCTAGTAATAGCATTCAGTGCCTCACTTCAGGAAGATGAACTACCACATGTTTGTAAGACCAACTTTGGCATACCATGATTAGTTTTATTATCATCTTGAGGTCTCATCATAAGAACACTCTCAATGGGCTCCACCATGTTGATCACAGGCGAATCAAAAGTATATGTATAGTTGATCTTAGCATCATAATTCTTCTTATGTGCTTGGGAGGTTTCACCTTTGTCATACTTAGGTAGAGGATCTTTGAAAATTGTGTGATTAGAATTTTTAACTAAGCCATCTACGAGAACTGTGCCTCCCTCAATGAGATCTTGTATAGCATATTTAAGTGTGAAATAATTTTCAGTCTTGTGTCCCTTGTTTCTATGATAGTGGTAGTAATGATCCTCTCTCCACCAATCAGGCTTAATAGGTAGATCATAGGGATGAGTTTTCTTAGGAAGTGTAAGATAATTATTTTCAACCAAAGTCTTACAAGAGTGTTGACAAACATGCCAATCTTTTCCCTTTCAGGTAGCTGACGAGGATATCGATAATACAATGACCTCCAATGTTGCAAATAAGTAGCAAATAACTCTCCTTGGTTTTGTCTCAAAGCACCAAGATCTATCATGGTGATAGGCTGTTGGATATTGTATGAATAGTGTTGTGTGAAGTGCATAGCCAACTCATCAAAAGTCTTCAAAGGAGGTGTCAACTTTGCAAACCATTCTAAAGCTTTTCCTCTTAAGCTTTGAGGGAATAATCATAGCAAAAATGTGTCTTCGTGAAGGAAGTCCATGCTAAGAGTGTAAAAGTGATGCACATGGTCATGGGAGTCACTGTTTCCATCATACTTGTCATATTTGGGAACCTCAATATCCCTAGGAAATGGGACCATGTATAGACTTTTATCAAAAGGAAGAGCACAAATTGATTCTACAAAGGAGACCTTTGGAGGCTCTCTTTCTATTGCCATTTGGGTAAGGTGTTGATTTTTCCGATGGAGTTCTTCCTTAAGGACTTCCAATTTAGTTGGTACTCTTTGTTGAACAATTTTTCTGACATCATAGCCAGGAGGAAGCTTGTATCCTCTAGAAGTCATATATTGGAAATATTGGTCGCCATTGCGCTCTAAAAGCTTAAGCATCTTTCGTTGGGAGTCTTCATCTTGTTCAAATGCAATAAGATCCTCACTAGAAATATCATCAATGGCCTCTTCCTCATGGTGAGAGGGAGGTGGTCTAGGAGGTGAAGAAGGTACATCAAAATTCCATCTTGGAGGGGACCTTGGTGGCGTGTTGTTTCCGTTGTTGCCACTAGTGCCAAAGAAAGGTCTATTTTCATAGCTACTAGTCCTGGGTTGTTCATGGGACATCCCTATTGAAGTCATGTGCCTAGAAGCTTCCATTAAGCTTTTACTATACTCTCTATCCAAGAGTGCTTGTTTATCTCTTCGCTCAAAGTGTTCTTGCATACGATGATATCTCTCTTGTTCGTTCATAGTAAGTGAGACACTGTCTGTGTTTTTGGGGGTTTTGAACATGGAAAAGAGGAAGCCTCCTTTATACCATGGGGTAGCCTTAGAATCCTTAGAGTGGTTAGAACTAGAACTTTCATTGTGAGAAGGTGCTTGTGAGCATCTGGTTGGAGAAGGTAACTGAGTGTAATTGAATGGAGGATGATTCTCCTGCTCAAATTGAGATCGAGTTGTAACGGACATGAAAAATAATTGTTGGTTGACTAATAGAATGAGAAAAAGTTTCTTAGATGTTGAGATAGCCAAAATCCAATGATGATCACTTGTCGACATAGAATAATAGAGATGGCTAGTCAAAGTGCTCAAGAACTTACAACAGTCAATTGACACAAGCCTAGATGTGAGCGAGAAGCTCAATTAGCAAGTAGCTAGATAGGTAACCATGTTTTGACAAGTGATCAAAAGTGACATTCGATAGTCTCAAATCCAATAGTTTTAGCTCATTTATTTCAGTCTAGAAAAATCCTAAGCATGTAGACAACAAGCCAGCTTTAGATAAGAACAAGAAAAAGACACTCTACAGCAGGTTAAAATGCAAGTGTAACAGCTTTGAATTGCAACAGTAATAGGACAACAAAATAACTTAGGATTCTTGGTTTAAGGTATGTGATGATGTTTTAGTATCATACAACTCTTGACCAGTGAATGTGAAAAACTTAGTTTTGAAAGCAATTTGGTTAATTTTGTAGATTACAAGTACAATTTCTTGGTTTCAAGTACAATAATATCAGGAAGTAGACAAGTTTGCAAATAGTAGGTGATCAAACATGTCATCAAACACTTGCACAAGGGAAAAAGAAACCTTGCCAAGACAAGCAATTGTGATATCAAAACTGAAAATCTATGAGCATTATCGCAATGTTTGTATGTTCAAGAACGTTTGCATGGGTATATAACAACAAGAATAGTTCAAGCACTTGCTAGCCTAAAAGGACAAAGGCTCAATACTTAGCAACTTGGCCCACACTTGATGTTCCATTGCCTCACACAAAGTGGTTGCCCATAATAGATGTTGGCGTTGTCATGGAAGTGTCAATGGCACAACCAAAGGAACACAGATGGTGAGTAATCTTGGGGTGATCTGGGTTATTCCACTTGGATCAATCCTTGCACCAAGAAGCTAAGTGGAAAAATAGGGCGGCCTCTACCTATGGTTCTTAGTAAAGGCTTCCATTCATAGCACCCCTCTTTCTCCCCAAAGGGACTCCTTACCTTGCGGCAAGTAATGGACCTCGCGACCTCAAGAGTACCTTAAGCATTCTTGCTCAATACTTTCCTCATGGTCACAATCCCACAAGTACTCACATCAAGAAAAGATAAGCACTACGTCTACCAAGGTTTTGTGTCCTTGATAGCCTTGAGATTATAGTGGGTTGGAATAGCTCGGTATTAGCTTGTCCCCACTTGGGTCATTCCTCTTGGTTGCTCAAGAGTAGGCCTGCTAAAGGATTCTAAAAATCTAAACAAAGAGTGGATCAACTTATGAGGTTCAAGGTTTTTTTTTCACCACAAGGGTGAAGAGAATACTCCCCTATCTCAAAGCTTTCTTCCAAACACACCAAGAAAATGTTCAATTACCCTCTTGCTTTCAAAATCCAAAGATGGATCAAGATTTTCTGGTTCACCACAAGGGTGAAGAGCATACTTCTCCTACCACCTCAAAATTTCTTCCACAAGATATTAAGTGCCTAATAAAAGAAACAACTAGTATATGCCACACTCAATAAAGAAAGCAATTAAACAAGCACTTGATTTGGTTTTTATGCTTAGGGAAGCCCTACAAAAACCATTAGTAGTCCTTGTGCATTTGAAGCTTTGACATGCATTCTTTTGGCAAAATATTTCAAGCAATAAGAGCACCTACAAGCACAACTTGTTAGCCCCACAATGGTTAGCACATCAAAAATCAGATAATCTACAAGTAAAATAGCTGATCAAATGGTAAAATCTGAGAATGAAACTAGCATGGTTGGATTAGGCTTGAAAAGACCTTTCCAATGATATATCACACTTCAATTTTTGATAACATTTGCAAAAATTTCTCAAAAATAGGTGCCCATTTTCCAGAGCAGCACGGATTTGAAAACGCTGAAATTTTCAAAAATTTAGGAAAACTAAAAACAATAAACAAAACTGACAAATATGGAATTCTAGTCACTGTCTGTCATAGAATTTCATGTGAGATAGTACCAAACCATGTGCAAGAATGCATAAGCTCACACAAGAAAGTACAGAACCTCACATGAGAAATCACAAGCCCGCGCAAGAACGTATGCTGGCTCGTGCGAGAAAGTACACTGGCTCATGCGAGAAAATACACAGGCTCATGTGAGAAAGTACTTCATCATGCAAGGAAGTGCTACAGATAGAAAATCTTTGCGTGATATGGTGAGAAAACTCGCATGATATTCCGCAATAGTGATGCACAGAAGTACGGACAGCGTATGAAAATTGAAAAAAAATTTAAAAATAGCCGAAACCTGTAGTGGAAATGCAAGAAAAGAAGGACAAAATAGAGTTGTTCTGCCCCATGGTGGGCGTAAAAAATGTACACACTAAATAGTGCACTTCTCTAAATCATTGCTTCCAAGAGAATCCATGGATTGGAAACCTTGAGAAATTGATTTAGAGCTCCCTAGGCATGGAGTGCAAGGGTTTTAAGAGTGCTCTCAGCTAGAGCTATTAAGCCAATAACCTTGCTAGTAAACCATGCAATGGGAGATTCAAATGAAGAAAAGGGCAAGAATGCCAATATCTCCAAGAATCCAAATGGAGATGAAATGGAAGCTATGCTAAGAATGGAAATGCAAGCTAAGCTATGGAAATGAAAGAACAAGTATTACAAAGCCTTACTAATTAAGCTACATGAAGTAATCTAAAGCACAAAGAAAACTAAGCTAAATATGAAGCTATGAATGCTATGATAATGCAAGAAATAAAACTATGATAGCATGTAGATGCAAAAGCCAAGAATGCTCCAAATCTTCAAAAGCTCCAAAGTGACCTAGAAAACCTGCAGCATAACATTAGCATAAAAAGTTGGGGATCTAGAATGAAGAAGAGAGCTCTCCTTTTATAAGAAATGAGAAGGAATGGACCATGGAGATTAAGAGGAAAAAGATTTAATCAATGGTGGAGCATCAAAGAAGAGCAATCCATGTGCACAAGTATCTTCCAATGAGAAAATAAGAGTTGACTTTAGTGTCCATATGAGACAAAAAGTGCTTTTTCCCTTTTTAAAAATAAGAATAATGCTTTATTTGTGCAACTTAGGATAAGAGGAAAAGTGGGGGTTTTTTATTTAATAAAAGGGGAGGAAATTACTTTTAATTAAATAAAGACTTAGTATAAAATGGTTAGCCCATAGAAAATAATCGAATAAATGACAAAACTAGGATTTGATCAAGAATAAGCAATTGATGATTTTAGCAAAAATGCTAGCAAGGGGCTAATAGTCTAGATGACCATTTTTAGGTGTATACACCTACAAGCTTACACCTTCAATATCAAGCACAAGATAGGTGTTCTAAACAAGGTGGTTGATGCATTGTCAAGAAGAGCCCTAACACTCCAAGAAATTTAGTTGAAATGCATGGGGATAGATCATTTCAAGGATCTATATGCAGATGATGAGGACTTTGCTAACATTTACAAGGTATGTGCTAAATACAAGAATCATTTTCATAGTAAATATACTGATTATACTTTGCAAAGTGATATCTTGTTCAAAGGGAATCAATTGTTTGTTCCTAGAGGCTCTATTAGAGAGAATTTGATTCAAGAAAAGCATAATGGTGCTTTGAGTGGTCACTTTGGGATCACTAAGACTGAAGACCTTGTTTCAAGGTTTTACTTTTGGCCTAGAATGAATATTGATGTTAGGAGGTATGTGGAGAGTTGTGTAGTATGTCAAAAGGCCAAGGGCACTTCTACCAATGTTGGTCTTTATTAACCACTACCAATTCCTACTAGGCCATGGGAATGCTTAAGCATGGATTTTGTAGTTGGGTTACCCAAGACAAGTCAAGGAATGGATAATGTTTATGTGGTTGTAGATAGGTTCAGCAAGATGGCTCACTTTGTGCCATGCAAGACCACAAATGATGCAAGTCAAATAGCATCTCTATTCTTCAAATAAATTGTGAGAATTCATGGGTTACCTATTAGCATTGTGTCAATCAGGGACACTAAGTTTATGAGTCATTTTTGGAAGACTCTTTGGAAAATATTGGGCACCAACTTATCTTTTGGATCAGCCTACCATCCCCAAACTGATGGTCAAATTGAGGTTTTTAATAGAAGCCTTGGGAATCTTCTAAGATGCTTGACTAAAGAGTATGGTCAGTAATGGGATCAGTTGATTGGGCAAGCTGAATATGCCTACAATGACACCTTGAATAGATCCACAGGGAAGAGTCCATTTGAGATAGTTTATGGACTACATCCAAGAGGTGTCTATGAGTTGAGAGATCTGAAAGATGGATTCAAAGCAAGTGGATATGTAGATGATTTTGCATTTTCTATAAAAGAGGTTCATGAAACAGTGAGGAAGACATTAATAGACAACACCAACAAACACAAAGCAAAGGTGGATGAAGGTAGAAGGATAGTTGAGCTCAATGTTGGTGATCTTGTCATGGTGCATCTAAACAAGTCAAGGCTGAATAAAGGAGTACCTCACAAGCTACAAATGAGGAGGATAGGACCCTGTCCTATATTAACATGGTATGGTGACAATGCTTACAAAGTAGACCTGTCAGATGACAGCGGATTGTCAAATGTTTTCAATGTTGCAGACCTTGTGCATTATAAAGGGCCTCAAGAAGACATGGAATGGACCATACATGAAGTGATCAGGGATGTTGAAGACTTACAACTCCCTCCTACTATAGATACAGGACCAGATAGAGTACTAGACACCAGGGTCTATAAAAAGACTAGACTCAAGGAATATAAAGAACACCTCATTTAGAGGTATGGGCAAAGTGTTGCTGATGCAATTTGGGTCAAAGAATCAAAGTTTAAAAGGATGGGCATTGATCCTACCATCATCAATCCAAGGATGGATTGAAGTTCTTATTTTTGGGGAGGATGGTTCAGGAGCACCTAGGCTAGCCTCCATGGTTAGTGTGTTTTTGGCTTGTACTTGACTCTAGCCAAGTCAAGAAGTTAGAATAAGTTGTTTGAGGAGCTTAGTAGGTCTCTTGCTATGTTGGCTAAGTGAATTAGTCACTAGGAATAAGGTCACTAATTAGCCTTTGTTAGTTGCTATTTCAATTTCCTAGTGTAGGAATAATAAGATTGAATCATTAATGTGTCTTAGGCTTTAGAGTTTAGAGAGTCATGGCTCCTCCATGAAATCTAACTGTGGATAAACATTCATGTTAGATGGAAATGTTAGAGGATTCATTTTTTTATATATTTTTAAGAGTTATGAGGTTTGAAAGCATGAGGAACTATTTGATATGCTAGGCCCTAGGCAAGTTTGTGAAGCTCGGTTAGAGGTCTAGAGGTGAAAGAAGTGAAGAAACATTGCAAGGTTGTACAGATCCATACTTCTCCAAGAATGTTTCATGAAGGTAAACATCATAGATAGCCATTTTGTGAAGATATAAGTCATACAAATCATTTTGGATTTGGTTTGAACAAGTTTTCTATCAAAATCAAAGTTCAGTCCTAGAAATTAGGTCTATTAGGCCTCTTGTCCTAGTTTATAGGAACCCTCTGTATGGTCACTGTCAGACCCAGAAAATTTTATAATCTTTTAAAACATCCAAAAGGGTATCTGAATCAAGTCTTATTTTTTCAAGTTGTTTGGAAATTTTTTTCAATAAATAGAAAAAGGTGACTGGTAAGGGCTACTAGAATAGGCCTATTTTTAAGGTCCAATCATGGTGAATCATGGAAGCCGATAAGAAGATGTTTTTAGATCCTTCCAAAATGGATCAAATGGACAAGAATAAGGATTTTTTCATAATGGAGAAGACCCTTGAAATTTGGAAGCAATTTTATGGAGTTTTGGCACTTAGAGCCTTCTAAGTGAGTGTGGAGAAGTGAACCAAACCTAGGGTGTTGATCCTTCAAGGCATAGTGTTAGTAGATTAACTCTTATAATAGAGTTTAAATAGGCCTTATTTAATGATCTAAGCCTATTGGGAGATCCTATGGAAGGATAGGATACTAGGAGGCAAGAGAAGTCTCTTAGAGGGTGTGAGAACAAGCCTTGAAGTTATCATACATCAGAATCTCTCATGTCATCAAAGCCAAGAACTTCAATTTTCATCTCGGTCATCAAATATCTTCTTCTACTCAATGCATCAGCAACTTGGTTAGTGACTCCACTCTTATGCTTTATCACAAATGTATAGCTCTGAAAATATTCAACCCATTTCATATGTCTCTAATTCAACTTATTCTGACTACCCAAATATTGTAAAGCCTTATGATCAGTGTACAACACAAATTCACTCAGCATCAAATAATGTCTCCATTTCTTCATTTCTTGAACAATAGCATAGAATTCTTGATCATACATAGAATATTTCCTTTTTGCATCATTCAACTTTTCACTAAAGAAAGCAATAGGTTTACCTTCTTGACTCAATACAACTCCAATTACACTTCCACTTGCATCACATTCCACTTGAAATACCTTATTGAAATTAGGCAATGCCAAAATAGGCAATTCAGCAACCTTCTACTTTAGAGTCTCAAAAATTTTATCAGCTCCATGTGTCCACTTGAAGTCTCTTTTGTCTCCTCTCATAGTCTCAGTAATAGCATTACAAATTGAATTGAAATTCCTAATGAACTTTTGGTAAAAACTTGCCAAACCATGAAATGATCTTACCTCACTAGCATTCTTAGGTGTAGGGCAATTCAAAATAGCTTCAACCATTTTCAGATCCATTTTCAAACCATAAGCTAAAATCACAAATCCCAAATACACAATTTCCTCTTTCATGAATGAACACTTTTTCAAATTTATCAGCAACTTTTCTTCTTTCAATCTCTGCAAAACTTTTCTAACATGCAACAAATGTTCTTCTCTGGTCTTACTAAATATCAGAATATCATCAAGATATACAATCACAAACTTACCCAAGAATTTCTTCAAAACTTCATTCATCAACCTCATAAAAGTACTCGGTGCATTAGTTAAACCAAAAGGCATAACCAACCACTCATACAAACCTTCTTTTGTCTTGAAAGTAGTCTTCCATTCATCACCTTCTCTAATTCTGATTTGATGATACCCACTTTTTAAATCAATTTTGGTAAAATACTTTTCTCCAGTCAAGCTGTCCATTATGTCATCCATTCTCGGTATAGGAAACCTATACTTCACTAGTATCTTATTGATTGCTCTGGAATCAGTACACATTCACCATTCTCCATTCTTCTTAGGTGCCAATACAAAAGGTACTACACAAGGACTCAAACTTTCTCTAATCAAACCTTTCTACAACACTTCTTGAATTTTTCTATTCAATTCTTGATTCTCAGTAGGTGTCAACTGATGGGGTGCCTTATTTGGTAAACTAGCTCCAAGGATAAGATCCATGCAATGATAAATGCTTCTCCTTGGTGGAAAACCATCAGGTACATTATTAGAAATAATTTTACTGTACTCAGTGAGTAACTTATCAATCTCCTCAGGGACACTATCCTCTATTTTCTTACTTAGTTTGTTAGGAATCACAGCAAAACATGCATCATTCTTCTTCAAATCCTTAACAAAATTTCTTCCTTCCATCAAGCAAACTTTCACAGATGTCCAAAAATTAATAATAGGTTCTTCCATCAAAGGTAACAAGATTTTTCTTCTCCCATCAGCCCAAATAGTATATTTATGTAATCTCCCATCATATATAGCATGTCTATCATAATCCCAAGGTCCACCCAACAAAATATGACAACAATCCATAGGCATGATATCGCATAACACCTTATCATAGTACTTTCCAATTTTTAAATTCACATAACATTGTTCACTTACCAAGAGTGTATGCTCATCTTTGATCCATGAAATCTGATAGGGCTTCAGATGTTCCAACCTTTTCAATTGCAACTTTGTGACCATTTCCTCAGATGCTAGATTCTCCAAGCTACCACTATCAATGATTACCTTTCAAACTTTATCAGAAACTCTACATCTAGTCTTGAACAAACTTTTCCTTACCAGATCTTCCTTTTTACTTTCATTCCAAAGTGGTCTCCTTACCATCAAGTTATTTTCCTTCTCAAGTTCATTCAATGACTCTTCTTGCACCAAAGCATTTCTACTACTACCAACCTTCTTACTTGCATGTGTACACTCAAATGATCTATGTCCTTCTTCCCCATAATTGTAACAAGTTCCTTGAAAACCACCTTTGTTATAACCACCTCAATAGTTACTACCTCTAAATGAACTTTCACCTTTCCACTCAGTCTTTGCCTTTATCCAAATTTTTCTTTTCAGGTTCAGATCTACTATTTTCACCATGAGATCTACCTCTTCCTCTTGGGAATCTACCACCTCTACCTCTCTATCTTTTCTCATATCTCTTGTTCAATTTCTCCTTAGCTTTCAATGCAAATTGATAAGCCTCTTCAATGTTCTCCAATTTGACCAAACTGATTTCTTCTTGGATGGAAACTCTCAAACCATTCAGGTATCTAGCAATTCTTTCCACATCATCTTCATCATGTCTAGATCTGATATCTAATCTATAGAATTCCTCAGTATATTCTTTTACCTAGCTATCTTTCTGCCTTAAACTTTGCATTCACCTAACTAGGTTAATCTGATAATCACAAGGTAAGAATTTTCCTTTCAATTTATTCACCATTTTATTCCATACCTTGATTTTGTATTTGCCTTTCCTCTTTCTATCCAACTACAGATGTTCCCACCATAAGGATGCATGACTTTTCAACTTCATGCTTGCAATTTTCACCTTCTTTTCCTCAGGTACATTTTCATACTCAAAGTACTTCTCCATCTCAGTGATCCAATCCACCAATTCATCAGAATCCAATTTTCCACCATGCTCAGGAGGATTAAAGTGTGGTGTAGACTTTAGACTTGTCAAACCCTTCAAGAATCTTTCCTCACCCTAATCCATCACAAATGTAGGTTCTACATCACCTTGTTCTACCTCAATTTCATCATCACTAACATCTTCAATATGTCTTCCTCTTCTATGGGTTGTTTCAAGAGCTTCTAATCTAGTAGCAAGTTGTCTCAACATGTCTACCAATCCTAGATCCTCATCTCACCTCCCATGAACCATCTTTAAAACCCTCTACAATTGTAGGTTAGATCGCAATTTGCTACCCCACAATAATTCAACTAGGGCTTTGCAAGAAGGAACCTTCAAATCTAGATTTGCAAACCTAGATCCAGATCTAACCTCTCTTTGATACCACCTAATGCAAGGGAGGATGGGGAGAGGGGCCAATGGCACACCCTAACCAGATCCACCTTGCAGAACAACACTTGAAAGCCACAAAAAAAACAACAATGAGAGAGAGAATGCAAATCAGTATGATATATTATCTTTAAATTGATTCATACATGTCTGGTTGTAAGGCCTTCCTGATTTAGGCCAAATATTATAATCAAGTATAGAAGTCCTCAAACATGCGAGGATCTACCAATAATCTCTAATCTTCTATCTTCTATCTCCTCTCTCTTATCTCCCAAAAACTGACTCCTAAACTCTAACCAACAACTACCTTTATACAAGAGGCTACTGAGCTAAGTCGACCTTTAGATCCATAATCAATGGAAGGGATGACCAGATCTAGGTCCACACACTTCCCCATGATGGATACCAACATTAAAACCATGATCAAAATTAAATGCACAAGTCGGCCTCAAAAGAAATCCAAAACAAACAACTTGGTAAGCAAGGAAATTGAGTGCCAAACAAGCATCACTGAGCACCAAGGAAATTCACCAAGCACTAGAGAGATAACCAACCAACACCGGTGAACAAAGGAAACTGAGCAACACTAAACCAACTTGGTCAAAGAAGGGACCAAGCAACATAGACAAACTCAAATATGTTGTGGTGACATAGGATTGCCAAGAACCCGAGATGCTCCTGCATCATACATCCAGTAAAAAGTTGTTGTTAAAGGATAGACCCTGTTAGGAGTCCCTTCAGCCCTGTTAGGATTTAAATGAAATGAAGATCTCAATGCCCTAGCACATTTTATGAATGTGAAAGTTAAATCCACCTTCTAGATCCATTATTCAAAGAGAGGTATGAAAGTATATTTATAACAATGAACTAACTGATAGAAATTTTATTTGCCTATAAAGTTCTAATGAAGTGCATTACAATCATAATCACTTCTTTACATCCTACAAAACTCACATCCACATGCTCACATTCTCCCATACATACCCAATGATAACAAGGAATGAATTTCCTTTATACAAGTTACAAAAAATAATTAGGTAGACCCTTTCTAAGATACACACGGTGCCTTAAACAAGTAAATAAAAAATACAAATCATCATTTACATTCCAAGATCCATAATCTATGCATTCCATCCACTAAACATGTTATCTCCTCCGGTAGGCCCCAAATAGGTCTTTGCAAGTCCACATGCCACAACTGGCATCACCATGATCCTAGTGACCCAAGGATATCACAAAATATTCTCCCATGTGTCTTTTGTCATGTCTTGAGCTCACATACCATAACTCATACTCACATCCAAGTTATCCCAAAAACTCAAAAACCATCTCTATCATAATCCTCAGTCATTGTTCTGTAACCACCCTTCACCAAAATAGTTAAAAGTCACGCAAAAATAATATGAAATTCAGTGACCTTAGATATAATATATACATAGTTCCCTCTACACAACTTCATCCTCACATATACTAAAACATCGTACATTATCTATACACAAGTGTCAGACTTGCCTGAACCTATGATAACTAGTCTTTATGAAACTTCTAATGCATTCAATTGAAACATATGTTGACATGAATTTCAAAACATGAATGTCGACACCTCAAAAAAAAAACAATCCAATAGGAAGGTTGAAGGCATTATATAATCTATGGGAATTCCAGTTGAAAATTTAAGATAAGTAAGGAAAAGGTATCAATAGAAACCTACTGAGAATCCTACAAAGATTTCTACAGCTACAACTAAATCCCTACTTGCTAAGGGAAGGCATACTAGGCGTTCAACATCAAAGAAACCCCAAGTTTTTTGACCTATGAAAGAGGTAAAGAGGAAGAAGATAGAGGATAAGAAGAAATAAGAGATCATCATTGAAGATGATGTGGAGACTAAATCAAATGATACAGTAAAAAAATTGAAGAAGCATAAGAAGACCAAAGCTTCACAAACCTCAAAGCCCAAATCGTCTAGTGGAGAAGAACATGTAAGAACACTAAATTTGATTCAAATGAACATGGCATGTCAATAAAAGATGTAGTGAAAAGAATTACATCTCATGGTAATTTGAAGTCATTGTTTAAATTCTTTGAAAATTTTGATAGAGAAGGGTAGAGAGTACTTGAAGAAGTCATGGTAAGATATCTATATAAGTATAATAAGGAACTGATAGAAGATGCATTAGAATTTCCTAAGATTTTGTATATAATATTGGATGCTAGAAAATTTTATACTCTGGAAGAGGATAAAAGGTTGAGAGAAAGGGTATTAGTTGATATATGTCTAGTGATAGTAGTGGAGGAAGTGAATCAGATACTTATGTTAGAAAGTAAAGTCCACCAAGATAACTGAGAGGGGGGGGTGAATTGGTTATCTGATAATTATAACTTTTATCAACTTCAACAACATTAAACCATGTAAGTAATATAATTACCAACCATAGAAAGATATTCATACACAATGACACAGGATATGTTGACTAGGGAACCTCTTGATCAAAGAGTAAACCACAGTGGGAATGATGCCCACAAAAGATGAACTAATATGAATATTCCTTGTGAAAGGATGGACTCTATTAGGAGTCTTATGAAATACATTCAGTACATATGAATCCATGTTAGGATATTTTGAATCCCTATTAAAAGATTCTAACCCTGTTAAGAGTTATGGAAGACAAAAGGACCCACTGCCCAAACAACTTCAAGGGAAAGATCACTGAACACACTGTCCAACTGATCTCTAGATTATTCAACAAAATAATATCAAATATGTTTCCTCCTTCCTTACTGTGCCAAATCGCACTCATTGCTTCACCAAATCTCAATTTTAGATCTTTGTACTTTGCATGTCTTCCTTCACAAATTTGCTTTCACAACTAGCTCTTTTCTTCACTTCATGCTTACATCAACACATCCAACCATATTAAAACAAGGAAAAACATTCCTTCCTTTATAATGCACTCAAGTAATTAAAAATGAGTCGGCATACAATTACAAAATAAAAGTTTCCACACGCTACATCAAAATTACACAAAACTGTCGGCTTCCAACTACAATAATTCTTCACTCGTGTGACCTCAAAGTTTTCACTATCATCCATGTCACTATCAATGTGTCTTCAACTTCCCATTAACTATGCAAAACTAGATTCCATCCTGATTAGGAGATATCATCCAATTTCCACAAACTGCTACTCAGGAACACTACCTAAATACTACTTCCACCAAAATGCTCATAACTTTCATGAATAAATGAATTACTATCTACACTCTTAACCATAAGCATATAAAATATCAATGAGTATATCATCAACATCACATATCTCCAACTACAATATCCCACGTGCACTAATCCAAACACTGTTTGCTTCTCTGCAAGTCTCTGGTAAATCACTGTGTTGACATCAATGACAATCATAGTCATGAATGCAACAACAACTACTATAGAATGGCTGCCAAACATTTAGCATTCATTCCTAACAATCTCCCCCATTGGCATTGATGGCAACATAGATGAAAAAACATCCAATGTTCCAAAAATCCAATATTGCAAAACTACTGCATCAAGAAAATATTTCAAGTCCTCTTCATCAATCAAATTTTGCTTCATTTTCTTGTTCAGATAGTACAAATAGTTTTTTCATTTACACTTCTCCCCCATTGACATCAATGACAAAAATCTCATCATTATGTCAACAACAACTCTAATGTCAAAAGACACTATTCAAAAAATACATTCACTAGAGTCCTCATGACTCAGCTCAGATACACATACTCCCCCATAGAGGAAGTACCAACATCCAGTCCAGAAGAAAAATAAGGCTTATATACCACTGGATGGATGCAACCAACTACATCACTTCTCAAAATTAGGTTGGGGTATAACCCCAAGCATACCTCTTAGATACTCAAATGTATCCTTAGGCAAAGGCTTTGTAAAAATGTCTACTATCTGCTCCTTTGTACTTATGTACTCAAGTCTAACTTCTTTCTCAACAACTTTTTCTCTTACAACATGATACTTAATCTCTATATGTTTTGTCTTAGAATGTAATACAGGGTTCTTAGACATACTAACTATACTGGTGTTGCCACAATGTATGACAACAGGCTCAACAAACTTTATTCCAATATCCTTCAGCATTTGCTTCATCCAAATTATCTGGTTACAATTGTTTGCTACTGCTACATATTCTGCTTCTGCTGTGCTTTATGAGATACAATTCTACTTCTTTCTTAGCCAAGAAACCAATCTTCCTCCAAGGAAAAATGCTCCACCACTGGTGCTCTTCTTATCATCAACACTACCTCCCCAATCAGCATCTGTATATGCACATAGGGTAAAATCATCAGATTTTTCATACCATGATCCATAGTCCATTGTGCCTTTTAAATATCTTAGTATCCTCTTTACTACTGTATAATGTGATTCTCTAGGTTCATCTTGAAATCTTGCTACAATTCCAACTGAATGTGTTATATCAGGTCTTGTATGAGTCAAGTACTACAATCCTCCAATCATAGATCTGTATTTCTTCTGTTCAACTGTCGGTGTTTCATCTGTGCTAGATAATTTATGTCCAATTACCATAGGTGTTCCAATTGGTTTACAATTCTCCATTCCAAATATTTTCAACAAGTCATTCAAGTACTTTGTCTAACTTACAAAGATACCATCATTGTTCTATGTTATCTATAATCCCAAAAAGTATTTCATTCACCAATCATACTCATTTCAAATTCAGTCTTCATTTCATCAACAAATTTATCACTAGCTTCATCTTCTCCTCCAAAAATAATGTCATCAACAAAAATAACTATAATCAACAAACCATTTTCAATTTCTTTTGTGTACAGATTGCTATCAGTTGTTCCTTTTTTAAATCCCAACTTTAACAAATACTTGTCCAATCTTGCATACCAACTTCTAGGTGCTTGCTTTAGTCCATATAAGGCTTTCTTTAGTTTACATACCATGTCTCCTTCTTGAGTCAAAGGAAAACCTTCAGGATACTCAATGTAGACTTCTTCTTCCAATTCTCCATTCAGAAATGTTGACTCTACATCCATCTGATATACTTTGAATTTCTTATAAGCTGCATAAGCCAAAAACTTTCTTACTGCTTCAATTCTTGCAACAGGTGCAAAGGTTTCTTCATAGTCAATTCCTTCTTGCTATGAGTATCCCTTACATACCAATCTTGCTTTTTTTCTTACTACTTCTCCTTGTTCATTCATCTTGTTTCTGAATACCCATTTGGTTCCAATAAAATTCTTGTCTTTAGGTCTAGGGACCAATTCCCATGTCTTGTTCTTTTCAATCTGATCAAGTTCTTCTTTCATAGCATTAATCCAATGTTCATCTTCACAAGCTTCACTAGTAGTTTTAGGTTCAATTTGAGAAATCAAACATAACTATTCTTGTACCTTATTCTGAGTTAGAACTCCTCTTTTAATGCTTCCAATAATTCTAAAATACTTAGCTGAGGGTGCATGTCCAAACCATAATTCATAGGGTGTCTTGTCTGTGTCTTCTCTTATTTGTACTCTATTCATTGTATATACTATTGTGTTCACTGCTTCTCTCTAGAATATCTTCGCCAAATCATTCTCAAATAACATAGCTCCTGTTGCTTCAGTTACTGATCTGTTTCTTCTTTCTGCAATACCATTTTGTCCAGGTGTCCTAGGGGCTGAAAACTATCTCTTAATACCATTTTCTTCACAAAAGGTGTTAAAATTTCTAGAAGTAAATTCTCCACCTTTATCAGATCTCAAACATTTAATCTTCATTCCAGATTCATTCTCAACTTTATTCTTAACGATCTTAAACTTATCAAATGCTTCAGACTTTTCTTTAAGAAATGCAATCCACATCATTCTTGTAAAATCATCAACAAGAATCATAAAATACCTTTCTCCATAGAATCCTCTAGTCCTGGTAGGACCGCTCAAATCTGTATGAACAATCTCCAACTTTTTTGTAGATGTAAACTTCTTACTGGGAAAATAACTTCTCTTTTGTTTAGCCATCACACATTCTTTGCAAATCATGTTAGTAGGCTTCATAATTTTAGGCAAATCCCTTACTGCAAGTGTAGTACTTACTTTCACAATGTTGTCAAAGTTTATATGACAAAACCTTCTATTATATAACCAACTATCATCAATTTTAGTAATCAAACATGTCATCTCAGTAGGATTCAACTGAAATACATTACCTCTAGTTCTAGATCCAGTTCCAATCAGATTTCCATCTTTATCCTTTATCACACAAGTTTTCTCAGTAAACCAAACTTGATATCCCTTATCAACTAACTGTCCAACACTCAAAAGACTATGTTTCAATCCATCCACAAAATAAACATCATCAGTATTAGTCTTTCCATCAAGAGTAATAGATCCTATACCTTTAATCAAGCAAGGTGCATTGTTTCCAACTCTAACAAATCCTCCATCATAATCATTAAACTTTATGAACTTTTTCATGTCTCCAGTCATATGATGTGAACAACCATTGTCTATAATCCAATTAGCTTTCTTTTCAAGTTGAGAAACTAAGGCTTTTTCTTCCTTAACATCAGTTTCAAGATTCTCTTCTTTAATTGCTACAAATCCTATGTCATCATTATTCTCAGTATCACTTTCATTTAGAGTTCTTTCTACACTAGTTTCAAGATCTTCATCATTAGCATAATAACATTCCTTAGATCTTCTAGGTTTGAAATTATTTCTATACTTTTTAACTCTCTTAGGGCACTTAGATGCAAAATGACCATATTCTTGACAAGTCCAACATTTAAAAATTTTCTTACCGTATGGTTCTCTCTTCACAAGAAAGGCAATACCTTCTTCAATCTTCTTGACTTCTTCATTTCTAGATCTGTTGCTACCAGCATAATCTCCACTCACACTGATTCTTCTTGACAAAGTAGGGTGAACACTAAGAGCATTGAATGTTGTCTCCATTCTAGGTAAGTCTCCTGATAACCTCAGGTTCATCTCTGTTGCTTCCAATCTTCCAAGAAGAGTTTCTCTTGTAAATTTTTTAGTACAAGGTATAACTTGTTCAATCATCTGTGTTGTCTACTTAAATATAGGAGTCAATGTTCTCAAACCAAAATTCCCAACAAGGAGATCCAATTTGATCAACCTAAAAGGCTAATGCAGAATTAGATCAATTTGATGGATAATATGAAAGAAAGAATAAATCAGATGTTTCCCTAGGTAGAATGTGTTATACTTGAAATTGAAATAATTGAAGTGCAAATACTAACCTTGAATTAGGGTAGATCTAGAAAATGCTTAATTCTAGCTTCTGTATGAGCTTTCTGAAGATTCCATCACTTGTTTTGGACTGGAAATGTTGAGGCGGACAAAACCCAGAAATCTTTTCTCTAAATTCACATAGGTCGACTTTGACCTTTTAAAAGGTCAAAGACCACATTATTTATTTGAAGTCCAATTCTGATTTATTTATTTATTTGAAGACCTTAATTTCTCCTAGAATGAAGAAATCAAGTGCGGAGAAGAAGTGGAAAGCAGGGAGAAAGCCAAATGCATGCAAAGATACAATCAAGGCACCAAACATGACCCTAAACCACTTAATCATAGGGATAAATTCTCTTAACATGGAAGTGCTTCCATTTTAAGATGATACACCCTATTAGGAGATTTTGAATCCCTGTTAAAGATTCTAACCCTGTTAAGAGTTATGGAAGACAGAAGGACCCACTACCCAAGTAGCTTCAAGGGAAAGATCATTGAACACACTATCCAACTGATCTCTAGATTATTCAATAGAATAATATCAAATATGTTACCTCCATCCTTACTGTGCCAAACCACACTCACTACTTCACCAGATCTCAATTTCAAATCTTTGTACTTTGCATGTCTTCCTTCAAAAATTTGCTTTCACAACTAGCTCTTTTCTTCACTTCATGCATACATCAACACATCCAACCATATTACAATAAGGAAAAGCATTCCTTCCTTTAGACCACACTCAAGTAATTACAAATGAGTCGGCATACAATTACAAAATAAAATTTTCCACCCGCTACATCAAAATTACACAAAATTGTTAGCTTCCAACTACAATAATTATTCACTCATGCAACCTCAAAGTTTGTGCTATCATCCATGTCACTATCAATGTGTCTTTAACTTCCCATTAACTGCACAAAACCATATTCCATCCTGATTAGGAGATATCATCTAATTTCCACAAACCGCTACTCATGAACACTGCCTGAATACTGATTCCACCAAAATGCTCATAACTTTCATGAATAAATGAATTACTATATGCACTCTTAACCATAAGCATATAACATATCAATGAGTATATCATCAACATCTCATAGCTCCAACTACAATATCCCACGTGCACTAATCCAAACACTGTCTACTTCTCTGCAAGTCTCTGGTAAATCACTGTGTTGACATCAATGACAATCATAGTCATGAATGCAACAAAAACTTCTATAGAATGGATGCCAAACATTTAGCATTCATTCCTAACAACTTAAGGATTCATATAAGGATATCAAGAGAAACCTTAGGATGAATAAGTTCATGCAGGGAAAAACAAAGGAAGTTGTTGAGGAAACATAGAAGATTATGAGATCATACCTTTAGAGGAACCAATATGATGTTATCCTTGAGAATCAAGGTGAAAATTATATTGCTCTAGAACTTGGTCTTCCCCCAACCAATGTTTCTAATGTTGCATAAGTGGCAGAATAGACATGGATGTGATGGATGTTCTTGAGATTAGGATAGATCAAGAGAAGGTCATGGAAGAGGAAGTGGTGACATAAATGGGAAAGGAAGTGGAAACAATAAAGCAGAAAGAAGTGGAGACAGAAAAGGAGAAGGAAGTAGATATAGAAAAGGAGAAGGAAATGGAGATAGAAATAGAGAAGGAGGTAGAGACAAGGAAAGAAGAATAGGTAGAATACATACAACCTCTAATTCAAATTCCCTTGACTACAAAAGAACCTAAGGCAATAGAAGATAATAATATTGTAGTTGGGAAGGATAAGAGGGATAATTGTATGTAAAAGACACTACTAAGGTAGTCAAAGAATTTATAGAGAAATATAGTTTGGATTTTGGTTTAGAACTATCACAAGGGCCTATAGTCATGTCTATCCTCTCACCCATTTAGAAGAAAAAATTTGCATAATTTTTTGAAGCTCAAGATAGGGAAGAAATATTGAAGGAGGCAGAAGGAGCATTACCTACAAGGGGCATTAACCTTATTTAGTGCAGTGAAGGAGGCACAAGGGGAATTAACTACATCAACCCCAATTAACTTACAACTAGTAGAAGAAAAAGTCTACTTATTGTTGGACTAAGTATGGAAAGGTGAGTACTGAGAGGGGAGGAGTGAATCAGTATTGTAAAACACTTTTAACCTATCTAAACTTTCTTCCTAAACCCTTTACTGAATTCATAAATTTTCATGCAACTCATAAAACATATAAAGCATCAACATAAAATATAACTTATAACACATTCATTTTGGTATTGCAAAAATCCTTGTTAGAGGATAAAAACTATGGTGGGGATAACACCCACAAAACTTCACTACTATAGTAAAAAAATTTCTCAATTAGAGCTACACTGTTAGCTATTTCTAATAGCTTTCCCTGTTAAGATTATTAACTTGGTTTAGATTCTAAAGACTATTTAAGTCTACCTTGCTAAAGTTTTTCATAATTATAATCTAAGAAATGTACTTGGTTAAAGGATTTACAATTTAAGACCTGTTAGGATCTTCTCGGTTAATAGACTTTACAATTTTGATTACTCTTTAATTGGTAACACAAACTTATCTATTAAACTTGCATCTACTTATTCTTTTCAAACTCTATATGCTCAACAACTAATTACCTCATACTGTGCACCTCTCATAATAATAATTCAATACTCAGTAGATTCAACTTTGAATCACAATTACTCTCTTCTCTTTACTGATCTATAATCGTTAGCTTCTTTGTTCATCACCTTGTTTCTACAATCTCTGCTTCACATCCACACATTAATTCCTCTCACATGTGTCCTGATCTTCACACTTAGATTTATTTATACACAATTCTAGAAGAAGTGGAAATGTTCTAGAATCATATATTCAAGAGGTGCTAGTATTGGTTACTCCTCCAACACATATATCATACATAGTTCTCATTTGTGGATCTCACCTTTTAATCACACATAATCATCATGTTTAAATCTTCAATGCTCTGTCATATGATCTCCTCAATATTTTTAAACCATTTTCTATTCAGTGTCTAGATTCAATGTATCTTGAGATTCTCCTTGTGTCAACCTACCATGCTCGATAATATGTTTTCCTCTTTCTCGGTAACTATCTCATCTCTCGATTCGGTTAATGTTGGAGCTTGATACAACCTGGTGCTTGGTATTATCTTACTCGGTGACTAAACTTCCTTTTCCTTTATCAAAATTACCTATTGGAAATATAATTGGGAAATGTGATACTGAGAGGGGGGGTGAATCAGAAATCACCTACTAAACCATTCTCACATAAATAAAATTTTTGCATAGCATCGCCAATATTTGAATAAAATCAAATGACTAACAAACTAAAACATCATCCATGAAAACATTCATAACATAGAGACTTTGGTTACCTAGAAACCCTTGAAAGGTAAAACTGGGGTGGGGATGACACCCACAAATATTCACTACTGCAGTAATAAATTTTGCTGTTAGGGCTTACAAAATTTGATCAAAACTTGATCTACCCTGTAAGGGGTCTGCTCTATTAAAAGCTAAAATACTTATATAGTCTACCTTGTAAAAGGATTTGAAACTTACAATAAAGTAAGCACTCAGTTAAGAGATTACAAAAAGTCTGTTAGAACTACTCGATTAAAAGATAAACCTTGATACACTGGCTAGAATGTCTTAGTACCTGATCTTTCAGTTTGCACTATATGCAGATAACAGATCTTCTCTTTACTGTGTGATGTCGATCTCATCTATCAGATCTATCTCTTTTCTGTGCTTTCACTGTTTAGCTCGGTCACTAAACTCTATCTCTAAATACTTCTCTTTTCTGAATCATACCTATCTACTTATACCCTTCACATTCGCTATCCCTTGCTACTACATTTTAGGGTTTAGATCTTGACCTTATATAATCAACAAAACATTTTATTGATACAATATCTATGACTTAGATTAATTCCTTTTTCCACTTAAGTCTTACTAATATCTGATTGGCTCTAAGTATTGCATAGGGATCAATGATTACTAAGTAGATGCATAATTACCTCCATAATTATCTCAATAGAAAAAATACAAAACATGGATGTCGGCCAAAACTATTTACCTCGATCACTATGCCAAAACAAACTCTTATGTCATTCTCTAGCTAACTTGGCAAATGTAGTTTTTGATACTCGACATTCACTGTACTCAGAAAATGTTGATAACTCTGGCTCTCGGTAATCATTGCACATAGGACTCGGTAGACCTAGACTCAATATACTACAAAAATACATAGTGACTAGAAGTTTACTCGATAGTACTACTGCTCGGTAAGTAAACATTACATAGCTCAGCCTTTACATGATGACTCGGTCGTAGTGATCACCGACCATCATTGCCTAGATATATGACTAAGTGTGAGTCACTAATAGTCAACAAAACTATAGAGATCTACAATCTCCCCCTTTGACATTAGTGGCAAAAACACTTTTTCATGACATTACATCTCCCTTTACAAAAATATGTAGTATAAGCAAAAATACTCCCCCTGAGATATATATAGATGCAAGAATTTACAAAAATTTTGTTACCTCCCTCTTTGTCATGTCATGATTTTACTTCCCCCTTTATTTTGACATGACGAATTTCATCTGGAGTGGGGATCTCAAAATGCTTCTCTAGAAATGGTTTTTGTAGCATCATAACCATGTGTACTGCAGTTTCCCATCCTCCAGCAGCAATAGTTAATACTTTAGACTGCACTTCTAGCTCAGCAGCTAGATTGGTTAGGCTCTCAGCAGTAGACAGATTCAGATCCTTTTGAGTTAATTCCTTAGCCTTGACCAACTTTCTTTGTAATGCCTCTAGGTGAGGTGTTAAAATTGTTTGCATAGAAAGTAGGAAAGATCTAATCTTCCCATCATTAGCCATTAGCTTGGCTACCTTTCCTTGAGTATGCATTATCTTGACATAATGATTGGAACTATGGTCTAGATCAACACTTAAAGACTAACTTATGGTTTTAAGTTCTTGCTGCAATTGATCAATCAAACATTGGTTCTCCTTAGTGAACTATTCAATATTACATAGTTTGGTGAGTAGAGAGTTTGCATTTATAATGACTTCTTCGGTCTCTGCTCCCAAAGTAGAAAGTGTGACCTGTTTAACTACAATCTCGATAGATGCTTTCTCCACCTTTTTGGTCTCAAACATTCTTTCTAACCACTCAAACAATTTATCACTGGTGCTACACGCATCATTATTTACCTTTTGAACAATATGTACAAGTTGTTCCAATATGGGAGTGGAGCTATTTACATCTAATAACTCATAAAAATCATTAAATATATCTTTGATTTCATATAGAACCTATTTCTACTGATGTTCTCTTCTCAATTCTTCTTGTCAACTTTTCCTTGACAATAAATCTTTCAATATTTGTATTTTCTCATAAGATAAGTTATCATTATCCCATTTAGGAATAGTAATAACCTCATCAATGGTTACCTCAGGTGAGAAGACTTCCATTTTCTACTTGTGTTCTTTCTTCGGTGTGCTCCCACTCAGCATCTATACAAGAGGTTGTATTGCTTCTTGTTCTGTAGGCTCCTGTGCCTCATTAAATTTGTCTTTTCCTTATTTTCCCTTAGCTCCCTTATCCTTCACATGAGGACTAGTAACTTTTTCTTCTGACTTTTCCTCTTTTTCCTGGTGAATCTCCTCGACAGATGTTGTTTGAATAACTGGTGCCAGCTTCTTTAGTTCCTCGGTAATACTAGTACCAGCTAACAGATCAACTATAACAACTTTAGATTTAGTGGGGCTATTGTTACCAGTTGGTGTCACATCAATTTCTGGATAAGCTTTGACTTACAAAAGTACTGGGTTACTACCTAGCAAAGATGTGTCTTTAGCTATCTCAGCCTTTATGTCTTCCTCAGTTAATACTAGATTCTTAACTGGTGTATCCTCTATGATATCTACAATGTGTACTTCATGTTCCTTCTAAGTTTCTTCTACCTTGGGATCTTCTATCTCTAGAATGGGTGATTCCATTACACTTTGTTCTATTTCAAGCTCAACATCCTTAGATGTACTAGCACCTTCATCTTTGTCAATCAACAATCCATATACTATCTTCCAAATCTTGACACTTTCCTGTACTACATCCTCAACCTTGTGTTGAAGGATTAGATAAGCTCTAAGCTTAGGATCAAATTTGGCTAGGTATTTCTCCATAGTTTTTCTAATATTAGCAGGGGTGAGACTTGACTCCACTTATGCTAAAGTGCTCTCCCTTATTTGTTTTTCAGTATTTAGGGCATATTCCCATTTTTGTGCAACCTTTTTGCTCAGCTCCTTTGGGATTCAATTCTCCAACTGAATGGGTAACATCTTGAAAGTGCAAAGCATTTCAAGAATGCCATCTTCAACTTTCTCTTTCTCTCCTATACTCAAACTTCCAAACTTTAACTCTTTCAAGTCATCCACTCCTGCAGAGTTTTTGATCATGTGGCATTTTTCATCCATAGTAGATTTAACATCCTGTAGTGTAATCTTCTTCTTCACCTCTTCATCACTTTCGGTTTCCTCATCATCTTCTTGTACCAATACAAGTTTCCTTCTAGGCCTTTTGTTTCCCTTACTCAGCACTGCCTTAGGTTGTGCAGGTTTTCACTTACTAGATGTAGGGGATACCTTAAGAGTTTCAGCACTTGCTCCCCTTGTTCTAGGCCTCAGCATAGGTGTTGAAGACACTCTAGGTTTTAGTATTCTTTTCTTGGTTGGGGGCTTAGCAATTATTGGTTTCTTTCCTTTCTTCCCTTCTATTTGAGTTTCTTCTTCTTCTTCTTCACTATCACTAGATTCACTTAGCTCATCTTCTCCCAAACCTTGGGTTAACTCTAGTGGAGCATCCTTGTCTAATTCTTTCACATAATTTTATACATTCTTTACTATCTTCTTTCTCTTCCTCTCTAAGGTTGCAGTAGTTAAACCCAAAGAGATTTTTGATTTGGCTTCCTCATATGTCCCAAAATAGGGTGCCTTGCTATCAATTTCTTTGGCTAAGAGGGTTGTGATGGCAACAATAGCTTCATCTATATTAATTTCATAGGGTAGTGGCATGAGCCATGAAACCCTAGGAAGGACTTCTTGTGCATATGTGAAATCTGTGTGAACTAGAAAGCATATATCATTACTGTACTTCTCAACTAATGACATAGGGATTCTACTCCTCTTCCTCATTTTCTTGTTAAACTCAACAAAATAATTGTCCATTACTCCATTAAAACTATCTCCTATCTGACCTATGAACTCACTAATTTACACAGTAATGGGTTTCTTCTTATCCCATATCACACCTCCATGAGTAGGAAAAATTTTCTTTACATAAAAGAATAGACAGATTAGAAAAGAGCGAAACTTACACATTGAGTTCTTTGCAGTCCAGATTGAGTTGAGGTTCTTGGCAAGCTAAGTCAGTTGGATCTCGGCAAGATCATATGTGTGCCCTTTCTTAATGATTTTCCATAACTGGTCCACTGCCATACAGGGGACACTGTCAAACTGACTAGATTGATAGAACTTGTGTGAGATAACCCTAACAGAAAAGTCAATTTCTGAATCTATAATGGTAGAGATCAGCAATCCTTGTTTAGTCCATATAACTTGTGTGTTTTCCTATATTTCATCTTTGCTCAAACACTTCATTTTTCATTTTCCTTCAATCGAAGGGTAACCAATGACTCATTGGATCATATCCTTCATTATCTTCACTGGTCCATCTTCCAACCATAGTTGCATGTCATGTACTCGACTCAACACAATTTTTATCCATTCAACCTTAAAATTATGTGGGAAATCTAGGGCATGCACTAACCCTTGCTCGACAACTGATTTATACTTCGGCTTTAACACTCCATTAACACATAATTTGTCATACACTTCCCTAATCTTGTAATCTCAGATTTCCCCAATTTTACACATATAACATGACCTAATGTCATTCATCATCAACATATATTCTAGAATTGAAGATAGGGCTCCATTCAAATCTCCTTTAATCATAGATTTTGAAATTTTCTTAAAGATTCATGGCTTGCAGACCTCATTCCTTACCAATTTCACATTGAAAACCTCTATCCCTTATTTCTTCTTTGTAGTAGATGATGATGCCATTTCAAATTTTAAAATTTCAAAAAGAAATGTTTTCTCGATATGTACCTTTTTCTCGTAAGTACCCTGTAGATGATTTTTGCTGATGACACACTGTAGAGATTCAGAATTGACTTGATAAACTGGTTTCTCGCACTTGGAATCACTCAAAGAAATCTCAAATCGCTAGGTGAAATGAAATGAATGGCAACTTTCCGCTTTATAGATTCTGAAAAGTGAAATTAGGGCCTCATAAATGCTCCATACAAAATTTGTAAGTGGAATACAGTTGTCTCAACACACTCATGCTAACCTCAGCTAACATAAGCTTGGTCCAAATAATCGTTATGACATAGCATGGTACCTATAGCATCTCAGCCATAATAGGTGTTCGGCATACACTAATATCTCAGTCAGAATACTGTCACTCGACATCAAAAAATAAAGTTTTCTATTTCACTCAGATATGTCCTAATGCATCTTTAACCTATGCAGATTGGACTTCTACTCAGTCTTTATGTTAGGAATTGATGTAAAATAAAGCTTTGTAATATTTAGTTCCAAACATACCTTTTATGCTTAATTAGAAGAAGTGTGATCACCTAATCCATTGGATTGGGTGACCTCAGATGTGCCAGCTTCACTAGTGCTTCCTTCTTCTTTCTTCTTCCATGTCTCATCCATATGATTTTTCAATTTCTCACAGATATCTTCACTCTAATTCTGATTATTGCTTGGCATAGGTGATCTACAATCTTTCTTAAGATGACCTATTTTATTACATTTGTAACATACCATGCTTCCAATCATCCATCTTTTGGATCTTCCTCTAAAATGAATCTTCATGCAATTTGCTCCAATGTGTCCATATTTTCCACAATAATGACAACTATACCATGTGTTGTAATCCCAATTGTATGAGTTGTTCTTCATAGGTGACTTAGTCTATTCATTTGATGACCATCTTGGTTTAGACCTACATTCAAATTCTCTATGCCCATACTTCTGACAGTTGAAACAATTGCCTTGAAACTTAGGTGAGGTAGGTGGGTTACTGACCTTAGACCTATATTCATGTGTCTGATGTCCATGTTTCTTATAGTTAAAGAAATGTCCATTGAACTTAGGTTTTGAATCAAACTTACTATGTTTACTTCTGCATATGTTGGTTGTATGTCTTGGCTTTCCACAGTAATGGCATGTGGGCTTGTTGTTCTTTGGTTTTGCATTCTTCTGCTCTCCATTCTTTGATAATTCTCCTTCTTTAGTAGATTAAGCATGTTCATTTAGTCCAAGTCCAGATCTTCTAGGTGACCTTAATAGTTCTTCAAAGTATTTTTCAGCTTCATTAGGTTTGTTCATCCTTTCATTGATTTCCTTTTTAGTTCTAAGTTCATTCTTTAATTGATCATTCTCAGATCTTAGTTGGTTGATTTCCATATCTTTCCTACCCAACTCTTGATTAACCAACAGTAGTTGATTTACCATGTCCAATTGATTATTAGTCAACTTTTGCATGTCACTTGTCCTTTCATCTAGTCTCATTTCCATTTGTCTTTTGTCTTCTTCAGCCATTATCTTGTCATCTTCAGCTTTCTTTTTCTGTTCAATAATTTCACAAAGTCTAACAGATTGAATCTCCTATTCTTTCTTTAGATTCTTGATGTCATCATTCAGTATGGTATTCTTCTCCAGTAGCTCTTTTATGGCTTTTTCAGTTTCTACATTATTTCCATTGTCAAATAATCCAGTGGTATCTTATTCTTGATATTGTGATTCATTTTGCTGAATAGCAATTTCTCTCCTTTTGCTCAAGGATTTCTTTAGTTCATCTCTGGCTACTTCCATTTGTTGTAACGCTAGTTGTACATCAATTTTCTGATTCTCTATGACTTTTCCCAGCTTATAGACTTCCATCTCAAGATCTTTTTCTTCAAGTGGTTAATGAGAAACCTTGAAGCTCTAATACCAATTGTTTGAAATATAATTAGGAAACGTGATACTAAGAGGGGGGGTAGAATCAGAAATCACCTACTAAACCATTCTCACATAAATAAAACTTTTGTATAGCATCGCCAATATTTGAATAAAATCAAATGACTAACAAACTAAAACATCATACATGAAAACATTCAAAACACAGAGACTTTGGTTACCTAGAAACCCTTGAAAGGTAAAATTGGGGTGGGGATGACACCCACAAATATTCACTACTACAGTAATAAATTTTCCTGCTAGGGCTTTCAAAATTTGATCTAAACTTGATCTACCCTGTGAGGGGTATGCTCTGTTGAAAGCTAAAAGACTTATATAGTCTACCTTGTAAAAGGATTTGAAACTTACAATAAAGTAAGCACTTGGTTAAGAGATTACAAAAAGTCTGTTAGGACTACTCGGTTAAGATATTTACCCTGATACACTGGCTAGAATGTCTCAATACTTGATCTTTCAATTTGCACTATATGTAGATAATAGATCTTATTTTTACTATGTGATGTTGATCTAATCTATTAGATCTATCTCTTTTCTATGCTTTCACTGCTTAGCTCGGTCACTGAACTCTGTCTCTGAATACTTCTCTTTTCTGAATCATACCTATTTGCTTATACCCTTCACATTCACTATCCCTTTCTACTACATTTTAGGGTTTAGATCTTGACCTTATATAATCAACAAAACATTTTACTGATACAAGATCTACGGCTTAGATTAATTCCTTTTGCTACTTAAGTCTTACTAATATCTGATTGGCTCTAGGTATTGCATAGGGATCAATGATTACTAAGTAGATGCTTAATTACCTCTATAATTATCTCAATAGACAAAATACAAAACATGGATGTCGGCTAGAACTATTTACCTCAATCACTATGCCAAAACAAACTCTTATGTCATTCTCTGGCTAACTTGGCAAATGCAATTTTTGATACTCGACATTCACTGTACTCGGCAAATGTTGACAACTCTAGCTCTCGGTAATAATTGCACATAGGACTTGGTAGACCTAGACTCAGTATACTAAAAAAATACATAGTGACCAGAAGTTTACTCGGTAGATGTAGACTCGGTATACTAAAAAAATACATAGTGACTAGAAGTTTACTCATTAGTACTACTGCTCGGTAAGTAAACATTACATAGCTCAGCCTTTACATAATGACTTGGTCGTAGTGATGATTGACCATCATTGCCTAGATATATGACTAAGTGTGAGTCACTAATAGTCAACAAAACTATAGAGATCTACATTACCTTCTCCTTTAGTTCCTTTTACTGAATAGCTTATGTGCTTTACCAACTTGTCTTTCCTTCATTACTGAATAAATTTGATAATCATTATGACTTCCTCATAACAAATGACAACAAAATAAATTTGAGTATCAATCTTCCCCTTTGGCATTAGTTTGATATCTTTGTTAAAAACCTTCAAGTCATTAAAAATTCAAAATTTGTCCTTAGAAAAATTGTCCATGTATCCATTCCTCGGTAAAATTATAACTCCTCATGAATTAATACTTCCTATACACATCTCCATCCATATTTTTGTTGGATTAGGAGAGATAGGGTACTGAGAGGGGAGGGATGAATCAGTACCCATAAAAAATTTAACACATCAACCTTTCATATCTACAACAACAAACAATATAACCTTCGAAAATAACTTGTATCTAATACATGTATCATTCATCCATTCAACTTGAGAAAGTAAATAACATGAAATCAACAATATAACAGTCCCATAACACAAGTATTTTGGTAATGCAGAAACCCTTGTTAGAAGGTAAAAACTGTGGTGGGGAAGACACCTAAAAATTCTTTACTACTACAAATATAAAAGGTTTGCCTGTTAGGGCTACAAGTTTTTATCACTTCTGGTGATCTTACCCTGTTAGGAGTAACATATTAGATCAGTTTTTGGAGATGAGCAGAGCTAAGGTAAGAGGCACTATCCTCCGTTTCCCCCATGATGACTCAGTATGTGTTAGGGGTGGTAGCAGCCACAAAGTTCCTCAGATAGTAGGGTACTGCGTATGCATCATAGCGGTGCAAAGTGATGCCAGCTTCCACTAACTGAGTAATGTACTCACTACTTCCCCTTTTATGGACCCAAGTACGTGGTTCATATGTGTATATCCCTTATCTCCAAAGTTTGAGCATTGTACCAATATTCGATGTGAGACTCTTTTGGATAGATTGGACATTATTGATGATTCATAGCTTCACATATATTCATTATGGTCCAGTAGGAGGCAGGAAGTGTATGCCCTACTGTGATTATTCTGTACTGCACCTGTTCTGACATGTTGCATGAGGTATGATGCCACAACCCACTGATGTTTCGACACAGTGTTGGGTGATGATGTTGTGTTGCTAATGGTAGCGAGCTGAGCTCAAGGACATGATGCCATGTACGTAGGTATGTGAAGGTGCAATATATGTATGTTATGTATTCCTACTTGATGCAGAGAAATTGGGAGATGCTTGCATGCTTGTAGAGGGGTGCCCATGGATGCTCAATTGTTGGATGTGGTAGGCATATGGGGGGTCCCTAGCCATGTATACCTCTGGCTATAGTGATGACCCTAGGGGTATCACTATTTGGAGTGTGTCCTATGCATGCCATATCCCCAAGGAACATTACCATATGATATATTACCAACATATGCTTTATTATTATTGTTTATGCCATGTGGTTAGAGACTGTTGGGTCGCCACTTGAAGGGCTATTGTGACAGCCAGGCAATGTTCCCTCCTTCCTCGTTGGTGACTATGTATGGTCACACAGTGATGTGTTGTGCCTTTTCATGATGATTTATGTTGCTTGTGTGGACCAACAATTGTTTATTTTTGTTTGTGAAGGTTTAGCCATAATTTTTGGACATTCATGATTCAATGATTTATTGTTGCTAAAACTTTATTTATATTATTTATTGTTGAATTTGGTAACTTATTTTACTCTTGTTCATGACTTTGGTGGCTAAACTACTTTCCTTGGTGTTATTCGAATGTTGGTCCTATGTAGTAATGTGATTCCTCACCAAGGATGCAGAAGGTAGACTTGGTGAGTGTATGCGAGGAAGCAGACATAGGGGACCCTTGAGTATGGGGGTATGTGAGGCTGTTATGCAGCTAGTATCCACCGCCACCTTAGAGTGGTGACTATTCCTTGGAGGTTTTGTTATATGTATCATTGGATTACGGATTTTAGATTATGAGTCAGATGAGATCATTGTGTATACCCGGAGGACTGGACTATGTCCACTCCTGAGCCTTCTGTAGTGATGTGTACCCCAGTGATGTGGATTGTCATATGATTGTGTGGATTTGTAGCTATCTATGTTTAGAAAGATGTCTTATATATATACAAAAAAAAAAGTGTTAAAAGGGTCTATATGACTCAACTTACTTATCATGATGTGCATCATTGTATGGTATTGTTTTATGTTTTCTATTGTAGAAAGTGCTTGAAACACATAAGTAAAGTTTAACTTAAACTCAAAATTTACATATTAGAAAATTGATTAAAGGAAAAACTTATTCTTTGGTAGTTGAGTTCTTGCCCAAAAAAATTTGGGCATGACATAGATCTACCTAGTTATAGGGTTTTAGCAACACTACTTGAGTTTGCACTCGGTTAAGAGATTTACAAAAATACTGTCAAGTCTACTCTATTAAGAGATTTTACCAAAACTCTATTACAATGATTAGAAAGCAATAGGTAACTATCTGCTAATGAAAACTTATATTTTCTAATACAGATCAATAAATTACTGATAAAATATCACCTTTATAGTGATGGATCTCTACTCTGAACTGCTCGGTTAGCCTGCTATGATTCTACTTAATCTGATTATCTTTGTATATTGTTCTTCTCTATCAACTGATAATCTTGAAGTTAGGCAAGTGCTTCAAGTGCTTCTTCATTCATACATTAGTTCACATCAAAAAATGATGTAACATACAATTATATAGCATACTACTTTATGCCGCTTATACAAAATTAGGTTTACAAATCTTAGACAAAACCCTAAAATCTACGGTGTACAAAAATAACCTAGATCAAACTATTATATAAGATCTTCATTACATTTAATGAACATCTCAATAATAAATTGTTCTTGATCTTATTAAAATGTTTTATGATCTGTTGTAACCATTTTCAAAGAAGAATGTGCCATCCCTGATTACTATGTCATTTTTTGTGATCCTCGGTAAACACTGTATAAACTGCTCGGTGTTTATTCTGATGCTCGGTGTTTACTGTTACTTAGTATCAGTGTCTAATGATGCTTGGTGTATATACTTAACTATTAGGAATGAATGTAAAGTGTTTGGCAGCCATTCTATAGTAGTTGTTGTTGCATTCATCACTATGATTGTCATTGATGTCAACATAGTGATTTACCGAAGACTTGCAGAGAAGTAGACAGAGTTTGGATTAGCGCATGTGGGTTATTGTAGTTGGAGCTATGTGACATTAAGGTTATACTCTTTGATATGTAATATGTCTATGGTTAAGAGCACAAACAATAATTCTTTGATTCATGGAAGTTATGATCATTTTGGTGGAAGCAGTGTTCAGGCAGTGTTCCTGAGTAGCGATCTGTGGAAATCGGATGATATCTCCTAATCGGGATGGAATCTAGTTTTGCACAGTTAAAGGGAATCTGGAGACACATTGATAGTGATGTGGATGACAACAGTGATGTGGATGACAACATAGACTTTGAGGACACATGAGTGAACATTTATTATATTTGGAAGCCGATAGTTTTATGTAATTTTGGTGTAGCGTGTGGAAACTTTTATTTTGTAATGAGTTCAAACCAAAGTTAGATTGCTTACTTTATATGATTTGTACATATATATATATATATATATATATATATATATATATATATATATATATATATATATATATATATATATATATATATATATATATATATATATATATATATATATATATAATTCATAATTTTCAAACACTAATTTAATTAAAAGTATAACTGAATACAAATATTTGTACCTGGTCTCTCGATTGCCTACCACGAGCAGGTGTCCTAGCATAAGTCCTGGATCGCGAAGGGACCATGCTAGCAATACCAACTTTGACCTATATATATATATTTGCAATAATGAGATTAGTAGAGTGGTGCAACATAGAGTAATAAATCTACAAAATAGGATGATAGCATAATAAAATTACAAATTGATTGAACTAAAATTAAAACTTACATCTGGTGATCCCTCCTCTGGAATAGTGGGCTGGGTCAACAAAGAAATGAAGGATTCTTGTGGGCCCTCCCTCACAGTCAGAGTAACCTAGGAGAGTAAAAATATTCTCAATTATATATCAATTTACTTCATCATAGAAAACCTGGTTACAAAATACAAATAACAATATGTAAAAGTCTACGTACAATCGGGCTATCACTCCGAATCGAGATGCCTATAACCCTACGCTGTCGAACTGGTGTTGGGACATCATCGATAGCCACACCCTATACAATAAAGTGCAAGTAAAATATTTATTACTACACACAAGTGGCATGCATATGCATGCATAATTAATCTTAAACAATTAACTACCTTTCCTTTGTCGACACCTGATGAAGGAACCCCCTCATGCCCCCCACTGACATCGGTTGTAGCCTGCAAGAACACAATAAGATGACAATATATATTAGTAAATGTATGAATTTTATTACTCTAATTGATAGAGATTTAAGCATGTACACCAAATGATATAAAAAAAAACTAATGGGTACATAATTTATAATATACCATATAGTCATCAAGGCCAAATGAAATGGCCAAAAGTGTGGACTCATCCACTTGTCTCACCTCCTCCTATGTCATCGACTAAACATAAATGGAAAAAATATATATACATAAGTGCATGCAATCATTAAAACTAATCTAAATAAATAAATTATTTTTAAATTAAATAATTCATGTGACAAATTTATTTATAATGTTTACTCTTACCGTATCAACAGGAGTCAATGGCTCTACCTGCACCTCCTGAGCACTCTCATGAGATGTAGATGCTCCATGAGGTGTTGCAGCCTATGTAGTTGCATCTCCTGTATCCCCCTCATCAATATAATGAAACTGATATATATCAGAATCAGTAAGCAGTCTAAGGCACATATGCCTGCATGTAATGCACATATGGGGCTCGCATACATGTGAACTCTGACAAGCTGTCAATGCGCCAACAACATCCAAAGGAGGCAACACTGACCTGGTCTGAGTGATCAACTGATCACTCAGTAAATAAATGGCCCTAATAGTCTGTGAGGTGGCCTCTGCAATGATATCGGGATGCTGCACTGGAGGAGGGGGTGTGACATCAGTGGGGGGGACAAAGGTAGTGGCCTTTCAGCACTAGGAAGATGGCCTAGTTTGAGGAGCTCCTCTGCCTACGCCCATGTTGGGCCTCATACTCCAATAATCAACATGGTGACCAAGCACAAACTCAGCATACAATTTTTTAAGGAAATAAAATGGGACCTCCAAATTTCTATGGGGTGGTTTATCAAAAACCATCCACCAGCGATCCCAAAATTTTGTGCACATTGCTTCATTTGTGCACCATTTTATTGATAATTTGGGCTTTTTGGGGTCAACTAGTATTCCGGTTTTAGGATCAACAAAAAGGATGGCTATATCTTCCTTACTTATATTAAGGGCCGCAATCCCATCATGGTCAAGCCCGTCATCAAATTGGGCATGCATATCATCACGCCAATGAAGAGAAGCATTATGTTGTTGTGTGAGTGTGTCAATGTTTCCAACAATTGTATTTAGTGTGGCAAGCATGGGACCTAATGTAGGTATATTTTGATACGTGTTTTGGAAACCCTGTATTGTGTTCAAATTTTCTTGTATCAAATCTTGTAAAGATGGAGGGTTTTGAAGCAGGGGATTGTTTTGGGGATCGTTATTTGGTGCGGGAGGGTTATTTTCTTCATTGTTTTCAGCCATGCCTAATTAAATTAAAAAAAATTCTAAATTTCAATCTAATTTCATATATTATTACAAATATAAATACAAAACCCTATTTTAAAAAAAAATGCTACATTTAGCATGAAAATGAAATAAATTAATAAAAATTATATAAATAACTACTTACTGAATATGCTTGGAGTTGAATTTGTTGTTTCTAATATCAAGTATCCAAAAATATATCGAGTATCTAAAAATTGTGAAAAGAACTTGAAGAAAATTGCGCAAGGAAATGAGGAAAAGGGCTCGCAGGTTTTGGATTTATGCCATAGTTATCGGGTACCTGATATTATCAGGTACTCAATTAGGCCTATGCTTTGGTGGTAGGTTTCCTTGGTGTACTAGCACCCAGGCCTACTAAAAAGTCAACAAGCACTTTCATGTGCTTTTGGACGAGTGAAAAGTGAATTTTTTCACATCGCCACTTTTTAGCCCCTCATGATCTTGCACATACCCTACTGCTTCATCCCTCTTGATGTAGCACTTGCTTCCAAAGATTCTAAAGTATTTTTTTATGGGAACATTTCCAAACCATAGCTCATATGGTGTTTTGTCAGTGCCTAGCCTCAATTGAATTCTATTGATGGTATAGACTATTGTATTGACCGCATCTCTCCAATAGGTGTGTGCAACTTTTACTTCTATCATAATGGTGCGTGCTGTATCAAGAATAATCCTATTCCTTCTCTCTACAATTCCATTCTGTTGAGGGGTTCTAGGTGCACTTAACTATCTCTTTATGCCATGTTCTTCACAGTACTCATAGAATATGTCAGAGGTGAATTCTCCTCCTCTATCCAATCTCAAACACTTTATCTTTAGTCCAGATTCATTCTCAACCTTATCTTTGAATATTTTGAACTTCTCAAATGCTTCTGACTTATCTTTTAAGAATGCAACCCACATCATCCTAGTATAATCATCAAAAAAAAAAATGAAGTACCTTTCACCATAGTATGATCTTGTTTGAGTTGGACCACATAGATCTGTATGAATCAGATCCAACTTGTTCTCTCCTGAATTCTATTTGCTCCTAAATGAATTTCTTACATGCTTCCCCATCACACATTCCCTACATATAGTATCAACTGGCTTTGCTATGCTAGGTAGATCTCTTACTACTTTTAAATTGCTTATCTTTACTATGTTATCAAAATTGATATGACATAGTCTCTTATGCCACAACCAACTGTCATCAACTTTAGCAACAAAACAACTTGCTTCTAAATTGAGTTGAAACACATACCTCTTGTCTTTGAGCTTGATGCAATCATAACACCATCCTTGTTGTTAATGATGCATTTTTCATCTCTGAACTCCAACTGATAGCCTTTTCCAAGTAACTGACCAACACTGAGAAGGTTATGTTTCAAACCATCAACATAAAGAACATCATTAGTATTGTTCTTTCCATCCAAAGTGATGGCTCCTCTACCAACTATTGTTTTAGGAGTGTTATCTCCAAATCTGACCATACCTCCATTGTATTTATCCAAAGAATAAACCTACCTTTATCACCAGTCATGTGATGTGAACAATAAATATCTATAATCCAGTCTATCCTTATGTCATCTTGTGAAATCAATGCAAGTTCTTGATTTCCTTTCTTTTCTTCATGAGCTATCTTATTGTTCATTTTATCTACAATAGCAATGAATCCAATTTCTTCTTCACCAGATTCATCATTTGATACACCATCTCTAACATAGTACCATTCCTTAGAATACTTAGGCTTGTAATCCTTTTTGAACTTTCTAGCTCTAGTAGGACACTTAGATGCAAAGTGACCAATCTTATTACAAGAAAAGCACTTAAATGGTAATTGAACTTCATATTTTCCTTCTCCTTTCTTTTCTCTTTTAGAAATCATAGCTATGAAATCCTCTAGAGTTTTCTCTTCATCATCATCATCAAAATTACTAGAATTGTTTGCAGATTTCTTACCATGGACTGTTGCTTTGAAGGCTGTTTCACTCTTTGGTTCTGACTTCAATCTTGAGATCTCAAAAGTAGAGAGTTTTCTGATCAAAGTATCTCTCTTGAAGTTTGATATAAGCTGCATGGTCTCATCAAGGATGTCGATCTTGCTTTCATATTTAGGAGTAAGAGTAGTCATCAATTTGTCCATAATGTCATATTCTGAAATCTCTCCACCATTGTTTCTAATTCCAGCAACTGCTTCATTTATCCTTTGATTGTATGCTCTGATGTTTTCCTTAGGCAGCATCTCTAATGCATTGTATATTTTCTTCCAAGTCTTTTTGCACGCATCCTTTGCTTGTTTGTCTCCTTCAAATATGTCTTCTAGGTGCTTCCATATTTTGTGGGCTATATCCACCTTTTTTATTTTTGAAAACTCTCCATCAAATAGGGCGCTGATAAGAGCTTCTTTAGTAATAGCATTATGATGAAAAAATTCCTTTTTCCTATCAGTAGAATCTTCTTGTGCAAGGTCATCTAGGGTAGGTATCTTAGCTTCTTTGATAGTCACATCAAAAACTTCAAAAGTAATGCACTGCAAATGAGTTACCATCTTGTTCCAATCAAGATAATTCTCTCCATCAAACTTAGGACTTTCTTTCTTGAAGTATGCCATCTGATCAACCTCAAGCTATTAAAATTTCTCTCTAAGGCACTTGGCTCTGATACCAATTGTTAGGAATAGTCCCAAGAGATAACTAAGGGGGGGGGTGAATCAGTTATCTACAAGATTCAATTCTTTATCCAATTAAGTATACTTAAACATAAAGCATAAACACAATGAAAGAACATAAGAAAACAACACCAATATTTTGGTTATGGGGAAACCAAAATAGGTAAAAACCTCGGTGGGACTTGATACCCACTAATATTTTATACTAGTGTATAATGATCCTTGTTAGAAGATCCTTTACCCTGTTAGGGTTACCTTTACAATATATTAAGTATAGTAGACCTGGTCAAGGGTCGGACCCTATTAGGAGTCTTTTACAATTTTCCCTGTTAGGGGAGAGGATGCACTATCCGAGAGCTCATTGCTTAAATGGGTGAAGGCTACAACCTTCTGATTAATAGATACACACTATATCTAGATCTTGGTGAACTACACTTTGACCTGCTATTTGGATTAGTTCCAATGAATAGCACAAGTACTTTACTTGGTCACATATACCTTCTTTTGATGGCTCAAACACTTCGTACACTCTATTTTACTTTGCTCAATCAACTATGAACCACACTTCAACAATCACAAATGACTGCCTATAAATATCTTTCCTTCAAATGATATAATCAAGTCAACCTATTAGAACCACCTTGAAATCATATTAGAGAAACCATAATAAACTCCAACAACATTTTGTCAACTCTATTATGCACGCAACATAATCTGGGACCTGTCTAATAAAATAAATGTAGATGCACGCTACACACTATTGGCTCTACAAAAACAATTGGATCTTTCTCTGTAAGCTAAATTAACTCATGCAATCTTAACTGAACATCAATAAAACTTCTCCAAGATTAACTCCAAGGGTTCATACCCTCAAGATAGGCACAACTCAAGAACTAATAAAATCTCAGTCGGCTCTTCTAAACAAACACATGAAATTGCTACTGGTGAATAATGACTGCATAGCTTTACTTGCATTCACCATCAGACCATGCATCCATGAACTTAACATCACTAACATGTCATCAACATAAATCCAAGTGCACAAGGCTCCATGATAACTGTACATACAACCATACATAGAATACTGCTGACACCAACTGCAATATAACTGTCTGTACTAATAGTTGACCTTTGTGCCCATGATATCATGTTGATATCATGTCCATGCTACATATACACATGCTACTTTCCATATGTTTTCATCAATGACAAACATACAGTTAGTACTAGCCTACTAGCAAATCTCCAACAATATGTATGATCTTGAAAAACAACTAAGTATCAAGGGTTGTACTCTAGTGATGATGAACCTTGATTTTGAATATGTTGTCACTGGGTCAATTGATCCAATGAATTCTATAGTTCACTTATCAAATAGATTTCATTCTATCCCTAGTCTTAATGGCATCTCAAGTCTTGTAGTAGGTCTCCCCAATCTAGAAAATTTCACATCCCTTTATATATTCCTTAACATTCTTATGAAGGGTTGGCCACTATAATCTAAAAATTTGTGCCCTCCTTGTTGTAGTTTTCCTTCCATTGTGTCCTCTTACTATATATTCATGTGCTTCTCTTATAATTATTTTCTTATTATTTTTTTAAACTACTCTTCTCAAATATCATCTCTCTCTAGGTGGTAGAGTCCCTTCAACCAAATTATATGTTATTTCCCTCCCTTCCAATGATTTTTTATCCTCCTATAGGTAATAGTATATAAATATCCTCCAACTCCTCTAGTTTATCCTCCTAGGGAGGTCTTCACCTTGAGCTTCTATTTTTTCTCCTATTTATATCCAAGATAAATAGTTGATTCCTTGATTATTCCTCCCTACTTTCATCATGATCTGAAATCAAACTCCTAGAATAAAAATAAGGATCAACATATGAAACCATGTGTTACCAGCTCATTGAGTGAGTACTTCAATAGTTCATAATTAGTAAAGAATGTGAATGGTATAAACAATAGGTAATGTCTAGATTTCTGGAGATTATAAACCATAACTAGTACCTCTCTTTGTGTAGTAGTGTAATTATTCTCCATAGAAGATAATTTTCTATTTTCAAATGTGATAGGATGATCCTAATTTCCCTTAGGTTAAGATAATACTACTCATATTACTATTTTTGAAGCATCTACATGAATGTGAAAGGCGTTATTCCAATCTGGAAATGCTAGAATTGGTGTTTTTGCAATCATTTGGTTCAAAGTGTCAAATTTTGTGCCTCACCATTCAATGCTATACTACTTCCATTATTTTTATTTAGTATTTATTCGAATGGGGAAACAATTCAACCATATCCTCTTATGAACTTTTGGTGGTATCTGATAATTTCCCAAAAATGTATTCAGTTTCAGTGCACTCTTTATATGCATCAAGTTTAGTATCAAGAAACCTTCATAGTACCATCAACTCCTCTAATGAAGAGGTAGGTTGTAATTTTATCTTCCACTCAATCAAACACCTAACAGACACCAAAGACATTATCAAATGGCATTTCATTCATAATTAGGCTTGCTAGCTAGTAGCCCTCCTACAAGATAATTGTAATGTCCCCAAATTGATAGAGAATTAATTAATTAATTAATTGGTCCAAATTTAAAAGATATTATTAAGGGACTTTAATTAATTAATAGGGGGCCCATTTTTATTATTGTTGTTTGTAGGTGTTTGTTGTGTCAACATTATTTTGTAAACCCTCGAGAGTTTCTCTAAAGGGGTATTTATGACTGGCATGTACAAGAAGTTGTTAGTATGTGGTTTGGAATATTTTGTTTGTATTTGAAAATTCTAGTTGGAGTTCTGTTGTTCTCCATTTTGGAGGTGAAAGATCCTCCCTATTTGGTTTTTTGCAATTTTGGTGGTTCACAACCACCCTAGTCTCTCATTGGAAATATCACTTTGATATTTCATTGTGTGCCAAATCTGTTGTGCTTTGTTTGCTTCGAATCTGGCAAATTTGAAGCACCATCTTTGTATACATCTATTCACATCTTTGGCATTAATACAACTTATGGCATCGTTGGTACTTGGAATTCAGTGTTTTGTGGCACTATTATTGTTTGAATCAAGAATTAGTTCTAGCATCATTAGCATATGGCATTTATCTCTAATTGGGAAATCTAGAATTATATTATTTTATGTGCATCCATTAAATCTAGTTTTACATCACAACATTACATCTAATTGGCAACATCACCAAGTGAAGGGAAAGACAAATATCATACGACCATCTTGCATGCACATTCATCCACTATACGACCTTCCTATTACCTTTGTATGACCTTTTTGCTATTCTGTATGGTCTCCTTGTCATCACCATACAACCTCCCTATTACCTCGGTATGACCTTTTCTACTATCCTGTATGACCTCCTTATCATCATCGTATGACCTTCCTGACATCTCTGTATGACCTCCCTATCATTGTAAAAATTTCCTTCCATTACCATACAACCTTCCTATCATCACCATATGGCCAAAAAACCTCTGGGATAGAAAACACCCCCAGGACAAAAATCACCTCCAAGATAGAAAACACCTCTGGGACAAAGACACCTCTAGGACAGAAAATGCCTCCGGGATAGAAAATGCCTCTAGGACATAAATCATCTCCTGGATAAAAAACACGTCCGAGATAGAAAATGCCTCCAAGACAAAAATCACCTCCGGGACAAAAAACACCTCTAGGAAAAAAAATGCCTCCGGGACAGAAATCACCTCTGGGACCAAATCACCTCTAGAACTGAAAACACCTCTAGGATCACCTCTAGACTGAAATCACCTCCGGGACAAAAAAATACCTTCGAGACATTACAGTGGTATCAGAGTTGGTGATCTTGCCAGCCTCTTGGGATGATTGTGAGGTTTTGGGATTTAGATCACAATATGGCACCCAACAGTGATGGACAGTGGTGGTTGAAGGAACTAAAAAATATTGGTAAAGAACTCAGCGAGGGTGTTGATCTTCCATTAGATATATTAGAAGTATGTTTGTGTAGGGTGGACCAATTACCTTCAAGATTTATATAGAGGATCCTTGATCTGATTAAGGTTTTCTTAAGTCAACCTAGGCTATTGAAACATCATGACAAGGAAATGAAGTTGGCAATTGCAACATGTCTCAGTGATATCTTGAGAATCTCGGCTCCTTGAGAACTGTATGATGACAACACCATGAGAGAGATATTGCATTTGATCATTGACATCTTTCACACCCTCGATGACTTCAGTGGTGACCCTTTTGGCAGGAGATATACAATATTGGATAATTGTGAAAATATCAAAGTAAGTAACCTACTCTTAGATCTAGAGTTGCAAGACTTGATCCATGATATGTTTCATCACTTCTTGGTCACAATTAAGGAGTGTCATGATACTAAAGTTTAGGTTGCTATAGAGAGCCTCATGATTTCATGCATTGAAGAGATGGATTAAATACCCCAACCTATCATATCTATGTTGTGGGTTGTTCATAATCTAGAATGTGTCCCTTTTATGACAACATGTAGATTGGTTAGTAATGTATTCAAGCATTGTGAAGAAAGACTAATATCTCATTTTCAAAAGTGGGAGAAAGTAGATGATGATAATAAGGGTGATGCATTACATGAGGAGGGTGAAGGCATGATTATAACATTTCTCCAGGAGGATCTATTAAATCTTGCTACTACACCTACATGTGGAGAACACCTAAAATTTGAAGAAGTTGCTTGCATGGATCTTGCCAAGACAACCTAGATAGATCAAGGTGATATAAGCTTTGTCACTACTCTATTTCATGAGTTAGGCCTTCAATTTGTTGAGTATAGAGCCCTTCCTTATGCACAACAAGTTGTATCTATCGTAGAGGCTTTGAATGCCCTCGGGACCCTGTCTACCCCCGAGGCTATGTTTGTCATCGAGGCTCTATCTTCCGCTAAGGTTCTGCCCACCATTGAGGCTCTATGTGCCACTGAGTCTCCCTCTCTATCATTGTTGAGAACATTACAGCCCCCTTTGGATCAAGATCCCCTTCAGGTCAAGATCACCTTCGAGTTGAGAAACTCTTCGGGCTGAGATTGCCTTTGGATCAAGATCCCCTTCGAACCGAGATTACCTTCGGGTCAAGATTCCCTCCGGATCAAGATCATCTTCAGGCTGATATTGACTTTAGTTTGAGATACCCCTTGGGCCAAGATTTCCTTCGAGTCGAGATCCCCTTCAAGCTGAGATTACCTTCGGGTAGAGATTACCTTCGGGTCAAGATTTCCTTCACATCAAGATCCCCTTCACACTGATATTTCCTTTAGGCTGAGATCCCCTTTAGGTTGAGATTTCCTTTAGATCAAGATCCCCTTCGGGCCAAGATTTCCTTCAGGTCAATATTCCCTTCAGATCGAGATTCACTTGGGGTTGGGTTTGCCTTCGGGTAGAAATCCCCTTCAAGCTGATATTGCCTTCAAATTGAGATCCCCTTCAAGCTGAGATTGCATTCGGGTCAAGATTCCCTTTGGGTTGAAATCACCTTTGGGATGACTTACGAGATTAGCTTCAGGAAGAGATCACCTTAAAAACATTACAACGTCATTGCCGAGGTTCTCTTAGTCACCGTCGCTATCAAGGTTCTCTCTACCGTCGTCATCATTGAGGTTCTCTTTGTCACCATTTTTGTTGAGGTTCTCTCTACTGCTATTGCCGCTGAGATTCTCTCCATCACCATTTCCATTGAGACTCTATCTATTGCCAAGATGGTGTCCTTTGTCGAGGCTCTGTCCACCCCCGAGGCCCTATCTATTACCGAGGCTCTGTTTGTCGAGGTTCTATCTGCAACAAAGGTTTTGTTTGACATCATCATTGTCGAAGCTCTAGTCATCTTCGAGGATATGCCCATTACCATGGTGTCTATGTCTGTGTCCCTCATCATTGTGGTGTATGTGGTTGTGGTCATTTTTATGGCTAATTTTGTGTTAGCATTAGCATCTGTGTTTGTGGCCATACCAGAAGAGACTGTTGAACATGATGGCGTGAAAGATTTCATCGATTGGTATTGTTGCGATCCTAGTGAAGGGCATGGAAATGTTTATATCAGAGTGGCATAATGAAGTCTTGATGATGGTTTACTAGTCTAAACTAAATCCAACTATGTACATGTGGTCTAGAATCAACACAAAGTTTTTAATAGATATTGCTACCAACATCTGCACTTGGCTTGGGATTTTAGCATCGATGTGTTTGATTTTTGCTTTCACTAGGACCCTGGTGACTTTGGGCATGGAAATAATTATATTAGAGTGGAGAAAAAGAAGATTGATGGAGAGTTACTTTTCTCACTTACTTCCTGGTGCATGTGTGTGGTCATGTTGCAACTAGAAGGTTCTAGTGGATATAGTTATCAATGTTCATGCCTAGTTTGGAATCCTATAGTTATGATGATGGATTGCTTGAGGGAAAGAAATCTTTGGGTAGTGAGGATTTGTAATGTCCCCAAATTAATAGAGAATTAATTAATTAATTGGTCCAAATTTTAAAAATATTATTAAGGACCTTTAATTAATTAACAAGGGGCCCATTTTTATTATTGTTGTCTATAGGTATTTGTCATGTCAGCGTTCTTTTGTAAACCCTTGGGAGTTTCTTTGAAGGGGTATTTATGATTGACATGTAGGAATTTGTTAGTATGTGATTTGGAATATTTTATTTGTATTGTGAATTCTAGTTGGAGTTCTATTATTTTCCATTTCGAAGGTGAAAGATCCTCCCTATTTGGTTTGTTGCGGTTTCAATTGTTCACAACCACCCTAGTCTACCATTGGAAATATCAATTTGATATTTCACTATGCACCAAATATGTTGTGCTTTGTTTGTTTCGGATATGGAAAATTTGAACCACCATCTTTGTATACATCTATTCGCATATTTGACATTAATACAACTTGTGGCATCATTGGTACATGGAATTCGGTGTTCTATGGCACTATTATTGTTTGAATCAAGAATTACTTCTGGCATCATTAACATCTGGCATTCATCTCTAATCGGGTGATTTGGAGTTATATTATTTTATGTGCTTCCATTAAATCTAGTTTTACATCACAACATTACATCTAATTGAAAGACGGACATCATGTTAGGTCATTTGTCTATCATAGCAAAAATCCTGTGAAAATGGCTTCTTCCCTACAAATTTTTTTGTGAAAGTGTCCTTCCCTATGTTCTTCATGTTGTCACCTTGCTCCAACCCAAAATGCACGTGTTGAATTGCAAAATCCAAAAAGTTATTCAAATTCTAAGGTTTGTAGGAAAATAATTTCAAAATCTACCACAGTGTCAAAAACCCATAGTATTTTTGAAAATCCATGATGTTTTTGGTCTGTGTGAAAACCTTCATTGTTTTCAACCTTATGCCTTCTAGCTTTTGTGCACTTGTCTTTTGGTGCTAGAAACTTTGTGTGTTTTCGATCCTCTTTCGTCAAAAACCCTGTGTGTTTTCGACCTCACAGTTTCCTGTTTGCTATCATTCTCTAACTGCGCAAGTCTGACTGGATGGTGGGCCCACGTCTTCAAAGGTTTTACTATGATAGGTTGTCGCATGGCTGCATGTCAGACTTTTTTAACATGTGATCATGCGACCGCTTTCCACCTATCCACATGGGTCTCGATTCTTCACAGTTGTCTAGTGCGGTTAATGTTCAGACAGGATCTATGGCTGTCGATGGTTCACATGGTAAAGATACATGGTGTTTAACCTCTACACTTTTGTGACAACTGTCCAACCTCTAAAAGGTAAAGCTTCTTTCAGTTGGTCTGAGGTGGTGATGTGGCAGCCTTTGGTTGGCTATCACATGATCACATAGCCTAGTTTCTGGCTATGCGATCATGTGACTGGTTGACACGTGTCCATGGCAGTGAGGTGACATTTCATCGGTGGGCCTGGGAGATCTAGAGAGAAGGGTGACATGGCAGTTCCTGATTGGTCAACATGGAGGTACTATAGTCTCACTATGTTTTGGTTGGTCTGCGTGATCTGAGGTGGCAGTCTTATGGCTTTGTCGCATGATCGCAAGGGCCATCTTTTGGCCTTGTGATCATGCGATAGGGTGCCACATGTGCTGGGGCCCATTTTTAGTTATTTGGTGGTCCCATTGGCATGTGGTGTTGTGGAAATCTCTAGTTGGTCTGAGCTGGTAGGATGATAGGTTTAAACGCGAGCCCAAGTTAAGGTATCTCAGCAGTGGGAGGATTCCATGATCAACAATTGTAGTGTGACTGCATGGAATCTTACTGGTCCATGCGATAATGCGACCAACCATTGATTTCTCCCTGCTGACGTTAGATTTTTAAGCCCGTGGGATGGAGAGGATCTATGATGGGGACTTTCTTAGTTTGATTTGTGGATCACTGATGCGTTGTTAGATTCTTAGTGGTGACATGACAACTGGCAGGGTGTATGTTAGTGGCTTGTCGCATGTTCGCATGAGCCAGCTTTCCAGCTTGCGAACATGCGACAAACCCTTTTGTGGCAGCGGTAGCATCAATAGTTATGAAGAAGGCAATGGGAAGTGGTGTGTCACATGTTTCCATAGCCCATTTCTAGGCTATGCGATCATGCAACAACTGTTTGGCATCGCCGTTGCGGAGTTAACCCGAGGTGTTTGGATGGTTAAAAACACAAGCCTGCGAAATGCATGGTGACCATTTGCTTTCATTTTTGAATCTCTGAGAACATTTCCTGTGACTAGAAAGGACTGAAATTGATGACAAAAAGGGCCAGAGTTGGTAAAACTAATTTTCTCCACCACTCTAGTGTGGTCCAGGGTGTGAGATGATTGTAGAGGAGGAGTGTCTTGCCATAGGGGAGTAAATGAAATGTACCAAAAATAGTTGCAGGGTCACTTTCAGTTTGAATTTTGTAGATTTTTAATTGATCTTCGGTGCCTTTTTAGAGTTTCTCATGATTGAAGATCTGATGTTGATTAAATGCATTAGACTGTTTGAGCTTGCATGCTACGACTTGATCCCTATCTTGTCTATGTTAATTACTCGGTGGGGTTAGGTGGATTTGAAATTTGAGTTGGAAATGATCATTGTGCTTGTTTTGTAACCCTAGTATAAAGGGATTTTTGTGATCATTTTGGGTCATTGGGAGTTAGGTATTCAAACTTTTTGGTTGTGAGTCCTCTTCTCAGTCTGAATTGTAATGACTTGTCTGGATTTTATTTTGACTATTGAAAGAAAGTTGTAGGTCTAAGCTGTAGTTTTCAAGCAGGGTTCCTTTGGATGGATTGTATACACTGGAGGATTCTTCATACTTAATGAAGGCACCTGATTCTTGTCTCTCCTTTGTGTCAACATAGATAAATTTTGAGCTTTCTAGTTCATTGCATAACTAGTTTATGTATGTGCCCTCATTCTTGAGTTCTAATCCAAGATTAGATGAAATGATGCTCTAGATGGGACATAGATTTATCTTTTGTCTATGTAAGGATACTCTATAAGTAGTAAAGGAGATTGTAAATGTGTTTATGGCTTTGAATCTCAGATATATTTTGGTGTGTGTGTGTAGTCTGTTTAAGAAACCTTGCCCAATGGATGAGGCACTAGCCTAGATAAGTACTTCTTTGTTGACATGTCCTGATTAAGGTTGTTATGATTCAAACACATGAAATTAAGAACCATCCTTAAGTTTTCAGTATTTGATTATGTAAGGTTCCACCCGATAGTAATGGAGACTCAATGAGTGTGTGGTTAACACTTAGTACTTTCTTACTATCCTATTATCTATTATTCAAACCTAGTTCTTGGTATATGAAGTATATTTTATACTAGGTTAGGTGCACCCACCTTGGTTTTGCAGAGCCAGAAGTAGAAGAGGGAATATTAAGTCCCTATAGTTGGTCCAGTTACCCTAAGACCTCATAACATTTTGGAGTTAACCATTCCTAAAATCCATCTGAGGGTATATTGGCAGCCTATAAAGAGCATAAGCATCATAAGCATCATATTTAGCCACCGTACAACCTTTCTATTATCTTTGTATGATGTTTTAGATATTTTTTATGGCCTCCTTGTCATCACCGTATGACCTCCCTATTACCTTCGTATGACCTTTTCTGCTATCCTGTATAGCCTCCTTTTCATCATTGTATGACCTTCCTAATATCACCCCATGACCTCCTTGTCACCGTACGACTTTCCTGCCATCACCGTATGACCTTCCTATCATCACCATATGGCCAAAACACCTCTAGGATAGAAAACACCTTTGGGACATAAATCACCTCCGAGACAAAAAAAAATACCTCTGGGATAAAAATACCTATAGGATAGAAAATGACCCTAGGATAGAAATCACCTCTGAGATAAAAAATGCCTCTAGGATAGAAAATGCCTCCAGGATAGAAATCACCTCCTAGACTAAAATCACCTCTGGGATTAAAACACCTCTAGGACAGAAATCATCTCCAGACCGAAATCACCTTCGAAACTGAAATCACCTTCAAACTGAAATCACCTCTAGAACTGAAAACACCTCCAGAACTGAAAATGGCTCTAGGACATAAATCACCTCCAGAAGAAAAAATGCCTCTTGGACAAAAAATGCCTCTAGGATAGAAATCACCTCCTGGATAGAAATCACCTTCAGGACAGAAATTGCCTTTGGGACTGAAACACCTCCAAGATAGAAATCACCTCTAGACTAAAATCACCTCCAGAACTAAAAACACCTTCGGGATCACCTTCAAACTAAAATCACCTCCGTGATAGAAAATACCTTTAGGACATTACAATAATTCTAGGAATAAATTTTCACACAAAGGTCATAACCCAAATATAAGAGAATTTTAGAATACCCTTTTCACCCTTTGACAACATACCTAATTTACAAGTATGGTTGTTTTGGACCAAATGGCTCAATAATTGTTTGGTAATCTAAAACTAGGCCTTAAAGGGAGCAACAAATCATGTATTTTGACCATGAATTTTGTTTTAGAACCTAACTAGAAGATCTAAGACCAATTTTGGATACTCATTTGGAATTTATATGACATACCTAAAACTTAGATGGGTTTTCTTTGGAACATGCCCTCCAATAATTGGCTAGTAACATTGCTATAAGGCATAATTAGGCCACTTTTACAAAGCAATACTTTGGTTTTCTCACACCAAACTACCAAAATGCCTTCTTGAGCCTTAGACAAGTCACAAAGGGTCTGGAAATGTCAATTTCCCCAATTAGGACCATCACCAAGTCACCTTTTTGCAAATCCCTACTTCTACCTAGTCAAATAAACCAAATACATAGGAAAATCATGGTAGGGCTTCCTTAAACTTAGTCAAGCTCCCATCACCCTGCTCTACAAACACCAAAATAATTAAGCATACTCTATCTATCTCCATTTACTTGGTTTTCAAATATCTCCAATGGTGGGATGGTTTTCAAATCGTCAAATTTACACTCAAACCCTCAAACCCTAGATTTACAAATTGTTTTCAGTAAATCTAATCTAAATTATGAAATCAGATTATGATATCTGGTGTGATACCTGAAGTATTGTTAAACTCAACATAAAAATTGAGAAGACTAACAATCAGATTGAAAGGCGAAAAGTGATCCATTCTATTAAAAAATGGAGTTTATACAAATCTGATGGATCCCAAGCTTCACAAGAGGCCCTTGGAAATGAAATGAAGATTCATCAAAATGTTTATTACAAATAAACTATTAAAACTATCAAAATTTATCAAAAAAACTATATGTAAAAATTAGGTCCACTTGGAGAAGGCATAACTTTCAAGTCCTAGCTCCGAATTATGAACCGTTTACTTTATTGGAAAAGTATTCAATAAATCTTGAATCAAATTTTAGAGGTAGCACACACTCCAAGCCCAAAAATGCTCCAAAGGCCTTCAAAAATGTAGTTTACTAAAACATAGATAAAATTGAAAAAACAAATTTTAGTATTTTCCTAATTTAATCCTGATAAAAATCGGCCATAAGTTGGACTTTCAAACAAGATAAAAATGACAAAATATTCAATGCACCATCCAAAAAAGTGGTCTTCACAACACTTTCAAATCGTACAAGGTTGTATAACATGCTACAACAATAAGTTACTAGGAAAATAGAGGAAAACATAGCACTTATTTTATTATTTGCTCACCAAAATCAATGATGCCTTGGGAATGTCAAATCAATATATTTATGACCATAAAACCTAGTTAGATCCCCAAACTAACCTTCAACTATCATTTGACAACTTTTGAAAATTTTTTATTACAAAATTTAATAAGTTGTCATACAATATTGATAACGTTTTGACAATTTTCACATTTTGAACCATATGGATCCCAAACTTTCACAAATGGATCCAAATGACCAATAATGGCCCAAAATGGCCTTATTAAATGAAAACAACACAAAATAAAACAAAATTCCAACTCTAGCTTCATGGAGGCATATTAGGTCTTGAGGGTGCTCCTTCACCATACTCCCAAGGAGAAGAAAAGCTCAAGTCCACTTGAGTACAAGTCCTATTTTTCTTCCTAGTCTTCTGATTCTTTTGCAATTTGTCCTCCATATTTGTAAATTTTCTTGGATTTTTTTTCTTCTTCTTGTACCATCTCTTACTAAGAAACTTCTCAACTTCAAGGTACCAAAATATGAGATCATATTCATATGCATCAGTACTGTGTGTGTGAATTTTGTACCTGATCTTGTAGACACAACACTTTAGTAAAACATTAGAGGTTAGCTAAAATTGAAATCATGCAAATAATGAAAAACTAAACTAACCAGGTGATGTACTACCTTCTAATAGGTGCGAGTATGATGTTCTCAGATTGTTATCGAGATCAATGACCTTGACAACACCTACATGAAGGATTTGAATGCAAAACTGATATGAAATATGAATGCAATTAATCTATTTTTTTTATTTTCTATGCAATGATATGATGAAAACTTGATATGAATCTAATCTAGAATGAACTGATATGAAATTGATCCAACAATGATATGAAAATGAATCTAAATGAATGTAAAAACCAAATTGATCTCACAATAGCCTTGATTCACAATAAGCCTTTGATTCTCCAAATTCCAATTCTTCAAAATAGTTGTGCAATTTGTAGACGATTTTGGCAGAGTAAGCTCGCAAAATTATGAGATGATTTGTGAAGAGCTGAGCCTTGATTTTATAGAAATCCAGGGCTTTGAGGATGCATGAAAGAAAGCCATAAATCACTCAAATAACTCAAGTTGATTTTTGAGTTATTTTTTAAATAAAGGATAATTAACTCACAAAAACATGCAAAAGCAGAGTTTAACTCAAAATAGAGTTTAGCTTTAATTGATAATTGATAGTCGTCTGCTTTTCTTGATTGTGCATGTTTTATTTATGAATTAATTTAATAATAAAGTGATTTATTTCCAACTTAACTGATTTTGAAAAATAAAACAATTGATTTATGGGTTAATCAATTATTTTTTAAACTTTTATTCCAAAATAATATCATTAAATATTGACAACTTGCTTTAATTAATTAAATAAGAATTTAATCAATTATTGATAGGAATTATGATTTATTGTCAAATTTAAATAATAATAATTAGGAATAAATATAATTAAATTCAATTAAATAATTAAGTGGCAGAATTAAATCTAATTAATTAAATATTGAGAATATTCAATTAATCAAACTTTAGGATAAATAGGATTTATCTCCAAATAATCATTAAATCAAAGATAATTAGGATAATTAGGAATATTACTAGGAATATTCCCTGATGTAGAATTTATGATAATCAATTAGGATTCGATGATGTTTAGATGTGCCTTAGGTTAGGACTTTGATGTCGATTTCATTCGATGTGTCGATATAGGAGGTTAATGAACCTATAGCCCATTTTTGGGGTATTACAAGTACCACCATCTATGTCTTCATTTTCATCATTGGAATACAATATGTTAGCATATTTATCATCCATAAAAAGAGAAAATACAACCATTTCCTCGGTTGTTTTTGCAACATCTTCTTCACCATATTGTGTTGCATTTGCATAAAAATTTCCATACAATTCATTCACTTCTCCTTCTTTATACTATTTTCCATCATCATTTGATGCAGCTATAAACACATACAAGTATTGTTAGAAATAAAATATTGAGTCTTAATGGACCCATTTTCTTCATATTTTTCCTCTTTCTCAAATGGCTTAGGCTCTTCCATCATCAAAAAAGACACTCCAAGGTCTAGCATTGTTGTCTCTTTCCTTCTTCTCCTCTGAATGATCATCTTGATGGGCCACTTTACCTTCTTTATGATTGGTAAATGCCAACTTCTTTCTTGTTTTTTTTCTCTCAAGAAACTACTTCATCTCAAGTTCGTGTCTTACTTCTTTGGTGATTGGTTTGTGTTATATATGTGATTTTGAGGATTTGATGGTCTAAATATTGGTGCTTTAGGAAATATGTTTATGATTATTTATTTAGTGATGTTTGTGTCTAATAGTTTTCTAAAATCCCTTGTTGTTTCATATATGATATTGGTCATTTGGTTTCGTATCACTTATTTCTTTATCTTTTGATATTCTATTTTGAGTTCATTTTGATGTGATCTAGAGGCATGGTTTCTAAGGGTGTAATTTCTTCTTTGGATCTAGTTATTGCAGTATTTGGATAACATGTTATTTGGTCGAGGTAGTGCATGTGGTGTGGTCCACTTTTCATTCCTCTCCATTGCAGGAATGTTTAGTCTAGACCTATTTCAAATTATGTTTTGATGGTTGACTTGATGATTTCATATTTTAAAGGTCAATATAAATAAGAGGATGGTTTTAATGGATTTGTATTGAAGCAAGTTAATTGAAAAGAAGATCCATTAGATATTGTGTAAGGTTATGTGAAAAATAAAAGTTGGGTTGTGAAAAGAGTATGTGTATTATTGTTGTTAGTTACTAGAGGTAGTAAACCAAGGGCTTCTACCAATAATTGTACTTTAATGGTGGATTTCCTTTTTCATTATTCTTCTTCAGGACAATGAGCCCACCTATTGTGAGAATTCTACAAATGAACCACCCTTCGTAAAAATCACCTAAACTAGTATTTTTACATGAGAATTAGCTTCTCTGTGGTTTTTCCCATATTGGGTTTTCCACGTAAAAATGTGGTGTTCATTGTGTTTGATATTTGTGTGTGTTATTCATTCTTATATCTCATTTGGTTAAGTGGTTAAAAGATTTATTCTATTGGATCTAGATCTATGATATATATATATATATATATGTATATACATATATATATATATATATATATATACATATATATATATATATATATATATATATATATATATATATATATATATATATATATATATATATATATATATACATATATATATATATATATATACACATATATATACATATATATATATATATATATATATACATATATATGTATATACATATATACATATATATACATATATATATATATATATGTATATACATATATATATATATATACATATATATATACAATATATACATATATATATATATACATATATATGTATATACATATATATATATACATAATATACATATATATATATATATATACATATATATGTATATACATATATATATATATATATATACATATATATATACATATATATATATATATATATGTATGTATGTATTATATATATATTATACATATATATATATATATACATACATATATATATATATATACATATATACATATATATATATACATATATATATATTTATATATATATGTGTAATATATATATATATATATATATATATATATATATATATATAGCTAATTAACCATCCTCTCAATTATTTAGGATGTTCAAAATTGGTATCAAAGCTTTGGTTTTGAAATAGTGAAGCTAACCATTCAGAGAGATCTGATGGTGCATAAAGTAATTATTCCCACCTTTGATGGATATGACTACAATTTTTTGAATGTTAAGATGAAAAGATATTTAATTTCTTTAAGTTACAAGACTTGGAAAGCTATGGAGAATAAATATACAATGTCAAAAAATGGACCTACTACTCTGGATTAGATAGATTCCTATGAAGAAAATTAAATAGAAAGGTATGTTATTTTTAGTTCATTATCTAAAACTAAATTGGAAAAGGTTGTTTGCATTAGAAACTACTTATGAAGTATGGGAAAAATTTAAAACTATCTATGAAGGAAATGATAGTGTTAAACTAGTGAAGATGCAGATTGCTAAAGTCATATATGAGAACTTAACACTACAACATTTGGGGTCAAATTTTGACGCCAATTTACAACGCCACTACAATTTATGTTTGTTTTTTGTATTTTTTTTGCAAGTTCCCCTGATGGTGTCATAATAGTGATGATATCATTGTAATTGTGACACCCATTTGGTTATAAACAAAAAAAAAGAAAAAGAAAGTGTCATTTGTAATTTGTGAATTTGAAGAGCTGTCGCGAAGATGACACTGCACTTTTGCGTGGCGCGAAGAGGGCATTCAAGTTTGGCATGTGTGAAGAGGCCGACACCATGTGGGAAGAGGGCACTGACACTTGAGGTAGGCATTCAAGCTTTGTATTCTCATTAAATCAATTTCAGTTGCATTTTTTACATCTTAGCATTGTTAATAGTGGCATTGTTTACATCTTCGCATTTGGAATGCTCAATGACCCATGAGCTTTGAGAGCTAGGGCATCATTGTTATTACCTTCAAGGCATTGTGTGAAGTGTTTGATATCTCTTTATTTGTTTTTCTATTGATATTCACTATCTGCATACTCCCCGTTTATGATCATTTCATGAGGAAATGTCTTGATGGCTTGCGGGTTGCAAGCTAGGGCATGATACATTGTTCAGGAGCTCACTATTTAATACTGGCATTTTATACATCTTTTCATTTGGAATGCTTGAGGACCTGTGAGCTTTGAGAGCTAGGGCATCGTTGCTATTACCTTCAAGACATTGTGTGAAGTTTTTGATCTCTCTTTATTTGTTTTTCTATTAATATTCACTATGTGCGTACTCCCCGTTTATGATAATTTCACAAGGAAATGTCTTGATGGCTCATGAGCTGCAAGCTAGGGCATGATACATTGTTTATGAGATCACTATTTAATACTGGCATTGTTTACACCTTTTCATTTGGAATGCTTGATGACCTGTGAGCTTTCAGAGCTAGGGCATCGTTTCTATTACCTTCAAGGCATTATGTGAAGTGTTTTATCTCTCTTTATTTGTTTTGGTGTTGATATTCACTATGTGGTACTCCCCATTTATGATCATTTCATGAGGAAATATCTTGATGGCTCATGGGCTGCAAGCTAGGGAATCATACACTGTTCATGAGCTCACTATTTAATATTGGCATTGTTCATGAGCTCACTGTTTAATAGCTGGCCAGGCCATGTAAATGGTACCAGGCCAACCCAATCAGCCCAACAAAATGTGTCATGTTTATCTTTGTCAAATACACTTGTTCACCATTTTTTCCTTGTTCTTCACACAAATATTGCATCAAAAGTAATTGTAAACAATGATTCAAAGAAAAAAGAAACAACTACAATAGATCAAAGCCCAAAAGTATACAGTCAACTATAATAGCTCACAGTCTCAATGAAATAAATAGTGTATAAAATAATATATGGTGCACAACAATAGCAAGCATGCAATGACAACAATAACATTGCATGATAAAATTCAAAACTCTTAGTTTTTATTCAAATCTATTCAAAACTCCTATTAGCTCATTGTCCAATAGTTAAACTAACCTATGACTTCAAAGGAAGAATTATGAAATATAGTTGTAGGTAGTTATCTCTTTTATAATGATGGAGGAGTCAAAGGTAATGATCAATATAACAAACAAAGCACCGACCAATCAAATAGGGACATGAGGTGCTCAAACAGTGAGCTCATAAAACAATATATTTAGTCTTAATAAAATCTTATAAAACAACATATATTGTGTGAAGTGTTTGATCTCTCTTTATTTTTTTTGGTGTTGATATTCACTATGTGGTACACCCCGTTTATGATCATTTCATGAGGAAATATCTTGATGGCTCGTGAGCTGCAAGCTAGGGCATCATACATTGTTCATGAGCTCACTGTTTAATACTGGCATTGTTTACATCTTTTCATTTGGAATGCTTGATGACCTGTGAGCTTTGAGAGCTAGGGCATCATTTCTATTACCTTCAAGGCATTGTGTGAAGTTTTTGATCTCTCTTTATTTTTTTTGTTATTGATATTCACTATGTGGTACTCCCCGTTTATGATCAGTTCATGAGGAAATGTCTTGATGGCTTGTGGGCTGCAAGCTAGGGCACCATGCATTGTTTATGAGCTCACTGTTTGAGCACCTCACGTCCCTATTTGATTTGATGTTAATCAAACACTGATCTCATAAACTATGCATGATGCCTGAGCTCAAATTCAAAATAGTAAGTGTATTATTTTATTAAGATTAAATATATTATTTTATTAAGATTTTATTAAGACAAAGTATTTTGGGTTAGTTTTATGTTGTTTTATAAGATTTTATTAAGACTAAATATATGATGTAAATTCATAATTATACTTGATATATATATACTTCAAAGGAGGAATTATGAAATATAGTTGTAGGTAGTTATCTCTTCTATAATGATGGAGGAGTGAAAGGTAATGATCAATGAGGTTGCTGTTATTAGATCATACATTAACACACTTACTATTTCGAATTTGAGCTCGTGCATCATGCAATGTTATTGTTTTCATTGCATGCTTGCTACTATTGTGCACCATATATTGTTTTATACATTATTTATTTCATTGAGACTGTGAGCTTGGTTTTTCTTTCACAAGTGTATGGCTTGACTATGCACATGCATAATTGTAGATGAGGATCAGTAATAGGATGCCATTCATTGCTTAGATATTTTTTATCTAACCCCCATATCTCTTTTCTTTGTAGATTCTGGATCACATAAGGGCACACTAGATTCATACCTGGGTCAAAAATTCATCACTTCAGGCAATGTCTGACATCCTTATTATTTATGTTCATCCTCTTATGTATGCCTGTACTCTTTTATTTTCTTCTGAAAGTTATTTTCCTTGTATAGTATATACAAGTTATTTTTCATATATATACATGTAATCTTTAGATGCAAAAATTTATTTTCCTTTACATGTATCTTTGCATGAAATGAACACAAATTAAACAAGATCATCTAATAATGCAAACTAGGGTACTTGATGTTACATAGACCTTGCTATAACTTTGTCCTAGACCCTCCTAGAATCAAAGAGGCTAATCTCTTAGCCTTAAGAGTGCTATCCTAGTCCCCTTATAAGAAGTTTCAAACTCCTCCTTTCTCCATTCAGTCTATGACACCAAGAATATGATAAAGTTCACTGTTCTAGGAACCTCTCCGTCCCTTCTAAAAAGTTTTGTCTGTTGTCTGGCCTAAAAAGATTACTAGGTTTAGTAGGCCTAATTGACCTTTTTATGCTAATAACTCCAAACTTCCCTGAGCAAAGCATCTAACTAATTATGGATTTGAATACCCTTTTGGGAGGGCTTTAAGATTCTATCAATCTCCTTTTCCCATACTGTCCGTACAGGGCCTACTAAAAATGGGGCTATAAATGAGGGTTTGGTAACTCACTGTCTATAATAGTGAGGGTTTAGTATTTTTGCTTGTATCCACAATCCCCTAAGCTCTCTATGCATTAGAGATGCTTGATCATGCATCTGACCTCCCCTCCACATCATTTGATTGAGGCTTTGAGTGCCCTCAATCACTCCATCTGCTCTGCAACAACACACTGGCCCCTAACCAAATACCAATAGCTTGCCTAGGGCATCAGTTTATAGATACATCCTAAACTTTCTAGGGCCCCTCCTTTGCACAACATATATTATAGGGAGTCTAGACACAAATCCCATAGACCCATATAGATTGTGTGGTGGGAGAGTGCTCTAGCACTCCATTATTCAAAGCTCTATCAGTAGTAACCTGAGATAGGCCAAAATAAAGAAAACTACAAAGACTAACTCAAAATTGAAATGAAATGCTAAATAACTATCCTAGGAATTCAAAAACATTAACAATCATCACATACAAACATTACAGTCGAATATTCAATCCATTTCTTATCTCTGTCAACATAAAAATGTATATCTTTGTCAAAGGAAAACTAGTTACACAGTCTAACTACAACCAAAACTTTGCTCTATGTACTGTACTCTTCCCTACGCCTCAAATTATGGTTTTCAAAGCTTAAATAACTCCCTCCTCAATGTTAGGGCCCATGGATCGGGCTAGCTATCTCTTGAGCTGGTTACATTCTTTTGCAAGAAAAACTGTCATGACAACTTTCAAAGTTGTCAAGAAACTTTTGGTGGATAGACAAACCACCTACACACACCTCAAAAGAACTCAATCATTGATTGAGTAAGGATCATAAAGGCCATTTTAAAACCTCTAAAACATTAAAGAGGCCATTTTTTCAACTTTAGAACACTATCCTATGACAGGCAACCTAGCAAAGTTGGCTAAGACTGCTGCAACCAGGCTCCAAAAGACACACCAAGGACTCAAAAGAACAAACAAGAACAAACACTAGCTAGCACACCTAGAGAGACCAAATAGGCTTCTCCCTAACCTAGTGGCTTGGCTAAGGCCACTACAAGCCAAAATTTAGGAACACTAGGTACCAAACAACCCTACCTAGGTGCCCTCATCAGTACTATAGTCCTTTTGAATCTTAGGATGACATCTCAATTGGGAAAGGCAAACCAAAACCTTTCATAGACCAATAAAAACCAAGGCATGTGGGTGCTCTTCTATTGTACAGTTATACTCATAAAATATATGTACGGTTATAAAATTTCATGCCTTGAAATTTTATAACATAGTTCCTCTTCATCAAAATTGAATGGAAGTGGTGATTCAATGCATCTATCCACATTCTATGTGCTTTGAGCCAATGAAATTTTTATCATCATGATGAAGTAATAATGCATTAAATGTTGGACACCCATTTGGTTATAAACAAAAAAACAAGAAAAAGAAAGTGTCATTTGTAATTTTTGAATTCAAAGAGCTACCACAAAGATGACACTGCACTTTTGCATGGCACGTAGAGGGCATTCGAGTTTGGCTACAAGCTAGGGCATGATACATTGTTCATGAGGTCACTGTTTAATACTGGCATTGTTTACATCTTTTCATTTGGAATTCTTGATGATCTACGAGCTTTGAGAGCTAGGGCATCGTTGCTATTACCTTCAAGGCATTGTGTGAAGTGTTTGATCTCTCTTTATTTGTTTTTTTGTTGATATTCCCTATGTGGTACTCCCCGTTTATGATCATTTCATGAGGAAATATCTTGATGGCTCATGGGCTATAAGCTAAGGCATCATACATTGTTCATGAGCTCACTATTTAATACTGGCATTGTTTACATCTTTTCATTTGGAATGCTTGATGACCCGTGAGCTTTGAGAGCTAGGGCATCATTTCTATTACCTTCAAGGCATTGTGTGAAGTGTTTGATCTCTTTTTATTTTTTTTTCTGTTGATATTCACTATGTGGTACTCCCTGTTTATGATCATTTCATGAGGACATGTCTTGATGGCTTGTAGGCTGCAAGCTAGGGCATCATACATTGTTTATGAGCTCACTATTTAATACTGGCATTATTTACATCTTTTCATTTGGAATGCTTGATGACCATGAGCTTTGAGAGCTAGGGCATCATTGTTATTACCTTCAAGGCATTGTGTGAAGTGTTTGATCTCTCTCTATTTGTTTTGCTAGTGATATTCACTATGTGGTACTCCTCATTTATGATCATTTCATGAGGAAATGTCTTGATGGCTCACGGGCTACAAGCTAGGTCATCATACATTATTCATGAGCTCACTATTTAATACTAGCATTATTTACATCTTTTCATTTGGAAGGTAGGCATTCAAGCTTTGTCTTCTCATTAAATCAATTTCAGTAGCATTGTTTACATCTTAACATTGTTAATAGTGGTATTGTTTACGTCTTAGCATTTGGAATGCTTCATGATCTATGAGCTTTGAGAGCTAGGGCATCATTTCTATTACCTTCAAGGCATTGTGTGAAGTGTTTGATCTCTCTTTATTTATTTTGATGTTGATATTCACTATGTGGTACTCCTCGTTTATGATAATTTCATGAGGAAATGTCTTGATGGCTCACAGGCCGCAAGCTAGGGAATCATACATTGTTCATGAGCTCACTGTTTAATACTGGCATTGTTCATGAGCTCATTGTTTAATATCTATCATCATGAAAACATACATTAATACACTTACTATTTTGAATTTGAGCTCAGGCATCATGCAATGTTATTGCTGTCATTGCATGCTTGCTGCTATTGTGCACCATATATTGTTTTATAAATTGTTTATTTCATTGAGACTGCGAGCTTGGAATTTGTAATGTATTTTCTATTATTGGATCAATGGTACCATTTTGTTGAGTCTGTGTAAGACTTTCAAGGTTTTACCCCAAAATTTAGCAGTAATAAAATAGGGAGATCAGTAATAAAATAATACACTTACTATTTTGAATTTGAGCTCAGGCATCATGCAATGTTATTGTTGTCATTACATGCTTGCTACTGTTGTGCACCATAACAACAACAAGAATGCAATGTTATGAAATTTTGGGATTAAATTGGTGAGTTTTTATACTTTCTCTATTTTAAACTAACCTATGACTTCAAAGGAGGAATTATGAAATATAGTTGTAGGTGGTTATCTCTTCTATAATGATGGAGGATTCAAAGGTAATGATCAATGGGGTTGCTGCTATTAGATCATACATATATTAATACACTTACTATTTTGAATTTGAGCTCAGGCATCATATATTATTTTATACACTATTTATTTCATTGAGACCGTGAGCTTGGTATTTGTAATGTATTTCCTATTATTGGATTAATATGAAGAGTATTCCCACCAATACAAGCATAAATAACGCATTGAACATAATCTACGAACACTGTGTGGTATGAAGTCTTGCTCAAGTTTGAAATATATAACTCCTCATGTTATTGTCAAAATTAAATTCAAATATTTCTCAAAACATTTATTCTTGTAGAATTAAGATATCCTTATCTCAATAAATAAAACAATCTTGCATAATAACTTTTGAATCACATTAACACACACCCATGTTCTGTAGCATAGTTCATTTTAAAAGTGTATGTCTTGACTATGCACATGCATAATTGTAGATGAGGATTAGTAATAGGGTGCCATTCATTGCTTAGATCCTTTGGATCTAACTCCATCTTTTCCTTCCTTGTAGGTTTTGGATCATACAAGAGCATACCGGATTGAACCCTAGGTCAACACTTTATTACTTCAAGAAATGTTTGGTACCTTCATTATTTATGTTCATCCACTTATGTATGTTTGCAATCATTCATATTCTTATGAAAGTTGGCTATTAGTGACCATATAGGACCATTATTGATGTTTTTGGGTCATTTGATGAAAAGATGTAAATAGGGACATCAGTAATAAAATTTGTTTTGTTGTGCACATACCTTCTCTGATCAACTCTGATATGCACAGGCGATGAACATTCATATTTTCCTAAGCAGTACTGTGAGTTTTCCTTCCAACACATGTCCTATTGTGAAAATCATCACAAGTCCATTTGTTGTAGGAAAGCTCATAGTACACATGTCTAGATGTCTGCATGTTTTTCACCTATTCATATACCAAATGATGAATGCTCAATTGTTGTAATGGAAAAGCATTAGAACCGTCCATATAGAACCTTCATTATTTATGTTCATCTACTTATGTATGTTTACATTCATTTATATTCTTCTAAAAGTTGGATATTAGCGACCATATAGGACCATTGTTGATGTTTTTGGGTCATTTGATAAAAAAATGTAAATAGGGACATCAGTGATAAAATAGGGATTGTTGTCATTGCATGCTTCCTGCTGTTGTGCACCATATATTGTTTTATACACTGTTTATTTCATTGAGACTGTGAGCTTGGTTTTTCTTTCAAAAGTGTATGGCTTGACTATGCACATGCATAATTGTAGATGAGGATCAGTAATAGGATGCCATTCATTTCTTAGATATTTTTTTATCTAACCCCCATCTCTCTTTTCTTTGCAGGTTCTGGATCACACAGGGGCACACTAGATTCATACGTGGGTCAAAAATTCATCACTTTAGGCAATGTCTGGCACCCTTATTATTTATGTTCATCCTCTTATGTATGCCTGTACTCTTGCATTTTCTTCTAAAATTTATTTTCCTTGTATAGTATATACAAGTTATTTTTCATATATATACATGTAATCTTTAGATGCAAAAATTTATTTTCCTTTACATGTATCTTTGCATGAAATGAACACAAATTAAATAAGATCATCTAATAATGAAAACTAGGGTACTGTAGTCACTCATCTATTAATTAGTTCCCCAAACCATTACTAAGGATTGAACATAAGTCTAAGTCCCCAAACCTATTGTTCTATGTGTATAAAACAATATATGGTGCACAACAACAACAAGCATGCAATGACAACAATAACATTGCATGATGCCCGAGCTCAAATTCAAAATAGTAAGCGTATTAATGTATGATCTAATAGCAGAAACCTCATTGATCATTACCTTTCACTCCTCCATCATTATAGAAGAGATAACTACCTACAACTAGGGCATCATGCATTGTTTATGAGCTCACTGTTTGAGCACCTCATTTCCCTATTTGATTGGCCGATGCTCAAACAGTGAGCTCATAAATAATGCATGATGCCCTAGCTTGCAGCCTGCAAGCCATCAAGATATTTCCTCATGAAATGATCATAAACGGGGAGTACCACAGTGAATATCAACAACAAATGGCCTAACCCCATCTTTTCCTTCCTCTCAAGTTTTGGATCATACAAGAGCATACTGGATTGAACCCTGGGTCAACTCTTCATTACTTAAGGCAATGTCTAGTACCTTCATTATTTATGTTCATCCACTTGTGTATGTTTGTATTCATTCATATTCTTCTAAAAGTTGGCTATTAATGACTACATAGGACCATTCTTGATGTTTTTGGGTCATTAGTAATAAAATAGGCCATGTAAATGGTACTAGGCCAACTCAATCAGCCCAAAAAAATGTGTCATGTTTATCTTTGTCAAATACACTTGTTCACCATTTTGTTCTTTCGGTGCTCCTAATGAGCATATAGAGAGGCCAAAGAATCTTACAAGCCTAAAATGTTGGTATATCACTATATGGTCTCATAATTACTAAGCCAAAGGGATTTTCTTATTCGAAAGACTTAGCAGCCTCCAGGGTCATTTTCTTTTCTATTGCGTTAATAGGACGTCTACTAGAAACATTATGACTGCGCATCCCTTTTCTCATATCTTTAGTTTTTGTTTTCATAGATTTCACCATCTGACGTTCCTTTTCGGTAAGAGATGGTTGTGAAAAAGATATTTCTATTTTTCATTCTGAGAAGATCCAGAGTGATTTTGAGTCACAGAGGAAGTGCCCCGATCCTTCCACAAGTGCTATTTTAACAAGTTCTAATCACTTGACAAACATAAAATTATCTATTGAGTTGAAAAGAAAATCAATAGAAGACACTGAAAATGAAGTAAAAAACCTAAGGTTTCTTCTCAACGTAAGTAAAATTCTTTCCCTCAATGAAAGATTTAAGTCTTTCCAAACTCATTTCTCCCAAATTATGGGAAACTCTTAACTTACCATTTGAATAACCACAAGTTTTTATTTGTATGTAGGCCATTCTTCTGAGAGTCATGAACATTTCCATCCATCTCTTACCGAAAAGGAATGTCAGATGGTGAAATCTATGAAAACAAAAACTGAAGAGATGAGCAGAGGGATGCACAGTCATAAATGTAGATATCACAACAGCTAAGAAACATAAATGTAGATATCCAAAAAATTGTGACCATGATGCCTACATTTATGTTTCTCAGCTGTTGTGTCCCAAGACCCCTTATTTGATTGGTTGGTGCTCTGTTTGTTATATTGATGCTATTAGATAAAATAGGGACATCAGTAATAAAATAATACACTTACTATTTTGAATTTGAGCTCTAGCATCATGCAATGTTATTGCTATCAAAATAGTATGTGTATTAATGTATGGTCTAATAGTAGCAACCTCATTGATCATTGTCTTTGAATCCTCCATCATTATAGAAGAGATAACTACCTACAACTATATTTCATAATTCCTCCTTTGAAGTCATAGGTTAGTTTAACTATTAGACAATGAGCTGATAGAAGTTTTGAATAGATTTGAATAAAAACTAAGAGTATTGAATTTTATCATGCAATATTATTTGTGTCATTGCATGCTTGTTGTTGTTGTGCACCATATATTATTTTATACATTATTTATTTCATTGAAACTATGAGCTATTGTAGTTGACTGTATTATTTTGGGGTCTGATCTATTGTAGTTATTTCTTTTTTCTTTGAATCATTGTTTACAATTACTTTTGATGAAATATTTATGTGAAGAACAAGAAAAAAATGGTGAACGAGTGTATTTGACAAAGATAAACATGACACATTTTTTTGGGCTGATTGGGTTGGCCTGGTACCATTTATATGGCCTGGTTAGATATTAAACAGTGAGCTCATGAACAATCATCCTACTACTTACACTGCAATTTCTATGTCCACTTACAATAATAAATTACAGAGTTTCACTGTAATTTCTATGTCCACTACCATTAAAATATATCACTCCTCCTATTATATAGGCATCCTTCTCATTAAGTGTTTCCATTAAAATATATCACTCCTCCTGTTATATAATGTATATGCATACTTGTTTAAAATGTCATACTTGTTGCTCTTAAATATTATTACCATTTCACTCAAATTTACATGACATTAAAGAAAAGCCCAAAATATATACATACGTGTAAGTATAGGAGAAGCTGGATTCTACAACTATTGAAAAAAAAAACTATACCAATAGCAGCTTACGAGAAACTATACTTGTGCTTACCACACCATACCTCAGCATCATAATGCTTATCATTTTCAAGCTTCAGTGAGGCTTCGTACCACACAGCATCCATAGATTTGTATGCAACACTAATTTAGGATGGAGGTAAACTACATGTGTCATGTAAACAACATGGTTGACTTCATTCTCTTTTGCACATTTTCAAGAGTTTTCCCACCAATACAAGCATAAATAACACATTGAACGTAATCTACGAACACTGCATGGTATGAAATCTCATTGAAGCTTGAAATATATCACTCCTCATGTTATTGTCAAAATTAAATTCAAATATTTCTCAAAACATTTATTCTTGTAGAATTAAGATATCCTTATCTCAATAATAAAACAATCTTGTGTAATAGCTTTTGAATCACATTAACACACATCCATGTTCTGTAGCATAGTTTGTTTTAGAAGTGTATGGCTTGACTATGCACATGCATAATTGTAGATGAGGATTAGTAATAGGGTGCCAGACATTGCTTAGATCCTTTGGATATAACCCCATCTTTTCCTTCCTTGCAGGTTTTGGATCATACAAAAGCATACTGGATTGAAGCCTGGGTCAACACTTCATTACTTTAGGCAATATTTGGTACCTTCATTATTTATGTTCATCCACTTATGTATGTTTGCATTCATTCATATTTTTTTAAAAGTTAATCTTTATGATCTCAAATTCAAAACAGTAAGTGTATTATTTTATTACTTATGTCCCTATTTTTTACTGATGTCCCTATTTGATCTAATAGCATCAATATAAAAAACAAAGCACTAACCAATCAAATAGGGACATGAGGTGCTCAAACAGTGAGCTCATAAAACAATATATTTAGTCTTAATAAAATCTTATAAAACAACATATATTGTGTGAAGTGTTTGATCTCTCTTTATTTGTTTTGGTGTTAATATTCACTATGTGGTACTCCTCGTTTATGATCATTTCATGAGGAAATGTCTTGATGGCTTGTGGGCTGCAAGCTAGGGCATCATGCATTGTTTATGAGCTCACTGTTTGAGCACCTCATGTCCCTATTTGATTGGTTGGTAATCAAACAGTGAGATCATAAACAATGCATGATGCCTGAGCTCAAATTCAAAACAGTAAGTGTATTATTTTATTAAGACTAAATATATTGTTTTATTAAAATTTTATTAAGACAAAGTATTTTGGGTTAGTTTTATGTTGTTTTATAAGATTTTATTAAGACTAAATATATGATGTAAACTCATAATTATACTTGATATATATATATATATATATATATATATATATATATATATATATATATATATATATATACTTCAAAGGAGGAATTATGAAATATAGTTGTAGGTAGTTATCTCTTCTATAATGATGGAGGAGTGAAAGGTAATGATCAATGAGGTTGCTGCTATTAGATCATACATTAACACACTTACTATTTTGAATTTGAGCTCGGGCATCTGTTATTGTTGTCATTGCATGCTTGCTCCTATTGTGCACCATATATTGGTTTATACACTATTTATTTCATTGAGACCATGAGCTTGGTTTTTCTTTCAAAAGTGTATGGCTTGACTATGCACATGTAGAATTGTAGATGAGGATTAGTAATAGGATGCCATTCATTGCTTAGATATTTTTTATCTAACCCCCATCTCTCTTTTCTTTGCAGATTCTGGATCACATAGGGGCACACTAGATTCATACCTGGGTAAAAAATTCATCACTTCAGGCAATGTCTGGCACCCTTATTATTTATGTTCATCCTCTTATGTATGCCTGTACTCTTGCATTTTCTTCTGAAAGTTATTTTCTTTTTTATAGTATATACAAGTTATTTTTCATATATATACATGTAATCTTTAGATGCAAAAATTTATTTTCCTTTACATGTATCTTTTCATGAAATGAACACAAATTAAACAAGATCATCTAATAATGAAAACTAGGGTACTGTAGTCATTCATCTATTAATTAGTTCCCCAAACCATTAGTAAGGATTGAACATAAGTCTAAGTCCCCAAATCTATTGTTCTATGTGTATAAAATAATATATGGTGCACAACAACAACAAGCATGCAATGACAACAATAACATTGCATGATGCCCGAGCTCAAATTCAAAACAGTAAGTGTATTAATGTATGATCTAATAGCAACAACCTCATTGATCATTACCTTTCACTACTGATGATGATGATGTTGCTACTGATGAGGATGGTGATGATGATGATGCTGATGGTGATGACGATGAAGATAACAATAGTGGTGGTGATGATGTCATCAATGACGATGATCTTGATGATGAGATGGATGAAGAAGAATATCAATGACATGAATGAAATGTACAATTATGTCAGATTCTTGGCATGTTCTAAAGATTTTTTTATATGTACTACTCTTATTCACCTTGTTTTATATGTCCTACTTATATATCTTTGATCTTTTGTTAAGAGAAATTTCATTCTAAAAGAGTGTATTTAATCTCTATATGCTTAATCAAGTCATCACGGACACCATAGTGATCTATGAATCTCCAATGTGCAAGTTCTGCACATCGCTCTCTTGACATCACACCTAACTCATTCAAAACTATGGAAAAAATGGTAGATGATCCCAATGATCCGTCACAACCCGATCTCAACAATGATGCAAAGAGTAGCTTGATTCTGTCTTCAAGCCGATCAATGCACAGTCTACTCAAACTCTAAGTCAAGACACTGCTACACTCCATAGGAACAAAGAACATCAAATTTGGACCAAAGAAGTCAAGAAGTCACTCGAATCATATTTGAATGCAATCAGGTCTGCATATATCCCATGAACACATCAGGAAGAATGCATCTCTGATCGCTACACTAGCTTCTTGTGCTGGAGTCATCACTTTCACAAGTCTTGATTTAGTAGGATACATTCAAAATGCAAGTCTCTAGACTCGACTCAATAATCCACAACCTGCTACCGAATCTACTGTAAAGTTATCATCGAATGATCCATAACCAAATCATGAGCAGGAACTAGATATGCAAGAACACCATTCTGAATCGACAAATATGTATATATTTTTTTAAAATTTGATTTTCATCATAACTATGATGACCTCACAATAGCGACAAGTATCCATCACAAACATCTGACATCTAGCCATCGCATTAACAACATTGATGTTGGGAAAAATCATAAATGATGGATATCTGTCGTAAATGTCCAACGCATGTCTATCATATGTACAACATAGTCATTGTTACAAACCATAAATGAAGGACATCCGTCATAAAATTCCCATGAATATCTGTTGCTGTAATAGTATTTCCATCAGTGAACAAGTTACAAATGATGGCTACCCATCAAAATATTCTGACGAGTCACCGTCATTTGTATTTGTTGCGACGGTTAGGCATCACAATGTAGATGACCAAAAAATAGGTGCGACAACAAGTTCTCTTTGTTGGCACCCTCTTTTTGTGACATCTAGGGGTGTCGTAATTATGACACCTAACAAAACCATCAATTTTTATGACTGCAAAATTGTGACACTAGGTGGTGTCTCTTAATCGACAGTATACTATCTAAATTCAGACGTTCTGCTATCAAAAAAAGGTCTCAAATGTACTAGTGTAAGGATAAAAGAAGGATATATAACAAGCTACTTTCAAAAAATTGGCAATGTTATAAATGAGATCAAGAATCTTGGTAGCACTATGGATGATAAGGATGTAATAGGGAAAATTTTGAAAAATTTATCAGAATGATATAGTGACAAGGTTTCGACAATTGAAGAAACCTATGATCCAAAAAAATTCACTAGAGAATAATTTTTGGAACTCTGAGTGGATTTGAGATGAGAAAGTTTGGAAAAGACAAAGCCAAATCTGAGATAGCCTTCAAAGAAACAAAAATTGATGAAGATTCAGATGATGAGAGTGTAGATGAAATGAAAGAAATATTTGTAAGAAGGATGAAGAAAGGAACTTGTAAGTATAAAGGTATCTCACCCCTTAAATATTTTAGGTGTGGAGAGATTGGTCATATAGCTACTAGATGTCTATAAAAATGAATAAGACCAAAATTAAAATGAAATAAGAAGGCCTATTATGTTAATGAATATGCTATTATCTCAAATGATGAATTAGATGAAGGTGACTATTTATTGTATTGATAAGTAGGAGATATTTTCCACAGCAAGTCAAATTGTGATATTGCTATCAGGATTCAACTGTGTAGTTTTTTATTCAAACTCTTTGAACCATGTTTCATGAGTAGTGGTTCACATGAACCCATCTCTCATGAGAATGAATGGAAAACTTAGCACTCATTGGATCCATATTTATTGTATTTTGAATAATTTGAATCTAAACCTAAAATTAGTAATGTGACCTCAAAAAGTAATATTGAAATTGTTGAAACTACAATACATTTTAGAAGAGATAAGGATGAATGGTTGATTGACAATGGTTTCTCTAAGCATGTGACCAATGGAAAAAGTAAGTTTTTAAAACCTAAAAAATATGATGATGCCTCTATTAGATTTGTAGATGATCAAACTACAAAAATTATTTAAATAGAATCTATTAATTTTGATGAAAAATATAATATTAACAATGTGTACTATGTGAAAGTATTACATAATAAATTTTTAAGTGTTTGATAGATGTGTGAAAAAGGTTACAATGTTATCTTTCAAGATGGTGGTTTTTAAATATGGAAGGGATCCACAACCGTTATTGTTGTAGGCAAATGGACAAGAGGAAATATATATCACTTGGATGGTGCTACAAGGAATTTCTTGTTACCACATATCAATGAAATCAAGCTATGACATTGAAGGATGCATCACATCAACTTTGACAATTTGGTGAAGATTAGTTCAGAAAGAGAAATAAGATATCTATCAAGATTAACCAAACCCAATCATAGTGTTTGTAGAGAATGTCAACTAGGAAAAAAGACAATGGGAACCTTTAGATGAAAAGTGTTCGACATATTGAGTTTTTTTCTGGCATTTGTGTCATTGATTTCAAAACCTTCATATCGACATCTTGGCAGTATCAGTTATTTGTTAGTAGTTTGTGGTGTGTACCTATTGGTTTATGGTAAAGCATCAAAGGTTTTAGGTATACACAGGACAAGTTTAGTACACATTTTTGGTATTCTATGGAAGGTGTACTTGGTTTTACTCATGGGTTACATATTATGGTACACTTGTATGATTTCATAAATTAGTGGTACATAGTGTTTTCTATCATTTAATATTGACTTATATGCTTATAGTGTTCTTCCTGGTGTTACTGATATTTGGATGTTCTTGTAGTTCATCGCTTGGTTTTTTGGTATCATATTTTGGACATGTTCTATAATGTTTCATCTATCAGTGGGTTTAGATATTGTGCTAATCAAGTCATGGACTTGGTTGTGGTATTATGACAATTTCAATTAATGTAATATGCATTGTATACATTTTAAAAGTGACTTGTATTTGGTTCATGTGGTAGCATGTTGTAAAGTTTTCATAAGTAGATCCTAGATTTCGGATCGGTGGTAATGCATTTAATATAATTTTAATATATTTTTGAATTTTGGTAATTGACAGATGTGTAGTATGGCCACCATATGTATGTTCAAATACTTTTATAAATAAAGAAAACCCTTTTTGTATCTAAGGTATGTGAGTGGTTTGAAATGATGTAAGAGAAGTATAGTGCGAGAATATGAAGGTGATATAATACAATTCCATTTCAGTATATTGGACAAAATAGTGGTTGAAACTCAATATTGTAGAGAGAAGCCTTTTTATACTGAATTATAGAAGATTGGTGTATGCTAGCAGAGGATCTATATTGAATCTTTTTTGTCAATGATCTGTATGTTATTAATTGAATTTTTTTCATGTACAGTCAAATGTGATTCCATTAGTTCACCTATTGTCATTAGAATTTGTATTGGCAATTAGCCATATTCGTTTTCAGGGTAGTTAGCCCAACCAATAGTGATCCAACCGTAGTGAGAAAATTGGCAGTAAGTCCTTGTAAAAATCACCTTAACTGGTGTTTCATTTCATGATAATTAGATTCTTCATGGTTTTTCCCAATTCAAGTTTCCACATAAATTTTGGCATTCTTTGTGTTGGTGGTTCTGTGCTTTCATGTTTACATCTTTTATAATTGCTTAATGTGGTTACCGATAGAACAAAAGTTAATATAGATATAATTTTTATTATCATTTGTATGGTTTGTAAGTTACCTAACACAGTAAAATATTTTGAAAGTGTTTGTGAATAACTGATTCACCCCCCTCTTGGTTATTCAACCTATTCAATAATTGGAATCAGAGCTTGGTCCCTTGAAAATAGAGATTAATCACTTGAGGGAGATCTTGGTTGTTTGAATAGATGGACGGAGGATACTATGCTAATGGAGGTTGGAAGATCATCATAAGTGACATTGAGAGTACCAAATCAGAGAAAAAAGAACTGAAAGAGAATTTGAAGGAAGAAAATGCATGCAATATTAAGTTGAGAGATCAAATATGGAAGTTTAAAGAAAGGCATAAGGAAGTTAGTTGGGAATTGAAGGAATAAAAAAAAAGTAGAAAACCTAGAACATGAAGAGAAGAAATCAAAGGAAAGGGTAGCATGTCTTGAAAAGAATGTTAGTTTTATAAGGCACTGAGAGGGGGGGTGAATTAGTGCAACCACATATCTTAAAACCTTTTTCAGAAACTTCCAAATTAACCAACATGCAACTGATATTATAACAAAAAAGTAAAGCAAATGAAAAATCCACAACATGCAACACAAGAACACTAATATTTTTCTCATGGAAACCCTTGGTTAGAGGGAAAAACCATGGTGAAAATTAGTACACACAAATTCTCACTACTGCAACAATAATATTTTCTTAGTTGAAGGTATTACATCACCCTGTTAAGGGCATACTCAGTTAAAAGTATCTATAGCCTTGTTAAAAGCTATTATAAATATCCTTGTTAGGAGATACCCAGTTAAGGGATTTGAAACTCCTTTCGAGAATCACCTAGTTAGAATATTTAATCTTTAGGCCTATTAGGACCCTTCTCACCCTGTTAGGAGTGATCATGTTAAGGGATTTAACTTGCAAACTTGTTAGGATTCAACAAGTGATGATGATTTGATAAATAGTACTCATTTCTTGACATATCTGTTATATTTCTACTTAATACGCTACTCAAAATATTCTAACACCTCTACCTTAACTTTTTGAATCACCTTCATGCATCACAACCCTTCATATTAAAATTTACATCTCCTTTTATAGACCTCTTTCTATGTCAGTGGAAACCCCAAAATGTGTTACCAAAGTCAGCTTCCAAATCAACTAAAACAATCAAGCTATCACGCCAAATCATCATTTTGAATTCCTTGATGTCGGCCCTAGACAATTTAATAAGAAATTAAAACATACTTTGACTTTTTCTCCACTAATCAATTCCCTCAGACTTACTCTATCGATACTATGTCCTAGCTAATATCATTGGTTTCCTTCGTCAAATCTCTTCTTGTACTGTGAATTAGTTGATGTGATTCCAAAAATAGATTTATATGATACTGTTAATGATTCCATATGAACTACATAAGCTAAAACTTCCAAAATATTGGTTAATCATCTATTCCACAAATGAGTATCCTGTAACTAGTACACTTGAACACTTAGTAACTTTACTTAGTCAATCCAATGCATTGCTAGTATGATTGATCTATCACTCCCAATATGCTTTGTTTCTAGCAATGACAACACCACTTTAACACTTCATTATCTTTGACTCAAAAATCTTCATGAAAATTCCAACAATCTCCCTCTTTAGCATTAATGGAAACATTGAGTGAAAATTGACAAAGTGTCAACACTTGCAAAAATGTATCTTTGGATCTCCTAAACTATACATGACTCCCCCTTACATAACTCTCCCTTTGATATCCATAGTCATACAATTTTTCACTGACCACTGACTCCCCCTTTGAAAAAAATGAAAATGGTATGTGAAAAGTACCAAAAACTAGAAATGTATTACCAATATAGTAAAGTCGACTTATATTCTACTAAATACATCAGCAAAATAGGTCTTTAAGACTTGAAAATAATTTTCCCATGTCTTTTGTGGATTCTCCATAATTCCTATTGGTCCTTTTAAAAAATAAGCTAGCTCTTCTAGTGCATCTAGAGCGCTCATATCTGGTAAGGCTAAAACAACTTTAACCTCCTTTATTCATTTTTGCAATATATCCATTTTGGGAATCAAATGACTATGTAGCTCAAATATGTTATCTCTACTTGAGCATTAAGGATTTTCATTAGTATAAAAGATGGTCAGTCGATTACCTATGCTATCTAGTCGGTAAATGGAAGTACTACAAGCTATACATGCTAGTTGGTTAACTATATAAGCCTTCACACTGAGTTATCTCAAGGTAGTACCGAGAACAAAAAGACAATAGTTCTAACCGAGAACCAGAGCAGTTTTACCAAGCATCAGTGTATACCGATACTGAGTGCCAGTAAACACCGAGTAGACTGGACACCGAGCACCAGTATAACTATCGAGCACTATTGTTAGTGTTTATCAAGCAATCCAAAAAATGACATAGTAATCAGTTTTGGCACATCTATCTATGCAGATGGTTACAACAGAATCATAAAATATTTTACCAAGATTAAGGATTATTTGTTATGGATGTAATCATTAATGTGATGATGATTTCTATGTATTTGCTAGATCTAGGTTATTTTTGTACACCATAGATCTTAGGATTTTTCCTAAGATACTATAACCTAATTTTGTTAAGCAACAATAGTAGTATGCTATATATTTGTATTTCATGTCATTTTGACATAAGGATGATATGTATGGTATGAACAAGCAAAGGAGATCTTGAAGCAAGAAGCCAACTTCAAGACATCAATTATTAGATAGAGAAGAGAAGAATATAGAGACATTCAGATTAGGCAGAATTAGACAAGGCTACCGAGTAGTTCAGAGATTAGATTTTCACATATCAAGTATCCTATCTCTCCATTCCAACAATTGGTATTAGAGCATAGATCTCTTATTGGATGGTTTAACAACTGAAGAGTAAAGATCTAACCATGGAGAGATATAAGTTGGATAAGACAATAGAGAATTAGAAGATTGAGATGTAGATGTTCATAGAACAATACAAAAAAGCTAAGGATGCATTGAAGAAGTTACTGGTTCAGAGAAAGAACCTAGCTATTCTGGAAAATGAGACTAGTTACCATGAAGAAGAGATTGATGAATTATTTGATAACATTGGATCTAGTTGAGGAAGTATTTCTAATGGTTCTGAAAGTGTAATATCTGATTTGTTTGAAAAGAATCTTCACTTGACTGAACAAGTGAAAGCCCTATAGATCGGTTAAGAATCATAGATGGTGAGAATGATTGATGTAATGAATAATTATAGACAAGCTAAACAAGAAAGAAATCTAGTTGTTGAAGACCAAAGATAGATGACTAAACAACTTCAAGCAAAAGAAACTAAGATACAAAGACTTACCGAGCATCACTTTGAAATATCAAATCAAATGATGATTGTAAACTAGGAGATTGACTGAGTAAATGGTGAGTTATCAAGAAAACTTAAAGATATTGGAGTACTCAAGGAAGAAAATGAAAAAATGAGAAATGAAGTAAAGATGCAACTACAACTTAATGAAATGATGAAGTAAGCTGAAGACAGTTCTAAGAAGATTGATGATTTTATGATTAATCAAAGAAGGTTTAGAAGCAAAATTGGATTAGGCTACATCAGACAAGGAGAATCATCCAAACATGCTGAACAAGTGACCACCAATAAAAATCAAAGACCTAAGATGCTGACATACTATCACTATGGCAAACCAGGATATATTTCAAATGTTTGTAGGAGTAAAGCTCAAGGTAAACCTAAAGTCACTCCTAAGTTTAATGGTTACTGTTATTATTGTGGTAAATTTGGACATCAAGCATATGAGTGTAGAGCTAAGATGAATGAGACTTAAAACAATCCTACCATGGAGAAACTATGTTACACTTGCAACAAGCATGGACACACTTCACAAGAGTGTAAGGAAAATATGAAGCAAGTTTGGACACCAAAAATAAAAATAAAAACTGTATCAACCGAAGAGACAAAATAGTGCATACACTTGGGATTACAACACATGGGTCAACTACATAGTATGTGAAAGGTATGGACATATTGCAGCGAATTATATGAGGAAGAGATGGGCTAGAAAATCTCAAAGCTGGACAAGAACTGGTATGGCATGCTTACATTGTCATAAATTCAGTTACCTAAGCAAGGATTGCAGAGACCGAGCACCAGAAGAAGGACATGTATTTGAGAGTGCCAACAGTAGTGCAGATATCATGAGAATTAGAAATACTATGTGGAGAAAGGCATCAAATGAGAATGCTGAGTCAAGCAATGCAATCGGTGAAACCTCATCCACTAGATTGGGTGACATCGGTACCTCCACATTATGTGAAATAGGTATGTATGGAACTGATATTCCAAATTGATCATGTCTTACATACATTTCCTTAATTTGATGCGCACATACCAAATCTGCATGAATTAAGATGCATTATGGTTTATAAATTTTGAGCTAGCAAAGTCATATAGTCATTATAAGCAAAACCGAGTAAAGAGTTACCCGTCGGTGACTATTATGAAAGGTTAACTGAGTATCAATATCAACTGAGTGGAAAGTGTTGTGTTAACTAAGCTAATTATATTTTGTAGTAATCACCAAGTTGATAGTTGTCATCAAGTTGGAAGTAGGTCAAGCATTTATGACAAGTATTTTTAGTGGGAATTCAAAAAAGGCTATAAATATATGGAAGATTTAGTTAATTCTTCACAAAGTGATTTCGAAGAGTGATAATATTCACAGAGTGAATTCAAGCTAAGAGTTTTAAAAAGTATTCAAGCTAGTTTCAGATCAAACCAAGCACATTCTACATCATTTCCTAGTAAGTACAATGTCTTCCAAGCACATTCAACTTATTTTCTGAAACCCTAAATTGTTTATAATGGCATCCACGTCCAAGGCAAACACATCTAAGATAGTAGAAGAGGGAGTGAACCTAATTGTTTCAACTAACTATGATGAACCCAAGTATAAACTTCATTTGAAAGTTGTGTCTAAGAATGATTTAGCGGGAGCTTTCTCAAGCATCACACCTAGGGTTTTTCTAGTTGAAGATGTCAAATCTTACATCCACTACAAAATAGGAGAAATCAAAGATTTCAAGACAATTGTAGCTTATCAGAAGCTTTGTAGTGATGATGGAAAACTAAAACTAGAATTCAAACAGGTCAAGAAGATTGGTCTTATAAATGCCCTAAATTTCTTGAAAACCTGTACAACTAAATGGATTAGGGTTGTACTCAGTTGGTATCATGATGGGATATTTTGGTTGGATCAACCGATCAAAGTTACAAAGAATATGATTCATAGGGTTACCAGATATCCAACAACTGACAAGGCCAAGACTTTTCATAGTGCTTCAAGGGTAGACATTGAAAATAATACAGGTGCAACATGGGATGGCTAAGCACTAAAAATTGCTAGAAATTAAGGATCCAAAGGTTAAGTTTGCAGCACATGTCATCGACTATAAGATTTATCAGTCAAGGAGACTGAACAATGTACCATGTGGAGCTATCGACATTGCATATAAAATGATAAAGAAGAGTTTTCAGTCTAGCCTTGCTGAGCTTCTTCTGAAGCAAATTGAATAAAATATGAAGACTATCCAGTCAGCAAAGTTGAATACTTGTAAGTTTGGATCACTTCTAGTGTGCATATTTTTCTATATACAATGATTTTTCCCTTTTTTCAATAATGTAGATTGGTCTACCGACAAACCGGTCAGTGGGAAAATTTCTGATATGATTAAGGACTTGGGAAACAATCTGAACAAAGTTCTTGATGATTATTTTGAGAAGTTTAAAGTTAGGATAAATTCTCAGAGTGGAATTCCTAATCAATTGGTCAAATAATATGAGACAGATATTTTTTTTCTTGTGGACACTGACCACACAATGATAAAGGCTATGGAGCCTAGGATTAAATGGCTGGCCCCTATGGGTTATGAAATGGACATTAATTTTGCTTCAAAATCAATCAAGGCTTTGATGGCTACACCGAAAGATAGAAAGGAAGAGAGATTTGGAACATTTGAGGAGGCCAAGACAAGGATAAAAATAGGTTTGGTTATTGGTAAGATGACTAAGAAGTCAAGAAAAATGATGAAAATGTTAGTTGAAAATTTTGGAGATGAATCTGGATCATTTGATAATTCACTGGTTGAAGTTGCAACTGAAGGTCAGTTAATGTTAATTGATAAACCACATGACACTAAAGAAACCAAGTCTGATAAAGGATAGAATCTATACTAGTTTCCCCTTCATCAACTCCAAAGAACAAGTAGTTAAAAGTGCAATCTAGGGCACGAACAAGGTTAGAAACTGTAGCTTCACCACCATTGAAAAAGGGAGTTGTGACGATTTCAAAACTAAAAGCAACATCACCTACAAAAACATATACAAAGAGAGGAAAAAAAGCTACTGTAGAGGCACCGAGGAAAAGAAGAAAAATGATAAGAGGTAAGGAAGATTTAGAAGATGAAGAAAATGATAACAATCAATTCAAAGTAGTTAGCAATAAAGATAGAATAATTGATGAAGTTGTTGAGGATATCATTGAGAATGGTGAACTTACTGATCTTGAAATTAGTCAGTTTAAGCGCATGTCAAATGAGGATCAGAACACAATAGAAGAGGAAATCATCCAGATGATGATTTGATTTAATGGAGTTCCACTTGAATTTTCCAAGTAGTTACCTAAGGCATTAGAGGAAAGGTTAAATCAGAAATGGTCCTATGCCTTAGACACCGAGAAGAAAATGAGGGAACAATCCTTAGTTCTGGCAATTCCTAACTTGTCTCCTTCTGAAATTGAAGAATACATGACAACATACTCTAGGAGATTCAGAGTAAAAATTTGGGCATTGTAGATACTAGATGAGAATCTAGCAGACATAGATGAGTCAAGTCAACTCATCTGGACCTCAATAGTTGTAGTCTGAGAGCAAGCTGAATAGATGGCATTTATCAACTTTTCTACTTGAAGAGACATAAATCAAAAGGTAAATGCATTCATATTGAAGATGCAGACTTGGCACTGAACCAAGAAAATGTCGATATATCAAATACCAAGGTACCTAATACCATAGATGCCACCAAAGACTTAACTATTTCATAGGATGGACCAGATCAGGTTGAGATCCAAATTGTAGATAACCATGCACTAGATGTACTCATTAAGGACATCACAAATGGTGATCTTGATGATCGAGATGATGATGAGGATGTGAATTTTGTTGGAGGCACAACACAAGAAGAAGGTACTTTTACCGAGCCTGCAATCACATCATTACTAGGTGAACTTCCTATCTTGATAGAAGATGTTGAAATTGTAACCAAGGAAAAACCCAACGCCTCAAACCCTGAGAAACCAATGGATACATCAGGGGAAAAAGGAACTAGAACACCAATAGAAAAAAAATAAGCCTGAAGTAAAAGAGGCAATAAAGAGAGATACAAAGGGCCAAGATGACCCCAAAGCAACTGAGGCTACCCCACCTGACACAACATCAGAGGATCTATCTCAGACAACTGACACATAGGTTACTAAGGAGCATAAATAGGAGGACAAAGTGTCAACTGGGAAAGACACAAAAAATATTGAGGAGAAAGAAATAATACAACTTGTGAAGAGCTCACCTCAAGAGCCGAAGAAGAAGAAGAAATACGGAAAAGGGTCGGTCACACTAGATGAAATCATTGTTATACCTGATTGTGACCTGAGAAACCTAAGCCCTGAAGAACTTAGAAAATATGGGGAGTTGTATACAAGGAAAGAAGCACAAGAAAAGCTGAGAATGGAATGCAAGAGCAAGGAAATACTCAAAAATGTAAGAGACATCTTACAATAGGTCATACCAGAGGTACAAATTAATGAAGACACACCTATAATGGACAAACTTGCTACCCTTGCAGAAGAAATTAATGCCCCTAACATTGAAGCTAAGAAAAGAATTGAAGAAAGGGTAGAGTCAAAGATACAAGATAAACTTACAGAGAAAATCAGCCAGGAAGTGGAAATAAACAAGGTGAAATTATCTGAGGTAATACCTAACATTCAAGCTATTACTCATTTAATTAGTCAGATATTGATTAGACTTTGCACTGTGGGTACTTTCTTTGCTGAGACCAGTGAGAAAATTAAACAACTAGATACTGAAATCCAAGCCGGTGTACAAGAAGCCTTAACTGAGCCTGATGCTTTTGCTAAGCATATATTGAAGGTTCAAGAACTTAGGTAGTTAAGAGAAGATCTAAGGAAGAAGGAAGAAAGGATAAATGATCAGATCACCAAGCTACAAACTGAGTTGCTTCCTTACTTGAAAATTTTTGAGAAACACATTGTCAAAGCACAAACACTTGTTGGAACACCAGAAATTTCTGTGTTGGAAAATATCTTTGACATGCATGCACAAGTCAGTCTTGAGCACATTTCTCTAACCAACTTGAAAGAAGAATGGGAAAACCTCTTGGATTCTTTGAAGAAAACCCATCAGCACATTTTTGATAAATTGTAAGTATACACTTTTGTATTTGGTATTAATATCAAAAAGGGGGAAAAGCTAATGTATATGCCAAATTATGTAAATATATGATAAGTATACTACATACTATCGGGAGCATGCACCGAGGGGGAGAATTTTTTAAATTTTGTTAAGTTATGGTATCTATTGTTAGAATAAGTGAGAGGGGGGTTGAATCATTTAATCACTGTCCCAATACAAAATGTATAATCCAAAAACAAATACTTCAATTTTTGCTTCTTGGTAAATTAAAATACTTTTACTATCTGTGCATTTACCAATTATTAGTCTAAAACTTATAGTAGTTACCGATCAAATCAAATATGCAACATGTAAATATGACATCAAAACAAACATCACAATCAACACATAACATGAGATTTAACGTGGAAGCACTATGAAGGGAAAAACCACCTGGGAATAGCAACCCAAAAATATTCACTCTTCTAAAGTGAGGTCAGTGAAGACCCAACCCTATTAAAGGTTACAAACACACTGTTAGGTGTGACCTTGTTAGAGGATTTAAGACCAACCGTTATCGTCCAACCAACAGTCACTCTAGGGTTGACTGGATAACAATGCTCATTCTATGAATGATACATAATAAGACTTTCTTAGTCCACTCAGTTAAGAGATTTGAGTGTGTACAATGGTTAAATATGTAACAGTAGGTGATCTGACTTAATACAACTTCAATTGAAAATTACAGATCAATGTTCATCTCATACAAATCTTTCTGATCAATAAATCAATTCTGTTTCAAACACTGTTCAACTTACTCTCCATCAGTAATCACTCTCTGTCACTTGGTAATGCTTTGCAGTAGGGTTATCCTTAACCAGTATGATCAAAATGCATGAAAACTTGTTCACACGATGATTATGCAATTTCTTTCTCTTCCGGCATCACACTCATTGTGAAATCTTCAATCTCTTATATAGACATGTAAACCATTTTCTTCTACTCCATCATATTTTTTGGCTTAATCATCTTCATTGATTTTGCCTCTTAAACATACCTCGGCACTTGTGTTAATAACATGTTTGATTCTCATCCTTTAGATCTTTCCTAAATTTTGTCAGCCATCGATTTGCGTAACAAACTTTATCTGTTACCTTGAATTCATACACTTTCCAGCTCATCAATCTTATCGGCTAAACTAATCATTTAGTTCATTCTGTTCTTCTTGGTTAAAAAATAAATGCATCGGTAAACACAAGCTTGGTTTATACTGTGCTTGATATACACTACACTCCTTCGGTGTATACTAAAATGCTTCATCAACCAGCAACACTGCTTTATGTCTTTCAGCTCTTTTCCTCATCATAGATGAATGAAAAATAATTAAGTCAATAACATAAATTCATAGACTCATCAACAAGTTACTCAATGTATTCTTTAGCCTCATCTGTCATATCCATCTTCCTCATGTAGATATTTTTGTTCTTCATCTCTTTCACTCCTTCACTCTTCATCTCTTTCACTCCTTCACTACAGATGTTTTGGTATAGTAACTTACAAGATAAGTGTTGTCAAACTAGTTGACATCAATGACAACATAATACTAATTTAATCATATTACATATCTAATCAATCTGCTTGGTGATCTTAAATCACAGTTTCTTCAATCAGGTTCTAAATCAGTTGTAGGTCATCAATCTCTCCCTTTGGCATTGATGGCAATTCAAGAAATATGAAATATACCATACACATACCAAACATGTATTCTACAACTCTATGAATAAATGTTGTAAAATCTCTCCCTAGCTTAATATGTTTAATCACTATGTTACTCAACAACATTACATATGCATCTTTAACATTCTGCAAATATGATCTTTTCAACTCTCATGTTCCTTCTTCTATTCTCAATAACTGATCTTCAATGCTCTCCCTTTCTTCAATTTGTCTCTCCCTCAGATAGTTCTCATCAGTGCATATTGTTTCATATGTTTCATATTGTTTATCTCTCCCTTTGACAACAATGCCAAAGAAACAAATAAACAAATAGCTCTTCAGTAGCCAAGTAACTCTCTATTGTCAGATGCATACTCTGTATCTTTGTATACTGATATGTCAATCTGTTCCAGTACTTTTCATAGCTTTAGACATGATCCAAAGTGTGAACTATGTTGTATCAACATGAATGATCTTCTGATAAGATTAGGTTGATGCAACATCTAGATCACCTTAGTGACCGGTAGACAGGGGATAGACCCTGAGTCTAGTCCTAAAGTACTCAAATGTGTCCTTCGGTAGAGATTTTGTAAATATATTTGCAAGTTGTTCTTTTGATGTAACAAACTCTAGCTTAACTTGCTTCTTTTGTACTTGTTCTCTCAAGTAGTGATACTTTATTAATATATGCTTTGTTTTATAATGCATCACTAGATTCTTTGAAATGTTTATTGCACTGGTGTTATCACAATATATAATCACCGGCTCAGTGATTATCTCATTCATACCTTCCAGAACTTGTTTAATATATGAAATGTTTGAATAGTTTGTAGTAGTAGCAACATACTCTACTTTGGTTGTAGACTGAGAAATGCAAGCTTGATTCTTACTTGTCCAGGTAACAAGTCTTTCACCAAAGAAGAATGCTCATCCAGTGGTGCTTAATCTATCATCCACATTTCCAGCCCAATCAGCGTCAGTATAGACTCTGAGTTCAAACTTGCCTTCCTTAGGATACCATAATCCATAGTCCTCTATCTTCTTTAGGTATCTTAAGATTCTTTTAGTAGCAATCATGTGTGATTCTCTAGGATTAGCAAAAAATCTAGCAACTATTCCCACAACAAGTGCTATATTTGGTCTATTGTGAACTACATACATTAGCTTACCAATCATTGATTGGTACAGTGTTTGGTTCACCTCTGTAATTTCATCTTCCTTAGTCAATTTACATCTAGTAGCCATTGGTGTTCCCACAGGTTTAGCATCTTCCATGCAAAATGTTTTCAATACTTCTTTTATGTATTTAGACTGTGTGATGAATATCCCATCACTCTGCTGAATCACTTGTAGTCCAAGAAAGAACTTAATCTCTCCAAACATAGACATTTCAAATTCATTCCTCATATCATTAGCAAAGGATTTACATATTTTATCTTGACCTCCAAATATGATATCATCCACAAATATCTCAGCAATAAGAATTGTATCATTAGTATCTCCTTTCACATACAGATTGTTGTTCTCACTTGTTCTTACAAATCCTATACTTAACAAATAAGTATGTAGCCTCTCATAGCAGGCTCTCAATTATTTCTTCAAACCATATAAAGCTTTATGTACTCTACATACCATATCTCTCTTTTTTGGATTAACAAACCCTTCAGGTTGTTCTATGTAGACTTCTTCAAGTATTCCATTCAGAAATGCTGACTTGACATCCATTTCATATACTTTGAATTTCTTGTGTTCAGGATATGAAAGTAGCATTCTGAATCCTTCCAATCTAGCAATAGGTGCAAAGGTTTCACCATAGTCTATGCCTTCATCTTGTGCATATCCTTTGCATACCAATCTAGCTTTATTTCTGGTTACTTCTCCATTCTCATTCTATTTGTTCCTGAATATCCACTTAGTACCAATAACATTCTTATCTTTAGATCAGGATACTAAGGTCCAAGTTTTGTTCTTCTCTATTTTCTCTATTTATTCCTTCATTGCATTAACCCATTCATCATTCTCTAATGCAACTTTCACATTTTTCAGCTCATAATCACAAACTAGACATGTACCTTGTCTTGCTTTGCTCCTTGTTTGCATGCCAGCTTGCTTGTCTCCAATAATTTTTGATTTAGGATGGTGTCTTCTACAAAAACTCTCTAGTATCCTATCTCCTTTCTTTTTCATCCCGTGCAAGTTCATTTTCTTACTCGATAGGGCCATCCTACTCATCGGTTTCTCTTTCCTGTTGTTTGGTATTGTTTTCCTGCTGACCGATTATCACAGGCTGAGACTTTGGTAGATACTCTAGTTGTTCAATGTAAGTGAATCTACTGTATTCTTCCAATTCATTTGTACTTTACTCTATGTTCTTTTCATCAAACTCATCAACTCGAATGTTAGTGCTTTCAATCATTTTATTAGTAGTTTTATTCAGACACTTATATGCTTTGCTTTTACTGGAATATCCTAGAAATATCCCTTCATCACCTTTTGAGTCAAATTTACCATTTCTCTCATCTTTTAGAATAAAACATTTTCTTCAAAAAATTCTGAAATAACTTACAGTAGGTTTGTGTCCAAACCACAACTCATAGGGTGTCTTGTTGGTGTCCTACTTCAGTTGAACTCGGTTCAATACATAAACAGTTGTACTGATAGTTTCCCTCTAGTATGTCTGAGCAACATTCTTTTGCAGCATCAGTGTCCTAGCATAGTCAACTATTGACCTATTCCTTCTTTCAGCAATGCCATTTTGTTGAGGTGTCCTTGATGCAGAGACCTATCTTTTAATACCATGCTGATTAAAAAAATTAGTAAATTCATCAGAGATAAATTCACCTCCTCTATCAGATCTTAGGCATTTCAATTCCTTACCAGTCTCTTTTTATACCTTAGCCTTATACCACTTAAACTGTTAGAAATAGGGAATACTGAGAGGGGGGGGTGAATCAATATTCTACAAACTTTATCTTTTGCCCAAATATGGATATAACAGATTTTCTTCACACATGCATAACATAAGAAACTAAATAACATGCATAGCAATAACATCAAAGAACTCATAACACATTATTTGTTCTCAAGGAAACCCTGGCCAAGGGAAAACCCCAGTGGGGATGGTACCCACAAAGATCCACTAATCAAAAGTATCCTATTAAGGATATTGACCTTGTTAGGAGTCTATTACAAGCATATAGTGTATCAGTCCTAATTAAGGCACTATAGGCCTTTTTAGACGCCTCAACCCTATTAGGAGTTGACAATACAAAATCTAATTACTAGATGGGCCCACTACCCAAAAAAGTAATATACAATGTATACAAAATAGGTCAAGGTACATAAAATTATTCTTCTTGTATCAATATTCCTTTGCTGCTCTTATCTTCGCATCATCACTATTACATTCACTTCACAATTACATTTATTACATCACTTTTTCTTCGCTTTTGTTTCTTTACAATTACAATTGCATATATATACAAGTTATTAAGGCTAATAACTTTACATGGTCGGCTTCCATATATCATTATCTAAGAGTTAACATCTAGGATGTCATCCCTTTATATTGTTAAGTCATTATTTTGATAAACAAAATAATCCCTTAACTCTTTACCAATTCTACCTTCATATTCTGTCCTGTCGACTTCACATTATCTTCGGTAAAACTATCATAACTAATTCTGTACATGCCATACTAACTTGTGCTCTGAGATGGGTCATCATTAGCCATGATAGAGTCTATGTTCAAGTGTGCAAGCACTAAACTCACTCTAGTCAATGTCACAAACAAAAACTATGTCCTGGTACACTGTGAAAACACTGTCTCACACTTAGACAAATTTGTGATGCGCTCTGCTATACTTTCTCTCTGACTTGTGTGATCTTCATAAGGATCATATGTTTCCATAATGAAAACATCTATTTACTCACTTCAGCCAAATTTCCAACAATCTCCCCCTTTGTCATTGGTGGCAACATATGAGAAATTTGGCTAAGTGCACAATAACAAAATTTCAAAATTGTCTCAAAATTGGCCATAGTATAAGATATATACTATTTTTGTATCTCCTCAAAAATAATTCTTATATACTAAAATACTCCCCCTAAGAGTATACATAATACTATCAATCTTCTGCTCTGTATAATTCTCAATTTTCTATATATCTCTCCCCCTTTGACAACAATGACAAAATAAAGTAGGGAGGCTAACAAAAGTGTAACAAAAAATATTATACCTTAAATGTCTTATTGCAAAGCCGGTAGGCTTGCAACACAATCTGTAAAATCAACTTTTATAGCTTCTAACTCCTTATCCCATGACTTCTTGATGGAATCTGCCACATTGAGTAGTGTGCTCAGTCCATAAGCTACAATTTGACATGCTTGGAGGGTCTCAAAGTTAAATTTATGAAATGATATCCTAGCTGTAAGACATTCTTCTAGCTGCTCTTCAATAACACTTATCTTCATGGAAGTATGTTCTCTCAGAAGAGTGAGTCTCCTCATTTATCTATTCCTCTCATCTTGCAAAATTCTTATTTCATCATACAACTTCCAAAATTTCTTCTCAACATGACTAATCTTCACATTAGGATTAGAAAGAAGGTTTGATTCATTCTAAATCTCTACTTCCTTCAGCTTGATCTGCTTGTCTTCTTCTGCTGCCAAAATCTATGGTGTTGTACACTGTATGTACAAAGACTTTCTTGTTCCCAAATTTTTCCTCAAATCCTTGATACAGATATCAAGACTATTGACATCATCTCTGATATTTTGACTGATATTCAAAAGCATTCCAGCCTCATAGTCTACTTGTGCATTTACCTTTGCAATCTCAGATAGATTTGTAAACTCATCATCAAAGGTTCTCATTAGTTTCTTTGCTTTCTCTAGAGGGTCTTGATGCAGGAGCATCCTGGGTGTAAGAGAAATCTTGCATCACCCAAAAATATTTATGTTTTTATATTCAATAAGGGTTATTTTGTGTGGAGCTGCTATTTATGGAAAGTTACTATTTTTGGTAATTTTCGTATGTGCTCAGAATGATCTGATTTCTTTCTTGGAGGTTCATTTTGGTCATATAAGTCTGCCAGTAAAGTTTCATTGCCAGATCAAGTGTATATTGGAAGATATTGAAGATTTTCGGTATTGGCAGCAGGGTACAGAAACTTTGAACTCAGTTTTGAAGGCTTTAGAGGCCCCGGATGAGGTCAAAAATTTGGGTGATGGGCGCTTGCGCTAGTCAAGCTTGTAGAGCACTTCGTTTCATTTCCGAAATGGGGTTATAATAGCTGATCGGGTCAACTGGTGATGACTTATGGTCTTCGGAAGTTGGGCCACCTGAAATGGCAAAAAATAATTTTCTTCAAAATTTCTGTTCAGGTTTCAAAGGTTATCTTGAGCCGACTCTGATGTAATGAAATGTAAAATAAAATAATTCTAAGTTTGGTCGGCCTTATTGGCTAAATTTCTGGAACCTTCCCAGGCGGTGAAAAATTGCCTATATAAGGAAGGCTGTATTATTGTCTTAGGCAATTCAGAATAGTTCTGGGTAGTAGATCTGGGTATTGATTCGAGGCTTTGTCCTACAGAATATTGTAAGGGAATGCCCATGTGGCTTTGCATATTGTAATTCTAAAAGTTTGTAATTCCACATTTGTGGAGATAATAAGAAGCCAATTTTCTGTTCTTGCATATTGTTGTGGTTTCTCTATTTCTGTTATGTGTTTGTGGTATTAAGGGGAGCACCCTTCATCAGGTCTACATCTTCAATTTGTGTGGTTACAACTCCTTGTAACTTTTCAGTTAAGTCCTTCATACAACCTTCAAGATTCTTTACCTTCTTGTTTTTACCAATAATTTTATTCAGGGAAGTGATCAATTCTAACTGATCATCATCATCAACTTCCTTTCCTAAATCTTCAAATAAAGATCCAATTTCTTTCTTCTTTTCAGTCTTAGGAGTAAGATTGATGTCTTCTTTTGTAGGAAGGGGTAATTCAACCTCAGTTTCTTTAGGTTCTTCAGTCATAGATTGGGTTTGTTCTACTTGTTCAGTTCTATCCGGTTCATCAAGAGCCAAATTGTCAACAATGTTTTCTAAGTTCTGAAATACATTTTCTTCAGTGTCCAAAGTAATCTCTATACCTTCAACATTCATAGATTCTTCTTCAATATTTATAGTAGGTGGAGAAGGAATATCCTCCTATTCTTCTTCTTTCTCTTGCTCTACTGCAACTGAAGTCTCTCCAACAATTTCTGCCATAACTTTAATTATTGGTTATTTTGTTTCTATTCTCACTTGCTCATACTGTCTTGCCATGATCTGAATGGTTCTCCTCTTAGTCCTCAAAAGAGTGCCAAGGGGCTTCAAAATCTATTTAAGATGCTCATCATCTTTCACAACACATAGTTTCTTCACCATATTTTCTCTCATAGTTTTATCTTCTTCTTGTGCTCTCATTTTCCTGTTAACAAGCTTCTTGAATAGGTCATCAAGAATCTTGCCCTGAATAGTATCAAACTTCTTGTTAGCTAGAATCATGTACTTAACAATAGAATTTTCAAGATTCAATCTCTTAGAATAGTCATAAAGGTCATAGTACTTATTCATCTTAGTAAAGTCTCCATCTTGTATGATTTCTTCATTCACTCTCTCAATTCTTGGTTTCCATGCTTTATTCTTCACAGTAGTGTCATCATCTTTAATTACAACAATTTTCCTAGGGACTGGTGGCACCAAAAGTTTTTGCCTCTTACCAGGTCCTGTAGCACTTTCCTTCACTCTCTTGCTAGGTGTGGAAGAAGATGATCTAGTGGATTTCTTTATTTCTTGTTCTTCCTCAAGTTCCTCAACTTTCACCTTTACTTGTGTAGGTTCATGCTCAACTGCACTTGATGACAAGGGAGGTACAGACAAGATTTCTTTCTGCTCAATACCTCTGATTGTTGCTGCTATCTTCTTTGCAATATCAAACTCATGCTCTGCCATGCCAAGATTCTTTAATATTTTCTTTATAGTGTTGTCCACTCTCTTCTTAGACTGCTTTTCTTCCATTATATCTTTTGCAAGGTTGAAGTTTTCTTCAAATGCTCCAAATTTCTTACACTGGGTGTCCAACTTACTCTTAAGTAACCTACCAACATATCCTTCTATCTCTGCCTCAGATATCTCATAGACAAGAGGATCTATGAACTCAATTCTAGGTTCCACTACTTCAATATAGGTAAAGTCAGTGTCAACCATGAAACATATATCATTTTTATATTTCTCCACAACAAACTATGGAATCCTTGATCTACTAGATACCAATCTCTAAAATGTCTTCAATACCAACATAGTACTTTCATTCACTTTATCAATAACATGTTTCAAATATACTTTATTGATTCTTTCCATAGTGTTTTGTCCATTATTCCAATCATTTGTAACTGTGTAAGGAAATCTTCTTAATAGGTGGAAAAACATATAAGTGATCAAAGAAGAGAATCTAAATTGTGCATACTTGGTCTTCTTAATCTTCTCCAAGTTTTCAAACAATTGAATTCTCAGGATTTCACACATATCTACTAGTACCTTGTCAACACACATCAAATATGCTATATGTACCATACCAGCTGCCATATCATCTTCTCTAGAATTTGCACAGAACTTAGTGGTTAGGATTTTGCACAAATATCTCACATCATCTTGCTTGATTTTATTGATTACAATTCCTCTACCATTATAGGATGAACCTATGTTATCAATAACTATTTTCCTCATATTCTTCTCATTTAAGGGAATAGCACCAGATTTAGATAATCCAGTTACGTCATGAATCAAATCAGCAGTAATGTCTATTACTCTATCCTCTAGCCAAAATTTCCCATTATGAATTCTGCTCAAAATGATCTTAGTGCATTCTTCATCGTCAAACTCATATTTCAATGAATACCTAACAATCTCATTGTCTTTCAAATGTTCATATCCTTGCTTCAAAGACATATCATGATTGTAAATCTTCTAATACTCACTAGTAAAGTCACTATCACTTAGGGTTTCAATCTTACATCCAAGATAACTTATTACATTTTCCAAATACAAAACTCCATCTGGTACAAATGATAGTGCTAACTTAGGATCATCTTCCAAGGGTTATACTAGTTCTTTCTTCAATCTAGGTCTGTTCTTATCTCTGACATTGTGAATTAAGGATACATCCATGATTGCTTCTAATCTCTTATACCAATTCAAAGATCTATCAAGATAAATACCTCAAATTCATGATTTTAGGGCTTTTGCAGATTCGATGCTTCAATCTTTCACCAAATCACTGCAAAATGCTTCCAATCACTGCTTTCTACTCTTCCAAACACTTCAGTTCACTTTGATAGGAAAATAACTTCGATCATATCCTTTTATCACTTGAATCTCACTTAGTTCTGACATCGCATTCAATTCTTTTGCCTCTTCTTTCCAAAAATCTACTTCTGTTAACCTACAAAACTTAAAACTTCTTGCGATCTCGCAAAACATAATATTTTCTTTTGTGCTCTTAACCATAGCATTAGTACATCATAAACTACCTTACATTAACTGCACAAGACTTAATGCATCATAAATCTACTTCTACACTAATTCTAAGTTCCTAAACTATTGTAATTTACATAATTTAAGTGCTTAAAGATAGGTCAGGTAAGGATTCACTCTTACCACTTGATACTTTGCCTTTTTGATTACCTTCAATGTTGAATATGTCTCCTTGATCTGTGCCTTTAACAAACTTTACTTCATCTTCATTACTGCAGCAACCTTTCTGACTATTTCCTGTACTTTCATTTCTTCTTGCATGATTCCTAGGGTTAGGGTTAGGATGATAAGTTCCATTATTCATTCTACAAAATCTTGTTGTATGTCCAATCTTGTTACATATCTGACAAACAATTCCATTGTTCCCATATCTCAATCCTTGCTGATTGATTTGTGACTTGCAATTTCTAGCAATGTGTCCAACCTTGTTGCATCTATAACATACTACTCCATTTCTTCTGTTCATATCTTCAGTAGGTCTCTTATCTGCATTGTTAGTATTCCTAAACATTCTACTACCATAATTATTCTCAATAAATTCATATTTTCTACATTTAATAGCTCTATGTCCAAAACCATGACAATTATAACAATAACCATTAAGAGGTTTAAATTATTTACCTGTGCAATCTCTCTTCATGTGACCAATAGTATTACAACCAAAACATTTACCTTTGAATTCTCTTTGCATACCTTTGGGTGATTCTTCTTGCTTTGGTGATTCTTCTTCTTTAGGTGCATCTTCAGATTTGTTGATCTCATTTGACTTCTTTTCATCAATGCTTTTACATACTTTTAGATCTGGTTCTTTTCTTTCATCATTTGTTCTGAATATATTAAATCCAAGTCCAGCCTTATCATAGGATGGTTTCCCAAAAGATACTTTTCCATCGATCTTCTCACTATTTGAATATAGCCTTTCAAGTTGTTGTTTGGATTGAGTCAATTCACCTTTCACAATCTTATTGTATTTCTCAAGTTCTGTATGCTGTAAATTTACTTTCTCAAATTCAGATGTTACTTTGCCAAGTTTAGATCTTAATTCTTCATTTTCAATATTCAATCTTTCATTCTCAGATCTCAGATTTGCTTCATTTTTGTCATTTCCATCTTTCAAACTTAGTTTCAATTTTTCTATCTTCAGTTCATGCTTAAGGATCACATTTTCTTTTTCTAAATTGTCATCACAATCTTCAATAAGAACTTCAGATTCCTTTTCAGATTTCAGATCTTCTATCTTGTTTTTCAATTTCTCAATAAGGTTCTTTGCATCATCACATTTCCTTTTTAGAGTGTTTCTTTCATCAGTAAGCATATCAATCTATTCAAGAGCTTCATCAAGATTCTTCTATAGCTGATCCATATCCATAGAGATCTTACTCAAGTTGCTAGGCTTTCCTTGAATGATTCTTCTCCGAGTAACTAAGCTTTGATACCAATTGTTAGAAATAGGGAATAATGAGGGGGGGGGGGGTGTGAATCAATATTCTACAAACTTTATCTTTTGCCCAAATATGGATATAACAGATTTTCTTCACACATGCATAACATAAGAAACTAAATAACATTCATAGCAATAACATCAAAGAACTCATAACACATTATTTGTTCTCGAGGAAACCCTGGCCAAGGGAAAACCCCAGTGGGGATGGTACCCACAAAGATCCACTAATCAAAAGTATCTTGTTAAGGATATTGACCCTGTTAGGAGTCTATTACAAGCATATAGTGTATCAGTCCTGATTAAGGGACTATAGGCCTTGTTAGAAGCCTCAACCCTGTTACGAGTTGACAATACAAAATCTGATTACTAGATGAGCCCACTGCCAAAACAAGTAATATACAATGTATACAAAATAGCTCAAGGTACATAACCTTATTCTTCTTGTATCAATATTCCTTTGCTACTCTTATCTTTGCATCATCACTATTACATTCACTTCACAATTACATTTATTACATCACTTTTTTTTCGCTTTTGTTTCTTTACAATTACAATTGCATATATATACAAGTTATTAAGGCTAATAACTTTACATGTTCAGCTTCCATATATCATTATCTAAGAGTTAACATCTAGGATGTCATCCCTTTATATTGTTAAGTCATTATTTTGATAAACAAAATAATCCCTTAACTCTTTACCAATTCTACCTTCATATTCTGTCCTATTAGCTTCACACTATCTTCAGTAAAACTGTCATAACTAATTCTGTACATGTCATACTAACTTGCACTCTAAGATGGGTCATCATTAGCCATTATAGAGTCTATTTTCAAGTGCGCAAGCACTGAAATCACTCCGTTCAATGTCACAAACAAAAACTATGTCCTAGTACACTGTGAAAACATTGTCTCACACTTAGACAAATTTGTGATGTGCTCTGCTATACTTTCTCTCTGACTTGTGTGATCTTCATGAGGATCATATGTTTCCATAATGAAAACATCTATGTACTCACTTCAACTGAATTGCCAACATAAACATCTTAAATACTTTAGATTTTTCTTTTAAGAACATAACTGTCATCAATCTAGTATAGTCATCAACAAAAAGAATAAAGTATTTATCACCATAATAACTCTGAGTTCTCATAGGACCACATAGGTCAGTATGAACCAACTCAAGTATCTTCTTTGTTGAGTAATACTTACTTTTGAAACTAGATTTAGTCATTTTCTCTTTTTGACATTCATGACACATAACACGATCCAGTTTTGACAAGTTAGGCAACCCTCTAACTCTTTTCCTTTTACTAATCTTAATCATGTTATCAAAGTTCACATGGAATAACCTTTAATGCCACAACCAAGCATCTTCATTTTTCATCATCAAACAAGAAGGATCATCAGTATCAAGATAAAATAGATTACCTCTTGATTGTGCTCCAGTTCCAACTAGTCTTCCTCCATCATCAAAGATTTTCACTTTCTTGCTCTCAAAAGCAACTCAGTGACCTGAATTATTCAGTTGTGCCACACTTAACAAGTTATAGTTCAGTCCATCTACCCAATAAGCATTATCACATTTTATCATATCATTTATCATCAAGGTTCCTTTACCTCTTACCATACAGGGTGTGTCATTACCCATCTTAACTGATCCTCCATTGTATTCTTCAAGTTGATCAAACTTCTCCTCATCACTAGTCATGTGATGTGTATAATCACTATCTATTATCCATGTATTATTTTTGTTAACTTTAGAGATCAATGTCATTTCTTCATGCTTTTCTTCTTCTTCCTCCGAGTCATCTTTCATAGCAACAAATACAACTTCTACATCATCATCAGAATCAGATTCAAATTCATTATCTTCGGCTATGAAACATACCTTTTTTCCTTTGTCATTGTTGCCTTGGTTATCTTTTTTGTGTCGGTAGCCTCTGTTGAATCTTCCCCCATAGCTTCCTTCAGATCAGTCTTTGGTTCTATCATCATCTTTCTTATGTGGACATCTAGTAGCGATGTGGCCATCTTCTTTATAGTTTAAGAATGCCAAAGGTAGCTTACCTCTATACCTTCCTTTACCTTTGGGTAATCTTCTGGCCATAAGAGCTTCAAGTTCATCAAGCTCATCATCAGTATTACTATCCCTATCATTTTAATTATTCCTGCTAGACTTACTAATCTTCAGAGAAGACATGAAAGTGGACTCAATAGACAAAACAACACTATTATCAAAATTATTTAACTCAAAGGTTGTAAGTTTACCAATCAGATTGTCAAGTGTAAGTACATTACCAGATGTAGACCTTGTCTCATGGATAGTAGATATTTTGATTGCGTAAACCGACAATAAGGTTTTGAGTATTTTGCTAACAACTATTTCTTCACTAATGACTCCATCAGATGCTCTAATAGCATGTACTACCTCTTTCAATATATTTTTATATTGCACAATATTCTCACCTTCTTTCATATTAATATCATCAAATGTGTCTCTTAAGCTCTCTTCTCTAGCCCTTTTAACATTCTCATCTCCACTGTAAACTTGAGAAAGTTTATCCCATATAGCTTTTGTAGTAGTGTAGCTTTTAATATATTTGAATTCAGCATCGGTGCAAGTAGCAACAAGTTCCATCATAGTAACATTTTGTTCATGCCTGTCTTTCAGTTGATCAAGTGTTAGGGGACCTGGTGTTGGTTCTATATAGCCATTCTCCATCAATTCTAGTGCAGCATTCCCAATTCTAGATATGTGAAACTTCATCTAGCTCTGCCATACTATGAAGTTCTCTTTGTTCAGATTTGGCACTTCCCTCTTATACATTTTGAGATCTTTTTACTGAAGTCCTTAAAACTCTATTCAAAGCAACCAATGCTCTGATACCAATTGTTAGAATAACTGAGAGGGGGATGAATCAGTTAATCATTGTCCCAATACAAAATGTATAATCCAAAAACAAATACTTTAATTTATGCTGCTCGGTAACTTAAAATAATTTTACTGTCTATGCATTTACTGATTATCAGTCTAAAACTTATAGTAGCTATCGATCAAATCAAATATGCAACATGTAAATATGACATCAAAACAAACATCACAATCAACACATAACACAAGAGATTTAACGTGGAAACCCTGTGAAGGGAAAAACCACCTGGGACCAGCAACCCAAAAATATTCACTCTTCTAAAGTGAGGTCGATGAAGACCCAACCCTGTTAAAGGTTACAAACACACTGTTAGGTGTGACCTTGTTAGAGGATTTAAGACCAACAGTTATTGTCCAACCAACAGTCACTATGGGGTTGATAGGATAACAATGCTCATCCTATGAATGATACATAATAAGACTTTCTTAGTCAACTCGGTTAAGAGATTTGACTGTGTACAATGGTTAAATATGTAACAATAGGTGATCTGACTTAATACAACTTCAATTGCAAATTACAGATCAATGTTCAACTCATAGAAATCTTTCTTATCAATAGATCAATTCTATTTCAAACACTATTCAACTTATTGTCCGTCAGTAATCACTCTTTGTCACTCGGTAATGCTCTACAGTAGGGTTCTCCTTAACCAATATGATTAGAATGCATGAAAAATTGTTCACGCGATGATTTTGCAGTTTCCTTCTCTTCTTGCATCACACTCATTGTGAAATCTTCAGTCTCTTATATAGACATGTAAACCATTTTCTTCTGCTCCATCAAATTTTTCCACTTAATCATATTCATTGTTTTCCCTCTTAAACATACCTTGGCACTTGTGTTAATAACACATTTGATTATCATCCTTTAGATCTTTCCTAAATTTTGTCAGCCGTCGATCTGCGTAACAAACTTTATCTGTTACCTTGAATTCATACACTTGTCATCTCATCAATCTATCAGCTAAACTAATCATTTAGTTCATTCTATTCTTCTCAGTTAACAAATAAATGTGTCGATGAAAACAAGCTCAATTTATACTGTGTTTGGTATACACTACACTCCGTCGGTGTATACTGAAATGCTTCATCAATTGACAACACTACTTTGTGTCTTTCAGCTCTTTTCCTCATCATAGATGAATGAAACATAATTAAGTCAATAACATAAAGTCATAGACTCATCAAAAAGTTACTTAATATATTCTTTAGCCTCATTTTTCATATCCATCTTCCTCATGTCAATATTTTTGTTCTTCATCTCTTTCACTCCTTCACTACAGATGTTTCAGTATAGTAACTTACAAGATAAGTGTTGTCAAACTAGTTGACATCAATGACAACATAATACTGATTTAATCATATTACATATCTAATCAATCTGCTCAGTGATCTTAAATCATAGTTTCTTCAATCAGGTTCTAAATCAGTTGTAGTTCATCATCTATGTATATAAGGCAAAGTTAGAATAATTTTGAGACATCAGGTCTATATACATTCAAGGTTTTGATACTAATACCAAAGGGGGAGATTGTTATCTTTACTTGAGCATTAAGGATTGTCATTAGTATCAAAGATGGTCACTCGGTTACCTATTATATCTAGTCGGTAAATAGAAGTACTACAAGCTATACATGCTAGCCGATTAACTATATAAGCCTTCACACCGAGTCATCTCAAGGCAGTACCAAGAACAAAAAGACAATAGTTCTAACTGAGCACCATAGAAGTTTTACATAGCATCAGTGTATACTGATATTGAGCATCAGTAAACACTGAGTAGACTGGACATTGAGCACCAGTATAACTACCAAGCAATATTGTTAGTGTTTACCGAGCAATCCAGAAAATGACATAGTAATCAATTTTGGCACATCTATCTATGCAGATGGTTACAACATAATCATAAAATGTTTTACCAAGATCAAGGATCATTTATTATGGATGTAATCATTAATTGTGATGATGATCTCTATGTATTTTCTAGATCTAGGTTATTTTTGTACACCGTAGATCTTAGGGTTTTTCCTAAGATACTATAACCTAATTTTGTTAAGTGGCAATAGAAGTATGCTATATATTTATATTTCATGTCATTTTGACATAAGGATGATATGTATGGTATGAACAAGAAAAGGAGATCTTGAAGCAAGAAGCCAACTTCAAGACATCAGTTATCAGAAAGAGAAGAGAAGAATACATAGACATTCGGATTAGGCAGAATTAGACAAGGCTAATGAGCAGTTCAGAGATTATATTTTCACATATCAAGTATCCTATCTCTCCATTCCAACAAAATAGTGTTACTACCCTTTTCTCCTACTCATTATCGTAAGTTTTGAGCTTATGATTAACAATTATTACCAAAGCTCTAAAATGTGTTATATAATGGTTCACTAGATAAAAAATGGAAACTAACTTCTTTAGCTCTTGTTGAGCTTCAACTCTTTTCTCCTCAAAATCTTGAATAAACTTTAAAAAGTCACAAAGTCACAAGTAGCTTACCACCTTCCTTTAGTTCTTCCTTTACCGAGTTCACACCTACTGCTACTTAACCTCTATCAAGTGTAATTGGTTGTACCAGTTTATCTTATCATTTCTTCTCATAGTCCTTTTGCACTTTGTACATAGTTGCATCTTCAAGACTTTGCATTTGTTCTCCTACAGTTGTCACTAGTTTACCCAATTGATCAATAGGTGTAGCATTTGAGTCATAATCGATCTCAGACACCAAATCAGATAATATGTCTCTTGTCGATTGAATTACTTGTTCCTCTTTCTTCTAAGACTTCATATTATCCCTTTTAGCTTTAGCATTTATTGTAGTAGCAATGTCCATGAGTTCATTAGGGCTCAAGGAATGAAAATCAATTGACCCTTGAATAGATGGAATATTATCATCTTCATCTTCTTCATCCAAAGTTGGCTTAATAGTAGACATGGAGTGTGAATATGCTACCTATCATTTCTCCTTATTTGAAATCTATTCCTTTTATTCTTGTTTGTTATCATATCCTTTGGTTATATCTCCCATTGGTACTTCTTTTTTCTCTCTGGTTGATTCTCAATGTAGTATCATTAGTCATAACATCTTTCATGACTTGGTTTGTCCCTGTATTCTCCAGAGCATCCACCTAATCTTTTTTAGTAACCTTGGACTCTTCAAGAACATTAAAGATGGTAATATCATCTATGGTGACTTCAACACCATCAATATTCCATCCTCCATCAGTATGAGTTATCAGTGGCTCATCATGTTCAAGTTCTTCTTTTCCTTGTTCTTCAAGACCCAAAAATTTCTTTAAGATAGCTTGTATTTCTTCTTGAACTGATTGAGATTCACCATTGAGTAACCTTGTCAACCTTTTCTTGGTCTTGAATGTTGGTCTAGTATTCCCAAGAGTCTCTTTGATTTCATCCTTTGGCATCTCTGATTGTAATTGGAAAAAACATATTCTATGAATTCTTTATCTTTCTTTAATGCAACTAGCCACCCATCTTCAATTTTTTTATACAGAAATATGGGGATCTGACCTTGCAAATCAATAAGAGATTTGATCATTCTATTCATACTGAATAAAAATGTATCCTCAATTTTCTTCTCCTCTTCTTTATTGAATTTATTATAATTCTTTTGAACATAAACCAATATACCCCACTTTCTAACTGTATCCACTATTCTATTTATTTTAATAAAGTTACTAATAAAGTTACTAATATCTAATTTTTCAAATTTCATGGTTGGGGAACCAACTTCCTTATATTTATTACTACTAGCCTTCATCTCCTTCTAAGAATCATCTAATCTAGTACCTTCTTCCTCACTCCTTTCAACATCCTTGTTTCTTTGAAATTTTTATTTCTTCCTCTTATCGGTAACCTTCTCTATTTTGGTTGTCTCCTTGACCTTTGTAGGCTTAGGTTTAGCAGCCTCTATAGGCTTCTCTTTCCTTTTCATTGGAAATTTTAGAGGAGGAGAGGATTTCTCCTATTTCATAGTTGTAGCATTCCTGGTTTGTCTACCGTTTGTTGGAGAAATAACTTCTACTTCTTCCTCTTCATCCACTATTGTAGATGTACCTTCTTGTTATTCTTCATACTTGGCTATTTCCTTATCTATAATTTCCTTGGTGAAACCTTTATTTAATGCATATTCCTCCACTTCCTTTCTTATCTTCTTCTACACCACCAATTTGGATAATTGACTATAAACCTCTATATTCTTCTTATTAAAAGTTCCAAATCTAGGAACTTTGGGATCTACTAGCATTGACAATAAATTATCTTCATAAATGGTAAGTATATTAGCCTCTACCTCATAACCCATAGGAATTACCCATGAGGTTCTTGGTTCAACAACTTTCATGAGGAATGTATCAGTAACTACCATAAAACAAATGGCATCCTTATACTTCTCTACTATCTCAGATGGAATTCTCTTTCTCTGATGTATCTTCTTCTGAAACTCCTTGAAGTAACCCCATACTTCACCTATGAATTTATTGTTGAGAATTCTAATATAGTTCCTGATTTGGATAATAGCCATTGTACCCATAGTCCAAGTAATGTTTCCAATATTGGGAAATAAATTATGGAAATAAAAGAATAGTCCCATAAGTACCAGGGACCAAATTTGAATATTTTTTTTGTCTTTCTTTATTTTCTCCATGTTAAGAAGCATTTGATATCTCATTGCTTCACACAAGTCATAATCATCACTCTCCTTAATCATCCAGTATGCAGTATGAATAGTATCTCTAAGAGTACTATTCATTATGCTAGAATGGTAAACTTTGTATCATATTACCATCACATAAAACTTCACCTTTGGATAAAAAATGGCATTTATTTTCATTGCACATTTATCCCACTTTGATCTAGTCAGTTGGATAAATTCCTCCTTTGGCACAGTCTTCAATGCTAGTACTTCTCCCATAGCACACAACCTTGTAACAACATGAATAGCTGCCTTTATGATCTTATGTGGTCGGTCAAGCCACATGAACTGACCAAACACTCTACTAAGAACATATTTGACTTGTTCATCATTAAAATCCATAGGAAAATTGATCGCATACTCAAAACCCTTGTCTAAAACCCTCTTATGTTCATCCTTTAACACAAGATTATTACAAAGCTTCTCATATTGCTTGAAAATGAGTGAAGAACCCAAATCCTCTAGTTTGTAATAGATATATGATATGATGTCTTTGACATGAAGAACACCATAGGGCATGTTGGATAGGGAACCTATTGGATCATCCTCCATTGACTTAAATGGATGCCTCTTGAATTTTTGTCATGGCGTCTCATTAATATCAACTAATCTAGGAGTAGCCATTTTGAAATAATAGATTTGAGCTCAAGGAAATGGATAATACCTTTTAGATTCCTACAACTATGATTTTTGTCAAAAACACTTGAACACCATTTAATTTCATTCACAAGATCTCAACAAACATGCCTTCTGATCACCTTGATTGGTTTAAATTGCTCAAAAAATGCTTATGTCACTCTATCATTGGTCTTTGAATGCATGAAATTCATAAAGAGACTCACAAAAACCTTTCATCCACAATCACATACTAGCATTAAATACTCATTGGTTGAACATAATCATACATCGTTCACTTCAAAAATTTCACTCGTGACATTACGAAACTTTATGTTAATTAGAAAAAATTTGCATCATACTTTCAAAACATCATTATGCATCTGAATATGCAAATAAAACTCATTGCACACACTTATAGGGTTTCAAAAATAGATCTAACAATGTTATCTCCCTCTAAACCATATACAAGCTTAGTTTTATGGTGAGTTCTCCACACCTGGTGAAGATGCAAATCCTTCTAATAATTTATTATCACTCTTTTTTAATCCAAGTTTGATTGATCTTCCTTTTGGTCTCTTCCATGGTTGCAATCTATTTTCCCTTTTGATCATTTGATTGGTTAACCAGTTGATTTGATATGTTTCTTCTTGACCTGCGAAACCTTGCAATATGTCCAATCTTGTGATAGTGAAAATATGTCATTCTGGTTTCTCTCAAGGGTCCTTCATAACCTCTATTAGTCCTCATTTTTTAGTTAAAGACCATGTGACCATAATTGTGACAATGTGAGCATGTAACATTCCACTCGTTCACATTATAATAAGGACTTTCCTAGTTCACATATGACCTTTGTTTGTTCACTCTTGATGTGCAATCATTAGCTTCATGACCATACTTATTGCAATTGTAACAATAGAAATCAAAAGTACTAGATCTAGTCCTTTATTCATTAGTGGTGTGTCCACCTTATGACAAAGAACATTGGGAGCACTAGGTCTATTGTTGCATACATTAGTAGTTTGTCCCACCTTATGACAATTAAAGCACACATGTTTATAGGATTTATTACCAGGACTTATTTTGGTTTCCTTTGGTCCAGACTTCATAACTAGTATAGCCTAAGCTATGATTTTCTCCATGCATTCTCTGATTCTTGATTATCCCATTAATCTTTGCAAAACTTTCATTGAATTTGTTCAGTAATTCACTTGCAGCCTTCAACCCATCATTCAATTTCTCATTCTCCTTTTTTCATATTTTCATTTTCCATCAGGAATTCTTTCTTTTCTTCATATTTTTCATGTAGATGTACATGCAATGTACCAAATTCTTGTTTAGAATTGAAAATATCATCCACCTTAGCTTTTATGGATTCTTTTGTAGCCTTTCCTACTTCCATCTCTTGACCCATTCTTATAGAAAAATCTTCCAACTCTCTCTTTATATTCTTCTTGTCTTGATTCAACTTCTCATTCTCCAATGACATACCATCCAAGGCTTCATATTCCTCATATCCACTACACTCTGATAGTTGTTCAACAAGCTCTTATCTCTTGGCTCTTGATTGCTTGAGTTGTTCTTTTAACTGCTCAATAAATTCTTCAGCATTTGCAAGTTTCTTCTCAAGTTGTCTTTGATAACTCACTAATCCTTCCATATCTGTCATAAGGGTCCTTCCCAAGTTATTATGCTTCTTCAAGGGAACTTGGCTATGATACTAATTTTTAGTGTTATAGGGCATTGAGGGGGGGTGAATCAGTGCAACCACAGATCTTAAAAACTTTTTTAGAAACTTCCAAATCAACCAATACACAAGTGATATTATAACATAAAATCAAATAAAATGAAACATCCACAACATACAATACAAGAACACCAATATTTGTCTTGTGGAAACCCTTGGTTAGATGGAAAAAAAACATGGTGGGAATTAGTACCCATAAATTCTCACTAATGCATAAATAAGATTTTCCCATTTAAAGTCATTGCATCACCCTATTAAGGGCATACCCAGTTAAGAGTATCTATATCCCTATTAAAAGCTATTACAAAGAGCCTTGTTAGGAGCTACCCAGTTAAGGGATTTGAAACTCCTTCTGAGAGTCTCCAAGTTAGAGGATTTAATCTCCAGACCTATTAGGATCCTTCTCACCCTGTTAGGAGTGACCCTGTTAAGGGATTTAACTTGAAAACTTGCTAGGATTCAACAAGTGATGGTGATTTAAAAAATAGCACTCACTTCTTGATAGATATGTTATATTTCTGCTTAGTGTGCTACTCAAAATATTCTAACACCTCTGCCTTAACTCTTTGAATTACCTTCATGAATCACAACCCTTCATGTTATAATTTACATCTCCTTTTATAGACCTCTTTCTATGTCAATGGAAACCCCAAAATGTTTTACCAAAGTCGGCTTCCAAATAGACTAGAACAATTGAGTGAGCACACAAAATTGTCATTTTGAATTCCTTGATACTGGTCTTAGATAATTCAATAAGAAATTAAAACATACTTGAATTTTTATCCACTAATTTATTGATTCCATCAGACTTACTCTATCGGTACTCTATTCTAGCCAATATCACTGGTTTCCTTCCTCAAATCTCTTCCTATACTATGAATTAGTTGATGCAATTCTAGACATAGATTTATATGATATTTTTAATGCTTCCACATGAACTACATAACCTGAAACCTCCAAAATATTTATCATTGATCATCTATTCCATGAATGAGTATCTAGAAACTAGTACATTTGAACACTTAGTAACTTTACTTAGTCAATCCAATGCATTGCTAGTATTAATGATCTATCACTCTCAATATGCTTTGATTCTAGTAATGAAAACACCACTTCAACACTTCATGCTCTTTGACTCAAACATCTTCATCAGAATATCAACAAAGAAGATGAGTGCAAGAAAATATACTGAGGAATTTGTCAAAAATGGGTTGAAGTACAAATCAAAAGGCTTCAATAAGATTGAGGAAGATCTAAAGAATACTATCAATCAGGAAATAGAGGAATGGAAGAAAAAAAAAATCTCAGAGAAGTCATAAAAAAGAGTTCAAGAAAGAATGAGAAGCTAGAATTAGAATTAAATAAATTGATATCTAAAGAAATTTTTTGTGAGAGAAATACTATTTTGGATCAGTTATTATCCTTTCAAAAAAGTCACAAATATAAAGAAGGATTCATGTTTATTGATGAATGTTCACATCATAAGTAAAATGACAAAGAGAAGGTGATTGAAGATGAAGAAAAGGTTGAAGTGACAAGAAAGGTTAGAAATCATAATACATCCACAAGAAATCCTCTAGTAAGACAACTGAATATTCAAAGTTATTTATCTTTTAATGGTTTTTGTTATATTTGCAAGAATTTTGGTCATAAAAAATTTATGGTAAGATGAAAAAGGAAAAAAAAATTAGTTCTTTAGTTTTCATAAGCTTGGTCATAAGTAAAGTCAGTGCAAAAGTCAAGTTTCAAATCAGAAAAAGAAGAATGCAGTGAATAATATCTTTCATGGGAATTTCTATGAGTGTCATAATTATGGTCATAATGCTAGTCAATGAAGACCTTAGATTCAATCGGTGAGATTTGATAAGAGGAATGTTAGTTATTTCAAATGTGGGAATATTGGTCACTATGAATTACAAATTTGGGGGTGCTCTAGTAAATGTTGGAGATGGTAAGACTATTTTTATTTCAAGTGAATCTCAAAAGACTAATATGACTTAGAAGAAGAAGGATGTTGCTAGTGTGGAAAGCCCTATGGTACTAGATCCTGGTACTAGATCTCCCAACAATTGATTTGAATGCTTTGGCTTAGGGGAAGTATTGACATGCTAAAAAATAAACCTCCCCTACTCTAAAGTGACACCAGTTGCAACTAGCTTGTCTCTGGTTGCAACTAGCTTCTCAGTCATATTACAATTATTGATTTATTGATTGATGTGTGTAATAAGGCTAAGTTGCATTACTAATATTAATTTTTGGTGGGAAAAGAAAGTATGAAGGTTCAAAGTTATAAATGTGAATTTTTGAAACCATTTGGTATTGTAGAAAGAAGAGAAATTTGAGAATTTACAGAGATATCTCAAAAATAAAATTTTGTGAGTGATAATGGAGTCTCAATTTGTCTTTCAAAGTGGCAGTGTGTCTGTGACAAAGAAAATGAAGAAGGTTGAGTTGTAGGAGTTTGATCATGGCAGAATCAATAAATTAGAGTTTGGATTTCCTATAGAGGATATGCAAAGGATTAGAAATCTTGGACTAGATATTTGTGGATAATTTTCCTGGTGCGATGAAAAAGAATTTATTGTGATCTTTCTTAGTCATTTTTAAATTGAAACCCTAATACTAGACAAACCCTATCTAGTGTCAAAGGAGTTAATTGGAGCTATTACAGAATCATGTAGCCTCGATGAGTTACCTAGAAATAAGACAATAAGCTACAAGGAGGTATAAGAACTGACCAAAATCGGTCATGATCAGTGTAAGCTTCTTATAAATACCCTAGAGGATTTGATAGTAAGGTATGTTGCCTATGGAATTTATTATAAAATTTAGTTTTGGAATCATGATGGTGCCACTTGGACATTGGCTATTACTATTGTCCACATAAAATTGTAAGGGAGAATGTTCAAATGGATCTTTGTAAGATGTTGCTGGAAATATTTCTTGAAAATGTGAAGATGACTATTGAAGGTGGATATGGTTTTAGATTTGGGTCATTGGTTATGTGTTTGGCTTTGTTTTTCTTAAGGTTATTTCCTGGTAAGGAGAATGTTGAGTGGAAGACCGACATCCCTATCGGTAAGAGAAATTGCAAATATCTTGATGTGTTGAAAATAAAGTAGATGCATGTAAGACATATTTCTTGTCTTTATAGGACAGTATCAATATTTTTTTTTATGGTTACTAGTGTTGTATCATTAATTCATGGTGTGGAGGGTTCCTCCTTGGGGTAGAAAATATTGGAAGTAGTTGTCAATGGTTCCTCTCTAAAACTTAAGAAGAGAAAAGCTAGTGCTAAAGGAAAGGAATTTTTCACTATTTCAGAAGATGATGAAGAAGAAGAGGTGGATAAAGATGTGGTTTCTTTGACAGAATCTAAATTTTCAGATTCTGACATAGTACATACATTGTTGGAAGATGGTGATTTTGACAGGATTGGTGGAATGTGGATAGATTATTCATCAGTGAACAAGACTTTGGTGATGGAATTTCTTATTGGTTATTTGATCAATAAAAGGATCATAATATTTAGTGTGTCTATTATGTTATTGTATCATCTTAAGATGGAAGTAATTCCATGATAAGAGTGTTTAGCCCTCTGAGTAGGTGGTCTAGGGTCATGTTAAACACCTTGATTGGGTCTTTGCATGTATCTAGCTTTTCCTCTTGTTCTGCTTTCCTCTGCACCTGATTTTCACTTCATATCTGCATTTCCTAGCATTCTAGGTCAGGATCCTGAGGTTTTTGACCACAAGGTCAAAGTTGACCATATGGGTCAAAGTTGAGATAAACCCTGACCTAGGTCAAATTTGAGCTCATCCTTGACTCCCTGTCCAAATTTCAAATTTCCTTGATTTCTGGGTGTCGGGTTTTGGGGATATTTGTTTTCCCACCTCCAGGTTGGCCATTTCAAGTTTTGGAATGGTAAATCCTTAAATTACATTTAATCTAGGTATATTTTCTAAAGGTTAGGACCTAATTGGGATTTAATTCTCGAAGGTGGCCCCTCTAGAAGATTGTGCCCTAGTTCACTATAAAAGGAGGCCTTCCTCCCTAATTTTCTCAATCAAGTTTTCATATCCACATCTCTCAAGTAATTTTATGAGCAAGCTTTCAAGTGCAAGCAAGTGAATTCAAGTTTTCATGTGCAAGCCTTCAAGCATTCAAGTGTTCAAGCATTCATCCATCAAGGAGATCCATTGTTAGCCATTGAAGGATTCAATCTCTTTGGACCCCCTTGAAGATCCATTCTTCTACATTCATCCAAGCCTCCTCATATGCAAAGATCAATTCAAGATTGGTGTTTAAGATCAAATGCCATTGATTTGAGACATCCTACATTCATTCTACATCCATTGGAGCATCCCTACTTGTGGATTTGTGGATTTGAATCCTCTACAAGGACTTCAACATAAGCGAGGTGAATTGTTTTAATTGCTTTGTTTATGCACACTAATTTCAATTCAATTTCAAGGTTAATTCCTAAATTGGGGTTTGACCAAAGCAAACCCCCCATACAAACAAAACCCCCTTTTTCTTGCAGGTACAGGTGCAGAATTTTGAATCTGAGAGCAGATTTGGATACCATTTTTAGCAAACTTTTGAGATCTACGAACAAAGCTACAATTGACCTTAAAATAAAGAATCTAGCCTTTGACCTTTTATGAGGGTCAAAGACTACCTGCAGTCAAAAAGATAAAAAAATTTTGGGTTTTCTTCGTCTCGACATTTCCAATCCAAAATAGGTTGCAAAATTGCCCGAAAGTACACAGACATAAAAAATTGGCATTTTCCAAATTTTCCCTAATTTGAGGTTAGTACTTGTATTTCAATTATTTCAGCTTTCAAGGACAATTCTCCATAGGGAAATATAGGATTTTTCTCTCTCTTTCATATTCTCCAAAGATTGATTCGATTGTTCATTAACCTTTTGGTTGATCAAATTGAATCTCTCCTTTGGGAATTTGGATTTAGGAGTGGATCTCATATTTCCCCCATACATTACATTTGAATAGGTGTGATTCCATTTTAACACTATTCATTTTGTAGAACCCGACGTGAAGACACACCTAAAATGAATAGTTTGCATCAAGAGTTTGCATCGAGTCCGTACTCTTGCTAATGTGGGGGATTAATGTATCATCTTAAAATGGAAGCACTTCCATGATAAGAGCATTTAGCCCTCCTAGTAGGTGTTTTGGGATCATGTCAAGCACCTTGAATGGGTCCCTAGATTTGATTTGATATAGCATATTCCTCATTTTACTTGAAGTTTGGAATAGCTTGTGCAAGGGTGAAAGTAGTTTTGATCATTTTGGTCATGACCGTTCCTCGACACAGTCAGGAAATGTAACTGTCTAATGATTATATGTAATTTTGAATGGATTAAATTCTTTATTCTTGGTAGAAGTGAATGGAAGAAATAGTGTTGGCGTTAGGTTTCATTTATTATTGAATTCAATGGTTTCCAAGATGTGTTGAGGAGTTTTATCCTTGTTTAATGTTAACTGTTCCTGCACAATCCACTCATACAATAGTGAAGTTACAAAATTGAACCAATGGCATGTTTACAGCAAAGAAATAGAATGATAATAATATGCTGAAAATTTAATACATGCCAAAGGACCAATCCCACCAATTCTTAAACATACTAGTTATCTGATATGATCAATTGTTAATAAAGGTCTAATTCTATAGATTGCTAGCACGAAGGAAGACTTGACCTAGCCAAATCTTCCTTGTACCACAGAAAAAAATGTGTGATAACTATGTCTACTCCAACCTTAATTGTTTAAGAATTTTTGGGAGTTCTATTAGACCTTTGTTGTAAGCATGCCATTGGTTTTCAAATGTTTGGATATTCACTTTTTTGAAATGTTGACTATGGTTATCAAATGGACAGCCTATGAGCTTCTAGCTAGGTGTCATTTGTATTGATAGCTTAGGGCATAAAATGTATTATATCATTGATATTTGAGACTTTTTAAAAAGGAAATGGGACAAAGAATGATTTTAATTTAGTTTCTCTATTTTGATCTCTAAGTGGCTTACAACCCCAGATAAGTATATGCAGATTTACGGATGCAGTTGCAGGATACATAGCAGCTAATAATTCACAAGAAATCCATGCATCCAATTTGAATAGAAATTAATACAAAGAAATAGGGTCCTCTAATGGCCCAATCATCCAGACCTTGACTGTCCCCTCAACCAGTGACCCTTCAAAACTAGCTTATCATGCAATTGGTGAGTGATCCTTCATTCTCCTGGTCTGCCCTGCAACCAAACATATTGGAAATACACAATACAATGATAACACATCTTTCACAATCCCCCTTCCCTCAAGGAACACTATCAACCATCCCTTCTACATAGCATTTCACTATTTTATGAGTGGATTGTGTAGGAACAGTTAACATTAAACAAGGAGCAAACTCCTCAACACATCTTTGTTGTAAACATGCCATTGGTTCAGTTTTGTAAATTTGTTTTTTGTGTTAAATGCATTTAAATGGAACATTAAGCATAGTAATAATATGATTAGTATATTAGTAATTGCAGATTAAATACCCATAACATCTTTATCAGTTTAGCATGTTATTATAAGATACTAAAGAAGACCTACTATTTGTCAAAGAAATCTTCACTGTCCCCCATAATGAAGACAATGAAGATTGACCTCTTACCCCACAACAAAGAACATTGTAATAAGAATAAGATATAATATAGTGTTAGAATTAACTTTGAACAAAGACATGTAATGCTTAAGTTAATGATCTAAAAAGCTACAAATATAGGAATTAAAAAAGAAGATAGTGCCAAGAAACATTTTCAAAAATATGAAACGTGAGGAAAAGTAATAACATTAACAATGCCAAGATTCACATCATTAAATTTCACCTGCGGATGAGTTTCTGTAGTGGGTTGCCCAGCATAAAAAATATGTTGAGTTGCATTTGAGCTATAACTAAGAGTATCATGTAGAATAGACCCTAAACTTTGAAAGCATTCTCCAGCCTGGCAATTCAAAATTCAATCTAGGCAAGCATCAGTAAGTGAAATAAATTATAGGCATCAACATCAACATCATCATAATCATTAGACATAAATTATAGACACCAACATCAACATAATCATAATCATTTGGAGGATATTCATTTTGGATAGTACTATGTTTCTTGAAAGTTTTTGTGATGCTTCTAAACTTTAAAGACATATTTTATGGCTTAATGATAATATAGAATAGTGTTTTGTTTTCTAATGGAATGTTGTTGATCATTCATGGTCTTGAAGAAACTTTTGATATTTTTGATTCTTGAGTCTTGACGTTGTTTCTCAATGTGATATAGACTGACCACAAGATGGTTCAATTGGTCCTCTCTTTCTATTTAATCATTTGTCTTCTTCACAGTGTAAGTGTCAATATGTTATAATCCAACCAAAATGCCATACCCCCACTTCTAACAAACCTCACAACATGAAAATCATCATACACAAACAAAGATTACCGTTAGGAAACAATGATCATTAATATTCATTAATGGCAGGCAGTGATTCCTTGGTAATAAAGGCATTGGCAGCACTCATCATCTTAACCAAGTCATGGGTGGTGATCCTTGAAATAGAACAATTAGTAAAAGGAAATAAAAACATAAGTCATGGATGGTGATCCTTGAATTTGGAGTGAGGAAGAAGGAAAATTGGAAAAAAAAAATGGAATAATCAAGTTGGAATTGGAGAATAATTTAGAAATAAACTTGAATTAGAAAAAAGCCAAGTTATCTGGTTCTACTTTTATTCTCCTCTAGGTTCGACTTAGGTTCCTTTGGTAGGAACTTGGGTGCCTGGGCCAATCCCGGGTGCACCTGCAGTATTGTAAATATGATACATGAGGTATTTTATTCATAATTTTATAGGCTAACTCATTATTATGGTAACATGGGTATGACCACACTCCATGCCTTATAATGGTACCCTATAATGGTACCCGACATTGAGTGTGGTTCAAATGAAGTTGAACCAAATGCTGACCATGATGGCTATGATCATGATGAAGATGAATATGAATATTAAATCTAAAATATGGCTTGTAATTTGAATTTTCATTGCGAATGAAGAAACTATAGATTCAAGTTGACTCATTCTATGTTGTAGTATATTTGTTCCCTAGATCTAACATATTATATATGTGTAGCCTATAAGGGACATCTTTTGCTCATCCATGTATCAGAGCTTGGTGAGAGTTCTTAGGAGAAAGACAAGATGTCAGTGGGAGATGGAGAAACCAATATCAGAACACCACTTGAAGCCTTACAATGTTGAGAGTAGGATAAAAGCTACACTTGAGACCCTATATAAGGAACAAACTTATTGATCTTCACTTTGTTTCAAGAATAGTTTTATATTTTGTACTAAACAGGGCCAACCACGTGAAGGTGGAAGCTCATTTGCCCCCCCCCCTAACATCACTCTAAATTCCCCGTTAACATCTAACATTCATTCATTATTTCATCCATTAATAAAATGTAACATTCATTAATTATCACATGATAACATTCATTAACATTCATTCACACATTAATAAAATGTGACATTCATTAATTATCACACGATAACATTCATTAACACATTATAAAATTTATGAACATTCACTACCACATAATTAAATTCATTGTCATATAAAAATCAGTCATTATCAATTAAGGTGCATAGATGACAATCATTTCTTTTTTTTCTTTTGATTTCTAGTTTTTAAGATGTAATCGTTAAGATGAGTATCGATATCATCATGATGATCATCTACCCTCTCATTAGATCTCAATGCACACCTAGTTCTCAGTTGATGCAAAGGGGGGTCATTTGCAATAACATATAAAAGGGTTAAATTAAAAACATTTTATTATAATTAAAAACATTAAAAACATTTTAAAGTATTTCAGTACTTTACAGGCCATAATCATATAGCTCTTTACCTGATCTAGTCACATCATCAACATCGAGGTTAGTTTGTCTAGCCTTGGCCTCAACCTCAACATGCTCATTAATAGTGGCCTCTACACTCTCTACAGTTGCAATACAAATTGTTACATTAATCCAAACACCAATTTTAATTAAATTTGTATTACTACACCAAACAATTTAAGATGTTTACTTGTATTACTGTGATGCACATCCTCATTGTCATCAACACACACAGGTTGTGTACGACAAGAATCCCCAGGCTTCATTTAAATTTCATACGCATTCATGTTATCATTGTTTTCTTACTTAAAACAAATTTACTCACTTTATGTTGGAACTTAACATCAAATAAACTAATTGGTAAATAATTAAATTTGAAATATCATCTATTTAGCTTACTTACCACGACGGATCCATCAGTAGAACCTTGTGCACTTCTTATTCTTTCTGCCATGACTTTATAGCCTTGTTGGAAGCCAATTCTCTTGTCCTCTTCTGTGAGACTTACATTGAACTTTGTGTCCTACATTTTTGCTTGGTATCATCAAATTTTATTTTATTGTTTCATCAAAACAAAAAAAGATTTCAAATTATAAATAAATATTTAAAGATCAAAGAATTATTTTCAGTGTTAAAATCCATCTACAGATTGTATTTTTCCTCATTCAATTTTGACAACATTAACACTTACAACTTGTGCGACAAGTTTTGAATAACTACCAGAGCCTAGCTTGTGTTGCCCGTGCTTTTGCAATCTTGCCTTTGTTTCCTTTGATGTGTCAGGCAATCTATGAAGAGATTGAAATATGTTCGTTCATATAAATATGAAGATTATTTAGTACACAATTACATTCTTAACAGTATCACATACCTTCTTCTATTCTCTGGTGGTGTATTTCCTTTTTTTACTTCAGTTTTCTCATTTGCATCCAGAATAAGAGATTTCCACTCTAAATCAGGAATGCAAGGAGGGCGCTAGTAATGTGGGTTTTTGGTTAATGTACACCTGTACTAGTCCCTAATATACCTCAAACATATCCTAGCTTTTTGAAGGAGCTTACCCTTCTCAAATGCATGAGGTCCAAAAAAGTTTGTCATACTCTCTACGAGATCATCCTTTAACTTTTGATTTTGGGTTTTCCACCTTTCAAGAAAGAAAATAGTGTTAGATTCAAAAATGGATGTAATGATAACTATCCTAGCAATGATATGAAATCAAAATAGTGGATTGGGGTTTTAGTTCGGATATGATGTTCCACCCTGTACAGATGGTGGGCCCGAATATCTGTAAACACTCATCATTAAGTTTACTATAAAAAACATCATTCCCTACAAAATAATCATGGGATCATTAGTCGAAGGATATAATAGTATAAAATAAGAATACAATAGATGTAAGCTTCTCATATTGAATGCAAGGTGTAATTAACATATGATTGTATAGTAAAAGAAAGGTTCAATCTTTAAAGTACCTGAAAGTTTTTCTATTTTCAAGGGAACTCCTTCTTCTTCACTCACAAGCAATATGCAATCCCTCACCATTCCTGTACTAGCAATACTAGTACATCTAGGAAAATCACCATCAAGTGTTGCATCCCATGTTGCATAAATTGAATTGATTACGAAATGGCCCTAACAAAGAACACTTCAAGGGAAATAAACATATATAGAATGATAGAGAAAATAAAATATGTGTAGAAGTAGGTGGTGCCATGGTGTCTGTGGCCATGCTACGTGTTGCCGACATTGCAGGACATAGTACATCTGAGCCTACCATTGTATGAGGCAGGGATAGTAAATGATCATTGACACGTGCTGAAGAATAAGATTGTTAGAGCATAATAAAACTAGTGATTAGCATGGAAAATATTGTTAGAGAGTAAAAAAAATATATTCCAACATGCAATCTACCTAAACCAGCTGCAGTACCCTCATCATGGCCGTGAGGATCAAAATTACACAAAAAAAGTTGTAAAAGCAACACATCCACTTATTTTTTAATGACATAAAAGACTACTATAACATAAAAACTATTATTGAACTTTTGTTATAATTAAAAATTACATTAATACTTACTCCGTAATTTTGAGATAGGTGCATCAATTTAGTTGCCCTCTTTTGTGACTCAAGAGTCAGAGGGAATATAGATGCCAATTCAGCCAATCTTTTTCCAATTTTGTGGAGGCATTTTTTAATTGCAAAGGTCAGCTCATCACAAGCACCAAAATCAACAACTAGGTCCTCCTCAAAAGACTCCTCTTCAGGGACTGCGGGTTCCTTTCCCTTTCTCTACTGACCACCTATCTGTGATAACAATATTACTAACACTATTAGAATTAATCTGAAATAGTGATGAAAAGAATATAATAAAAAACTTTATTTAACATTTTTCTTCTATCTAATTTGTAGTGCAATAACAAAGAGGTTTACCTACTGGGAAGAAGTGCATGCACAATCATCATTGTCCCCACTACGTGGTTGCTCCATATTGTGGTCTTGTGTTATTATTTAAATTTAACCAATAATTAGAAAGGACTACATTAATAAATTTCATTAGAAGATGATGATGGAGATGAGGTGGATGGTGAGGAGACTCTCTAAATGTGGTTGGCAAAAAAACTTAGTTATTTAATAGTACATAGTATGTACCTGCACCCTAATGATAGTGACATTGTTTGTATCTATGCGATTTAAATTGTAATCAATAAGCAACTCTTCCCTTGCACTTATTAATTTTATCGCACATACAAATACATGATTTCCCTCACATGCCTCAAATATGCAATTGGGTTGCTTAATAGTTGACAGATGTCACGTGCTATTTATAAAACCTACAATATTCCCTAGTGCTTTTGGCTTTCCATCAATGTATATAGCCACTATTTTACTTTGCTCATTGTCTTTTTGTTGAATATAATTTTCTGAGAGTGCTTACCTACGCATACTTTTTTTATATTGAATAGTTTGTATCCAACTTTTGTAATCATAACAAGGTCCAACATACTCCATCAATTCAAAAACTTTTTTGTAAGAGACCTTTATGCCATCCATGGAAAATAGGCCCAAACCATGTATTGATGATGGTGCAATACGATATATCTTGCCTTTAACACTAAAATCAGTGTTTATTGGAGGAAGTTCCTTGGGGACCCATTATTTTTGTAGATTTTGGTACCTTTGGAGAGCTAAGAACATGACCTTTGCCTTTTCTCTCATAATCATAAGAACATGACCCCCCTTGAGCAAGGAAAAATTTCATGCATTTATTGAATTTCCTTCTAGTCTTTTGACCTCTAGTTGATCTTCCTAATTCAGACATACTAAATGAATCACTTTATACACTCGAGGAAGACACATCTGACAAATACCTATTTTCTGCTACCTACACTCCATCAAATGAGAGAGATAGCAAGTAATGTGAGATATTTTGCAAATTGTGAAATACATTAATCTCTATAGGGTGTATTGACTTATACCTGTCGATCCATGAGACTGTGTGGGATGCTTGTGAAAGGAGTCCAGGTACCTACATATGTAATTCAATTATCTAATGTTAGCTAAAAAAGTCATGATACATATACTCAAAACCACATAGTAAGTACATTAAAAACCATAAGCATCCCATAGCAAGTACATCATGAATTAATTAGATTAAGCATTGATTGCATAACTGCACATTTCTATCAAGAAATCAATATTAAATAGATTAAGCAATGATCGCGTAACTTTACATTTCATTCATGTCATTCATCTTCTTCTTCATCCAACTAATCACCATGATCATCATTGACATCATCATCATCATCATCATCATCATTGGCATCGACATCATCATCATCATCATCATCATCATCATCATCATCATCATCATCATCATCATCATTATCATCATCATCATCATCATCATCATCATTATCATCATCATCATCATCATCATCTTCTTCTTCTTCAAGAAAAGTTGTGTCAGGAACATCATCGACTAACTATTGTTCGTGATCATCATCTACATCATCTTCTAGTTGTTCGTAATCTTCTTCTTCCATCGCATTATACCTCATCAGCCTTCCTCTTGGATCGTGTCTAACAAAAAATGACCAACCTGATTTATGTGGAGCCTCTGAGTAAAATACTTGCTTACGTTGGCTTGGAAGAACATAGGGTTCATCCCCAACTAGCTCAAACCACCTTGTATTAATCATTGGAAATCCATTGTCATGTTCAATAACAGTTCTATCAGGATCATTTTGATTAAGTCATAGCCTATACCATCTGATGATGAAGAGAACTAATCTGAAGGAATTAAAGTCACACTCAAGTATATCATCCAAAATGCCATAGTATCAATTTTTAGACTCTCGAGGATGTAAGTCATTTATAGATGAAATATTAGTCACCTGAAAGACTGCACTTATCCTAGAATCACAAGTTTTCTTTGTGTCATCCAACTTTTTGATGCAAAATTTATGACCATTGCAAAACATAGCCTTGTGGTGTTTGACCTGCAAAAATATGTAAAACATGTATAAATTAATGCATCAAGAGTTCATAAACATACGAGTGATTAACAAATTTATACGTACCTAGAAATCTCTTAAACCATGTGCTAAATCTATTTCCCTTTGTGTAACATTTGGATCTCCATTACGATGAGCTTCATTAACCAATGAAGACACAGCTTCCCATGTTAACGTGTGATCTAAATGATGACATCGTTCAATCCATTTTGTCAACCAATCTTGATTATTTGCAATATACAAATGTATTGCATCCCACTCTCAAGCAGTCGTACAAAAAATAAATAGACTACTTACAACCGATTAATTTTGAAGATTAAGAATTAACAGCTACAATAACATCTTATAATTTATTACCTCTCACTTTCCTCATTTTACCTTTCCCCACCAAGTACTCCCCTTTGAATTTTCTGATGGTGTCAAGATCCCAAATGCAATCTATATGGATCTTTGTTGCAAGCTTAGGAAGATATCCAGTAACGTACACCATAGTCTAGTATACCATATATCCCTCCATCATATAATCCTCAAGATGTGCTCTTTGTCGAACCAAAGCCTTAAAAAATTTCAGGTGCCTCTCAACCATCCACATTGACTAAGTGTGTATGGGTCCACACATTTCAATCTCCTCAAATTGGTGTATGAGTTAGTGTTCTTATGCATTGAAAAAGGTTGAAGGTAGACACTTTTGCATTTCACACATTAGATGAAGAATTCTTCTCTTCTAGTATCTTATATCTGCTCTATGGATTTCTTTAGATGACAACCACCTACAAGACATTCAAGACACAAAAATATATAAATACAAGACTTTATAATATATATATATACAACAAATTGAACATATATCATTTCTTACCTCATGTATTTTTCAAGATCATATATCACTTGTTTGATGTTATTGTCGAAGTTACCTGGGAGAGATAGGGGTAGCACATACTACAACAATTATAAAAATAACCATGTCATTATTTTCTCATATAATACAATGAGAAGTACATGTAGTTTACAAATATATTGTAAATAAAAAAGAACATGACGTACCTTGATGAAGGTATGCCAATCATGCATTTTCAACCCTGGCCCAAATTCACTTTTCTTTGATATGGTACTGCTTATGTTTGTAGCAAATCCTGTGGGAAATCAAATTTTTCATATGACTTTTTTTATGGCATCACTTTGTTGTTTTGTTAATAACCAAGGAAGGGCACTTGTATTAATTCGTTCTCCATTTTTATTTGATTCAATGAAATTTTTCATTGCATGATTGGATTCATGAATGTCGCTACAAATTTTGACAATTTTTTCTTTGTCACGCCTTCCATCCAATATCTTCCACAATGTCTCCGTTACATTCTTTCCAATATGCATAGTATCAAACAAATGCATAATTTGCAGCTTCTCATAGTAGGGAAACCTACTAAATTGTCTGGGATAACTCTTTAGTCCCTTTGGAAGGTGCTCAGTAGTGTTGCCTTGATGACATTCACGATCATCAATCACATAATCAGCAAACAAAATACAATAAAAATATACAAATTTCAAACATAAACTGTTAGGTAGAATGGTAGTACCTTGATGATTAATTCTATTATATTCCAACTTCCATAGGCGAGGTGTCATTCTCTGTGGCTTAGATGTAGTCTCTTCTTTCCCATTGAAAAGACATTTTTCGGTAATTTGATAGTTATGATTTTTGTGGAGAAAGTGTCTATGCTCATCAAACACCTATTTTCCTAAACTTTTTGAATGACAAGATTTCATCTTTGGACCACAAACTGGACATGCAAATTTTTCCTTTGTTTGAAGACCTACAAGGTAATGATACAATTGGATTAAATATGTTAATTTTTATTTTTAGAATTATCATGTGCAACTTGAATTCACCATAACATACCAAAAAAATGTGTTAGCCCTGGGGCATCATTTATTGTCCATACAAGTATTGCATGGAATTGAAATTGTCAATCTCCTATTGGTCTAGAGATGTCATACATAGTGACACCTTTCCATAACTCCACCAACTCATCGATAAGAGGCTCAATATAAACATTCATATCTTTAACTTGGTATTTACATGGTTGAATGAACAACAACATTACATAATTATTGTGACCATTTTACTACAAGATTTATAATTACATGCAGATCACTATTAAATGATCAAATACCTAGAACAATCATTGCCAACATAATGTGCTCCCTCTTTATTGACATCCATGGAGGAATGTTATTGTTGATGACAAAAATAGGCCAAACAGCGTAAACAGATCTTAGCTCTCCAAATGGATTGACACCATCTGCTACCACTAAAACCTTGAGATTTTGAGGTTCTTTGATAAAGTGCGGCCACTTTTCCTTTATGTCCTTAAATACAGAACCATCCACAAGCATTTGAATAATGTCATCTTGACTCCTATTGCAAGCATGGTAATCCATAAATTGTGCCAAGCTACTACACCTAAATAATCTTTGCAAATGTGGTATAATGGGGATGTAACGAAGAACTTTGTGAGGCACCTTTTTTGTTATTTGATCTATTCAATATCTACTCATATGACATTCAGGGCATTCTGTTGCAAATTCATGTTCTTTATGATAAATAATATGATCATTGGGACAAGCATCTATTACTTGATACTCTATTCCAATATCTTTCATAGTGGCACATAATTCTCGGTATGAGCGAGGGAGAATATTCAATGGTGGTAACAAGAACTCACCTATCAATCTGTAGAAAAAAATATATGTTGTTAATATTAACAATATTTATGGTACATGTTTCACCATTTAATTACTATAATGACATATATGACATACCTTAGCATACGTGACATTGTTGTGTTGGATAAACCATTGATAACCTTCAAGTTCAACAAAAACAATATGATAGAGAGAAGAGTTGTTTGGGAGCCTTCGTAAAGGGGTGTGGCTGCCTTCTCAAGTAGAGGTATATCATCGATGACATCAACATCATCATGATCATCATCATCAGTTGCGCCAATACCAAATGTGTCAAGGATCAATGTGTTAGTACCATCATCTAGTGCATCATCATCATCTTCCATGGGATCATAATCTTCAGCTTCAATATTCACACCTCCATGATCCTCCACTTCCAAAGCCATATTCTCAATATTCACACCTCCATGGTCCATATCACGTACTCCCCTAGGGAGGTCAACCTATATAAAAATGATGAACACAAATAAACCATGATAGTGATCTCATCATCAAGTGTCCTTCATATATATTAATTGTTAAAGAAATATAATGAGAAACTTAGCAATTCATGATAATCAAACCCTCCTTCAATGTGACCATTATCCCTACAATGTCTCTTAGCTATTTTGATTAGCAATCTTCTAATGTTTAAGCCGTTACAATTATTGCAGGGACAATAACATTTTCCATCACCTTTTCTTTTAAAGTTCGACCACAATCTATTGATTTCATCCCCATTACCTTCTTCACTTGGATTGTCTGACATGATCCTTCTTCACTTAGATTATCTTTAACCTAATTATATATAGAAATTGAAAACTTAGTTATGAAATGATGTTGTAGTATAGTATACCAAATTGAAACACTTCTATTATTGTAGTCTTCCACCTCAAACTCTTTCCTATTGTGGCAAGAAAGAAAAATATTCAAATAATATAGTAGTTTGTAAATCAAAATAAAATGGAGGCAAGTTGTTGATTGAGGGTGTAGGGAACAACACCCGTCAGTACTTTTATCAAATTGTAAATTTTAATTTTGAACCATTCTGTGAATATAGAACATGGATGTAATCTCAAAAAATAACAAAATGTAGACACGACAGGTTACTTATTTTGTTATTCTACATTACTTACTATTTGAGTGCACGTTCCACCTACAACTTGATCAAGTCTTGTTTGATGCTTCAATTTTGTGTTCACTGTCATGTAGAAGTACACAATTTTGTATTTGACCAATATGTTATTCAAAAAACAACAATAGAATAAAATACTTGTTGAGAAAGATCATCATAGGAGTATCAAAAAATTGAGATCCAAAGGTAACACAACATTATAAGACTCTTACATTCAACCTTCAACTCATGCACCTAATAAATAGGAGAAAAAATACATGAAATTGAAAAATTTAACTAATGAATTATGTTTTTCTTCTCATCTTAATCAGCCAAATTTATATGAGATTCTAAAGAAGGCCTCACTCTTAATCAGCCAAATCTTCCTTGTACCACAAAAGAAAATTGTGTGATAACTATGTCTACTCCAACCTTAATTGTTTAAGAATTCATCATATCAGATAAAGTATGTTTAAGAATTGTTGGGACTAGTCCTTTGGCATGTATTAAATAGAATACAATTTTTAGTATATTATTATCACTCTATTTCTTTGTTGTAAACATGCCATTGGTTCAGTTTTGTAAAAATAATTTGTGTTAGATGCATTTAAAATTATCTTCATTGTCTTCTGATTGTCTAAATGCTTCTTTATTTGTCAGCCAATTAATACATGCTACTATATAAAGAAGAAAATCAGAAGACAATGAAGATTTGTTTGACAAAAATGAATACACTAAACTGAACCAATGGCATGTTTACAAAAATTATCATAACTCGCAAGAAAAATTGAAACAATGGCATGTTTATAACTCATTAAGAGTGAGGCCTTCTTTAGAATCTCATGAGTTTTGTACTTCGTATGCAATGTATTGTGAGTTTGAAGAGAGTTCGTGCCATGTGTGATAGAACCTACTTTATCTAATATGGTGCATTTTAAAACAAATTAAGGGTAGAGTAGTTATCACTTAGTTTTTTGTGGGGGACAGTGAACATTTGTCTGACAAATAGTAGGTCTTCTTTAGTATTTCATGAATTTTTACCACATATTGTTTAAGGCCTTTGAGTCCTGGAGAAGAAGAATGGTGTAAGTTGAATAGATCAGAGTGAATGGGGTGTTGAAACATGGTGAATAGACCATGATGAGATGATACTTGATGTCGTGACTAAGTTTCCCTCACAAACAATGATATAGACTGGTTTTACTAAGTTTCCTTTCTCTATTTTGAGGTTTCCTTTCTCTGCCGTAGGGGTACAGTCAGAGGGTTCATTGACAAAATGATCCTTCGAATGGTTACTATGAATACGAATGATTTGATATAGCATATTTCTCATTTTACTTGAAGTTTGGAGTAGCTTGTGCAAGGGTGAAAGTAGTTTTGATCATTTTGGTCGTGACTGTTCCTCTACACAGTCAGGAAATGTAACTGTCTAATGATTATATGTAATGTTGAATGGATTAAATGCTTTATTCTTGGTAGAAGTGAATGGAAGGAATAGAGTTGGTGTTAGGTTTCATTTATTATTGAATTCAATGGTTTCCAAGATGTGTAGAGGAGTTTTCTCCTTGTTTAATGTTAACTATTCCTACACAATCCACTCATACAATAGTGAAATGCTATGTGGAAGGGATGGTTGATAGTGTTCCTTGAGGGAAGGGGGATTTTGAAAGACTTTTTATCATTGTATTGTGTATTTCCAATATGTTTGGATGTAGGGCAGACCAGGAGAATGAAGGATCACTCACTGATTGCATGATAACCCCATCAAGCATTCTTTCCTTTAATTTTCCACAATATCTCAAAGTATGATGATTATTCTTTACTTTCTTCTATATGCTATTCTTTCTATGGTTTTGTTATCTTAAAAATATATCAAAAACATTGCAGATGTGCATATAAAAGTAAAATATTGTCCTTCAATTGTTCCATATTGAAGCATTTCCTCTTCGGAGTATTCTCTTCATTTTTACAATATCTGTCAAAAATAGTTCCCATATTTCTTCAAGATCTATTTTAATCTTTATATTGCAATTTTGATTAGTTTTGACCAATAGTTGATTTCATTAGTATTTTATAACATATACTCCTAATGTGAAATGTGGAGAGAAAGAAAGAGATACACTAGGTATGAATTACACGATATACCCATCATCACTTAGCACTTAAATAATGAATTATGGATAGGGAACAACCCCCTAACCTCTGGATGTTTGTTTCATGTTGGCCTCTTATTATATGCAAAGGTAGGCATGTCTTAATTAGGCTAACAACCACAGTGTAGGGGCCATAAATTGTGGATCCCAAAATAGTGCACACTTGTATTAAATTAGGTTCACTATACTACAAGGGAATGTAAACCATGCAATAGTGACTCATGGGGATGGAAGCAACCCTTCACCAAGAAGATGATTATGTTTGCAATGTTTACTATAAGCAAAGAACATAATTTGGTTCCAGCAATTACTCCTAGAAGATAATGGCACCCACAAAACACTTGGACAAGATTGCACTCACTATATCTTTTATCACTCTTTTAAAGCTGGGACAATAAATCTCAAAGATTGATCAATGAATTCTTGAACACAAAGAACCATTGACAGATATGATTCATGTGTACAATAGCCAACAACCAGTTGTTCCAATCATGGTGTCCAATAATTATGTTAGAAAAAGCATCTACAAATCCCTTACACAACCATAATAGATTCAAACCATGAACTATAAGAACCTAAAAATGGGACTAACAAAGATACAACCTAAACAAATCTTGATCATATTCCACCCTATTGTAAGGCCCAAGAAGTAACTCTATCTTAAAGCTACACATTCCTCTAGATGAAGCTCAAAGGTTAGGTAGCTGAAGCATAGCAATACTTGAATGAATATAGGAATAATTTGATGTACAATCATTTGCTAGCTTGGTTTGTGGGTTTTCCACATAATATTTTCCCTTTAACCACATTTATAGTTTGAGAAAATCAGAAAAAATTGTTTCAAATTTATATTATCCTTTTGAACTAGCACACTACCATCAAAATGCATAATCATTGGTCATCTCAAGAAAATTCCTATTGATTAGTAGGATATCCTTATAAAAATTTGATGCATGGATTACTTGTGAATTATCGACTACTATGTATCCTACAACTATGGAAGGAATAGTGTTCATGTTAGGTTTCATTTATTATTGAATTCAATGGTTTCCAAGATGTGTTGAGGAGTTTTCTCCTTTTTTAATGTTAATTGTTCCTACATAATCCACTCATAAAATAGTGAAATGCTATGTGGAAGGGATGGCTGATAGCGTTCCTTGAGGGAAGGGGGATTGTGAAAGACTTGTTATCATTGTATTGTGTATTTCCAATATGTTTGGACGTAGGGCAGACCAAGAGAATGAAGGATCACTCATTGATTGCATGATAACCCAGTTTTGAAGGGTCATTGGTTGAGGGGACAGTCAAGGTTCAGATGATTGTGCCATTGGAGGACCCTATTTCTTTGTATTAATTGCTATTCAAATTGGATGCATGGATTTCTTGTGAATTATCGACTGCTATGTATCCTGCAAATGCATCCATAAATCTTCATATACTTCTCTAGGGTTGTAAGCCACTTAGGGATCAAAATAGAGAGACTTAATCAAAATCGTTCTTTGTCCTATTTCCTTTTTTAAAAGTCTCAACTATCAATGATACAATATATATTTGATGCCCTGGGCTATCAAATATACAAATGGCACCTAGCTAGAAGCTCACCAAGAGAATGAAGGATCACTCACTGAGTGCATTATAACCCAGTTTTGAAGGGTCACTGGTTGAGGGGACGGTCAAGGTCTAGATGATTGGGCCATTGGAGGACCCTAGTTCTTTGTATTAATTGCTATTCAAATTGGATGCATGGATTTCTTGTGAATTATCATCTGCTATGTATCCTGTAACTGCATCCGTAAATCTACATATACTTCTCTAGGGTTGTAAGCCACTTACGGATCAAAATAGAGAAACTAAATAAAAATCATTATTTGTCCTATTTCCTTTTAACAAAGTCTCAACTATCAATGATACAATACATTTGATGCCCTAAGATATCAATACAAATGGCACCTAGCTAGAAGCTCACAGGCTGTCCATTTGATAACCATACTCAACATTTCAAAAAAATGGATATCCTTGAGTACAAGCACCAATAACATCAAATAATGGAGTTAAAGCATGGGCTAGGGAAGGACACTAGTAGAATGTAGTTATTTCAGTGACAACAATATACAATGGCATCATCAAACATATATGCCAGTAATATCAACAAACGTGAATCCAAACATTTGAATACAGTGAATCGATATCCTTGAGCACAAGCACCAATAACATCAAATAATAGAGATAAAGCACTGGCTAGGGCACAACACCAATAGAATGCGGTCATTTCAGAGAGCATTCATGATAAAATAAAATGAAATGCATTCAAATATGATGCCATAGGCTTGAAAGATGAAGAAATCACATACCTTCTCCCATGCTTAGCTTTCACTCCTTTTCTCCCACTCCTTCTCTATCCAATCGAAATAAAAATGATGAGACCGTTTCACTTTTTTTTTAAATCTATACCCTGAATCTATCAAAATTACGATGGTCAATTAAACACCCATCAGAATACTGACATCATCGGGGCCTATTACAAAAAAAAAAAACTACCAAATTCATAATAAAAAGTTACCCATCAGAAACTTCTGTCAAAATTTGGCCCCAAATGTAGTAGTGTCACTATAAAAGGAGGCCTTCCTCCCTAATTTTCTCAATCAAGTTTTCATATCCACATCTCTCAAGTAATTTCATGAGCAAGCTTTCAAGTCCAAGCAAGTGAATTCAAGTTTTCATGTGCAAGCCTTCAAGCATTCAAGTGTTCAAGCATTCATCCATCAAGGAGATCCATTGTTAGCCATTGAAGGATTCAATCTCTTTGGATCCCCCTTGAAGATCCATTCTTCTACATTCATCCAAGCCTCCTCATATGCAAAGATCAATTCAAGATTGGTGTTGAAGATCAAATGCCATTGATTTGAGACATCCTACATTCATTCTACATCCATTGGAGCATCCCTACTTGTGGATTTGAGGATTCGAATCATCTACAAGGACTTCAACATAAGTGAGGTGAATTGTTTCAATTGTTTTGTTTATGCACACTATATTTTAATTAAATTTCAAGGTTAATTCTTAAATTGGGGTTTGACCAAGGCAAACCCCCCATACAAACAAAACCCCCTTTTGCTTGCAGGTACAGGTGTGGAATTTTGGATCTGAGAGTGAATTTGGATACCCTTTTTAGTGAACTTCCAAGATCTGTGAACAAAGTCAGAATCAACCTTAAAATAAAGAATCTAGCCTTTGACCTTTTATGAGGGTCAAAGACTACCTGCAGTCAGAAAGATAAAATATTTCTAGGTTTTCTTCGTCTCGACATTTCTAGTTCGAAACAGGTTGCAGAATTGCCTAAAAGTACACACAAACATCAGAAATTGGCATTTCCAGATTTTCCCTAATTTGAGGTTAGTACTTGTATTTCAATTATTTTAGATTTTGAGCACAATTCTCCATAGGGAAATATAGAATTTTTCTCTCTCTTTCATATTCTCCATAGATTGATTTGATTGTGCATTAACCTTTTGGTTGATCAAATTGGATCTCTCCTTTGGAAATTTGGATTTAGGAGTGGATCTCATTTTTCCCCCATACATTACATTTGAATAGGTGTGATTCCATTTTAACACTTCATTTTGGTGAACCCGACTAGCTTGCTCTCTTTCTTTTTGGTGTTAGATTTCCTTTTATCTTGTTAGTATTAGAACTTGCATGCTAATTAGATTTCAAAAATACAAATATATTCATGCTTTATGTGTTCTTAGTTTATATCATTTGCATTACATTGTTTTATGAGCTTTACTACTACTAGTCCTACTTATAACATTCTGGTTAGAAGAAGTCATAAACTCATGGGTGCCTTTGATCCTAAATCTTCCTCTCCTTTCCTTACAATCCCATATGATAATTTGATTCTTCATGATTCTAATCCTACTATGGAGAAAAACTCTTCTTACTCATCTCATGATGAGGATGACACTTTAAGAGTTCTTCCTAAACAAGTTCAAAAGCTATCAACTGAACTTGATGAAATGGGTAATTGGCTTATTCAAGAGAACCATAATCAAGATTATATTCAAGCTATAGAGGCTCTTAAGAAATTTCTTCATGATAGTGATCAAGGTGTTAACCTCTTGCATGGTATTACTCACCTTGTGCATTTAAATGTTAAACCTTTAGCTCAAGAAGCTCAAGATTTAGGGTTGATTCCTCCTATCACTAGGGTTGAACCTCCTTCTAATCCTTTACCTAGTATTCCTACCTATACTCCTTCTTTGGTTATTGTGATGGTTCCCTCTATTCGTATGAGTGTTCCTCATGTGTCCCTTCCTACATCATAACCTTCATATCATAATGTTCCTTTTACTTATTCCAATCTGCTTCCAATTGTGATCCCTAGTGTTCCTCCAGTTGTGTCTTCTATTCCTACAACTTCTTACACTTTACCTAGTGTGTCTAATGTTGCTACTCCTCCTATTTCCTCTAATGATTCAACAATCATCAATTTGGCTCAAACTGTGTCATCCTTACAACAACAACTTTCTTCCTTAACTCAAAACAAGTTTAGTATCCCTACATGTGACATGGGAAGTCCTTTGTCTTTGGATATTATTCATACTCCTATTCCTCAGCAAGTCGATATGCCTCATCTTGAGAATTATAATGGAAAAGGAGATCCTATTCATCATGTTAAAACATTCCAAATCCTTTGTAGTGATTATGCTCATGACCATAGGATTTTAGCCAAACTATTTGCTAGAACCTTCCATGACAAGGCCTTACAATGGTATTGTTCCTTGCCTCCTTATTCTATTGATTCCTTTCCAAAACTTGCTAATGCCTTTATTTAATAATTTCAAAACAACATTGGCTCGCAAGTGTCTTTGACTGATTTGATGCATTGTAAACAAAGTGCTAAAGAAAAATTAACTGAATTTATTGGTAGATTTAAGCATTTGCATGTTCAGATTTCCTATCCTATTCTTGATATTGATATTCAACGTATGTTTATTTCAAATTTGCAAAAAGATATTAGAGATAAGATTCTGCTTACTGAATTTACCTCTTTTCAAAAACTTTGTGCAATGCTTCATCATTATCAATTACAAGTGAGTGAATTTGAGAGAAACACTCCAATGGCTCCTGTTCCAGTTGATAAGAGTGATGTTGCTCCTAATCCAAACAAATTTCAAAAATTCAACAACTATGTCAAGATAAAGAAACAAGCGAATGCAGTTGCTGATCAAGTTGTTATTGCATCTCACAATGCCACTTCTGCATCCACTGCTTTTCGATTAAATCATATGTTTACTCCTCTTTCTAAATCTTTACATGCTATTATGAATAGGTTTTTAACTGCTAATATGATTACTTTACCTCCTATTTGACCTCTTTTACCTGTTACGATTGCCTCTAAATCTTTTGATCAAAATGTTTTTTGTCAATATCATCATTAGAATGGTCATGATACTGAGAAGTGTTATTCTCTAAAACATAAGGTTCAAGACTTAATTGACTCTAATGCTTTATATGCTGATAATATTGATGGTAGTAGTAACAAATCTATTTCTCCTCCTAATCAAAAACTTCAAATCTATACGAATCCTTTACCTACGCATGATACTAATACCATTGCTCAACCATTTGCTATGGAAATTGTGTATGACTCAAAGATGGATGATCTCAATCATGTTGTTAATCAAGTGGAGCATGTTGGTCAATCTGTATCTCCACCTCCACCTCAACCTCAGATTCAACCTCAAGTTCAATCTCAACCTTGACCAAAGCGTAAACCTAAACTGAAAAATCAACCTAAAACTCACCAAAAACCTAAGAATAAAAGACCTTGGGAACTTTTGATTATCTTTGATGACTCTAAGACTATTAAAGCTCCTGATGGTCCCCTTTACATTTCTGTTAGGATTTCTCAAAAACCTACTCATGGTTGTCTTGTTGATCCTACATCCTTAGTCAATGTGATTACTGAATAAAATCTTTTTATGAAAAGCTTACAACATGATTCTTATGATACATCAGATGTGTGGATTCAAACTTGTAATGGTTTTCTTTATCCATCATTTGGTTCTATTACTTTATCGATTGAATTTTGTGTAAAAATTGTGAACACTACCTTTGTTGTGGTTCCTACTTCTGATCAATTTCAAGTTAAGCTAGGTTTTACTTGGTTGAATGCCATGCATTTTTTTGCTTCACCTATCCATAAGTGTCTTAAGTTCATTCATGATGAAGAAGTGAAGATGATTAATCATAGTTTATATCAACCTTCTAGGCCTAGAGATTGTGCTACTCTTGATTTCTTTGTTAGAAATAGGGAATACTGAGAGGGGGGGGGGTGAATCAGTATTCTACAAACTTTATCTTTTTCCCAATTATGGATATAAAATATTATCTTTATACATGCATAACATAAGAAGCTATACAACATGCATAGCAATAATACCAAAGAACTCATAACACATTATTTGTTCTCGAGGAAACCCTGGCCAAGGGAAAACCCCAGTGGGGATGGTACCCACAAAGATCCACTAATAAAAAGTATCTTGTTAAGGATGTTGACCATGTTAGGAGTCTATTATAAGCATATAGTGTATTAGTCCTGATTAAGGGACTATAGGCCTTGTTAGAAGCCTCAACCCTGTTAGGAGTTGGTAGTACAAAATGTGATTACCAGATGAGCCCACTACCCAAACAAGTAATGTACAATATACATTGATTAAAAAAATAGGTTAAGGTACATAACCTTATACTTCTTTCATCAATATCTCTTCACTTCTCTTTCACTATCGCTATTACATATGCATCATATATTTCGCATCATATCACTTCACTATACATCCATTGTTCACTATATTGTCCGCTTTTATAATTACAATTACATTTAAATTTATACCAATAACTTTATCCAATGATTAAAATCTAGGATTTTGTCCCTTTATATTGTTAAGTCATTATTTTGATAAATAAAATAATCCCTTAATTCTTTACTAGTTCTATCTTCATATTCTGTCATGTCGGCTTGACACTGTCTTCAGTAAAACTGTCATAAGTTATTCCATACATGTTGTACTAACTTGCAATCTGAGATGGGTGTTCAATAGTCACCATAGATTCTATGTTCAAGTGTGCATGCAATGAACTTACTCCAATCAACATCGCAAAAAAAATTGTGTCAAGGTTCACTGGTAAAAATATTGTCTCACACTTAGAAAAATTTGCAATGTGCTCTATCATACTTGCTCTCTGACCTGTGTGATCTTCATGTGGATCATACGTTTCCATAATGACAACATCTATGTAATCAAATCAGCCAAATTTCCAATAATCTCCCCCTTTGTCATTGGTGGCAACATATGAAAAAATTGGCTAAGTGTACAACTCAAAATCTCAAAATTGTGGCCATAGTATATAAAATATATACTATCCTTATAACTCCTCAAAAAATTATCTATAATATAGTACTCCCCCTAGGAGTATCAATCTTTATCATATACTACCAATTTTCTCCTATATATCTCTCCCCCTTTGACAACAATGACAAAATAAAGGTAAGGAGGGTTACAAAACTGTATCACAAAAAGATTATACCTTAATTCAATTATTGCAAAGCCAGTAGGCTTGCAACACAATCTACAAAATCTATCTTCATGGCTTCTATCTCCTTCTCCCATGATTTCTTGATGGAATCTGCCACATTAAGTAGTGCGCTCAATCCATAAGATGCAATTTCACATGCTTGGAGGTTTTCAAAGTTAAACTTCTAAAAAGATGTCTTAGTTGAAAGACATTCTTCCAACTGCTCTTCAATAATGCTTAACTTCATAGAAGTATGCTCTCTCAAAAGAGTGAATCTTTTCAATTTTCTATCTCTCTCATCTTGCACAACTCTGATTTCATCATATAGCTTCCAAACTTTCTTCTCAACATCACATACCTTCACATTGGGGCTAGAAAGAAGGTTAGTTTCATTCAGAATTTTTGCTTCCTTCATCTTTATCTTCTGATCTTTTTCTACTATCAAGGAATCTAATTTTGTACACTGTATGTACAAAGATTTTCCTATTTCCAAATGCTTCCTCAAATCCTTGATACAAATATCAAGATCATTGATATCATTCCTGATGTTCTGACTGATGTTCAAAAGCATTCTAGCCTCATAGGCTGCTTGTGCTTTCACTTTTGCAATATCAGACAAGTTTGTGAATTCATTGTTAAAAGTGTTCATTACCTTCTTTTCTTTCTCCATAAGGTCCGCTTTTACAATTTGTGTAGTTACAATGATTTGTAACTTCTTAGTTAGTTCCTTCAAACACCCTTCAAGACTTTTCACTTTCTTATTCTTGCCAATGATTTTATTCAAGGATGTGATCAATTCCAACTGATCATCATCATCTACTTCCTTTCACAAATGTTCAATCATAGATCCAATTTGATTTTTCTTTCCAGTCTCAGGAGTAAGACTAATATCTTCTTTGGTGGGAATGGGTACTTGTTTCTCTATTACTGGTGGTTCTACAACTTTTGTCTCTATCATCTCTTCTCCTTTTGTAGCTTCCTATTCTTCAAAGGCTGAATTGTCAATAATGTTCTCCAAATTCTTGAATACATTATCATCAGTATCCAAGGTGATTTTTGTTCCTTCTACATTCATGGTTTCATCTTCAATATTAATGGTTGGAGGAGAGGGAATGTCCTCTTATTCTATCTAACCTCCTTGCTCTGCTGCAACTAATGGTTCTCCAACATTTTCTGTCATAACCTTGATAATAGCTTGTTCTATCTAAGAATTGATTTCTTCATATCTACTTCCCATGATTTGAATAGTTCTCCTTTTGGTTCTTATATGGGTGCTTAAGGCTTTCATGATCTGACCAAAATGTGTTTCATCTCTTACTTCACAAAGCTTCCTTACAATCTTTTCTCTAATAGTTGTATCCTCCTTTGTTGCTCTCTTTTTCCTATTTACAAGTTTATTATACAAATCATCAAGTATCTATCCCTGAATTGTATCACAATTCTTATTAGCCAAAATCATATGCTTTAGAACTGCATTCTCTAGATTAAGTCTGTATGTATAATCATAAAGATCATAGTACTTGTTCATTCTTGTAAAGTCTCCATCTTCAATAATCTGCTCATTAAGCTTTTCAACTTTGGGTTTCCAAGCTTTCTTCTTAACAGTAGTGACATCATCTTTTATTTTTGCAATTTTTCTTGGAACTAGTTGCACTAAAGTTTTATGTCTCTTTCCTGGTCCAGTAGCACTTTCCTTTACTCTTTTGCTAGGTGTGGAGGAAGTGGATCTAGTAGACATCTTTGCTTCTTTATCCTTCTCATTTTCTTCTACTTTTACCTTCACTTGTGGTTCTTCCTGATGTATTGTAATTGATGATAAAGGAGGGATAGACAAAACTTATTTTTGTCCACTCTCTCTGATTGTTGTTGTTGTTTTCTTTGCTACTAAGAAATCATGCTCTACCATCCCTTTATCTTTTAGGATTTTCTTTATGGTGCTCTCAACTCTTTTCTTAGATTGTTTCTCTTCAATTAAGGTCTTTGCAGAGTTGAAGTTCTCCTCAAAGGTTCCAAACCTGTTACACTGAGTGTCCAATTTACACTTAAGTAACCTACTAACATACTCTTCTATCTCTACCTTAGATATCTCATAGCCAAGAGGGTCTATGAACTCTATTCTAAGCTCTACTACTTCAATATAGGTAAATTTAGTATCCACCATAAAACATATATCATCTTTATATTTTTCAATAAGAGACTTAGGGATCCTTGATTTGCTAGACACAATATTCTAAAATGTCTTAATTACTAATACTGCACTCTCATTTACACTGTCAATAACATGTTTTTTGTATACTAGGTTAATCCTTTCCATTGTATTTTGTTCATCATTCCAATCATTTCCAATGGTGTAAGGAAATCTCCTCAATAGCTGAAAAAACATATAGGTGATTAAGGATGAGAACTTAAATTGTGTATACTTAGTTTTCTTAATATTCTCCAAGTTCTCAAACAATTGAATTCTTAGAATTTCACACATATCAACTTGTACCCTATCAACACACATTAGATAGGTTGCATGTATCATTCCAGCTGCCATGTCATCCTCTCTTGAATTTGCACAAAACTTAGTAGTTAGGGTCTTGCATAAGTATCTCACATCATCTTATTTGATCTTACTAATCACAATTCCTCTACCATTATAGGATGAATTTATGTTGTCAATGACTATTTTCCCCATTTTTTTCTCATTTAAAAGAATAGCTCCAATTTTAGATAATCTAGAGACTTCATGAATCAAATCTGCTGTGATATCTATCACTCTATCTTCTAACCAAAACTTCCCATTATGAATTTTACTCAAGATAATCTTAGTGCATTCTTCATTATCAAATTCATACTGTAATCCATAATTAACAATTTCATTATGTTCCAAATATTCAAAACCTTGTTTCAGTGTCATATCTTGATTGTAAATCTTCTGACATTCATTTGTGAAATCACTATCACTGACTGTCTCTAGTTTGCATCCAAGATAACTTTTGACATTCTCTAGGTGTAAAACTCTGTTTGGTACGGATGATAAAGAAAACCTAGGGTCATCTTCCAAGGGTTCTACTGGTTCCCTTTTCAATTTAGGTCTATTCTTATCTCTGACATTGTGTATTAAAGAAACATCCATGATTTCTTCAAATTCCTTTACTGACTTAAAGATCTGTCAAGTAAAATACCTTAATTTCATGATTTTAGGGCTTGCATAGATTCGGCACAAAATTCTTCTCCAAATCCTTGCAAAATGCTTCCAATCACTGCTCTTTGATCTCCTTGATACTTGAATTCACTTTGATGATCAAATAATACCAATCATGACCTTTTATTAATTCAATCTCACTTAGATCTGACATCGCATTCAATTCTTTTGCCACTTCTTTCCAAAAAGTTGTTTCTGCTAACCTGCAAAATTTAAAACTTCTTGCGATCTCACAAAACACAATATTTTTCTTTGTGCTCTTAACCATAGCATTAGAACATCATAAAATACCTTGCATTAACTATGCAAGACTTAGTTCCTCATATATCTACTTCTACACTAGTCTAAGTTCCTATTCTACTGTAATTTTCATAAATTAAGTACTTTGAGATGGGTCAAGTAAAGATTCATTCTTACCTTTCAATACTTCACCTTCCTGAGTACCTTCAATGTTGAATATGTCTCCTTGATCTGTGCTTTTGATAAACTTCACTTCATCTGAATTACTACAACATCCTTTCTGACTGTTACTTGCATCTTCATTTCTTCTTGCATGATTTCTAGGATTAGGATTAGGATGAAAAACTCTATTGTTCATTCTGCAAAATATTGTTGTATGTCCAATCTTGTTGCATATCTGACAAACAATTCCATTGTTTCCATATCTTGGTCTAGGCTGATTGATTTGTGATTTGCAATTTCTAGCAATGTGTCCAACCTTGTTGCATCTATAACATATTACTCTATTTCTTCTATTCATATCTTCAGTAGGTTTCTTATCTGCATTGTTAGTTTTCCTAAATGTTCTACTACCATCATTATTCTCAATAAATTTAGGTTTCCTACATTCAATAGCTCTATGTCCAAAACCATGACAATTGTAACAATAACCATTAAGAGGTTTAAATTGCATACCTTTGAATTCTCTTTGCATACCTTTGGGTGATTCCTCTTGCTTTGGTGATTCTTCTTCTTTAGGTGTATCTTCATATTTGTTGATCTCATTAGACTTCTTCTCATCTATGCTTTCAGATATTTTCAGATCTAGTTCCTTGCTTTCATCATTTTCTTTAAAAGTGTTGAATCCAAGACTAGTCTTATCATAGAATGGTTTTTGATAAGATATTTGTTCATCAATCTTCTCACTAGTTGAATATAGCCTTTCAAGTTGTTTTTTGGATTGAGTCAGTTCACCTTTCACAATCTTATTTTATTTCTCAAGTTCATCATATTGCAAGTTGACTTTCTCAAGTTTAGATGTCACTTTACAAAGTTTAGATTTTAGTCCTTCATTTTCAGTCTTTAGACTTTCATTCTCAGATTTCAGTTTTGCTTCATTCTTGCCATTTCCATCTTTCAAACTAAGCTTCAAATTTTCTATCTTCAGTTCATGCTTAAGGATCTCATTTGCTTTTTCTAAATTGTCATCACAATCTTTATACATGCATAACATAAGAAGCTAAACAACATGCATAGCAATAATACCAAAGAACTCATAACACATTATTTGTTCTCGAGGAAACCCTAGCCAAGGGAAAACCCTGGTGGGGATGATACCCACAAAGATCCACTAATCAAAAGTATCATGTTAAGGATGTTGACCCTGTTAGGAGTCTATTACAAGCATATAGTGTATCAGTCCTGATTAAGGGACTATAGGCCTTGTTAGAAGCCTCAACCCTATTAGGAGTTGGTAGTACAAAATGTGATTTCCAGATGAGCCCATTGCCCAAACAAGTAATGTACAATATACATTGATTAAAAAAATAGGTTAAGGTACATAACCTTATACTTCTTGCATCAATATCTCTTCGCTTCTCTTTCACTATCGCTATTACATATGCATCATATATTTGGCATCATATCACTTCACTATACATCCATTGTTCACTATATTGTCCGCTTTTACAATTACAATTACATTTACATTTATACCAATAACTTTACCCAAGGATTAACATCTAGGATATCATCCCTTTATATTGTTAAGTCATTATTTTGATAAACAAAATAATCCCTTAACTCTTTACAAGTTTTGTCTTGTCGGCTTGACACTGTCTTCGGTAAAACTGTCATAACTTCCTTTGTACATGTCGTACTAACTTGTACTCTGAGATGGGTGTTCAATAGTCACCATAGAGTCTATTTTCAAGTGACCAAGCACTAAAATTAATCCAATCAACATCACAAACAAAAATTGTGTCTAGGTTCACTAGTAAAAATATTGTCTCACACTTAGACAAATTTGCAATGCACTCTATCATACTTTCTCTCTGACCTGTGCGATCTTCATGTGGATCATATGTTGCCATAATGACAACATCTATGTAATCAACTTAGCCAAATTTCCAACATTCTTTTGGTCTTCATTACCTAATTAATGTCCTCCTCGACCTGATAATCTTTTTCGTTCATATCAAGCTTATAAACATCATAAGATTCTTGAATTAAGCATACCTCCTATGGATCTTAATCACGGTCTTTTGCCTACACCTTCTATACCTCCTTTAACTATGGCTTCTAGTTATATTAATCAATTTCCTTCTATCACTCTTCCTAAATAACCTAAGACATATCTTGTGATTATTCCTCCTATTGTTGATAATCCTATTGATCTTCCCAAAGAACCTATGAAGGATCCTGTGATTATTCCTCCTAGTTCTCAACCTATTTCAAATAAATAAAAACATAATTGATCTATCCATGAACATTGTAAAAATCATCGTGCTCATACTAAAGCTTGTAATTCTATTCTTCAAAGATCTCTACCTTCTTCTGATAAGACTATGCATGATGTGTTAGAAGTTGTTACTAATAATGATGTTAACATGCATGATTATGATGATTCTATTCGTATCTTAGATCCTATTTTGATTAATTTGGATGAAGAAGATACTCTTGATGATACTGATGATGTTAATGATTAATATGAGACTATTGACATTGACATTTCTTTACCTAATATGATTTCATCACAATTAACTCTTACACCTAGTGTCAAACATTGTGATTCTCAAGAGGATCCTTGTTTGGAACTCATTATCATTCCTACTATGTTCGATATAGTCCCTCTTGTGAGTTACCCACCTTCCCTAAATGATATACACTGAGATGGGGAGAGTAGGTGGCACACTTCATCGGCTTGTCCTTCATGGTAGCTTTGTTGTGTGTTTTCCTATTGTACTATGCTTCTCCCGTAATGTGTTTGCTAAATGTTGTTAGATTCTTTTATATGATCCGTGTTACTTAGTTGGTGCAAGGTGATAAAGGAATCAAAACTATTGTTCAAATTCCTCTATATGTATCTCTATTCTTCTATGTGTTGTTTAATGTTATGTTGTAAATGTTATATTGTTCGTAAATGTTTCCTTGTGTAATCTACTTGGATTCAAGATATGGTAGCACTAATTCTTTTTGGTCTGCATGTCATGGTCCAAAAAGATTCTCCTTTGTATATCTTATGTGATCTTTCCTTCTTTGTGATTGTAGTTCTACTTTCTTTGGGGAATGATGTCAATTTATTTGCAATAATATCATATATATTATCTTATGTTCTCTGTATGTTTTTGTGATATTTCCCTTGATTTGTCTTCGTCTGGGGGCATCTCGATGTGGAAACATAATCAGTGGAGTTGTTTATGTTTCTGTTAAAGCCATTGCTCCTGTTAAAGTGTCAGTAATGAATTTAATGTGGGGGCATATGCTCTGCTCACCTGTTGCACACACACACTTTTCGATATGCACACATATTTTTCAAGATACCTTTTTCTCCCTTTTTGGATTAGTAACTAATCCTTAAAGCATGGGTTTATATTTTAGGATCTCTTGATCCCTCTAGTTTCAAACATACATATATATTTTGATCCCTTAAGGTCATAGGTGTCCTTAAGACTGGATCTCTTTTGTTTTTGCTTTTATTCTTATGGAATAGAATATTCCTAAGGGTGAATCCTTGATGGGTTGACTAGTGAGTAGCCACATTCACTAGGTGGTTCAATTCTATCTTTCCAGTTGTGTCATTTCCTTGTGTGGTTCACAATGGGACATAAGTTCTCATTGGGTGAGGTAATCAAACCATTTCTCTCTCTCTCTAGAGATGTCTTTCTTATTGTGATCTGGGAGTTGACAAAGACTTGAGTCCCTGGGGGCTTAAGGTTTCTCTTTGTCCCTTGGATTACGATAAGATTATCTTTTCATTCTGATCTCCTTTACCAAGAGTTTGCATCGAGTCCATACTCTTGCTAAAGTGGGGGCTTAATGTATCATCTTAAAATGGAAGAATTTCCATGATAAGAGCATTTATCCCTTTGAGTAGGTGGTCTGGGGTCATTTTAAGCACCTTGATCGGGTCTTTGCATGTATCTGGCTTTTCTTCCTATTCTGCTTTCCTCTGCACTTGATTTTCACTTCATATATGCATTTCCTAGCATTTTGGGTCAGGATCCTAAGGTTTTTGACCACAAGGTCAAAGTCGACCATGACCCTGACCTAGGTCAGAGTCGAGCTCATCCTTGACCCCCTATCTAGATTTCAAATTTCCTTGATTTCTACGTGTTGGGTTTCAAGGATATTTGTTTTCTCACCTTCAGGTTTCGGAATGGTAAATCCTTAAATTACATTTAATCTAGGTATATTTTCTAAATTTTAGGACCTAATTGGGATTTAATTCTTGAAGGTGGCCCCTCTAGAAGATTGTGCCCTAGTTCACTATAAAAGGAGGCCTTCCTCCCTAATTTTCTCAATCAAGTTTTCATAGCCACATCTCTCAAGTAATTTCATCAGTAAGATTTCAAGTGCAAGCAAGTGAATTCAAGTTTTCATGTGCAAGCCTTCAAGCATTCAAGTGTTCAAGCATTCATCCATCAAGGAGATCCATTGTTAGCCATTGAAGGATTTAATCTCCTTGGAGCCCCCTTGAAGATCCATTCTTCTACATTCATCCAAGCCTCCTCATATGCAAAGATCAATTCAAGATTGGTTTTGAAGATCAAATGCGATTGATTTGAGACATCCTACATTCATTCTACATCCATTGGAGCATCCCTACTTGTGGATTTGAGGATTCGAATCCTCTACAAGGACTTCAACATAAGTGAGGTGAATTGTTTCAATTGCTTTGTTTATGCACACTACATTTCAATTCAATTTCAAGGTTAATTCCTAAATTGGGGTTTGACCAAGGCAAACCCCCCATACAAACAAAACCCCCTTTTTCTTGTAGGTACAAGTGTGGAATTTTAGATCTGAGAGCAAATTTGGATACCCTTTTCAGTGAACTTTCGAGATCTACGAACAAAGTTAGAATCAACCTTAAAATAAATAATCTAGCCTTTGACCTTTTATGAGGGTCAAAGACTACCCGCTGTCAGAAAGATAAAAGATTTATGGGTTTTCTTCATCTCGGCATTTCTAGTTTGAAATAGGTTGCAGAATTGCCCAAAAGTACAGACAGACATCAGAAATTGGTATTTTCCAAATTTTCCCTAATTTGAGGTTAGTACTTGTATTTCAATTATTTCAGATTTCAAGCACAATTCTCCATAGGGAAATATAGGATTTTTCTCTCTCTTTCATATTCTCCATAGATTGATTGGATTGTGCATTAACCTTTTGGTTGATCAAACTGGATCTCTCCTTTGGGAATTTGGATTGAGGAGTGGATCTCATATTTCCCCCATACATTACATTTGAATAGGTGTGATTCCATTTTAACACTATTCAATTATTATTTTAATTAGTCAGAGATATTAAAAATAATTTATTACAGTATGGTGTAGATTTTGATGTGGTGAAGAGGTCTCTAGAGAAGAAGTGTGCAAAAGAAAAAGAAAAACTCACTACACTTATCAATGAAACAAAGGATTGTGTGAAGGAAATCATAGATATATACATGTATTTTCTTTGATGGCCTACTGTTGTAGACAATTTTAGAGGAAGAAGTAAAGTTATTGAGAAGGAATTGAATGGTCTTGGAAAGAAATATGATTTCTTCAAGGACAAAGAAGGAAAACAAAGGAGAAAAGTTGGTGAGCTTTAGGTAGAGTTGTTGTTGGTACAAAGATAGGGAAGAATTGATAGATATATCTTGGTTAGTGAAGGACATGGTAGAAGTTAGGTTGGAGCATTTTATTGGCATTCTTGTTGATGCAGAAGATTATGAGCAGTGATTTCAGTCTTCAAAATAGAGTAGATCATTTCACAAATTGGTTGAGTGTGACATTCTATGTGTCCAAGTGGGAACTCATATTGTTGAGTAGAAGAAAGGGCTTCTAATTTTGAAGGAAATATATAAGAAAGTCCTTTCTGTAAAAATGTTGTATTTGTTTGACATAAAGTACCTACTCTAGGGGATTTTTTGGATATGATTTTTTGGTCTCGAAGTTTTTTGTTTTTCCATCAATACCAAAGGGGGAGATTGTTAGACATATTGAGTTGTTGTTGGCATTATTTTCATTGATGTCAAAACCTTCATACTAACATCTTGCTAGTATCAATTGTTTGTTGGCAATTTTGTTTGTGTACCTATTGGTTTTCGGTAAAGCATCATAAGTTTCAGCTATACAATGGATAGGTTCTATTAGTTCCCAAAACCACAAATTAGAAATCTAAAGGGTTTGCCTGTTTCTTTTTGAAAATTCCTCAATCAGTTCTGGCCAATGAAAGGGAATGATCACTGATCTAATTCCCCTGCACTTTTGGCTCTTCTAGACCAATGTGGGTGAGCCCTTTCCTCAACCTTAATATGTTGGTTGGAGGATTTTATATAGAATATTTAAGATTGATGATCTCTCAAGATGGAAATTACTCTTGAGGTGGATCTTATTGTGTTTCATACAACAATTAAATAATTTAAAAAATCTTTGAATTGATTTCTTGTGAGGAAATTCTTTGTGTAAATGATTTCTTGGTTATATAAGTGAATTGCAAAATATGTAAATATGATTCTTGATTGGAACTTCCATGAAGATTCTTGATTAAATCACCTTAAATCAATATTAGAAAAATCCATTTATCCTCTGTAGAGTATTATCAATTCAATTAAAATGATCCTATGTATAACCATGTGAGAAAAGTTTAACAATTTGCTTCTCAAGTAAGACCATCACCCCAAATGCATCTATATGCATAATAATTTAAATGTGTTGTTACAATTAGTCTTATGGATTTCAAATTATTTACGAAAGGCCAACAAGACAAAGTAGAGCCTTGACAACCAATCTTCAAAATAATGATCAAACTAAAACTAATTCAAATCATTATGTCATAAGATAGCACATTGAAGTATCTAAATGAAATATATTATCACAAAGAACTGATAAAATTAAATGAAGAAAATGTTAGGAATGGGAACACTAAGAGGGGGGGGGTGGGGGGTGAATCAATGTTCACTATATCTTTATATTTTCTTAACTCTTGAATCTTAACTTGATTGCTTAAGTATTGATATGAAAATCAATGTAAACAAGATAAACAATCACAACACATAACACCAATATGGTTACGAGGAAACCCAAATAGGTAAAAACCCTGGTGGGAATTGACACCCACTAAGAACTGCACTAGTGTTTTATGATCCTTGTTAGAAGATCTGCAGCCCTGTTAGGAGTTGTTCTTTACAATGCTTTTAGTACAGTGACCTGGTCAAAGGTCAAACCCTATTAGGAGTCTTTTACAATAACCCTGTTAGGGGTGGGGACACACTGTCCTAGAGCTCACTGCTCAAGTGGTGAAGGCTACAACCTTCTAATCTCAGATACACACTATATCTATTGGATGAATTGGTGTTGTGACACTTCTTGTCTGATCAGTTCCTTTTGTGCACTGATGCTTTAGCCCCTTGTAAAGCTCTAACTTCTTCTATCTTCACTTACCATGTCTCTGATCTACTTATCTTATCTCTATGTCCATTTTCATAATTTATTACAAAGGTGCATCTTATATTTATATGCGCTAACAAAACAATTAACTAGGTTGGCCTATAATCGATTACATACCATGCTTCCATGTGAATTGGCTCAAGTGTGTTTACAAAAAAATATGTTTATATGTCTACAACCTAATTAAAATAGGTGCATAGCCTTTACAAAATATTATTATAACCGCTAATCAAAATACTAACAGTCGACTGTATACTCTATTCTGTTATGGTGTTCACTGTCTGTACCACTTCAATTGACTGTATCTTCATCATATTATCTCATATGAGCATGCACTCTTATAATTAGCATGAATACACACTTACCAACTTAACTTCAAGGGTGCATACCATAACTCAGTCATACACACGTGCACTGATGCTCTGATCTTTTGGTGCTCTGCTAATTGTCCAGTCTTCTATACTTAGCCATATTCTGACCTTATGATAATGTGCGCTGACTCCAAAAATATATATGAATTTTCTACCATAATGAAAACACTATATCTAGTCATATACAATAGTATAGTCAACTTTCCAACAATCTCCCCCTTTGTCATTAATGGAAACAAAGTAATATGGCGAAGTTACTAACTGTACCCTTATACAAAATTATTTAATATATACTCTAACTTATATCTTCCTTATACTCTGTACTATAATTCTTCTATACATCATATATAATACTCCATATTATACATAAAATACTCCCCCTTTGACATTAATGACAAAGATGCTCAAAAAAGTGTATCTACAAGTACTTAAAAAGAAAGTACATCTAAATAAGCAATCTGCAAGTTCTGGATCTCTTGTTTCCAAAATGCTATCAGTGCATTGACAGTCTGTAGATGGGTGCATAAGGCATATGCCAGCTTCTCCATCTTTTTCAAGTTTGTACTAGGACCTTGATCATATGTCACCATAGTGACATCGATCTCCCTGATGTTCTGATTAAGTACATCTAGAGAGGGTGCAAGAGCATTCCTAAGCTGTGTTTGCCTTGCCCTTATCTTAGACATCTCTTTCTCAGCCTTTTCTATTTTATCTATCTTCCCCTAGTACACATTGTTGCACACGTTCACATCGGTGGAGGGATCTTCCACTGATTTTCTTACATTATCAATCATTGCTTCTGCTTCCTAAATTTTCTTGTAGTGATTAGCAGTCATCTTATCCTGGTTCATACAATCAGCTATGATCTTCCTTCCCTTAGGTGCAAAATCTTTTAAGGATTCTTGACCAACCTTCAATGAATTGAGGTCAAGTGCAAAGTTTCCAACTAGTTCACTCAATCTCTTCTTCATATATTTCTCTTTTGCAACTTGGGATGTAGATTCTTCCAAGCTAGAAAATTTTTCTTTGAAGTTTGTCAATATGGTACTAACATCATCAACTGAATGAACTTTAGACACTTTCTTATGCAAAGGTAACATTCTATTCATAATGTTGACTAATTCAAAAAATAGAGGGTTCCTTGTCACTTGCTTCTCTTTTTCTTTCTCCATAGCAAGGACACTGATCTTGATCAAATCTTCCTCTCCCCAAGAGTCCAAGCTTGTGGTGTATGGTGTCAAACTTGACAACAATGATGCTAAGGGTATGGGAGTGATAGGTGTGTGTTCCATCACTTCTTTCATTATTTTGATTGGTATTTCAACATATGGCTCATCTATTGGTTCACTGTCTTTCCCTTTCTCCTATTCTACCTTTTCTTTTTCTTTTTCTATTTATTTTTTTGTCTCCTTTTCTTCTTCACCTGTTAGATCCTCTATTAACACTTCTTCTTGTATCTTAGGTGAAATTTTACCACATATAATTTCAACCTCTTGTGTGCTCACAAAGGCTTCCTCAATTTTATCCAAGTCATTGTCTGTGGCCGCCATTGCTATCTCTACATTGTCAATAAATATTGTGTCATCTTTTTGTGTCTCAGTCATGGGTGCAAACTTTATTGCCTTTGTAGGTGTTACCACTATCATTGGTGGTCTCTGACTCCTTGGATTCCTTAGGGGGAACTTGAGTTGTGGGCACCGTAGGTGGGTATATGTGCCTATTCAAAAAAAATTTCTCAAAAAATTTCACTGTTTCTTTAGCTACTAGCTCATAATTCTTATCCATTATGTGTAGAGTTCTTGACTTAGTTCTTAGGTGTGGATTCACCAAATCTAACAATAATGTTTTCTCTTCTAGAGAACATACATGGAGGTTTTCATCTAGAATCTTTTCTCTTATTCTGATGGGGAGGCTAGGATAGACTAGCTAGTCTATGCTCTGATCCTTACCTAAGGACCCAAGTGTACTCCTAACACCTATGATTAGTCTATAGGATACCTTACACATTCAAGGACCCCCTGACCTGCCTAGCCTAACCACCAAGTTTAGTTATTTGACCTTGCAACACTCCAAGCTCTAGCTTCTAGCTCCATCCCTTACATAGGCTTATAAGGGTCTTCTAGTGTTCAACTCCGTTCCCAAGCTCCAACAGAGGATTTCAAGAGTTCCAAGATTTTTTTAGGGAATTTGGCACCTTTTCAATGCATTGGTATGGTTGGGTCATCACTCAATTTGATGGTTCCTGTGTAATTTAGGGCTACAAGGAAGAGGCCTAATTAGCCCTCCTTCCGGTTTTATAGGCTTTTTGACACCTTTCCATCAAGGATTCAACACACCTATTCTAAAGAAAATCTACTAAAAATGACCCATTCTCAAGGATTTTTGGGGTCTCAGGCTTCCAACAGGCCGTACAACACCTGTACCAAAAATGAGGGTTTTAAGGCTTTTCAAGGTCACAGAGCAAACTGGTCTACAATAGCACCCCTCCTGGATTGTTTAGACTCCCTCCTTCACACCACTTAGCCTTCAGACATGACTCTTGACTCCCTCCAAAGGGTTAAGCTTGAAACTCTCTCCTCTGTCAACTGGAGCACTTACACTACTGACCGCTCCTAACCAGGCTATGCCTTAGCTCGCCTAGGGCATGGTCAAACAAATGTGATGAAGGGTGCTCCCCTTAGTACCACAAACACATAACAGAAATAGAGAAACAACAACAGTAATATGCAAGAACAGAAAATTGGCTTCTTATTATCTCCACAAATGTGGAATTACAAACTTTCAAAATTACAATATGCAAAGCCACATGGGCATTCCCTTACAATATTTCGTAGGACAAAGCCTCGAACTATTACCCAGATCTACTACCCAGAACTATTCTGAACTACCTAAGACAATAATACAGCCTCCCTTATATAGGCAATTTTCCACCGCCTGGAAAGGTTCCAGAATTTTAGCCAATAAGGCCGACCAAACTTAGAATTATTTTTACTTTACATTTCATTACATCATAGTCGGCTCAAAATAAATTTTGAAACCCGAACAGAAATTTTGAAGAAAAATCATTTTCCGCCATTTCAGGTGACCCAACTTCCGAAGACCATAAGTCATCACCAGTTGACCCGATTGACTATTGTAACCCCATTTCGGAAAGGGCGCGAGGAGCTCTACAATGCCTGAATTAAGCAAGCTTCATTCAGCCCAAAATTCGACCTCATCCGGGGCCTCTAAAGCCTTCAAAACTGAGTTCAAAGTTTCTGTACCCTGCTGCCAATACCGAAAATCTTCAATATCTTCCAATATACACTTGATCTGGCAATGAAACTTTACTGGCAGACTTATATGACCAAAATGAACCTCCAAGAAAGAAATCAGATCATTCTGAGCACATACGAAAATTACCAAAAATAGTAACTTTCCATAAATAGCAGCTCTGCACAAAATAGCCCTTATTGAATACAAAAATAGAAATATTTTTGGGTGATGCAAGATTGCTCTTACACCCAGGATGCTCCTGCATCAGACACCCGGGGTAATTTGAGAAGTGACCCTGTCACGACTCAGGTGTGCAGAGGAAAACCAAGACGGTTAACCTCCTCCTTTGTTAGCCATGATGAATCTTCAATAGGTCGTCCTTTCCATTTGACCAAATACTCTTCATATGTCCTGTTCCTTGTGCTTCTGCCAACACGACTGTCTAGTATGTCTTCAATCTCCTTGATATCTGAACTGGTTGCTGGAATACTCCACTGTGCTGCTACAACCTCATCTTCAACACCTCCTTCATGATACTCTGTCAAATCTGAAATGTTAAACACTGGTGAAATATTCAGCTCAGTAGGCAATTCTACCTCATACGCATTTCCTGAATCATGTTTCTTCAGTATCTTACATGGCCCAAACTTCTTCATTTTTAACTTGTTATATGTACCAACTGGAAACCGCTCCTTCCACAAATGAACCATGACTTCGTCACCAACTTGAAATTCTTTATTCCTCCTTTTCTCATCTGCCTTAGCCTTATACTGTGCGTTCATCTTGGTAATATGCTTCCTCACCTCCTCATGGATGTTCTTCAAGTGTTCTGCAAAATCTTCAGCTTCAGCACTACTTATTTCTCCTTTATCTATCTTCCTCAATTCAGATGCATTTCTTGGACTACTTCCATATACAATCTGGAATGGTGATTTACCAGTGCTCCTGTTGACAGAATTATTGTATGCAAATTCCGCCTGTGGTAAAATCAAATCCCATCCTGTTGGCTTATCTCCAACCAAACATCTCAGCAAATTTCCCAAACTCCTATTCACCACCTCTGTCATCAGTCTGTGGATGATGTGATGAACTGAACTTCAAATCTGTCTTTAACTTCTTCCACAATGTACGCCAGAAATATCCAACAAACTTAGTGTCCCGATCTGAAACTATGGTCTTTGGCAAACCATGAAGTCTCACTACTTCTCTGAAAAACAATTCTGCTATATGAACAGCATCATTAGTCTTCTTGCAGGGAATGAAATGTGCCATCTTCAAGAATCTGTCAACTACCACAAAAATTGAATCCTGTCCCCGCTGAGTCCTCGGTAAACCAAGAACAAAGTCCATACTGATATCCTCCCAAGGCTTCTCTGGTATAGGTAATGGCTGATACAGCCCTGTATTCTGCTTCACTTCTTTCACCATCTGACATACTCTGCAACTCTGTACAAACTTCTTCACATCTTGCTGCAACTGCGGCCAATAATAATTCTCACTAACCAAACCAACGGTTTTATCACGACCAAAATGTCCAGCCAATCCTCCGCTATGCTTCTCCTTGATGAGATTCTCCCTCATAGAACTTCGTGGAATGCACAACTGACTCCCTCTGAATAGCATATCATCCTGGATGATGAAATCCAACCATTTCGTCCTGTCTAGAGCAACAAGTTCTGTACAAGCTTTCCAAGCTTCACCAAAATCAGGATCCTCTGGATACAAATTCTTGAGTTCCTTGAACCCAACCACTTCAATGTGCATTTCTGTCAGCAATAGTTGCCTTCTGCTAAGAGCATCTGCAACCCTATTAGACTTTCCACTCCTGTGTTTCAAAACAAATGTATAACTCTGCAAAAACTCAACCCATTTCAAATGCCTTTGATTCAATTTTCCTTGACTATTCAAATATTGCAAAGCTTGATGATCAGTATACAAAACAAACTCCTTAGGAAGCAGATAATGTCTCCACTTCTTTAATGCCTGAACTATAGCATAAAATTCCTGATCATAAACAGAATATTTCCTCTTGGCATCATTTAACTTCTCACTGAAATAAGCAACAGGTTTACCTTCTTGGCTCATAACAGCTCCTATTGCAGTGCCACTAGCATCACAATCTACTTGAAACACCTTATTAAAATCTGGAAGTGCTAAAACAGGTTGTTCTGTAACTTTTTGTTTCAACAATTGAAAACTCTTTTCTGCCCCATTAGTCCACTTAAACTCTTTTCTATCCCCTCTCATTGTTTCAGTCAAGGGTCCACAAATACTGCTAAAATTTCTGATAAACTTTCTGTAAAAGCTAGCTAGACCATGAAAAGATCTTACCTCAGTAGCACTCCTTGGAGTAGGCCATTCAAGGATAGCCTGTACCTTCTCTGGGTCCATTTTTAGACCTTCTGCTGAAACCACAAACCCCAAATACACCAGCTCTTTCTTCACAAAACTGCACTTCTTCAAATTAATCAGCAATTTTTCTTCTCTCAACTTCTCAAATACCATACGAATATGCGTCATATGCTCATCTAATGTCTTACTAAAGATCAAAATATCATCTAGGTAAACGATGATAAACTTACCCAGAAATTCTTTCAGAACCTCGTTCATGAGCCGCATGAAAGTGCTCGGTGCATTGGTTAGCCCAAAAGGCATGACTAACCACTCATACAGTCCTTCCTTTGTCTTGAAGGCAGTCTTCCATTCATCTCCTTCTCTGATCCGAATCTGATGATATCCACTTTTCAGGTCTATCTTTGAAAAATACACAGCTCTACTCAAACAGTCCATAATATCATCCATTCGTGGCAATGGAAACCTGTACTTGATTGTGATCTTGTTTATTGCCCTAGAATCTGTACACATCCTCCATTCTCCGTTCTTCTTTGGTGCTAATACCGTTGGTACAGCACAGGGACTCAGACTCTCACGGATCAATCCTTTCTGTAACAGTTCACGTACTTGTCTGTTCAACTCCTCACTTTCTGCAGGTGTCATTCTGTGCGCTGCCTTATTCGGTAAACTCGCTCCTGGGATCAAGTCCATCTGATGACTGATCTTCCTGACTGGTGGTAATCCATCAGGCACGTTATCGGATACAATATCCTGAAACTCATTCAACAAATTTGCAACTTCTATAGGAACATCTTCTACTTCCTCTTTACCAGCTTTTGGAATCAAAGCAAAACATACATGCTCATGCCTCATACCATCTAGGAAATTTCTTCCATCAACAAAAGTTATCCTTGCATTGCCACATACCTTTTCTTCAGTCTCCTTCAATGGTTTTAGCTTATGTCGCACTCCATCCTTTGTCAGGGAATAGGTATTCACACGGCCATCATGTACAGCACATCTGTCAAACTGCCATGGTCTACCCAACAACATATGACATGCATCCATAGATATGATATCACACAATACCTCATCTTGGTATCCGCCAATCTTGAACTTCACCAGACATTGTTCATTGACCATGACCTTGTGGTCATCCTGTACCCAGGCAATCCGATATGGATGTGGGTGTTTCTGTCTCTTGAGCTTCAACTTTGTCACCATCTCTTCTGACACCAAATTGTCAGTGCTTCCACTATCAATAATCACATCACAACATTTACCTTCGCACTTGCACCTGGTGCGAAACAGGCTCCTTCTTTGCTCAGGTTCATTCTCACCGCTCAACAGGACTCTTCTGTTAATCAACGTTTCTCCTCTTTCAGCATCTTCAGAATTTGATGATCTGGCATCTTCATCTACATGTGCAACTCTGGCCTGGCCTTCATTTCTCCTGTCCGTTCTGCCTTGGCACTGAGGACATTCAAATGCCCTATGACCTTCTTCTCCACAGTGAAAACATGTTCCATGGAAGCCACCTCTTCCAGATCCTTGTCCTCTTCCTCTTCCTCTCTGATCTCTATTATTCTGATCCTGGAAGCGATTGGAATTATTTCCTCGCTGATTCTGACTACTACTGGCCTCATCCTTCTTTTTCGAATCCTCATTTCGGCCACCATATGACCGTCCACCAGATCGTCCACCGCGACCTCTTCCGTTTTGTCTGCTCTCAAACTTCTTGTTCAGCTTTTCCTCTACTTTTAGGGCAAATTGGTATGCCTCCTCAATACTGTTCATTCGAACCAGATTCAACTCCTCTTGAATGCTTGGCCTTAACCCATTAAGGTATCGGGCAACTTTCTCCTTATCAGCTTCGGCATGGCCTGTTCTGATGAGGAGTCGATAGAACTCCTCTGTATACTCCTGAACAGATTTTCCTGCTTGCTTCAAACTTTGCATTTTCTTCAGTAGGTCAAGCTCATAATCAACAGGAATGAACTGTCGCTTCAATTTATCCACCATCCGATCCCATCTTGTGATTTTATCTTTCCCTCTTCTATTTCGCTCCAATTGAATTTCTTGCCACCAGATCTTCGCATGACCTTTCAATCTGGCCTTCGCAAATTTGACCCTATCAGGATCTTCAACATCTTCATACTCAAAATATTCCTCACATTCATTGATCCAGTCGATCAATTCCTCTGGGTTAAGATTTCCAGAAAATGTGGGAACCTCAATCTTAGGTCTTTTCCCAATCTTGGAAATCGCCCGAAAAAGTCTTTCTTCCTCCTGGTTCACAATTTCAACTTCTCCTTCTTGATATTCTTCTTCGGCTTCATCCTCGCTTTCATCTCTGACATTAAGATTCATTCCTCTGCGAATCTCTTCTTGCAATGTTCGCACTTGTCTCTGCAGCTCTCTAACCTCAGGTGTTACAACACCAGCTCTTCCGCCACGTTCCCTTCGTGGAGGCATTTTCGCGATGCGCGCTGAAACCCTAGCCACGGTCCTGGTGCAAACTGCCTCACAGTCGGCGATCTGTTTACACACTCAAGAACTCCTGCTCTGATACCACTTGATGAAGGGTGCTCCCCTTAATACCACAAACACATAACAGAAATAGAGAAACAACAACAGTAATATGCAAGAACAGAAAATTGGCTTCTTATTATCTCCACAAATGTGGAATTACAAACTTTCAAAATTACAATATGCAAAGCCACATGGGCATTCCCTTACAATATTCCGTAGGACAAAGCCTCGAACTATTACCCAGATCTACTACCCAGAACTATTCTGAACTACCTAAGACAATAATACAGCCTCCCTTATATAGGCAATTTTCCACCGCCTGGAAAGGTTCCAGAATTTTAGCCAATAAGGCCGACCAAACTTAGAATTATTTTTATTTTACATTTCATTACATCATAGTCGGCTCAAAATAAATTTTGAAACCCGAACAGAAATTTTGAAGAAAAATCATTTTCCGCCATTTCAGGTGACCCAACTTCCGAAGACCATAAGTCATCACCAGTTGACCCGATTGACTATTGTAACCCCATTTTGGAAAGGGCGTGAGGAGCTCTACAACGCTTGAATTAAGCAAGCTTCATTCAGCCCAAAATTTGACCTCATCCGGGGCCTCTAAAGCCTTCAAAACTGAGTTCAAAGTTTCTGTACCCTGCTGCCAATACCGAAAATCTTCAATATCTTCCAATATACACTTGATCTGGCAATGAAACTTTACTGGCAGACTTATATGACCAAAATGAACCTCCAAGAAAGAAATCAGATCATTCTGAGCACATACGAAAATTACCAAAAATAGTAACTTTCCATAAATAGCAGCTCTGCACAAAATAGCCCTTATTGAATACAAAAATAGAAATATTTTTGGGTGATGCAAGATTGCTCTTACACCCAGGATGCTCTTGCATCAAAATGTTTCCACTTACATTCAAGGGCCTTTTAGACATATTTTTATAGAGTAGGGTCTATACCTTTAGAATCCAAGGTTCCATGGAATCTCCACAGTGGAAACAAAAGTTACAGCCCTTTATCTACATGTCTCTCCAAACTGGCAGAGAATTGGTTACAAACAAGAAATAAAAAAAATCTTCTAATAAAGCTTGAAAGATTCAAACCAAACACATATACATGAAATTTAAAACACTAATTACATCATACACTAGAAAGATTCAATAGAGTTCTTCCTATTCACATTCAAACAAGCCAAAATAGCCTTGACTGTTAACAAATTTCACAGTTCAAACTAGTATTTCTGTACAGAATCATACCAAATGACATCCAACCTCCATTTTAGGGTTTGTCAAGTCTTTTATATCCTCCTCCTTGGTGTGAGTGTATTGTTAGGGCTCTTTAGCCACTTAGGCAGGGTTAAAGCCTTCAAAGGAAAAGTTGCTAAGCAACTTTTGCTCTTACATTACCAAGACCATTTCAAGGTCTTTCCAAGGCACTCTTGTGCTCATAACTCTACCAAACACACAACATAAGACCTCTAAACACACAACTTAATACCTCTAAACACATAGCTAGTCAATGATCTTAGGATGACAACTTTCCCTGAATCATTGTGCCATTAAGAAGGAAGACCAACTGAACCACTAGGACCTCACCTAGTCCTAGGCACACAAACATGAGCTAAGGCTCTTATTTACTTACATGCTTCTCTTAAGAAGTTTCATCACAACAAAATTGGATGGTGGGAGCCCTTATAAGAGTTCTCTTGCACCATATTCTTAGATCCTCCTCAATATCCTATCTTTTCAAGAATTCCAAGATGTTCCACACATTGTCCGGAATTACTATCTTAAGTTCTAAGACTGTCTTCTTGAACTTGAGCATTTGTATGAATTTTTTATTTATCAATCTCACTATATTTCTCATAGAATTCCCCTACTTGATCAATTCTGCCTTCCTCAATAATCCTTGTTTTCAACACTTGAAGACTAGATCTGAAAACTACTTGTGGAAGTGCTTGAGTGTTATTTTTTTTACTTCTAGTTGTCCATGAGGATGGGTGTCTTGCACCAGTCTCCTTCTTCCTCTTGGTCATTATCTGATACTTAGGAGGTCATGTTAGATCAATTGTACCTTTGGGTGTAGGAGAGATAACATCTATTTTACCCTATTTATTCTTTGGATAATCAGTCTTCTCAATTTTGACTTTCTTCATTTTAGGATCATCAATTTTAGTTTCCACTGTGGATGTGCTCTCAATCTCCAAGGCTATCTTTTCTTCTCTTGCTTTGTTAAGATCTTTCTATGTTACACTATGAATTCTGAGTATCTTAGATGTAATCTTAGAGGCTTTCCTCTTAGTTGTTACATTGTTTAGAATTGCATCAACTTCCCTTGTCTTTTCTTCATAAGTTCCCCATCTAGGTTCATTAGGGTCCTTAGGTGCTGAAATTAGTACTTGTGCATAAGCTTCCAAGATTGATTATTCTACTTCATAACCAAGTGGATAGATCCACTTTGTTCTAGGATCAACTACTTCCATACATGTTATGTCAGTTTCTACCATAAAACAAATGATGTCTTTGTATTTCTCAACAATAATTTTTGGTATCTTGTACCTCATCTACATTTTGATCTTGAATATCTTCAATTCTAGCTCCATGTAAGACTTCAATGTGCTCTCAGTAGATGCCTTAAGAGATATTTGAGGCATTGTAGGCATACTTTTGTCTAAGTACAAATCTAAGATCTTTCCAAGTATATGGAAGTACATGTAAATGATTAGAGACCCAAACCTGAATATTTTGGTCTTATCATGCTTGATGGCTCTAATGTTATCAATCAATTGTGCATGCAAGATCTCACACAGATTGCACTCACCATTTTCTCTAACAAGTCTGATTGCTGCAAGAATAGTGACTACGGACACACTATTCACCCTATTGGTGTGCTAAAACCTGTAACCTAGTATCATAGACATCAATTTGATGTCTTTCTCTTCAATAGGCTCAATTGTCATACCATTCCTATCACTTCTAGATTTACATGTCTGTTCAACTAATTTCCTCACATCCTTTCCCACTAGAAGAAAGGTGCCTATCTTAGAGAGGCATGTCATTTCATGAATGAGTTCTCCTGTGATTCTAATTGGCACTTCACCTATCCAGAATAGGTCATCATGAATCCTAATTATTAATATCTTGATCCACTCAGATTCATAAAACTCATATGCCATAGCATACTCAACAATGGGATGGTTTTCCAAATGTGCAAACTCATCTAGGAATGTTTTGTCTGGTTTCATTATGGACTCAAGGTGTAACCTTATCCTATTATTATGGTCCCACAACCATGATCCCCTTTTTTGCCTCTTGGCTCTAGGGGCCCCCCTTTCTTTTTAACTTGTCCCTAGGTTTTCTTGTTTGTCAGGTCCTGTTGTCTGTTTCTAGTCAGTTTCCTTAGTTTTTGGTCTTGTCACACTTTCACAGTTTAGGATGTCTGAAAGTGTGAGAGATTCGCAATTGTGAAAGTAGGAACTAGTGCCTAATCTTCTTGGCCTTAGGCATTTCTATACCTATGGGGTTTTCGGACTTTCAGAGTGTTAGTATATAGATTTGTCCTTCTGCAAATTAACAAACAATTCAACTCTAAATGCACAGAAAGAAAGGTAAATAATACTAACAGTTGGATGAATTATTATTAATTGATAACCCTTCTCTGAATTAAGAGGTACAACTCCCTCATGAAAATATATTCAATGAATTAGATAACATAGCATATCTTTAACCCGAAGGTACAAAAGGCTTTTTTGGCATTCATCCATAAACATGAAATGAATGTGATTACAATAGAAAAGGTTCTGAGAAAATCAACAAATGACCAACTAATCACCTATTCGCTCTTCCCAGACATAGAGAAATCAAAGAGACATTAAATATTTTAATCACTAAGCACAATTACACAAAAAACCAACTGATTCATGATATATTCATAAGCTCGATTTGATGATGCAGAACAATACTAAAAAAAAACTCGATTCAAATGACTAACTGATCAATCTCAATCAGAGAAAATAATATTTAGACACACAGATCCGATCTACCAATTTCTCTTTATTTCTAAATACAAAGAAAAATAACCTACTGATCATTTTACTTCTACAACTTCATTAAAGCTGCTCAGAAAATAAAATATCTTCCTTTCCCTCTTTTCTCCCTGTTGCAAATTTTATTTCTAAAATACTCTGTCTTCCCTGTAGCCAACTAACTCTAGAAAAAGAACCCTTCTTTCTTCCTCCTTTTCCAATACTTAACTCCCTTCTTCCCAACAACTTTCTTTTAGTTATGTTTATCAGTTCTAAAAACTCATTCTTGAATGACTTTTATTTCTAACATTAACATCTTAGAAACTTTTTTCACCCCCCAATATCTCTTGAGAGTTCTTTTATATATTTTGCTAAACTATTGCCTAATGAATTATTAGGGTCACATCATAATAATAAAACATTTTGTGATGTTTAGGAAAGTATTTTCATGCCAAGTGACTACCAGATGTCATTCTTCTATCATTACACTCCACCAAAATCAGTATTTTTCCTCGCAAATAAATTGGGTCTCCATGTGAGGGGCATAAATTTTTTCTCCACCGTTGGATCGACATAAGTTTTGGATATGTTTTCCAAAACCTATCTTGCTACATTATGATTAGAGTGATTTCAAAATAATATCTGAGGTGAAAGATACAGGTTATTGTTTGAGAGTATATATGACTGTCATAAATCAGTCTTGCGGAAATATTGTCCTCAGTGACTTGCACATCTTCTTCTCTTAAATACACTATGCCATAACTTTTCTATTTGCATGATTTTAGAAGAAACTCAGAGAGAGAATTTAACCAATCTGAGTTAGAGCCACAAATTTATTCATGAGGTAAAATATGACAACCTTGATGTGTACTCACCTCTGCAATGATACCATTTTTTGCATTCTTAAGTAAGTCAAAAACTATCTCAAATGAAACTTTGTAGAACCATTACCCAAATGATATTGTTCTCCTTCATATAATTTTTATTAGAAACTATGAATCTTATATGAACTTAAAATTAATCTCCTTTCATTGATATGGTAAAGACAAGATTGTTGAAATCCAATTGGGAAGGCACACATTGATTCTTGGAACTTGTTGAGTTTTTGAACCTGGACTCACAAACTGGAGCACTAAAATTGAACCACCAAATTACTAAGAGGCCAATCATATCACCAAAACATGACATTAGTTTGAGACTCTTGAATCTTTGAATCTACACATATGCATTTGCATTTTCATGTGGATTTCCCAATTTGAGCTTTAAACATAAAATTGTATACTCAAGTATTCTGAACTTTAATTCTTGCATCCAAATTGTGACTTTAATGTTTAAAATATGGACCTCAAATATGCATATTAGAATCTGACTTTGAAACTTAAATCTGAACTGGTAGCTCTAAACTTTCACATTTTGGAATGGGCTTTGAAACTGGCTTTGAACTAAACTTGAACTCTCTAAATTTGCAAGTTCAATTTTGAACTTTGAACTTTGCAAACTCCATTTCAAACTTTGAACCGTGAGGTTCTAAGTTCAAGTTCAACACATCCTTGTGAATAGGTTAAAATTGGATCCTTAACAATACACCTAACTTCAACACTATTCATTTGTAATATGTTTTGTTTTGAATTGAAATAGCATAAGTAAATCTGGAAATACTTGAAAATTAATTAGATCAAGATACATACCTCATCATAAAAGTTATTTTAAAATACCTATTTTCTGAAGCCTGTACGGAGTTTTGGAAGATTCTGCAACTAGATCTGGGATCAAGAAGCTGAGACTGAGAAAACCCATAAAAATTTCATCTTTCTAGTAGCAGGTAGTCTTTGACCCTCATAAAAGGTCAAAGGCTACATTTTTTATCCTGAAGGTCAATTCTGACTTTGTTCGTAGATCTTGAAAGTTTGGTGAAAAGGGTACTCAGATCTATCCTCTAATTCCTAAAATAGTGACTGTAGATATCTGAAAAAGGGGGTTTTGGGAGTGGCTATATAGGGTTTTTCCATAGTCAAACCCCCATTTTGGTGATCTCCACCTCCATAAATAGCCGATTGAAATAGAATGTGTGTGTATATGTATTTAAAGTGTAATGCCAAGATCTAATCCTCTAGATCAAAACCCTAGCATGAACATGTATGAGACAACAATGCATAGATTTGAAGGAGATAGAAAAGCATACCAAGCCCCCAAGGCTAAATTACTTCTACCAAACTCACAATCCATAATTTTTACCCTATGGTTGTATCTTTGAATGCTTGAAAGTTTATAATGGTGGATCAAGGAAGAAATGATCTCTCTTGCTCCAAGTATGTGTTCACAAAGATGCTTGATGCCAAAAATGGCTTGATCTTCTATATCATCCTCTTTCAAGCTTGTATCTTCACCATTCCTTTCTTTCTTGAATCTTCTTGTTCATGAAATTGTCTCCTTGAGAACACTTGATCATGAAATTGCTTGGTGAAAATGAATGCAAATGAGAGTCTTTATATAGAGGTTTCAAGGTGAGGCTCCTAGAGCAATGTGAGGACCCATAATTCAAATTTCACCTTGAATTAAGGTCCAATCACAATAACCAAGTAAGGAGGGAAAAAAATTAAATGAATTTTGAATTAAAACCTTTTCACACTTAGATCTGATGGCCCAATATTGATTTCAAGGCCCGTCGAGACCAAATTTGAGAAAGGGGCACAGATTCTGGAGGAGGTCAAAGATGACCTCATCTTTGACCTAGGTCAGGGATGAGATCAAATTTGGCCTAGTTTAGGGTCAAGATCGACTTTGACCTAGGTCAGGGTCAACCTCAACTTTGACCCTGTGGGCCCAGATCCAACCAGAATCAGGACAGGAGGTCCCGGGGATGCCCAAAGACCTAGAAATGATACCAAAATGGGATAGAATGCCAAGGATAGGCATAAAATCCTATGATGATTGTGATGAAGGCCAAGAGGACCTATTTCTAAGTCCTACCTAGAAAATAGATTCATGGAAAAAAGGGAAATTAAGGAGAATCCTCGGGATCCTAACCCTAATTTCACCTAAAATGAAGATGATAAGTGCAAAATGCATCCTAAATGCAAGTCTATCATGATAAATGTACTAAAAGAGGGTGATAAAACTATCAAGATGGAAGTTCTTCCATTTTAAGATGATATATTTAGCCCCCACTATAGCTTAGATATGACACTACGTGAATATGCAAGCTAAAGTAAGAAAACATCATAGTAAATAAAAAGGATATAGCCAAGTCCTCGATGTAAAGATCCTATAGAAAACTATTAGAACTTGCAACACACAAAGTTAATTAAAATCCATAAATCACCTAAAGATTACTATATGATAATTTTAGAAGTGTATAGAGCCCCTTATGCCCCCCCTATTTTGGCTTTCTACTTCGAAAGGGTGAAACAGGGTGATAAGAAAAACTCTATATAATAGATATGCAAAGTGTTGAAAAGTCCTTTCCTAAACCAAATAGAAGGATTCCCAACCTTCCTAAACTAGTTCAAAGAGTTAGGTATCTAAATCATGATTCCAACACCATTGATGACACTGAAAACGGAGTTACCGAACTCAAGTTATGGTAAAAAGAGTGGATGTCTATCTAAATGCATAAGAAGAGAAATCTGAGTTTACCCTAAGGAAACCCTAAAAGAAAACCTAATTCAAAATTATAAATAAGAAAAAGAGAAATAATTACTCATTCTTACCATTTGAAATGAGGAAGCAAGATGCCGAGAAGAGAGGAAATTCGAGCAACATGCCTGGAGATTCTGAGACACAGCTTGGCTACTAGATGGTCACTACCTGAGGTGAGTTTATTGTTATCTGCCTTTGTACTTTCCAAATTCCTATTTTTTATAGGCAAGGTCTACTTTACCCCTTTTAGGTTGGCCCTGACCCATTTAGGTCGACATTGAACCATCTAGGTCAACTTTGACCCATGAAAGTTGACATTGACCAGAGGGTTTTTGCATGTTTCTAGGATGAGGTTGTCCTTGACCCAAAAAGTTTGACCCTGACCTAGAAAATTTGACATTGACCTAGTAAGGTCATCCTTGACCTAACTGACATTGACTTTGACCTAGTTCAGTTAGATATGTAGATTTGACGATGTAGATTATTGATATGATGTTTGTTTGTGCTTGCAGGACTTGGTCTATTTCTGAGAGCATCCCTTTGGAGAGTTGCTCCTTCCATCTTCCCTCTGGTGAGATCATAGTGACCTTAGAGGATGTCTATAGGATTATGCAGCTTCCAGTCTAAGGTGATACCATCAAACCTAGAGCACAGCATAAAAATACACCATCGGGTTCACCAAAATGAATAGGTTAAAATTGGATCCTTAACAATACACCTAACTGTAAGGCCCAACCTATTTCCACCTTTTCCTCGACACTTCGATGATGGAAGATTAAGGGGTGTTGTAGTATCTGGATGATTGGTAAATCCCTAACGAAATTGTACCTCAGGATAGACCTATATATTGTACCTTCATATCAGTACCTATCAACTAAGTGTCACAATGATAGAGGTGATATATTTGGGTTATTAATTGTGTAAGTGAATCTTGGATGCAGTATGTTACCCTGTAAATCATAGATCCAGCTAGACTATTAAGGTTCCATTGAGTACTTTTGTCGAAAGGATTAGATTCAAGTAGTCGAGATGTAAATGCCAAATTAGTATGTGTTAAGTCTTAAGTTTATCTTGGATTAAATTAATAAGTTGATGTGATGATTCTAGTAACTCCTACGAGGAGGATGAGTAATGTTTTGATGATGTATTATATGGTTATACCATAGTGACATTTTGGTGATATTCTTAGAACCCTGAACAAGGATTTGTTAGATCCTAAACTAATAGGATTATTCTGCATTTTGTTTTCCTAGATTAGGAAATTTAATCATACTTGTGATAAGAATTTTATAGGACCTGATTGTTATGGTTACCCCCTTACCGATGTTGAACCATCGATTTATCTTAAATATCATGCTAAGGAAAATTGAGAATCTTTGAGATTAGGAGTACTATGAAGTTATGTAATCAAATTATGTAGATTGAATTGAATTGAAATAATGAATGTATTCTATATGTTTGCAAGCTTGAATTTGGATTATGATCTATATGTGGGCATTGTACTTTATGTGACTTTGAGTACGTAGTAGAAATTATAACTTATGTGTATAAAATTATATGCAATTAAATTATGCACTATATGAAAGTGATTAGATGTATGCATTGAATCATGAATTATGAGAAAGCGATTGTAAGAATGCAATCGAATTCTATGTTGCAAATGAATATCATGTTAGACATCTTCGCTGCATTGATGTTATGAGTAATTGATGATTACCTTGTGATGATGTTAGATTATTAATGATCATGATTTCAATTGAATTACAAGATTAGTAGGCATTAGAGATGCAATTGAATTATGAAATTGAACTAAGCAATTGAATTTTGATTAAATTGAAGATGTTATATCTTATATGTTTACTCGTATTGGTTTTTCTTCCTTGAATTATTGATGCTGCATTGAGGAGTGTGCAGGTAAGAGAACCATGGAATTAATCAGAGAACCAAGGTTAAACATATGTGAATTGAGTAAGCCAAAGCTTAATCTGATATGGGATTAAAAGCCTCATTGTAATGTGAACTCCTTGTAAATGTGGATTTTTGCATGTGTGTTATTAGTTAATTTCTTGTTGTCATCCAGGACATGACCTTGGGTATGTAATGTGTAATCGTTAGTGTCATTTGACACTTGTTATGTGCTTGTTTTAATTCATCCTTGTTCTAGTCACTTCTAGAGGCCAATAAGGGGTTCTAAGGGTCATTTTTGGCATAATTTAAGTACCTTATGGATAGGGTTATGAGTTAAGAAGGTTTTGAGCATGTCCCTAATTCCCTAGTGACCTTGGTAACCTATTTTATGACCCATTTTCCCTCAACTTCGAAATTGGATAAGTCATGATCTTTACCCAATTCCACCTTTTCTTTCAATCATGCATTTATCATGAGGGGACAAGGGAAGACAACAAGGCCATAGATTCAAGTCTGCATTTATGGATGGTGGGTGGGTAGAGATTTGGAGGCCTTTTTAGAGGCCTTTAGGAGATTTAGTGGGTGTTCACCCACTCTCTACATTTGGAGACATTAGGGTTTGGATTGAGGAAGGATAGTGGATAAGCTCTTCTCAAATTTCCATTTCCATCACACTTGTGGAGGTTGGTTACTCTTCTCATGGAAGCCTTTCTACTTGCTCTTTAGATTAACTTATATTTTGCTTTCTCATGCATATGAATCTTGGTTCTTGTTGTGACAATGTGTTGTAATGGAGGGATTTTGGGTTTTGATTTCATGGTTTGATCTTGTTCTTTTTTCTTGATTGAGGGAGTTCTTGTTTATGGGTGTGAGGCATTACTCACCCTTTGGGAAGGGAAGAAGTGGCCTATGGGTGGAGGGGTTAGTTGGGCTCTCCATGAGGTGAGAGTCTCTTCTCTTGGAGAAGAGGGATAAGTCCATCATGTATGGGCACCATGGAAGCCATTGCATTCTTGTATTTTGAAGAGGATGTTAAGCAAAGTATGTGTATGAAGAGGCATTTGGATATGCATGAATATGTAGCCTTGAAGAGGCATTTGGATATGTAGCCTTGAAGAGGTATATGAATACTCATGGTGAGAAAATTTGTATGTAATGGCATTCTCCCCTTGGAAAAGCCCACCTCCACCCTCTCAATGAGCTTGTAAGACTCATTTGTGTAACCTTGGGAGGGAGTAATTTGTCATATGTGCATTTGTGTATATTGTTTGTGTGCATCTTGTTGATCTTGTTGCATACCCGTTTAGCCTTGGTTCTCCAAGCTCGGGGGTGGTCTCATAAGAGACCTAGGTTGGGTGGTGAGCACCCATGGTTCTCCATTTTTTTTATTTGCAAGTTTGGATGTCAAGACTCATGTGGATGATGCTTGAAAAAGTCCACTCTCTTGGTGTAGAATTATCCTATGATGTGGTATTGTTGATCCTTGTTGAAGATCATCTTCTTGTTGTATTTTCTAATGTTGTTTGTATGCCTTTGGCTATTGTGAAGTTGTAAGAGATTAGTAATGAAGATGAGTTTTGTTATTCCATCTTGAACTCTCATTGAGTATCTACACCAATTTGGATTAATTAGTTGTAAATGTGAATACTTCTTTATCACAAAGAATATGTATTTTAGTTGAGGAGATGACTATATTGAAAATGATGAATCATTTCTTCCATATCCAATGTATTCTACTTCTTGAGATAATGAAGTTATTCCTTCTTGTGAAATGAAAATCAAAGTTGATAGAATAGATAAAGGATATAGTTGAAATTACTCTCCTTTTTGCAATGAGTTCTCAATATTGATAGAATAGATATTGTATCAATTTCAATAAGATTTCATATTTTGGTTGAAGTAGGAATATTGCAGATTCATATATGATGATTTAAATGTCATGATCATTGAAAATAATCTCCATTTGATTCATATCACTCTTTTAGTTCTATAAATTGTAATGGAACAACTATGAGCAAATGATCATGTTAGTTTCTACGTGGAAATCTCATTCATTTGTCAATCAAACTATATTAATCCTTGTTGATACACTATCAATTTTAAGTCCATAGACTTTCTAATGCATTAAGGAAACTAATAAAATTATGATATTATATTACCCATCATTAGCAAGTTTACAAAAATATAGTGCACTATTAAAATAGCACTCTTCAGATTTTGGAGAGCAAAAACACTCTCTGGATTTTGTATGGGATAAAAATCCCATTCAAAATCCATGCCACAGTCATATTATATTATTAAATCTTGCCACCTCAATATGAAATAAACAAATAAAATATCATTGTATTATTTCCCCTTACCCTATTTATTACCTTTCCCTTTACATGGCGCATGTTTTGCATGTCATGTCTTGTTAATTTATTGAAACCTTCTTATTGGGCAGGGGAATGTACCTTAGCTGACTCCCCATCATGGGCGCACAGCATGGGGATACTCACTTTAGAATTGTTTATTCTATGTCTGCAATAAAATTAATGCATTGACCACTCTCCATAGAAGATTGGCGCATGTTTATGGTAGAGCAGTCTTGTTCATTTAATTAATGCTTGGTGGGGGCCAAGACTTATAAAGGTCTATTCAAATTTAATGCAGCCCCTTTTATCCTCCTTTATATGCACTACCTTTGGAGATTTTTACATCTCCCTAAAATGGCACAGGCTTTGGTTGTGTCCTTTCCCTTGGGCACGTGGATGGAGGGAGTAGGAAGGGAGACTTAGGTAGGGAGCTAGAAAGATAGGAAGTTAGAGTAGGATAGAGTAGGTTAGTAGGTTAGTTTTATTTAGTAGGATGTTTAGTTTAGTGGGTGAGTTAGTATTTTAGTTAAGTTAGATTAGGATGTTAGATTAATATGTCAATTGAAAATTAAGTCTTGTTAATGATTGTAGTTAGTTGGTATTTTTTTTAGAAATGTTTTTAATTAATGTAATGTTAATATCTATAAATGGTTATTATTTGACAATGTTTTAATAAGTTATTTTCGTTATGGTTTAAGGTACCATGTGCTAATGGTATAGCATGTTTATAATATTAATTGATATATTATAGTATATTAACTATTTAATAAATATATTAATTAATTAATATATTATAATTATTAATTAATTTCTTATATGTTATTTAATTATAATTTTTGAATATATATCATTAATTAATGTTTTTCTTTAAATTTATTGAATAGTTAACAAGTTCATTAATCAATTGTTATGTTGTAATTATTAATTGAATTGGTATATATTCATTTTGCAACGAATATTGGTGTAAATGATTATTAAATTTAATATTCAATATTTTCATTAACTGACAATCTAATTATAATAATCAAAATTGGACTTGATTTATATATATGGGAAATTGGTTAATCTATATGTATAATAATGTTATTAAATAAATCTTCTTTTACTCTTGGATAGTCTATAAGATTAATAGATTGACGATCGACAAAATTGATCATTAAGATGATTTACGAAATCTTCTTATATTGAAATTTCATTAGCATCCTATGGGAAAACAACATTGTTGAGGTTGATCACCTGAATCTTTTGTGACCTCATCGTTGACTCCTCTTACCCGCATCTTAAATGTGGAACTTTTAACCTTTTAAAAAAAAAAATTGTTGGTTGTGTTTTGACCCAAACTTTTGGGCATTACACTAACATTCAACACTATTCATTTGTAATATGTTTTGTTTTGAATTGAAATAGAATAAGTAAATTTGGAAATACTTGAAAATTAATTAGCTCAAGATACATACCTCATCATAAAATTGATTTAAAAATACCTATTTTATGAAGCCTATGCAAAGTTTCAGAAGATTCTGCAACCAGATCTAGGATCAGGAAGTCGAGACTGAGAAAACCCAAAAAAATTTTGTCTTTCCGACAGCAGGTAGTCTTTGACCCTCATAAAAGGTCAAAGCATACATTTTTATCCTGAAGGCTGATTCTAACTTTGTTCCCAAATCTTGACAGTTCAGCAAAAAGGGTACTCAGATCTGTCCTCTACTTCCCGAAACAATGACTCTAGATATCTGAAAAAGGGGGTTTTGGGGGTGGCTATATAGGGTTTTTCCTTAGTCAAACCCCCATTTTGGTGATCTCCACCCCACGAATAGATGATTGAAATGGAATGTGTGTGTATATGTATTCAAACTATAATGCCAAGATCTAATCCTCTAGATCAAAACCCCAACATGAATATGTATGAGACAATAATGCATAGATTTGAAGGAGATAGAAAAGCATACCAAGCCCCCAAGGCTAAAGTACTTTTACCAAAATCACAATCTGTAATTGTTACCCCATGATTGTATCTTTGAATGCTTGAAAGTTTATAATGGTGGATCAAGGAAGAAATGATCTCTCTTGCTCCAAGTATGTGTTCACAAAGATGCTTGATGTCAACAATGGCTTGATCTTCTATATTATCCTCTTGCAATCTTGCATCTTCACCATTCCTTGCTTGCTTGAATCTTCTTATTCATGAAATTGTCTCCTTGAGAACACTTGATCATGAAATTTCTTAGTGAAAATGAATGCAAATGAGAGTCTTTATATAGAGGTTTCAAGGTGAGGCTCCTAGAGCAATGTGAGGACCCATAATTCAAATTTCACCTTGAATTAAGGTCTAATCACAATAACCAACTAAGGAGGGAAAATAATTAAATGAATTTTGAATTAAAACCTTTTTGCACTCAGATCTAAGGGCCCAAAATTGATTTTAGGGCCCGTAAGGACCAAATTTGAGAAAGGGGCATAGATTCTAGAGGAGGTCAAAGATGACCTCATCCCTGACCTAGGTCAAGGACAAGCTTGACTCTAACCAAGGTTAGGGTCAAGCTCGACTCTAACCTAGGTCAAGGATGAGCTTGACTCTGACCTAGGTCAGGTTCAATCTTGACTCTGACCTAGGTCAGGCTCAACCTTGACTTTGACCCTGTGGGCCCATATCCAGCCAAAATCAGGAGAGGAGGTCCCGGGGATGCCCAGAGACCTAGAAATGATACCAGAATGGGACAGAATGCCAGGGATAGGCATAAAATCCTATGATGACTATGATGAAGGCAAGGAGGACCTATATTTAAGTCCTACCTAGAAAATAGAGCCATAAAAAAAAGGGAAATTAAGGAGAATCTTCAGGATCCTAACCCTAATTTCACCTAAAATGAAGAAGATAAGTGCAGAATGCATCCTAAATGCAAGTCTATCATGATAAATGTACTAAAAGAGGGTGCTAAACCTATCAAGATGGAAGTGCTTCCATTTTAAGATGATAAACCTTGAATGCTGCCCTTTCATAAATTACACTTTACCAAAGCATCATTAGCAATAAAAATCAGTAAGATATCAAGACAATTTAGGAACTTTTCTCGTGGGGCTGATTTTTAAAAGTTTAAAATTTGGGGTGTTGGAAACAAGCCAACACAGAGTCCAAAACATTAGGAAGTTTGACTTCCCAAAGGGAGTTAGCCTTTCATTTTTTTATCCTTTTGGAGGTCTGACACCCCCGAAATGCCAAAAGGCCGACCGACAGAATGCTGGTGTCACCCACTAGTGTTGCCTATATAAAGCACAAAGTGGTTTTTTTCAACTCACTTTTTGTTTCCTTGTCTTTCATCTTTAGAGGTTTTTTGTGCACCGCTTGCTACTAGTTTGTCACCTTGGTCTTGTTTTTTCATCATCATCCACCAACTTCCTTCAGGTTGGTGTTTCCCTTTTCCCCTCTCTGTTTCTTCAATTTTTGTTTTCTTTCGGTCGTAGGTTAGGGCTTCTTGCTTTCTTTTCAGCCTTTTTGGCCCATCACTTAGGATTAAGTGTGTGTTTCATCAGGCCTAGTTTGGCCAAGGGGTCGTGAGGTAGTCCCCTCTCATCCCCTTGGCAATTTTGTGGTCAAACTCACCATCGGACTTGTTTTCAAGTCTGACAGACCAAACCCTAGTTTTGGACCTTCGCGATGCAAAAATCTCAACTTTTGAGCCTCAAAAATTCCTAAGTGCCCCATTGGTTTTGGTGTTTTGGTGTTATCACACACTAAAATATCCAAGCATCTGAATCTCTGAAACTAGGACCCAAGTTTTCAACAAATGCCCAAGTGCCCATTTCGGCATTGTTGAACGCAGAAAATATTTCTGCTCCGACTGCCAAAACCTGCACAAGTTCAAGCACTGGCAAAACATCAATCTGAAGTGTTTCTTTTGACATTTTAGAGGTTTTTGACTTTGAAGATTTTACACCTCCGATTCGCTGAAAGACCAAAAGGGTGTAATTTAAGCGGTTTCAAACTTCAACCTTTTTTGGAGTTTTGACATTTCAAACGTTTTGGGGGTCTCAGACCCCCCGAAAGTTTGAAAGGCCAAACAGGTATTTTAGACCCTTTTTAAGCCTTAGTTTGTTAGAATTCTATATTTTTTTTAGATTTTCCTCTCTCATGTTACTGATTCATGTCTTGTCCTTTTTGTAGAGATGGTCGAGAAAGTTGTAGCATTGCCAACTATGAAATACCAGTTCAAAGGATACCACCCACCTTCAAAAGTGACCAACCTACATTCTGACATCATAGACACTGACATTGGCAATGTGAGCTAGAATGATTATTTTGTGAAGTGTGCCAAACTAGTGGGATGATCAAAAGATTGCACTTCATTGGTGCACTGCTCTTTGGTGAACGTAGTAGCTCACATGGTTTCTATATTGTCCTCCAATCTGATTAACAATCTAGCTAGCCACTATGTACCCGATGAATGGATGGGGAAGAATAGTGTGGCGGAAGTAGTCTTGGACCTGATGCTAGACAACATTTTGGATGTCTTTCACCTACCTAAAGGGGTCAACAAGTTCTTCAACTTTTATATCAATAAAGGAATGGAATTTTACAATAAGGATGTACAATGGGCTCACAACATAGTAAACAATGAATACCTCATGCAGTCCATGCCCATGAACAAGCTAGATAGAATTGACATGCGAAGGGGGTATATGCAAGAGGATATTTAAGCTGCAATCACAATGATCAACAAGGTGTATGGGTTTGCAAAATCTATTCAGTTGGAGCCTTGGATGATCTTGATCATCTAGAAGATAAGGGAAAGACAAGAAAAGTTTGACTGGCCCACCATCCTGAGTGATAATCTGGACAAGCAATTGATTAGAGTAAAAATTGATCCTCATTTCTACATGACATCCTATGTTGTGTATCTGCTAGCTACCAGGGTAGTACATCTAGGCCTAACCAAGATTGGAGTTATTGGGGATCCAAACATCTAGCCTTTCGTGATGTATCCTCAGTTGGTGAGGAAGGATTTCTACACACATAACAGTCCAAAATTTTGAATTGTCAATGATGCTTTTGTTTTTGCTATCATACGCTCCATTGAGGGAAATTATGCCAAAAGGATGTCTGCTGAAGCAACATCAAAATTAAAGGCCCTCAGGGTGTTCTACATACAATTTAGGATATTCACATACATTCAGGTGTCTAGGGGCACCCTGGCACCAAAGAAGCTACCCAGGTACCCTTGGGATAGAGTTGTCCTCTTGGAGATAGCAAGGTAGTTATCTGATGTATAGGAACACATAAAACATAAGAAGAAACACTAATCAGATTTCCCAATTTCTATAGGCCCCCATTGTGTTCCAGATATGAAGGTCTGCAAATCTCTGACCTAGGAATGAGATGAGTTCCCTTTGCAAACTTACAACTTGGTGAGACCCCACTTTGATCCTATCGATACATTCAACCATATAATGGGGAGGCATTACATTCATGAGCCACATATTGAAGATCATTGCGCAACTTTGTGGATGAATATGAGGTGAGAGTCCATGACTATTTTAGATGAGTTTGGAACTAGCATATACTTCTCTTTCATTGAAAATCCCTCAAGTGGTGAAAGATGTTGATTCGGATGACATCTTGGATTCCATCTACAATCAGGATAAGGTGTATACAAGGGCTATCCTAAACATAGAGGTGGACAGGGATGAGAATGGTGACATTAATTTTAGAGCTTGACACATTGTCAAAGTCATGAAATCATGGGTCACCTGTCCATTTCCCATGAAACCGGTGTGCATGAAATAGATCCTTGAATAGCCCTCTAAAGGAAAGAAGAAGAAGGGAGAAAAGGTATTTAAGCCACAATCCAAAGAGGTTTCTCCCTTGAAGCTGGAGATGGTGTATAGGCATGAGCACCCGATAGCATATGGCCCAACCACACATTCAAAGAAGGTAAAAACTAAGATGACTGGGAGCATAGCTCCTCTAGATGTGGCTTCTTCCACTGGTCATGATTCTCCAAGTGCGGCGAAGAGAACCAAGTTCAAGATTATAGGATCCAAGCCGACCGGAGTAATCAAAGGTAATGTGTATAAAAGAAAGAAAGGCTCAACACCTACACAAATGGACACCTTACTAGAGGATGATGAGGATGAATTGGATGATATTCCTCTTAGTAGAAGAAGCCACTTGATGGGATTCATGAAAAGAAGAGTTATGGAGGAGGATCAAGAAGATGCTAAGGGGGAAACTCAAGAAGAGCCCATAAACCTAAATGCCTTGGGTGATGATGAATTTGATATCAGGGACTTTGAAGGGCTTCATGGTTTTCAAGAATCTGAGCAACAAGATCCAATCCAAGGGGAGTTGGTAACTTTTGACTATTTTCCCATAGAATTTACTATTCCCCATATAAAGATAAGAGAGGAAGCTCTGTAAGGGTCACAAGAGCCTAATGCAGAAGAGATGGCTGAAGTGAAAAAGGAAGCCCTAGAGATAGAGAAGGGACCTTCTTTTGGTTTCACTTCTAAGGAAGACACAACTAAAAAATTCCCCTTGGTCTCACAAGTCCCCATTTTTCTACCTCCACCTCCGCCTATGCATCCAACTCCACCTCCACTTCCGCATCAAACACCACCTACCACTCCACTTCCCCCTCTAGTACAAGCCACTCCAATGCCTCAGCAACCTACACCATCTCATGTTCCCATGCCAACTTTGCCTACACCATAAATTCCTTCACCCACTCCCTTTGTCGCTCCCACTCCTCCAAAGGTCTAGACTAAAATAGTGCCACCAAGCTCTCAAGAGCTAGAGAAAGAAGCATAGATAATTGGTGAGGAGAAAGTGGAAGAAGAGCACGTGGGATCGAAATAGAAAACTGATCAAGGAGAATCACAAGTTGAGGAAGAGCCACAAGCAAAGGAGGAGAAACAAGTAGATGAAGAAGAACAAACAACTAATGAGCAACAAACAACTGATGAGGAAGAACAAACATAGGAGGAGGGTGAGCTGAATGCAATGGAGGAACAAGAAATAGATAAAGGAGAGGAAAGTTAGGGAGAAAAGGAGATAGAGCATCCAAAAAATTCATCCACTTTGGTAGCTCCATATGAGCCACCAAATTATTTTTCAAAGCCCACCTGGTTCACAAATGAGATACAGCCAAGAACTAGGATCTATACTGATGATGACAGTGACATGGTTGCACTAGGGAAAGCATTTCATCAAATGAAATCCATCACCCAAGCAAGGAATTTATCTTATGTGACACAAGATCAAGTGGGTAGATGGAAGGAACAAGTGGCCATTCCCACAATGGATGTCAGTACAATTGAAATCACTCCTGATGACTATGTGTTGGAGGAGGTAGACTTGGGAGAGCCAACCAGAGAGGGGAGAAAGACTTTGGCTACTCTCAGATTAAAACATGCCCTTAGGTTTATGGACAAGGATGAGGAAATAATAAAGGCTTTGGTAGAACAAAATGAAGCTATGGAGAGGTTCATTTTGAAGACAATGGGTCCCATTGACCCTGATAACCCTGAGGCCTCATTACAAGCAATTTAGGAGAAGAGGGGAGAAATTAATACAGATGTTCCACATTCTTTTGTATAGGCCTATGTGAATTAGAAGGAGGATTTCAAGAAATTTTATAAGCTATCCCTGAAGAAGATTCAGGAAATCACAATGGCGGTGACCATCTTTGAAAAGGTCCTCAAAAGATTGGATAAGCGAAGGGACAACAATTTACTTTTTGTGAAGGAGTTGCATAAGTTCTTTGAGGGCCTGGACCTAGATCTATACAATGAAGAGGATGGAAAAACCATGTATTCATTAAATGTCATCGTCAACAAGTACCTAGAGATATTTTGGGGAGTGAAGACTAAAGAGGACCTCCAACAAATTTTCTATCAGAAGGAGGAGATTCATAAAATGCTATCTCGGGAAAAAGAAATATAGACTTTTGCAAGAGAATTGATCACCTTTCGAGATAGGCAAAAAGAAATTCTTCAATGGGTCAAGATGCCCAATTTTGAAGAGGTACTAGAGATTGTGGATAGGTTCAGGAAAGCACATCCAGAATTGCTCCCCAGTCAGTGAGCATCTGGTCCAAGTTCAGTCAAAATTTTGTATAGGAAAATGCAGTTTTCATACTTAGCCATTTTTGCAGATTCTAATTTTTGGCATTTCAGCCCTAGAGAACTTTCAGCCTCTGAAAGTGTGAAGTCCAAAATTTTGTAAATGGAGGACTTAACACTTAGTCTTTTTTGGAACTTGGTTTTTTCGGACCAACTGTCAGGATTTGGGCATTTTTTATCACGTCTGAAGTTCAACTCCAGTTATCTTAGAGTTGATTTTCCAGTCAACTGGGCCTCTTTTTGGGGGTCATTCCTGCATGATTTTGGGATCTCTTCCAGTTGAGTCCACATGGAGAAGTCGCAACCAAGGATCAAGGGGGGAAACATGAAGATTATCAAGAGCATGCACGAGTTCTAGCTCCATTTTTGAGTTATTTAATGCATGATTTATTCAAATCTTTGTAATGCACAAGTTTTAATTCTATGATAGGGTAGTTCAGCTAAGTTTTAGTAGTTTCATTAATGCAATTTCTAGTTTATATTTACTTTCAAGTTTTAGTTGCAGCAAACCCTAGCTGTGAAAATAAGATCCTGGCTCTATAAATTGTAATAAAATGATGTAATGAGGGTTGATTTGATCATTAATACAATACATAAAATTGGCACTTCATTCATGGTGTGATGATTCTACTATCTATGCAAAATTTGTGAATGTGTTATTTTCTCATTCTTTGTTTCAAGGAGCCAATTAATTGTTTGATGATTTTAAGTCTGCGATTTCTTCATTTGGTGTTTGTTGGTATTGTACTGCTTTGTTGTGATGAATCTTTGAGAGGATTATTCTTTGGTTCTTAAAGATTAACTTGTCTCACATGTGCGCACATCTAGGGTGGCTTCATGATTTGATGAGTTTTTTCTTATCATATGTCTGTGTTTGTTTCGTTCTGCTGATGATTACATCTACATAGCTGAAGATTGTGACATGTTCTGATCTCTATTTTGTGGGTTTCCTCATCTTCTCAGTTATTAAATTCGCAAAGTGGTGTGGTATTGGTTTATTTCCATTAGATTTTCTCTCAGTAATTATTTTCAATTTCTTGTTACCCTACTACTTCTTACCCTCTTTGCAAATCATTTTAGTAGATTAATTAGATCAACATTGCTTTATTCTAAATCTGAAAATCCAAAAAAAAGATATTGTGGTTTCCTAAAGTTTGTTTTACAATTTTCCTTGAGAGAAGAACCAGCAAAGGCTTCCTTGTTAATAGATTTACATTTGTCTTCTATTGAGCTATCCAAGCGATTGAGACCCAACCAGAAGGAACCTTGAGATTGATCCCATCAATTGTCCAAGAGGGGAATTTTCTCATGTGAATTCCTAGTCATTCTCTTCATGTAAAAATGACGCTCAACAGAAGTGGTGCTAGAAGGAGGGCCCTCAAAAGGGACACCCCAAAATATTGGATCATTCTCTCCCAAAAGGTTTCAATGAGTCATTAGATCTTCACCAAACAAAGGGGAGTTCCTTGAATTTACCAAGTTTCGTAGACCCTACAGCAATAGAACTAAGTGCAGAGAGGATACTTTAGATCATCCAAATCTTCCTCCATTTCAAACCATTGTTGCCCCACCTACTGCTCCTCCACCACTAGCTCCAATTGCATTTTTTGCAAATGCTCAAAGCTCTCCATTGAACATACAAGGATAGCTCCATTAGCTGCCCAAGAATCCTAAGAAATTCTTCCCATGTTTCATCTATGGAGAATCCAGGACAGTGGAAGAACACGTTCACACATTCAAGGAATTATGCAATTGTAAGGACATTTCTCATCAAGATGTCATGTACTACCTTTTCCCCTACACACAGGGGGAATTTTCATATAATTGGTATCTCAACTTGCCGTGAGGATCCATCACTACATGGGTAGAATTTGAGTCAAAATTCCTTAATCAATTCAAGTTGTATGTGGATTTGGAAACACTTCATCACCAGTTCATCTCGGTGAGAAAAGACCTCAACGAATTAATTTCTATGTTCAATCATCATTTTCATAAGATGTACCAAAAACTTGAGGCACCATATACCGTACCATTTGGGGCTGCCATACAAGTGTACATGTGAGCCTTAGACCCATTAACATCCATATTTTTTAAAAGGCTGCCCCCAGGGGACATAGACACTCTAAAAAATGTATGTGATGAGGCTATCATGTTTACCCAATAAATGGACCTGTAAGTAGGTGGAATTTATGGTATTCCAGCAATATTAGGGAACACTGCTATGACTGGTTCATTCGTAGCAAATAATCAAGTTCTGATGCAATATGCCCCAAGGATCAACCCAGTGCTTGCTCCATATGCTATTGACCCACCACTTGCCATCACATACCTAGGGTATGATACGCATAAGGCTGCCTTGTGTGAACAAAAGGCTATTGTCCCAAATGAGCTGGACCATACTCTAGTGAATGAATTAGATGCCATGAAGAAGATGTTGTCCCATTTGATCAAAGAGATTAATCAAATAAAGCTCAACCCATCTCAAACCTAGGGGAACTACCAACATCAGACAGCTGCCCCAAATACCTACTCCCAAAATTAGAATTGTAATTTTTGCAATTACAACAATAACAACAACAACAATAATGGTGGAAGTTATGGGAACACTTCTCAAGACAAGCAGTTTAGACAACAACAAAAAAATAGAACATGGAACACATGTCCAAATAATGGTAGCATACCTATGGATAATGCCAATGCCTTCAACTCATCTGAGGTCAAATTTACCCAAAGTACCACCATGCATCAACTGGATTATCCATATAGAGGTGAATTCGATAACCAACAATCCCAAGATCCTAAAAGTTCCCAGACCCACTTTGGTGCCATGGTATTTGATTCATATGATCCAAATATGGTTGGAACTCCTATCGATAACACCGCCAAAGAATATTTTGTCTTCCCTTTCAATCAAGAAAGATAGCTAGAGTACTCCAAGGTCAACACTTTTTAGAACAATAATAGCAACACCTATAACCTAAGAAGTAGAAGGGAACCTCTGACTAATGGCATTCCCCCAAGAATGCAGCCCATTCTACCTAATCTTTGGGCCAGCAATTATCCTACACCCCCAAGAGGTCCTTGTGGCATTGTCGCTCCGACGATGCAACACCAACCTGCTCTGCTTAAAAATCCAGTTTGGAACAATGAAAAGTATAGTGTGGTGGAAGAATTGAAGAAAGTTTGAACCAACATGTCAATGTATGACATGCTATAGAGTTCTCCCACTCAAAGAGAGGCCCTCTTGAAATCACTAGATCATTCCAAATTGGCCTCATCTAGCAATAACACCAGAGGTACATCTAACGTGAATGCGGTAGAAGTGATGCTGAATATGTTCAAAGATAGGGTAGAAGTACCCCCATTCTTACTTAGTCTCAAGATCTTTGGGAGGAACTTGCATAATTACTTGATTGACTTAGGGGAATCATGCAATGTGATGCCATTGTCCATATGCCAAAAGTTGGGGATGAGCCCCCTAATCGACTAGCAGGGTGGTGATCCAACTTGAGAAAACATAGGTCAAAGTCATTGGAGTCTTGAAGGATACATGCATACAGCTGATGGTTAACCCCAAGATCCAAGATTGCATTGACATCCATGTGGTGGACATCCCAGAAACATATGGCATGCTGCTAAACAGAGAATGGACTTGATCTTTGAGAGGATGGTTCTCCACTGACTTTACTCAACTTTGGCTGCCATGGAAAGGGCTCAATAACCAAATCAAGATTGATGCAAAGCCTAAGATAAAACAAATGATAATGGATTATAATGCCCCAAATGAAGTCTTATTCTCACAAGCTAATCTAGGAGTGTATCACTTTGACAAAGCATTCGCATTCCATCTCAAAGAAGAAGAGAGCTCGGATGATAGCCCCGTGCAAGGGTTAGTAAGTACCTAGATTCTTGAGGAGATTGTCATAGAATGCATAGGTGGTATGATGAAAAATATGAGACATCTTGGCCAAGATGCTAACCCAAACATACTGATGTTACCTGGGTATTGTCATCTCCATCAAACAAACCACTTAGAGTTTACATGTCAGGACTGCCAAGAGGCAGTGGTCCAAGTAATAAGCCAGATGTCTGGTGCATCCAAGCTTACAAAGGATACAATGAAAAATTCAAGTAAGGATAGATCTCCCCTTTTTGAAGAATCCTAGGTTCCCATAGCTAAACATTTTATACAAGAGGAATGGAGCTCTTCTGATGATGGTTGTCTGCCCCCATGTCATGAAGTTTGGCATGATGCCAAGTAAAAACAAAAAATGAAATGGGTTCCCCTTTCCAAACAAGAATATTCAAATGAAGATAATTTGGAGGCCCTAAGTATAAAAGATCTATCACCACCTAAAGTCCCCATTGAATCCTAGGGTAATGCACATCTGCCAGAGGTGACTTCGAAAGCCCGAGTTCAAGCATCTTCCAATAAGAATCACCCTGTCTAGAAACTTAGGTTCGATGGCTCCAAGTGTAAACAAGGAGCAGCAGTCAAGATTGAATTGGTCAACCCTCATGGAGGTTCATATTATGCTACCTATCAACTACAATTCTACTGCACCAACAATGTTGTTGAGTATGAGGCTCTAGTTCGGGGTCTTCTCTTGGTGCATGAGAAGAAAGTGAAAGCATTAGTTGTGGAAGGTGACTCACAGTTAATAGTTCGGCAGATCTTGAGATATTATTCCTACATGGACAAGTTATTGGACTCCTATCACAATCATGTTTGGGATCTAATTGAATATTTTGAAGCCTTCAACATCTGGAGCATCCCAAGAAGAAATAATATAATTGTTGATGCCTTGGTGGTATCGGAAAGCTCCTTACAACCACTAGAAAAATCCAAATTGAAGAAATTCTCCATGGAACTAGTGGCTATACCAGTGGTCCTTGACAATATCAAAAACTTCTAAGTATTCCAATATTATCAACAGATACTAGAATTTATCATGAATGCAAGCATCTTTGACAAACAAAGCATTGATGAAGAAGAAGATGAAATAGAAGAGTCAGGTGACTTGGTGATCTTAAATTTAAAGACAAACTCCATCTTGAAAGGAATGGTAGCCCTAGAAATTATTTTGATAAAGATGAATATGCCCGGGAAAGAGGAAAAACACCAATAGTAAGAGGTGATGATTGTGAGCTTTACAACTTGGGTACACAGCTTGAACCTAGGGAAGTTCATATTGGTAAAGTGGGTACACCTGAAGAAAAAAATTAGATGATCAAGCTACTCACTAAGTACAAATACATCATAGCATGGAGCTATGAATATTTTAAAACCTACAATCCCAACGTTATTGTCCACAACATCCCCTTGAATCCAGATGCTAAACTCTTTCACCAAAGGCAAAGGCTAGTGAATCCTATGATTGAACCAGTGATCTAGAAGGAGGTACAAAATTTTCTCGATGCCAAGATCATTTTCCCTATTTGACATTCAACTTGGGTAGCCAAACTCATCCTAGTGAGAAAGAAAAAGTGGGGAGGTTCAGCTTTGTGTGGATTTGAGAAACTTGAACAGGTCCTCTCAAAAGGACAATTACCCATTGCCATCTATTGACAAAGTATTGCAGGTGGTTAATGGTTCCCAAATGATGTCTTTCCTAGATGGCTACTCTAGGTACAACCAAGTCATGGTAAAAGAAGAAGACCTCTAAAAATAGCCTTTAAAATGAAATAGGGAACATTTTCTTATCGTCATATGTCATTCAGTTTGATCAATAGGAGAGCTACTTTCCAATGGGCTATGAATGAGGCGTTTAAAGGCTTGGTCAAAAAATGCATTTTCATCTATATGGATGATCTTACGATCTTTTCCAAAAACTATATGGACCACATTGAAGATCTAATAAAGGTCCTAAAAAGGTTTCAACGTTACGGAATCTCACTAAATCCTAAGTGTGTCTTTGGGGTGACTCAAGGAAAGCTTCTCAGGCACATCATATCTAAGACAGGCATCTTAATTGACCTTGAAAGAGTTGAGGCTATTCTCAAATTGGTCCCTCAGAATAGTAGGAAGGAGTTGAAATCTTTCTTCGGGAAAATCAACTTCATGAGGAAATTCATCAGTGGCTTTGCAGAGATAGTGCATTTGTTAAATGATATGTTGAAGAAAGATGCTAAGATTGAATAGAGCACTCGGGCTAAAGAGGTCTTTGAAGAAATCAAGACATCCATTGCTACTACCCCAATTTTGGTCAGCCCTAATTATCTTCTACCATTCAAGGTTTATTCCTTTGCTTTAGAACATTCATGTGTAGGAATCCTCACATAGAAGAAAGAAGGAGAAGATGAACGGTCGATAGCTTTCATGAGATATCCTCTGAAAAAGTAGAACTCAAATAACCAAATTTGGCTAAACAATTTTTTTCCTTGGTTAAGGCCATCAAGAAATTTAGACACTACTATTGGAATTAGGAGAGATAGGTACTAACAGGGGAGGGGTGAATCAGTGCCTTCAAAAACTTTACTTGTAAAACCTTTCAGATCTAAAACTATAAACAGTGATAACCAGCCAATATAACTTGAATCTAATTGCATGAATCATATATCCACTTAACATAAGTAAGTAAACAACATGAAATCCATAACACAATCACATCACACAAGTATTTTGGTAATGCAAAAACCCTTGTTAGAAGGTAAAAACTGTAGTGGGGATGACACCCACAAATTCTTCACTACTGCAAATAGAAAAGGTTTGCCTGTTAGGGCTACAAGTTTTGATCACTTCTGGTGATCTCACCTTGTTAGGAGTGACGTGTTAGATCAGCTAGATCTACCTAGTTATAGGATTTTAACAACACTAATGAAGTGTGCACTCGATTAAGAGATTTACATAAGACTAATAAGTCTACTCTGTTAAGAGATTCTATCCAAAAACTCTATTACAATTGTTAGAAAGAAATAGGTATTTATCTGCTATTGACACTCAATTATCTGTTACAGATCTATAAGCTCTGATAAAATATCACCTTACTTGTGATGAATCTTTTCTCTGAACTACTCGATAGCCTCTGCTAATTCTACTCAAACTAAATTCTACTGTGCTCAGTCCTGTTTTGTTAACTGATAGACTTGAAGATAGGAAAAATGCTTCAAGTGCTCCATGATTCATATATCAGCTCACTCCAAAAATGATGTGAACACATAAATATATAGTGTTATATTTTTCCTCTTTAACACAATTAGGTTACACACTATAATCATAACCCTAATATCTATGGTGTACAATAATAACCTAGATCATCTATTACAAAAGATATACATTGTATTTAATGAATATCATTACATTAAATGTTCCTCGATCTTGGTAAAATGTTTTACAAATCATTGTAACCGTTTGCATAGAAGAATGTGTCATTCCTGATTACTATTCCATTTCTTGTGATCCTCGGTAAACACTGTGTAAATTGATCGGTGTATACTGCGATGCTCGGTGTTTACTGTCTATCAGTGTTAGTGTCTACTAGTACTTAGTAAACTATTTGTTGCTTGATGTATAGACTTTACCAACTAGTCTGTTCTGGTTTATGTTACCGATTAGCTCATTTTAAGTAACCGACCGATATCTTTACACACCTTTGGTACTAATGACAACCTTAGAAGGCTCAATAGAGATAACAATCTCCCCCTTTGGCATTACTATCAAAACTTTGAATGTATAAAGACAAAAAAAATTTCTATGTGACTTATATCTCCTTATATCTCCACCATATACATATACACATCAAAAAAATTTCTAAGTACTAAGTACTCCCCCTCGGTGCATGCTCCTAGTAATATAGTATACATAGCATCCATGTACATAATATTTGGCATAATAGTATCTGATAAATTGTTTTCCCCCTTTTTGATAGTAATGCCAAATACAAAATTGAGATAGTATACTCACAGCTTGTCAAAGATTGACTGATGGGTTTTCTTCAGTGACTCCAAGAGGTTTTCCCATTCTTCTTTCAAGTTGGTGAGAGAAATGTGCTCAAGACCGACTTGTGCATGCATGTCAAAGATGTTTTCTAACACTGAAATTTTTGGTGTTGCAACTAATAGCTCGGCTTTGACAATATGTGTTTCAAAAAAATTTAGGTACGGAATGAGTTCAGTTTGCAACTCAGTAACCTGATCTATGAGGTGCACTTCTTGGTTCTTCAAATCTTCTATCAACCACTGGAGTTCCTGAGCTCGGTGAATATTCTTTAGGAAAGCATGTGGCTCGGTGATAGCTACATTGGTACTCAACTGTATTTCTACTTCCAAACCTTTGATCTTTTCACTGACTTCAACAGTGAAGGTGTCTAGAGTACATAGCTTCAATAAGTATTGACAAATTGTCTGGGTGATGGATTTTTTTTTAGTAATAACCTTAGATAATTTGACCTTAAGTAATGCCACTTCTTGGCTAATTTTCTCAGCTAATTTGTGTTGTATTCTAGATTCTACCCTTTCTTCAATTCATTTATCTACATCGGTGTTCGGGGCATTGATCTTCTTAGCAAGTGTAGCAAGTTGATCTATAATAGGTGTATCCTCATCAATATGTATCTTAGGTACTACCTATTGGAGGATATCCCATACATCATTTAGTACTTCTTTTCATTTGTTCTCTTGCTTTAGATTCTCTTACATTTCCTTCCTTGAACATAACTCCCCATATTTACTCAAGTCCTCGGGTCACACTCAGGTATAATAATCACTTCATCTAGGGTGACCAGCCCTTTTCCTTTCTTCTTCTTCTTTTGTGCTAGGGGTGATTTCTTCTCAATGATAGCAATGGATCTATCTCTAGTCTTTAGAGTGTCCTTCCCTATTAGCACTTGTTCTTCCTTCTTCTACTCCTTGGTAGTAGTGGTCTCAGTTGTTGTAGTAGGAGTCTCAGTTGTGGTGTTCAGTGGAATCAACTCTGTTGCCTTTGGTTCTTGTGTGTCCTTTGCTTCATCTATTTCCTTTGGTTTTTTGGAAAGTGGCTCTATATGTGTAGGCTCATCTATCTCTACAAGTTTCTCTATGTGTTGATCCCCTATGGTATCTTTGTTTTTCTTGGGATCTGAGCTGTCGGGTTGTACTTGGGAAAGAATTTTTGCTACTTCGGCAAGTACAAGAAGTTCACCCAGTAGTGATGTAAATAGACTGTCAGTGTCTAGTGCTTCATCTTTTTTTGGTGCAATATTTACATCTTCATCATCTTGGTCATCAGGATCACCATGTGTGATGTCTACAATGAGTACAACATCATCAATTTTCTTCTTTAGTTGGATTTCAACTTTATCTGGTGCATCTTGTGAAACTTTTATTTCTTCCTTGTCCTCGGTTATATCAATTGCCTTGGTAACTGATATACCGGTACTCTTTGATTTCTTTCTTGGTCTTTCATCAATGTAAATACCTTTACCTTTAGAATTTTGTCTCTTCTTAGATAGGTTCAAAAATGCTTGTTGCTCAGCTTTTTCTTCAACTTTCAAAATTGATGTCCATATAGAATCAGTAGTGATATCCATATCTGCTACATTGTCATCCATGATCATTAAGGCTCTATTATTGATCATAAAGTTTTCTTGGTGTTTGATCAAGTATTCACTAACTTGTCCAAAGCTTAAGTATGCGGCTGCCCGAACTAGAGAGCATTCTCTCTTTCTCTTCTCGGTGTCTAATGCAACAACCCATTTCTCAATAATTATATCATCCAATTTCTTCAGGAAAACTCCATTGGAACTTTCTTAAATTTTATCATCATTTGGATGATAGCCTCTTTAATTTTAGTTTGATCTTCTTTTGACATTTTGTCCAATCTACTCCATGTTCAATTATGTCCTCAATGACTTCATCTATTGTTTTGGCCTTGCTACTAACCACTTTGAATTGATTTACATCATCCTCTATCTTTGTATCCTCTAGATCTTCCTTATTTCTTATGTATTTCCTCTTTTTCTTTGGTGCCTCAGCTACTACCTTGTTCTTTCTCTTAATGTATTTCTTTGTCAGTGTAGTTGCTCTTCTTTTTGTTACTTTTACTGCTTCTTCTTTCTTGGTAGGTGGTGCTGCAATTGATGAACGTGTCTTCATACCTTCATGTATAGGTGACTACTTTGTAGGAATTTCAGATGGAGGAACCTGTGTAGGATCTATTTATTTGTCAGACTCGATCTCCTCACTATCATATGGTTTGTCAGCTAACTATAGCTGACCTTCAGTTGCCTGTTCAACCGGTATCCCTTTAGATGTTTCAGACTTATCTCCATATTTAGCAGTGAGATCTTTCTTCATCTTCTTTACCTTTCTAGTTATTTTACCAATCTCAATATTAGTAGATATTCTAGATTTGGCTTCTTCATAAACTCTGAACCTAGTGGCTATGGGATCCTTTGGTACTACAAGCAGTGCATTAATAGATTTCAGTGCAAAATCATGGTCTATCTCATATCCCATTGGTGCCAACCATTTTATCCTAGGCTCAACTACTTTTATCAAGGTATAATCGATGTTGACCACAAAACATATGTCATCTTCAAATTTTTGAACTAATTCTCTCAAAATTCTACTTCTCTTTTGCATTTTAGTTTGAAATTCAGTGAAGTAAGCATTAAACTCTACATTCAACTTATCTCCTAACTTGTTCATCATTTCACCAATCTATTTTTTTATCAGTACATCTGGTATCCAATTTACTTTACTGGTGCCAGGCACATAATTTTGTAAATAGAGAAATATGCATGCAAGCAGAGATCTGTACTTACATGTGTTAGATTTATTTTTCCTTATGGTCTTCATATTCTCTTGGAGTTGATGTAATAGTACCCTGGCAAGATCAACTTGGTGACCTTTCACTACAATTTTGTGCACCATGTCTACTATGCTGCAGGGTACGTTGTTGAGTCTACTCGATTGAAATAGCTTATACCCGATCACATGCCCTGTAAATTTTACTGTTGGGTCCTTGATTGTTGAAATCTTCAATGTCTGACCATCCCATTGTGCTTCAGTGTATTTCTCAATATCTAGTCATGAAGAACTTCAGAAAGCCTTAGCTTTGTCAGTTGTAGGGAGCCCAGTAACCCTACTGATTATTTTCTTGTTCACCTTAATCAATTTATCCAGCCAGAACTTGTCATCATGAAGTCTGCTCAAAATGATTCTAATCCAATCTGATTTGAATGATTGCAGCAAGTGTGTAAAATACAATAAACCTAATTCATCAATCTTCTTCTAGTCTGATTTCATTTTTCCATCAGGGCCACAGAGTGGTTGATATGCTACAATAGTTTCAAAGTCCCCAACTTCTCCAATGCAATGAATATAAGACCTTATGTCTTCTGTCAATAAAACCTTTTTTGGTATGCTCAAAAATGCACCCATTATATCTGTCTGTGCTGTGACCTTAGGATGTGGCTTAAACTTTGGTTTGATGAAATTTTCCCTAATGATTAGATTAACTTCCTCTTCAACACTTTGAGTTTTTCTTGCAGATGATGTCGATGCCATAAATTAATTCTAGGGTTTCAGCAACCAACAGGATAGGAAGTGTTTGATTGCAAATGAACTTACTTGGTTTCATGAAGAGTGATGTTGGTTCAATCTAACGTAGCCTTGAATCCTTGAGAAAATATTTTAGCTTGAACTCTGCTCTTTGAATTCTCCACTCTTCAAAATTGCATTATAGAAATGAACTTTGTTCCCATGTATTTATAGACTTTTGATGTTCCCACTCAAACTTTTATGTAATAAATGCTCCATCTAACTTTTGGTAGGAAATATCTATCAGCTCAGTGACTACTAAAACTTTCATTTTCTCGATTAACATAGGTTTTCTTCATCGGTTGATACATATGCTTGGTTAACCTTAGATAGTGATTACCGACAGGTAACCAACTCTCGGTCTCTCTTTTACTGACTATATAAAATTGTTAGCTCATGACAACTAAACCATAGTGCATATTTATTCATGCTGATTTGGTATAAGAACATTATGCATAAGGAACTATATGTAAAATGTGATCTTTTGAAATATGAGTCCCATACATACCTATTTCACTTTAAGTGGAGTTACCGATGTCACCCAATCTAGTGGATGAGGTTTCACCGACAACATTACTTGACTCAACATTCTCTTTAGATGCCTTCTTCCCAATAATGTTCCTTAACTTTTTGATATCAGAAATAGTATATCCACTTTCAAATATATGGTTTTCATCTGGTGCTCGGTCTCTACAGTTCTTTCTTAAATGACAAACCTTATGGAAGTGCATACAAGCCATCCCAGAGTTTGTCCAGTTTCTTGATTGTCCAATCCAACTCTTTCTATAATAGTTTTCTGCAATGTTTCCATATCTACCACATACAACATAGTTAGTCCATGTATTATAATCACAAACATAAGAGTTACCTTGTCTCTTTAGTTGATATGGCCTGCGTTGTGGTTTCTCCTTAGGTGTCCAGACTTGCTTCATTTTTGTCTTGCAATCTCGTGCAATGTGTCCATGCTTGTTACAAATATAGCATATTTTCTCCATAGTAGTATTATTAGCAAGATCATTTTGCTTAGCTCTACACTCATAAGAAAGATGTCCAAACTTTCCACAGTAGTAACAATATCCATTAAACTTAGGAGTGACAGGAGGTTTACCTTGTGCTTTGCTTCTGCACACATTAGATGTATGTCCCGATTTGCCACAATGATAACATGCCAACACTTTGGATTTATGATTTTGATTGATGTTAACTTGTTCAGCTTGTTGTGATGTTTCTCCTTCACCGGTGTAGCCTATACTGGCTTTGCTCCCAAATATTTTGTGATTAGTTAAGAAGTCATCAATCTTCTAGGAGGTGTCCTCAGCAAGTTTCTTCATTTCATTTTGTTGCTGTTGATTTTTCACTTCATTTATTAGCTTCTCATTTTCTTCTCTGAGTCTTGCAACATCTTCTAGTTTTCTTGACAATTCTGCATTCACTCGGTTTACCTCTTGATTCACAGTCATCACTTGATTAGTTACTTTGAAATGTCAGTCAGTGAGTCTTTGTATCTCACTTTCTTTAGTTTGAAGTTGTTCATTCATCTGTCTTCAATCATCGATTGCTAGATTTCTTTCTTGCTCGGCTTGATTTTCTTTGTTCATTATTTCTATCATTCTCACCATCTGAGATTCTTGACCGATTTGTAGTGCTTTCATTTGATCAGTTAAATATTGATTATTTTTAGATAGATCAGTGATTATGCTTTCAGATCCATCAAAGTTACTTCTAGAACTAGATCCAACATGTTTGAATATATCATCAATAGGTTCTTCATGGTAACCGATCTCATTTTGTAGTCTAGCTAGGTTCTTCCTTTCATCCAGTAATTTCTTCAGTCCTTCCTTGGCTTGCTTATGTTGTTCCACAAACATTTGCATTTGTATCTTCTGATTCTCAATAGTCTTTTCATGCTTTTATCTCAATAGTCTTGTTCTATTTTGCCACTTTAACACAATTAGGTTACACACTATAATCATAACCCTAAGATCTACGGTGTATAATAATAACCTAGATCATCTATTACAAAAGATATACATTGTATTTAATGAATATCATTACATTAAATGTTCCTCGATCTTGGTAAAATGTTTTACAAACCATTGTAATCATTTGCATAGAAGAATGTGCCATTCCTGATTACTATGTCATTTCCTATGATCCTCGGTAAACACTATGTAAACTGATCGGTGTATACTGTGATGCTTGATGTTTATTGTCTGTCAGTGTCGGTGTCTGCTGGTACTCGGTAAACTATCTGCTACTCAGTGTATAGACTTTACCGACTAGTCTATTTTGCTTTATGTTATCGATTAGCTCATTGTAATTAATTGACCGATATCTTTACACACCTTTGGTACTAATGACAACCTTAGAAGGCTCAATAGAGATAACAACTACATCCTTCAGAGTAAGCTCATTGCCATTGTTCCAGATCCTGCAGTCAAGTCCTTGTTGATGTAGAATGAGCTAGGAGAAAGGAGAGGAAAGTGGATGGCTATACTTCAAGAGTTTGACATCGAGATCCAACCAATGAAATTAGTGAGAGTTCAAGATCTTACTAGGATGATAGCAGAAATAGAACATAGTTTGGTTTGCTAGGTGTACACCAATGAAGGAGTGGCCATTGACGTATGGTATCAAGACATAGTCTACTATTTGTTACAAAATTATTGCCCAGATGGATTGAATGGTTCCCAAAGGAGAGAAATAAAGAATAAGAGCAATTCATACATGTTGAAAAATGGGCAGCTCTACAAGTGCAACTACGATGGCCTTTATCTACATTGTTTGGATAGGACTGAAGCTGAGTAGGTTCTCACAAAATTTTATGATAAGTATGGTACTAGGCACAGATCAACAGAAGCCACATCCCATCAAATAATGAGATTCATCTATTACTAGCCAACTTTGTTCAAAGAAACTCATGAGAAGATATGCTCTTGTCATGTTTGCCAAATCAACGCCATCCGAGAGAAACATCTGGCGATGCCCCTACAACTAGTATACAAAGTACATCCATTTGCCCATTAGGGGATGGACTTCATGGGAATGATCAATCCTCTATCCTTTGTAGGCCACTGATACATCCTAACTACAACCGATTACTGCACGTGCTGGACAAAGGCACAGGTTATGAAGAATTGTACTAATGAGGTGATAACCAAATTCCTAGAAGAGTTCATCATCACAAGGTTTGGCATGCCATTCTTCTTGGTATGTGATAATGCCCCCTACTTTTCATCTACAAGTCTCATTCAATGGGCCTTTGAGAACTAGGTAATTCTAAAATTATCATCCAATTACTACCTGCAAGGGAACGGAGTTGCTAAGTCAACCAATGAAAACTTAACAACGATAATCAAATATATTTTGGATGACAATCCTAGAGATTGGCATAGTTAGTTGAAATATGCCCTATGGATGGATTGTGTAAGAATCAAGAATGCCTTAGGGACCTCTCCCTACTAGCTGGTCTACGGTCTGCAACCTATTTTTCCAATGAACCTGAAAATACCAATTTTGAGATTCATGGATCAATACATCAAGGGTGAGGATCAAGTGTAGATTCATCTCATGAACTTACTAGACCTTGAGGAGAAAAGAACTATGGCTTTGGAACATGTAGCCAAACACCAAGCTATTTTCAAGCATTGGTTTGACAAAAGAGCAGTCATAAAAGCCTTTAGAATCTCTAATTTAGTTCTAATGTGGGACAAAGCAAAAGAAAAACCAGGCAGCCACACCAAATTCCAACATTTTTCGATAGGCCCTTTCTAGATCATAGAGATCCTGGAAGAAAATACTTTCTAGATTAGTTCTCTTGATGGGGAATTGGTCCCATTTCCATTTAATGACCAGTTTCTGAAGCACTATTTTGGGTCTTGACTGGCCCCTTGTGTAATGTTGTATATTCTTGTACTTTAGGGTCTTTTCTTTTTGTGTTCTTGGTGTCTTGTCCTTTCCATCTTTTTGTTGGGTCTTTGTTTGCAGGGGGTGGAGGCTTTTTGAGATTAGTGATATGCATTAGGTAGCCCAAGAAAGAGATAAGGGTTTCCCTTTGTCAAACTCTTTGATGTGGTTTTGTCCTGCAGTGAGCCAGATACAACAATTAGAAGTAAGACATTTTATTTTCTGATTTCTCAAAAGGATTCATCAGAAATGACCATCCTCAACACTAACACACATTTAGAAAGAGGATCCTGAGTCACAAGCCTCTCATGATAGAATTCTAGTTAGAGTTAGGAAATGCCCATGGTCACGAAGGAAGTCGGGAGTCATAACCTTATCCTAACTGGAATATAGACTAAAAGAAAAGAGCAAGAAAGAAAAGGGGATGAATGAATAAAGATGAGATTAACATTAAAATGCTCAAAGCCAGGGTAGCATAGTCTAAGTGCTGCCCAAATTTCAAAAAAAATATAAAAGGAGAAAAGAAATTATATCTAACAAAGCCACGGGGAATATCAAAATAGTAGATGTTGAATGAAATCAAAAGAAAATTGTCCAAAACAAGATGGTTCAAAAGAATCATTTTTAAAACTGATGAGAATCAAGTCTAAGAGCCCTCCAAAGAAGTTTGAAACTTCTATCAAAGCTCATCTACAATAAGGGCAGGGTGATTTTAGCAACCTCTACCAGGGCTATGAAGGCCTGCCTAATAGTAGAGCAAGGTTAAATTGACTTCTGGCTAACTTTGGATTGGTGGGCAGTGATCTGGCAATGATTGGTTGATGATCAATGAAGACTTATGAAAAAATATTCCAGGGAAATTTGAACACTCATGATCACACACTGAATGCAGATGTTATGCTATTCTTGATTGTGATGATACTAAGAAAATTGCTTAGACTGAAGATCTTGTGTTTGGCTCACTGTAAGATAGGATTATACGAGGTAGAATGGCTATGGGAAACTCAATTTTTTTTGCCTTCTTTTGTTGGGGCTATTTTTTGTGGTCCCACAACCACGATCCCCTTTTTTGCCTCTTGGCTCTAGGGGCCCCCCCTTTCTTTTTAGCTTGTCCCTAGGTTTGCTTGTCTATCCTGTCTTCCTATTGTCTGTTTCTAGTCACTTTCCTTCTTTTTTGGTCTTGTCGCACTTTCTCACTTTAGGATGACCAAAAGTGTGAGAGGTCCGAAGTTGTGAAAGTAGGAAGCAACACTTAATCTTCTTAGCCTTAGGCATTTCCAGACCTATGGGGTTTTTAGACTTTCAAAGTTTGAAACATCGGGAGGTCTGACTCCCCAAAGGGAGTTGACCTTTCAGCATTTTGACCTTTCGAAGGTCTGACACCCCTGAAAGGCTGAAAGTTCAACCTATGAAATGCTTGCGTCACTCGACGGTGTTTCCTATATAAGGTGCAAAGTGGATTTTTCAACTCACTTTTCACTTCCTCATCTTTCATCTTCAGAGGTTTTTTGCACACCACTTACTGCTAGTTTGTCACCTTGGTCTTGTTTTTTCATCATCGTTCATCAACTTCCTTCAAGTTAGTGTTTCCATTTTCCCCTCTTTGTTTCTTCAATTTTTGTTTGCTTTCGGTCGTAGGTTAGTGCTTCTTTCTTTCTTTTCATCCATTTTGGCCCATTGCTTAGGGTTAAGTGTGTGTTTCATTGGGCCTACTTTGGCCAAGGGGGTCGTGAGGTAGTCCCCTCTCATCCCCCTGGTGAGTTTTTGGTAAAACTCACTGTCATACTCATTTTCAAGTCTGACAGACCAAACCCTAGTTTCAGACCTTCCCAGTCTGAAACTCTCAGCTTTCAAACCTCAAAATTTCCTAAGTGCCCCATTGGTTTTAGCATTTCTCTATTGTCGCACACCAAAACATGCAAGCATCAAAATCACCAAAACTAGGAATGGAGTTTTCAACAAACACCCAAGTGCCTGTTTCAACGTTGTCACATGCCAAAAATATTTGTGCTCTAACTCGCCAAAACCTGCACAAGTTCAAGCACTGGCAAAATAGAAAGTTGAAGCATTTCTTTCGGTGTTTTAGAGGTTTTAGCCTTTGAAGATTTCACACCTCTGATTCTCCAAAAGACCAAACGGGTGTAATTTAAGTGGTTTCAAACTTCAGCCTTTTTCATAGTTTTGACGTTTCACACCTTTCGGGGGTCTCATACCCCTGAAAGTCTGAAAGGCCAAAAAGGTCTTTTAGACCCTTTTTTAGCCTTAGTTTGTCAAAATTCTATGTTTTTCTGAGATTTTCCTCTCTTCTATTACTGATTCATGTCTTGTCCTTTTTGCAGAGATGGCCAAGAAAGTTGTAGTATCACCAGCTATGAAATACCAGTTCAAAGGATACCATTCACCTTCAAAAGTGACCAACCTGCATTCTGACATCATAGACACTGACATTGGTAGTGTGAGCTTGAATGATTATTTGGAAAAGTGTGCCCAACTAGTGGGATGGTCAGAAGATTGCACTTCATTGGTGCATTGCTCTTTGGTGAATGCAACAGCTCACTCAATTTCCATATTGTCCTCCAATCTGATTAACACTCTAGCCAACCACTATGTACCTAATGAACAGATGGTGAAGAACATTGTGGGGGAAGTAGTCCTAGACCTGAGGCTGGACAACATTGATGATGTCTTCCACCTACTTAAAGGGGTCAAAAATTTCTTCAACTTTCATATCAATAAAGGAATGGAATTTTACAATAAGGATGTACAACAAGCTCACACCATAGTAAAAAATGAATACCTCATGCAGTCCATGCCCAAGAACAAGTTGGATATAATTGAAATGTGAAGGGGGTATATGCAAGAGTATATTAAAGCTACAATCACAATGATCAATGGGGTGTAGGGGTTTTCACAATCTATTCAGTTGGAGCCTTGGATGATCCTGCTCATCCAGAAGATAAGGGAAAGACAGGAAAGGTTTGAATGGGCCACCATCATGTGCGACAATCTGGAGGAGAAGTTGATCAGAGTAAAAAGTGATCCCCATTTCTACATGACATCCTATGTTGTGTATCTGCTAGCTGCCAAGGTAGTATATCCAGACCTCAACAAGATTGGAGTTATGGGTGATCTGAACACCTGGCCTTTCATGATGTATCCTTAGTTAGTGAGGAAGGATTTCTACATGCATAACAGTCCAAACTTCTAAATTTTTAATGATGCTTTCATTTTTGCTATCATACACACTATTGAGGGAGATTATGCCAAAAGGATGTTCGCTGAAGCAATAGAAAAAGTAAAGGCCCTCGGGGTGTTCTACATATAATTTAGGACATTCACATACATTCAGGTGTCCGGAGGCACCCTGGCACTGAAGAAGCTACCTAGGTACCCTTCAGATAGAGTTGTCATCCTGGAGATAGCAAGGCACCTATCTGATGCATATGAACACATAAAAGATAAGAAGAAACACTGTTGGGATTTCCCAATTTCTATAGTCCCCCATTGTGTTTGAGATATGAAGGTCTGCAAATCTCTGACCTAGGAATGGGATGAGTTCCCTTTGCAAACTTACAACTTGGTGAGACCCCACTTTAATCCTATTGGTACATTTAGCCATATAATGGGGAGGCATTATATTCATGAGCCACATATTGAAGATCATTGGGTAAACTATGTGGATGATTATGAGGTGAGATTCTGTGACTATTACCAAATGAGTTTGGAACTAGCGCAAACTTCTCTTTCATTGAAAATCACTCAAGTGGTGAAAGATGCTAATTCAGATTACTTCTTGGATTCCATCTATAATAAGGATAAGGTGTATACAAGGGCTATCCTAAACGTAGAGGTGGATAGGGATGAGAGTGATGACATTAATTTTAGAGCTTGAAACATTGTCAAAGTCACAAAATCATGGGTCACCCATCCATTCCCCATGAAATCGGTGCCCATGAAACAACTCCCAGAACAACCCTCTAAAGGAAATAATAAGAAGGGAGAAAAGGTATTTAAGCCATAATTCAAAGAGGTTGCTCCCTTAAAGTCAGAGATGGTGTATAGGCATGAGCACCTGACAGCATATGGTCTGGCCACACATTCGAAGAAGGTAAAAACTAAGATGACTAGGAGCATAGCTCCTCTAGATGGGACTTATTCTAGTGGTCATGATTCTCCAAGTGTGGTGAAGAGAACCAAGTTCAAGATTATAGGACCCAAGCTGACCAGAGTAATCAAGGGTAATGTGTATAAAAGAAAGAGAGGATCAATGCCTACAAAAATTTACACCTTGTTGGAGGATGATGAGGATTAATTGGATTATATTCCTCTTAGTAGAAGAACCCGCTCGACGGGATTCATGAAAAGAAGGAGACTTATGAAGGAGGATCAAGAAGATGCTCAGGGGGCAACTCAAGAAGAGCCCATAAACCTAGATTCCTTGGTTGATGATGAATTTGATATCAGGGACTTTGAAGGGCTTTATGTTTTTCAAGAATCTGAGCAACAAGATCCATTCCAAGGGGAGTCGGTAACTTTTGACTCTTTTCCCACACAATTTACTATTCCCCATAGCAAGATAAGAGAGGAAGCTCTGCAAGGGTCATAAGAGCCTAATGCAAAAGAGATGGCTGAAGCAAAAAAGGAATCCCTAGAGACAAAGAAGGACCCTTCATTTGGTGTCATTTCTGAGGAAGATACAACTAAACAAGTCCCTTTGGTCTCACAAGTCCCCATTTTTCCACCTACACATCCAACTCCACCTCCACTTCTACATCAAACACCACCTACCACTCCACTTTCCCCTCCAATACAAACCACTCCGCTACCTCAGCAACCTAGACCATCTCATGTTCCCATGTAACCTTGGCCTCCACCTCAAATGCCTTCACCCACTCCTCCAAAGGTCTAGACTGAAACAGTGCCGCCAAGCTCTCTAGAGCTAGAGAAAGAGGTAGAGATAAGTGGTGAGGTGAAAGTGGAAGAAAAGCATGTGGGATCAGAACAAAAAACTAATCAAGGAGAATCATAGGTTGAGGAAGAGCTACAAGAAGAGGAGGATAAACAAGTGGATGAAGAAGAACAAAAAATAGATGAGCAGTAAACAACTAATGAGGAAGAACAAACACAGGAGGAGGGTGAGCTGAATATAATGGAGGAACAAGAAATAGATAAAGGAGAGGAAAGTCAGGGAGAAATGGAGATAGAGCATCAAACAAATTCCTCCACTTTGACAACTCCATATCCATCACCTGTAAAAGGACTTTACCTTATGTGACACATAATCAAGTGGGTAGATGGAAGGCACAAGTCATCATTCCCACAATGGATTTCAGTATAGCTGAAATCCCTCTTGATGACTATGTGTTGGAGGAGGTAGACTTGGAAGAGCCAACTAGAGAGGGGAGAAATAATTTGGCTACTCTTAGATTAAAAAATACCCTTGGGTTTATGGACAAGGATGAGGAAAGAATAAAGGATTTGGTAGAAAAAAATGAAGCCATGAAGAGGTTCATTTTGAAGACAGCAGGTCCCATTGACCCTGATAACGTCGAGGCCTCATTACAAGCAATTTTGAAGAAGAGGGGAGAAATCAATACAGATGTTCCACATTCTTTTGTCTAGGCCTGTGTTGATTGGAAGGAGGATTTTGAGGAATTTGCTAAGCTATCCCTAAAGAAGATTTTGAGGCCTCTTAAGAGCATTCTTGTAGGAATAACCTCCCTAGTAGAGATCATGAGCGAAGAAAATGGTTTGGAGGAGACAATCCTTATCTGGAAAAGGGTGCTTGATGAGTTAACAAGAATAAGGAAGAAATGCTTCTAGGTTTTGGTAAAATTGGATGAAGGCTTGAAATTGGATAATTTTGAGCAATGGATTCAGGAAATCTCAATGGTGGTGACCTTCTTTGAAAAGGTCCTGAAAAGAGTGGATAAGCGAAGGGACAATAGTGTACTTTTTGTGAAGGAGTTGTATAAGTTCTTTGAGGGCTTGGATGTGGATCTATATGATGAAGAGGACAAAAAAACCATGTATTCAGTAAATGTCATTGTTAACCAGTACCTAGAGATATTCTGGAGAGTGAAGACTAAAGAGGACCTCCAACAAATGTTTTATCAGAAGGAGGAGATTCAGAAAATGCTACCTTGAGAAGAAGAAATACTGACTTTTGAAAGAGAATTGATCGCCTTCCGAGATAGGCAATAAGAAATTCTTCAAGGGGTCAAGATGCCCAACTTTGAAGAGGTACTGGAGATTGTAGATAGGTTCACAAAAGCACATCCAAAACTACTCCCTAGTCAGTGATCATCTGGTCCAAGTTCAGTAAAAATTTTGTATAGGAAAATGTAGTTTTCATACTTAGCCATTTTTGCAGAGCCTAATTTTCAGCATTTCAGCCCTAGAGAACTTTTGGCCTCTGAAAGTCCAAAGTCCAAAATTTTGGAGATGGAGGACTTAACACTTAGTCTTTTTTGGAACTTGGTTTTTTTGGACCAACAGTCAGGATTTGGGCATTTTTTCTTGCATCTGAAGTTCAACTCCAGTTATCTCAAAGTTGATTTTCCAATCAACTAGGCTTCTTTTTGGGGGTCATTCTTGCATGATTTTGGGATCTCTTCCAGTTGAGTCCACGTGGATAAGTTGCAACCAAGGATCAAGTGTAGAAACATGAAGATTATCAAGAGCATGCACAAGTTCCAACACCATTTTTGAGTTATTTAATGCATGATTTATTCAAAGCTTTGTAATGCATGAGGTTTAATTCTATACTGGGGTAGTTTAGCTAAGTTTTAGAAGTAGTTTCATTAATACAATCTCTAGTTTAGATTTACTTTCAAATTTTAGTTGCAATAAAACCCTAGCTACAAAAATAAGAGCATGGCTCTATAAATTGTAATAAAATGATGTAATCAGGGTCGATTTGATCATTAAAACAATACATACAATTGGTGCTTCATTCATGGTGTGATGCTTCTGCTATTTATGAAAAATTTGTGAATGTGTGATTTTCTCATTCTTTGTTTCAAAGAGCTAATTGATTGTTTGATGATTTTAAGTCTGTGATTTCTTAGCTCGATGTTTGCTAGTATTGTATTGCTTTGTTGTGATGAATCTCTGAGAGGATTATTCTTTGGTGCTTAAAGATTAACTTGTCTCACATGTGCACACATTTGGGGTGGCTTTGTGATTTGATGATTTTTGGCTTATCATACATTTGTGTTTATTTCATTCCACTAATGATTGCATCTACATAGCTGAAGATTGTGACATGTTCTAATCTTTGATTTATGGGTTTCCTCATCTTCTCGATTATTTAATTCACACAAAATGGTGTGGTATTGGTTTATGTCCATTAGATTTCCTCTTAGTAATTCTTTTCAATTTCTTGTTACCCTACTACTTCTTACCCTCTTTGCAAATTATTTTAGTAGATTAATTAGATCAACATTGCTTTATTCTAAATCTAAAAATCCAAAAAAGAGATATTGTGGTTTCCTAAAGTTTGTTTTACAGTTTTCCTTGAGAGAAGAACCAACAAAGGCCTCCTTGTTAAAAAATTCACATTTTTCTTCCTTTTAGCTATCCAAGTGGTTGAGATCTAGCCAGAAGGAACCTTGAGATTGATCCCATCAATTTTCCAAGAGTGGAATTTTCTCACATAAAGTCCTAGTCATTGTCTTCATGTAAAAATGATGCTCAACAGAAGTGGCGCTAGAAGGAGGGCCCTCAAAAGGGACACCCCATAATATTGGATCATTCTCTCCTAAAAGGTTTCAACGAGTCCTTAGATCTTCACCAAACAAAGGGGAGTTCCTTGAACTTATAGAGTTTTGCAAACCTCGCAACAGCATAAAAAAGCATGGAGAGGATACTTTGGATCATCTGAATCTTCCTCCATTTCTAACCATTTCTGCCCCACCTACTGCTCCTCCACCACCAGCTCCAATAGAATTTTTTGAAAATGCTCAAAGCTCTCCATTGAACATACAAGGAAAGATCCATCAGTTGCCCAAGAATCCTGAGAAATTTTGCCCATGTTTCATCTATGGAGAATCTAGGACAGCGGAAGAACATGTTCATGCATTCAAGGAATTATGCAATCGTAAGGAGATTTCTCATCAAGTCATCATGTGCCGCCTTTTCCCCTACACACAGGGGGAATTTTCATATAATTGGTATCTCAACTTTTCATGAGGATCCTATTGGAAATTTGGCTAATTTGGATGCATAGATGTTGTCATTATGGCAACATATGATCTCTATTAAGAGTGCAGAATCTGGAATACAAGTATGGCAAGTTGAAGGAAGAAATTGTCTAAGTATGGATACAGTGATCCTAACAGAGCACCCGATGAAGATTTAGTTGGTGACATCCACTGGAGCAATATTTTTGTTTGTGCAATTAACTAAAGCTTCTATAGAGTATGAGGATACCCCATCTCAGTGCGCATAAAGTTTGGAGTAGTATGGACAAAGTTATTCAAAGTTTACCAAAGATAGTTTTTGCAAACAGAACAGTTTTGGAGACAGTATTAGCGAAAGAGTTAAGGGATTATTTTTGCTTGTCAAAATAATGACTTAACATTATGAAGGGACAACATCCTAGATTTTTACTCTTGGATAAAGATTTTGGTAGCTGACCATGTAAAGTTATTAGCTCTAATAACTCATATATTAGGCATACTTGAAATGTAATGAAAGAGATATGTGATATGTAAAAAGAAAGAAAAGATAACTTGTGATAGTTGTATATTGTGATAGCAACAAAGGCTATTGATGTGAAGTTGTAAGTAGTACCATATTATAGTCAAAGACATTTTGTATTACCTGTTTGGGTAGTGAGCTCAGCTGGTGATCAGGTTTTGTAATCTAACTCCTAACAGGGTTAAGACTTCTAACAAGGCCTAAAGTCCTTTAACCAGGACAAATATACAATATATTGTAAATTGACTCCTAACAGGGTCTAATATCCCTAACATGATACTTTTGATTAGTGATCTTTGTGGGTACCATCCCCACTGGGGTTTTCCCTTGGCTAGGGTTTCCTTGAGAACATATCATGTGTTATGAGTTCTTTCTATTTACTGCTATGTTTGATAATCTTTGTATGCACTAAAGTAATCTGTTATATCCATAAGTGGGCAAAAGAAAAATTTTGTGAAATACTGATTCACCCCCCCCCCCCCCCCCCCCTCTTAGTATTTCCTATTTCTAACAATTGGTATTAGAGCACAGTTACTCAGAGAAGGAACATTCAAGGAAAGCTTAGCAGCTTGAGTAAGATCTCTATGGATATGGATCAACTTCAGAAGAATCTTGAAGAAGCTCTTGAACAGGTTGATATGCTTACTAATGAAAGAAACTCCTTAAGAAGAAAATATGAAGATGCAAAGAATGCTATTGACAAATTAAAAGGTAAGATTGAAGATCTGAAATCTGAAAAGAAATCTGATATGCTTGTTGAAGATTGTGATGAATTAGAAAAAGAAAATGAGATCCTTAAGCATGAGTTGAAGATAGTAAATCTGAAGCTTAGTATGAAAGATGGAAATTTGAGATTTGATAATGAAAAATTGAAAATTGAGAATGAAGATCTGAGGTCAAGACTTGAAAAGGAAACATTCAAATCTAAAAAAGTAAAAGTGCAATATGTGGAACTTGAGAAGTATAATAAAATTGTGAAAGGTGAATTAACTCAATCCAAACAACAACTTGAAAGGCTATATTCAAATAGTGATAATACTGGAAAACAAATTTCTTTTGAAGAACCATTCTTTGATAGGACTGGATTTGGATTTAGTATGTTTAGAACAATCCATGAAAGTAAGAAGCCAGATCTGAAGACATCTGAAAGTGTGGAGGAAATAAAGCTAGATGAGAACGCATTGGAAGATCCACCTAAAGAAGAACCACCTAGAGAGAAAGAAGAATCAAAGCAAGAAGAATCAAAACAGGAAGAATCATCTAAAGGAATGCAAAGAGAATTCAAAGGTAGATGTTTTGCTTGTAATACTATTGGGCACATGAAGAGAGATTGCATAGGTAAGCAATTTAAACCTCTTAATGGACATTGTTATAATTGTTATAGTTTTGGACATAGAGCTAACGAATGTAGAAGACCTAAAGTAATTGTGAATAATTATGATAGAATGATTGGGAACACTAACAATGCAGATAAGAAATCTATTGAAGAAATGAATCAAAGAAAAGTGGTAGTATGTTTTAGATGCAACAAAGTAGGACATATTGCTAGAAATTGCAGGTCATAGATTAACTAGCAAGGACAGAGATTTGGAAACAATGGAATCATTTGTCAGATATGCAACAAGTTTGGATACTCAGCAAGATTTTGCAGAATGAACAATGGAGGTTATCATCATAACCCTAACCCTAGGAACAATGCAAAAAGAATGAAAATGCAGGAAACAAAGAGAAAGGTTGTTGTAGCAATAAAGATGAAGTAAAATTTGATAAAGGCACAGATCAAGGAGGTATAGTCAGCACTGAAAGTATTCAAGAAGGTAATGTAACTAATGGTAAGGATGAATCTTTACCTGACCCTTCTTTAAGTACTTAAATTATGTAAGTTTCTGTAGTTTAGGACTTAGGATTAGTGTAGATTAGGAATTTGAATAAGTTAAGTTTTGCATAGTTAGATGTAGGTTTATTATGTTGTACTAATGCTATGGTTAAGTGCACAAAAGAAAATATTGTGTTTTACGAGGTCGCAAAAATTTTTATGGTTGCGGGTTTGCAAAATCAGCTTTTTGAGGTTTTAGCGGCAAAATGAATGAATGCGATGTCAAATCGGGTTAATGTGAAGTGTTATAAGGTTGAAATCAAAGTTATCATGATTAAAAAGTGATTGAAAAGAGATTTGAAAGAAGAAAAAGTGAGTTGAGGATGATTTGAAGAAGTTTAGAAGCAGTTTGCAGCGACGATCATACCGAAACCCTAGATTTGCAAAGTTGAGGTATTTCTTGATCTTTAATCAGTTGATAAGATGGATATTTCTATGGTTCATAATGTTAAGGATAATAATGGACCTAAGATTAAGAAAGAACTAGTAGAACCAACTGAAATTGATAACAGTCTAGCATTATCATCCGTACCAGATGGAGTATTGCACATTGAGAATGTTAAAGGATATTTAGGTTACAAGTTTGAAACTTTAGAAGATGCAGATTTTAGTGATGATTACAGGAAATTATACAATCAAGACATATCAGTTAAACCAACTTATGGGCACCTAGAGAACAATGAAATTATCAAATATTCCATGAAATATGAATTCAATGATGAGGAATGTACCAAGATCATTTTAAGTAGAATCCACAATGGGAAATTCTGGATGGAGGAAAGAGTTATTGATATAACTGCCGACCTAATTCATGATGTTACTGGATTATCTAAAGTTGGAGAGATTCCACTGAATGAAAAGAACATGAGAAAGATTGTTTTAGACAACATTGGACCTAGTTATAATGGTAGAGGAATTGTGATAAGTAAAATTAAGCAAGATGATGTTAGGTACCTTTGCAAGATCCTAACAACTAAATTTTGTGGTAGTTCAAGGGAAGATGACATGGCTGCAGGAATGGTTCATGCAGCTTATCTTATGTGTATTGAGAAGAAACAAGTAGACCTATGTCAAATTTTGAAAATTGAATTATTTGAGAACTTAGAAAAGATTAAGAAGGCTAAGTACACACAGTTTAGGTTTTCATCTCTGATAACCTATATGTTTTTCCATATTTTGAGAAGATTTCCTTACATAGTTGATTGGAGTGACAATGTGAACACAATGGAAAGAATAAACTCAGTCTACATGAAGCACCTTTTTGATAAAGTTAATGACAGTGTGAAGCTTGTATTGAAGACTTTTCATAATATTGTTAAGAACAAATCAAGGATTCCTCAATCCTTAGTTGAAAATCATAAAGATGACATTTGTTTTATGGTAGACACTGATTTCACCTACATTGAAGTAGTTGAGCCTAGAATGGAATTCATAGACCCTCTTGGCTATGAAATATCTGAAGTAGAAATAGTAGGATATGTGAATAGATTGTTAAAGTGTGAGTTGGATGGTCATGCAAATAGGTTTGGAACCTATGAAGAGAATTTCAACTCTACAATAAGTTTGAGAGAAAAGAAGCAATCTAGTAAGAGAGTTGAATCTACTATGAAGAAAATACTGAAAGAATCAAGTATGTCAAGTCATGAGTTTGACATAGCTAAGAAGACTGTAGAAGCCTTGAAGCAAAGTGAAAATCTTGTAATTTCACTTGAGACATCTAGTGCAGATCCTATTGATCCTATTGTAGTAAAGGTAAAAGTTGAAGTACCTGAAAAAGATGAAGGAGATAAATCTTTTTCTCCTATTCCTGGCAAAAGAAAAATTTTGTGAAATACTGATTCACCCCCCCCCCCTCTCAGTATTTCCTATTTCTAACAATTGGTATCAGAGCACATCTCAATCAAGACCTCAATTGTTGAAGACCAAATTGAGCAGTGTCTTTCAGCAAGACATCTTTTCAGAAGTTTAGCTTTAATTCCCTGCAAGCTTGTCAGACAACAGCATACAGATTGAGTACTCTACTCAATGTTGTTGAATCCATCAGGAAGGTATGGGAGAAATATTTTGAATCATGGAAGTCAGAGTTTGGTGACTGTGTTGCAAGCCTACTGGCTTTGCAATAGCTGATATCAAGGTATAAGTTTTTTTAAAAAAAATTTGTACACCCTATCTTTGTCATTGTTGTCAAAGGGGGAGAGATAGCAAAAAATTGAATATATTATGAGGAAGGATACTCATAGGGGGAGCTATTCTATGGAGTACAATATTTTATATGTGTTGTATAACTTTTGGCCATAATTTTGTGTAAATACTTTGAAGTTTTGTTTGCACACTTAGCCAATTTTCCCATATGTTGCCACCAATGACAAAGGGGGAGATTGTTGGCAATTTGGCTAATGTGGATGCATAGATGTTTTCATTATGGAAACATATGATCTCTATTAAGAGCACAGAATCTGGAATACAAGTATGGCAAGTTGAAGGAAGAAATTGTCTAAGTATGGATACAGTGATCCTGACAAAGCACCCGATGAAGATTTAGTTGGCGATGTCCACTGGAGAAATATTTTTGTTTACACAATTAACTAAAGCTTCTACAGAGTATGAGGATACCCCATCTTAGTGTGCATAAATTTTGGAGTAGTACAGACAAAGTTATTCAAAGTTTACTGAAGATAGTTTTTGCAGACAGAACAGTTATGGAGACAGTATTAGCGAAAGAGTTAAGGGATTATTTTTGCTTGTCAAAATAATGACTTAACATTATGAAGGGATGACATCCTAGATGTTTACTCTTGGATAAATATTTTGGTAGCTGACCATGTAAAGTTATTAGCTCTAATAACTCATATATTAGGCATACTTGAAATGTAATGAAAGAGATATGTGATATGTAAAAAGAAAGAAAAGATAACTTGTGATAGTTGTATATTGTGATAGCAGCAAAGGCTATTGATGTGAAGTTGTAAGTAGTACCATATTATAGTCAGAGACATTTTGTATTACCTGTTTGGGCAGTGAGCTCAGCTGGTGATCAGGTTTTGTAATCTAACTCCTAACAGGGTTAAGGCTTCTAACAAGGCCTAAAGTCCTTTAACCAAGACAGATCTACTATATATTGTAAATTGACTCCTAACATGGTCCAATATCCCTAATAGGATACTTTTGATTAGTGATCTTTGTGGGTACCATCCCCACTGGGGTTTTCCCTTGTCCAGGGTTTCCTTGAGAACATATCATGTGTTATGAGTTCTTTCTATTTACTGCTATGTTTGTTAATCAGCTTGATAATCTTTGTATGCACTAAAGTAATCTATTATATCCATAAGTGGGCAAAAGAAAAAGTTTGTGAAATACTGATTCACCCCCCCCTCTCAGTATTTCCTATTTCTAACAGATCCATCATTACATGGGTAGAATTTGAGTCAAAATTCCTTCATCAATTTAAGTTGTATGTGGATCTGGCAACACTTCATCACCCATTAATCTCTTTGAGAAAGGACCTCAATGAATCAATTGCTATGTTCAATCATTGTTTTCATAAGATGTACCAAAAAATTGAGGCTCCATATATATCATACTAGTTGGGGCTACCATACAAGTGTACCTGAGCCTTAGACCCATTAACATTTACCCACCAAATGGACCCACAAGTGGGTGGAAATTATGGTATTCCATCAATATTAGGGAATGCTGCTATGACTGGTCTGTTGGCATAAAATAATCAAGTTTCAGTGCAACACACCCCAAGGATCAACCCAGTGCCTCCCCCATACGCTGCTGCCCCACCATTTGGTAGCACATACCCAAGGTATGATATGCATAAGGCTGCCTTGTGTGAACAAAAGGCCGTTGTCCCAAATAAGTTGGACCACACTCTACTAATCAAATTAGACACCATGAAGAAGATTTTGTCCCAGTTGACTGGAGAGATTACTCAGATTAAGCTCAACCTGTCTCAAACCTAGGTGAACTACCAATGTCAAATGGCTGCGCCAAATACCTACTCCCAAAATTAGAATCATAATTATGGCAATTACAACAAAAACAATAATGGTGGAGGTTATGGGAAAACTTCTCAAGAAAAGTAGTTTGGACAATAATGAACAAATAGAACATGGAATAGATGTCCAAATAATGGTAGCATACCCACAGACAATGCCAATGCCTTCAACTCATTTGAGGTCAACATTACCCAAGGTCCTAGCATGCATCAACCAAATTATGAATATAGAGGTGAATTCAATAACCAACAAGCCCAAGATCCTGAAAGTTTCCAGACCCACTTCAGTGCCATGATCTTTGATTCATATGATCCAAGTATAGGTGGAACTCCTATCGATAACACCATCAAAGAATATTTTGTCTTCCCTTTCAATCAATAAAGTCAGCCAGAGTACTCTGAGGTCCACACTTTTTAGAACAATAATAGGAACACCTATAAATTGAGAAGTAGAAGGGAACCTCTGACTGATAGCATTCCCCTAGGAATGCAGCCCACTCCACTTGATCTATGGGCCAGCAATAATCCTACACACCTGAGAGGTCCTGGTGCCACTATCACTCTAATGACACAACACCAACCTACTCTGCTTAACAATCTAGTTTGGAACAATGAAAAGTATAGTGTGGTGGAAGAATTGAAGAAAGTTTGAACCAACATGTCAATGTATGACATGCTATAGAGTTCTCCCACTCAAAGAGAGGCCCTCTTGAAGTCACTAGATCATTCCAAATTGGCCTCATATAGCAATAACACTAGAGGTACATCTAACATGAATGCGGCAGAGGTGATGCCGACTATGTTCAAGGATAGGGTAGAAGTACCCCCATTCTTACTTAGTCTCAAGATCTTTGGGAGGAACTTGCATAACTACTTGATTAACTTAGGGGATTCATGCAAAGTGATGTCATTGTCCATTTGCCAAAAGTTGGGGATGAGCCCCCAATCGACTAACAAGGTGGTAATCCAACTTGACAAAATAGAGGTCAAAGTCATTGGAGTCTTGAAGGATACACACATACAACTGATAGCTAACCCAAAGATCTAAGATTACATTGACATCCATGTGGTGGACATCTCAAAAACATATGGCATGCTACTTAGTAAAGAATGGACTCGATCTTTGAGAGGATGGTTCTCCACTGACTTTTCTCAACTTTGGCTGCCATGGAAAGGGCTCAATAACCAGATCAAGATTGATGCAGAGCCTAATCTAAAACAAATGAAGTCTTGTTCTCACAAGCTGATCTGGGAGTGTATCACTTTGACAAAGCATTCATATTCCATCTCAAAGAAGAAGAGCGCTTGAATGATAGCCCCGTGCAAGGGTTAGTAAGTACCTAGATTCCTGAGGAGATTCTTGAATAATTCATAGGTGGTATGATGAAAAATATGAGACATCTTGGCTGAGACGCTGACCCAAACATACTGATGTTACCTAGGTATTGCCATCTCCATTAGAAAAACCACTCAGAGTTTACATGCTAGGACTGCCAAGAGGCAGTGGTCCAAGTTATAATCTAGACGTTTGGTGCATCCAAGCTTACAAAGGAAACAACAACAACTTCAAGTGAGGATAGATCTCCCCTTTGTGAAGAACCCTAGGTTCCCACAGATGAACATTTTATACAAGAGTAATGGAGCTCTTCTAATGATGATTGTCTGCCCCCATGTCATGAAGTTTGGTGCAATGCCAAGGAAAAAAAAATTGAAATGGGTTCCCCTTTCCAAATGAGAATATTCAGATGAAGAGAATTTGGAGGCCCTAAGTACAAAAGATCTATCACCACCTGAAGTCCCCATTGAATCCCAATTTAATGCACATTTGTTGGAGGTGACTTCAGAAGCCCGAGTTAAAGAATCTTCCAATAAGAATCACCTTGTCAGGAAACTTAGGTTCGATGGCTCCAAGTGTAAACAAGGAGCAGGGACCGGGACTGAATTCATCAACCCTCACAAAGATTCATATTATGTTGCCTATTGAATGCAATTCTACTGCACCAACAATGTTGCTAAGTATGAGGCTCTAGTTTGGTGTCTTCTCTTGGTGCATGAGAAGAAAGTGAAAGCATTAGTTGTGGAAGGTGACTCACAGTTAATAGTTTGGTAGATTTGGAGATAGTATTCCTACACTAACAAGAAATTGGCCTCCTATCACAATTGTGTTTGGGATCTAATTGAATATTTTGAATCCTTCAACATCGAGAGCATCCCAAGAAGAAATAATATAGTTTTTGATGCCTTGGTGGTGTCGGAAAGCTCCTTATAACCACTGGAAAAATCCAAATTGAAGAAATTCTCCATGGAACTAGTGGTTATACCAGTGGTCCCTAACAATATCAAAAACTTCTAGGTATTCCAAGATGATCAATAGATACTAGAATTTATCATGAATGTTGGCATCTTTGACAAACAAAGAATTGATGAAGAAGAAGATGAAATAGAAGAGTCAGATGACTTGGGGATCTTAAATTTAAAGACCAACTCCATCCCGAAAGGAATGGTAGCTCTAGAAAGGATTTTTGATAAAGATGAACATGCTCAAGAAAGAAGAAAAACACCAGTAGTAGGTGGTGATGATTGTGAGCTTTACAACTTGGGTACACAACTTCAACCCAGGGAAGTTCATATTGGTAAAGTGGTACACCTAAAGAAAAAAAGCAGATGATCGAGCTACTCACTGAGTACAAAGAGGTCATAGCATAGAGCTATTAAGATTTGAAAACCTACGATCCCAATGTTATCATCCACAACATCCCCTTAAATCTAGATGCTAAACCCTTTTTCCAAATGCAAAGACCAATGAATCATGTGATTGAACCAGTGATCCAGAAGGAGGTACAAAATTTGCTCGATGCCAAGATCATTTTCCCTATCTGGCATTCAACTTGGGTATCCAACCTCATCTTAGTGAGAAAAAAAAGTGGGGAGGTACGACTCTGTGTGGATTTTAGCTACATCAATGTAAACAAGATAAACAATCACAACACATAACACCAATATGGTTACGGAACCCATATAGGTAAAAATCCTAGTGGGAATTGACACCCACTAAGAATTGCACTAGTTTTTTATGATCCTTATTAGAAGATCTACAACCTTGTTAGGAGTTGTTCTTTACAATGCTTTTAGTATAGTGACCTAGTCAAAGGTTAGACCCTATTAGTAGTCTTTTATAATAACCCTATTAGGGGTGGGGACACACTATCCTAGAGCTCACTGCTCAAGTGGTGAAGGCTACAACCTTCTAATCTTAGATACACACTATATCTGTTGGATGAACTGGTTTTGTGACACTACTTTTCTGATCAATTCCTTTTGTGTGCTGATGCTTTAACCCCTTGTAAAGCTCTAACTTCTTCTATCTTCACTTTGCATGTCTCTGCTCTACTTATCCTATCTCTATATCCATTTTCATACTTTATTACAAAGGTGCATCTTATATTTATATGCGCTAACAAAATAATTAACTAGGTTGGCCTATAACTGATTACATACTATGCTTCCAAGTGAATTGGCTCAAGTGTGTTTACAAACAAAGATGTTTACATGTCTACAACCTAATTACAATAGGTGGATATCCTTTGCAAAACATTATTATAATCACTAATCAAAATACTAACAGTCGGTTGCATACTCTATTCTATTCTGGTGTTCACTGTCTCTATCACTTCAACTGACTATATCTTCATCATACTATCTCATCTGATCATGCACTCTTAGACTTAGCATGAATACACACTTACCATCTTAACTTCAAGGGCCCATACCATTACTTAGTCATACACATGTACATTGATGCTTTGATCTTATGGTGCTATGCTAATTGTCCAGTCTTCTATACTTAGCCATATTCTGACCTTATGATAATGTGCGCTGACTCCAAAACTCTATATGACTTTGTTGCCATAATGAAAACACTATATCTAGTCATATACAATACTGTAGTAAACTTTCCAATAGAAAAATACCATCAGGAATGAAAGAATAACTGGAGTTATATTTGAATAAGTATGATTTAATCCAACTGAATACAAACTATCTAAATTTTTTTTTCCAGTTGTGCATCTTCAAAAGACAAGTCCAAAATGCATTGTATAAATAAAAGCTATATTCATTATTCTATCATTGTATCTCCCCTATCTAGACAAAAGGTCCTTATATAGATGAGGATTTAGTTTTAAAAATGAAAGGGCATACCCCTTCATTTAAATGAAAGAGGGATATGAAAGAGGGTGACAAGAATATATATATATATATATATATATATATATATATATATATATATATATATATATATATATATATATATATATATATATATATCTTGTTGGATATTACTAATGTATGGGGAGGTGATTCAGACATTTTATATGTTTAATCACTACGTTCCTAAATGGGCACTCATATTATTGTCATTTGTGTTTTGTCACTGATGTCAACATATGTTTCTGTGAGGAGAACATGCTGGTTATCATAAAGAATGGACATTGTATGGATGTTTCAGATGATGCAAAGTGAGATGAGATTTCATGAAGGTGTTTTGATCTTATATCCAAGATCACATCATGTAATGTTTCATATTGGATGAGTTATAGATGTTTTAGTGAAGAATGGTCATGGGACTGTGACACTGAGAAATGAGAGAGTTAGTCTCTATATTTTTGGTACATCTTCCAGATGATATGGATTCAAGGTATGTGAGCTCGAGGGACAATAGACAAGGTACTCAAGGATGTCCATTGGTTAGCACAAGGTAAATATTGCTTGGTAACATTAGCTATGGCATGTGTTTAGGAGAAGAACTATTTGGAAGCTGACTTAGGAGATGTAGCATGTGTTTTGCTTGACAAACATAAATTAAGGATGTCGGTCCTTAAATATTGTAATGTAATCATTGTATACTTGTTTTAGATACCGAGTGTATCTTAGCAAGGGTTTATGTAACTATTTTTAATTAGGAAAGGCTTATGGGCTAACTTGATCATGAGAATTGTAATAAGGTATAAATAAAAGGTCATTTCTTTGGAAAAGATATGGATGGAAAAAGGTGATATAAGATATTATGAAAGTTGCAAGCTTGTGTCTGTTGTATGTAGAGAAGAGGTTTACTGGTGACCTTCATTGGAACTGATCAAGAAAAGACAGTTGATGTCGAAGAGTTCAAAAGATTGTGTATTTCTTCATATACACTTGTGTTGTAAATAGTGAGTTTTGAAGGTGGATTTAACCTTCTTCAGATAGTGATCCTTGGGAAGTGCACCCTCCCTTTCATATTGACTCCTAATAGGGTATGTCATCTAACAAGGACTATGTACTGTAATGTTTCAATAAGCTCCTAATAGGGCTAAACCTTCTAACAAGGATACTATACTCTCAATACATCATTTGTGGGTACTAATTCCCACCAGGGTTTTTACCTTTAATAGGGTTTCCCTGACACCAAAATATTATGTTATTGTGTTGGGATTTATTGTGTTCATTGGATCTGATATTGCAGCTACTTAAATTTTAAAGTTTAATAATCTTCTATACAACTGATTCACCCCCCCTCTCAGTTGTATTGTGTACTTTTATTCCTAACAATTGGTATCAGAGCTTGTGGTCCTTAGAGAGAAATCTTAATAGCTTGAGGTGATATTGGAGATGGTACTCTATATGAAGGATAGTCCAAAATTTGATCCTGAAAACTTTGACAGTTGGAAGAACAAGATGCGAACACATTTTCTATGTTTGGACATCGACTATTGATTGATCACAAAGAATAAGGTGGCTATAAAGGTTGAGAGTGATTTTCCATTAGCTACTAATGATGAAAATAAGGTATTCACATACAACATGGTTGCAAGGGAAGCACTGATAAGCACACTATCCGAAGGTGAGTTTACTAAAGTTAAAGACTTAGATTCAACATATGAGATTTGAAGATTAGAAGCTTTATATGAAGGAGACAAATATACCAAAAAAGTGAAGTTACAAAACTAGAAAACCAAGATGGAGAAGCTACAAATGAGGGATGATGAAAGCATTAGGGCTTATGTTCAAAGGGTTATAGAAGTTGTGGTTGGAATCAAAAATTGTGGAGGCACTTATGATGAAGAAGAAGTGGTTACGAAGATCCTTAGATCATTAACACCTATATACAAGTTCAAGGCTATGTCTATTCAAGAGACTATACCCTTAACTCCAAACTTTAGCAGAGAGATGTTGATTGCAAAGATAACTACTTTTGAGGCTACTGAAATGGGAGATTTGGTACCTAAAGTGGAATCTACATTCAAGGCATCTGCACACAAGAAAATTTTTGGACTTTCGAGCACCAGCAGTGAAGACCTAAAAGAAGAGCTTGGTGAGTATGTTGAGGAATGGGAATAGATAATGGCAGAGGAAAGAAAGATGGATGAACTTTTTTCACTCATTGCTAGAAGAGAAAAGAGAGGTAAGGGAAAATTTGAAGGCAAGTTTCCCTTGAGATGTTTTTCATGCAATAATGTAGGTCATTTTGCATCAAGATGTCCTACAAGAGTCCCTAAGTACAAACCTAAGGTTTTCAAGTCTAAAAGGGATAAAGAATGTTACTATGATAGTGAAGGCATTTCTAATGATGATGATTTGGATTACAAAGAGATTGGATTTATTTATATTAGAGATGAACTAGTGCATGAGGAAAAGGCTTTAGTATCTCATGTAGACAAGAAAACTGAATGGATAGTAGATAGTGGTTATTCACATCATATGACTAGAGATAGAAACAATTTTGTTAAATTAATGAAGTATGATGGTGATGTTGTGAGATTCAAAGACAATCTTCCTAAACCTATCATAGGTGTAAGATCTATTACTTTAGATGGAAAGACTAATACAGATAATGTGCTACTTGTTGATGGACTGAAACATAACTTTTTCAGTGTTGGACAGTTAATGGATAAAGAGTTTCAAATAATTTTTTTTAATGGTAAATGTTTTATCATAAGTAAGGCATGTAAGCTGATTGCAACCAGTACTAAATCTAGAGGTAATGTATTTGAATTAAATACATCTAGAGCCTCTTGTTTTGTTGTGAAGGTAGATGATAGTTGGTTATGGCATAGAAGACTTTTTCATGTTAATTTTGATAACATTGTGAAGGCAAGTATAACTAATGCAGTAAGAGATCTACCAAAGATTGTGAAACCATATAACATTGTATGTAGAGAATGTGTTATGGGAAAACAAACTAGAAGTAGTTACAAAACCAAAGCATATACATCAAAAGGAAAGTTGGATTTGGTACATACAGATCTATGTGAAAAAAGAGACTTGTGATGTTGACACAAGCGAGGCTACTGAGGTTCCTAAGACTCTAAGGTATGTAAAGAATAACCATCCTAAAAACTAGATCATTGCTAATTCTAATCAAGGAGTAATGACTAGATTAAAAGCTAGAGAAGAAATTTGTTTGATTTCCCAAGTTGAATCAAAGACTACAGATGAAGCATGCAAAGATGAATTTTGGATAAAATATATGAAGGAAGAATTAGATCAGATAAAGAAGAATAACACTTGGGCATTGGTTCCTAGACCTAAAAACAAAAATGTAATAGGAACAAAATGGGTTTTTAAAAACAAAATGAATGAAGAAGGAACTATTGTAAGAAACAAAGCAAGATAGGTATGTAAGGGATATTCATAGCAAGAAGGCATAGAATTTGAAGAAACATTTTATCTTGTTGCTAGAATAGAGGAAGTAAGATTGTTCTTGGCTTATGCTACACATAAAGACTTCAAAGCATATTAGATGGATGTGTAATCTACAATCTTGAATGATGATCTTGAAGAAGAAGTATACATAGAACAACTGGATGGATTTCCCCTATCCAAAGACAAAGACATGGTATGCAAGTTAAAGAAAGCATGGTATAGAGTAAAGAAAGCTCCAAGGGCTTGGTATGAAAGGTTAGACAAATATTTACTTCACCTTGGATATAGAAAAGGTAATGTTGACAACAATTTATACTTACTGAAGATGGAGTTGTGATAATTGAAGTTTTTGTTGATGATATTATCTTTGGAGGCAATACTAAATTATGTAAGAAATTCTCTAAGGAAATGGAAAATGAATTTGAAATGTCCATGATAGGTGAAATAAAATTCTTTCTTGGACTGCAAATAATTCAAAATGAGAATGGTATCTTTATTTCTTAGACTAAGTATCTCAAAGAAATTTTAAAGAAATTTGGAATGGAAGAATGTAAACTAGTAGGAACACCCATGGTGACTATTAATATGCTATCATGTAATGATGAGACTTAGTGTGTATTTAAGACCAAGTATAGATCAATAGTTGGAGGATTACAATATATGACTCATACCAGACTGGATATTGCTAATGTTGTTGGAATTGTGGCTAGATATCAGCCAAAGCCAAAGGAGACACATCTAGTTGTTGTGAAAAGGATATTCAGATTTCTAAAAGGGACAATTGAATATGGCATGTGGTATGATAGGAATGATAGTTTTGTACTTCATGCTTATACTGATGCTGATTAGGTAGGAAACATTGATGACAAAAAGAGTAATAGTGGTGGTGCACTGTTACTTGGGAAAAATTTGGTTTCATGACTAAGTAAGAAGTAAGATTGTATAGCTCAATCTATTGTGGAATCAGAGTATGTCATTGCTACTCTTAACTGCACTCAAATTGTTTGGATGAAGAAAATGTTGAAGGATATTGGAATAAATTTTGATGAGACAGTGGTTATCCATTGTGATAACACCAGTATAGTGAATATTTCAAAGAATCTAGTGATGCACTCTAAAACCAAACATATTTCTATCAAATATCACTTCTTGAGAGACAAGGTGGCAAAGAAGGAAATAAAATTAGAATTCTTTAGTACAAAAGAGAAGATTACAATTATCTTCACAAAGCTGCTACCAAAAGATACCTTTGAATATCTTAGAGGTATGTTGGGGGTTCAGGCCCCTCCTAGTCTAAATTAAATGATGCAAAGATGCATCAATCCAAAGGTTTTCAGAGCCTTATCATATTCTGGACTGGATGTAGGGATCTACCCCTCAGGGGAAGAGATTGTGGAAGAAAGATGTTGGTAAAAATTTGATGACTCATGGCACCCTTTGCCATTGTTTTCAAAGGGGAAGTGTTGCTATGATAAAATCCCTACTATATGGGGAGATTGTATGTAGTATTGTTTGGATGCAGAACTTTGGATTGATATAACTTTGGGATGATGAATTTTCCCATATGTTGACATCAAGGCCAAAGGGGGAGATTGTTAGATATTTCTAATGCATGGGGAGGTGATTGAGATATTTTATATGCTTAATCATTACGTTACTAAATGGTCACTCATACTATTGTCATTTTTGTTTTGTCACTGATGTCAACATATATTTCTATGAGGAGAATAGGCTAGTTATCAGAGTGTACGGACACTGTACAGATGTTTCAAATGTTGTGAAGTTAGATGAGAGTTCAAGAAGGTGTTGTGATCTTATATCCAAGATAAAATCATCTAATGTTTCATAGTGGATGAGTTATAGATGTTTTAGTGAAGACTAGTCACTGGACTGTGATAGTGAGAAATGACAGAGTTAGTCTCTATCTTTTTGGTATATCTTCTAGATTATATAGATTCAAGGTATGCAAGCTTGAGGGTTGATAGACAAGGTACTAAAGGATTTTCATTGGTCAATGCAAGGTACAAAATTCTTGGTGATATCAGATGTGGCGCGTGTTCTAGAGAAGACCTATTTGGAAGTTGACTTAGGAGATGTAGCATGTGTTTTTCTTGGAAAACATAAATTAAGGATGTCAGTCCTTAAATATTGTAATGTAATCATTGTTAACTTGTTTTAGATACCGTGTGTATCTTAAAAATGGTTTATGTAATTATTTGTAATTAGGAAATTCTTATGGGCCGACCTGATCATAAGAATTGTAATAACATATAAATAAAAGGTCTTTTCTTTGAAAAAGATATGGATGGAAAAAGGTGATTTAAGAGATTGTGAAAGCTATGAGCTTGTGTCTATTGTATGTATAGAAGAGGTTTACTGGTCAACTTCATTGGAACTAATCAAGAAAAGATAGTTGTTGCTGAACAATTCATAATATTATGTATTTATTCATATACACTTGTGTTGTGAACAGTGAGTTCTAAAGATGGATTTAACCTTCTTTGGGCAGTCAGCCTTGGGAAGTGATCCCTCCCTTTCTTCTTGACTCCTAACAGGGTCTATCCTCTAACAAGGACTATGTACTGTAATGTTTCAATAAGCTCCTATCAGGGCTAAATATTCTAACAAGGATACTATACTCTCAGTACATCATTTGTGGGTGCTAATTGCCACTAGGGTTTTTACCTTTAACAGGGTTTCCCTGACACCAAAATATTGTGTTATTATGTTGGGATTTATTGTGTTCATTGGATCTGATATTGCAGCTACTTAAAGTTTAAAGTTTAATAAACTTCTATACAACTATTTCACCCCCCCTCTCAGTTGTATTGTGGACTGTTATTCCTAACAATTGGCATCAGTGATTGTGATCCTCAGAGAGAAAGCTTAACAACTTGAGGTGATCTTGGAGATGGCACTCTATATGAAGGATGGTCCAAAATTTGATCCTAAAAACTTTGACAGTTGGAAGAACAAGATGCAAACTTATTTTCTATGTTTGGGCATCAACTATTAGTTGATCATAAAGAATAAAGTGGCTATAAAGACTGAGAGTGACTTTCCATCAACTACTAGTGATGAAAATAAGGTATTCACATACAACATGGTCTCAAGGGAAGTACTGATAAGCACACTATTCAAAGGTGAGTTTCCTGAAGTTAAAGACTTAGATTCAACATATGAGATTTGGAGAAGATTAGAAGATTTATATGAAGGAGACAAATATACCAAGAAATCAAAGTTACGGAACTAGAAAACCAAGAAGGAGAATCTACAAATGAAGGGTGATGAAAGCATTAGGGCTTATGTTCAAAGGGTTATAGAAGTTGTGGTTGGAATCAAAAATTGTGGAGGCACTTATGATGAAGAAGAAGTGGTTGCGAAGATCCTTAGATCATTAACACCTATATACAAGTTCAAGGCTATGTCTATTCAAGAGACTATACCCTTAACTCCAAACTTTAGCAGAGAGATGTTGGTTGCAAAGCTAACTAATTTTGAGGCTGTTGAAATGGGAGATTTGGTACCTAAAGTGGAATCTTCATTCAAGGCATCTACACACAAGAAAAATTTTGGACTTCTGAGCACCAGCAGTGAAGACCTAAAAGAAGAGCTTGGTGAGTATGTTGAGGAATGGGAATAGATAATGGCAGAGGAAAGAAAGATGGATGAACTTGTTGCACTCATTGCTAGAAGAGAAAAGAGAGGGAAGGGAAAATTTGAAGACAAGTTACCCTTGAAATGTTTTTCATGCAATAAGGTAGGTCATTTTGCATCAAGATGTCCTACGAGAGTCCCTAAGTACAAACCTAAGTTTTTCAAGTCTAAAGGGATAAAGAATGTTATTATGCTAGTGAAGGCATTTCTGATGATGATGATTTAGATTACAAAGAGATTGGATTTGTTTCTATTAGAGATGAACCAACGCGTGAGGAAAAGGCTTTAGTATCTCATGTTGACAAGAAAACTGAATGGATAATAGACAGTGGTTGTTCACATCATATGACTGGAGATAGAAATAAGTTTCATAAATTAATGAAGTATGATGTTGGTGTTGTGAGATTTAGAGACAATCTTCCTAAGCCTATCATAGGTGTAGGATCTATTACTTTGGATGGAAAGACTAATACAGATAATGTGCTACTTGTTGATGGACTGAAACATAACTTGTTGAGTGTTGGACATTTAATGGATAAAGAGTTTTAAGTAATTTTTGTTAATGGTAAATGTTTTATCATAAGTAAGGTAGGTAAGTTGATTACAACTGGTACTAAATCTAGAAGTAATGTATTTGAATTAAATACATCTAGAGCCTCCTATTTTGTTTCAAAGGTATATGATAGTTGGTTATGGCATAGAATATTTTTTCATGTTAATTTTGATAACATTGTGAAGGCAAGTATAGCTAATGCAGTAAGAGATCTGCCAAAGATTGTGAAACCATCTAACACTATATGCAGAGAATGTGTTATGGAAAAATAGACTAGAAGCAGTTACAAAACCAAAGCATATACATCAAAAGGAAAGTTGGATTTGGTAGATACATATCTATGTGAAAAAGATACTTGTGATTTTGACACAAGTGAGGCTACTAAGGTTCCTAAGACTCTGAGGTATGTAAAGAATAACCATCCTGAAAATAAAATCTTTGGTGATTCTAATCATGGAGTAATGACTAGATCAAAAAGAAAAGAAATTTGTTTGATTTCTCAAGTTGAACCAAAGACTATAGATGAAGCATGCAGAGATGAATTTTGGATAAAAGATATGAAGAAATAATTAGATAAGATAAAGAAGAATAACACTTGTGAATTGGTTCCTAGACCTAAACACAAAAATGTAATAGGAAGAAAATGGGTTTTCAGAAACAAAATGAATGAAGGAGGAACTGTTGTAAGAAACAAAGCAAGATCGATATGTAAGGGATATTCACAACAAGAAGGCATAGACTTTGAAGAAACATTTTCTCCTATTGCTAGAATAGAGAAAGTAAGATTGTTCTTGGCTTATGCTGCACATAAATAATTCAAAGTACATCAGATGGATGTGAAATCTGCATTCTTGAATGGTGATATTAAAGAAGTATACGTAGAAAAACCGGATGGATTTCCCCTATTTGAAGATAGAGACATGGTGTGAAACTTGAAGAAAGAACTATATGGACTAAAGAAAGCTCCAAGGGCTTGGTATGCAAGGTTGGACAAATACTTACTTCACCTTGGATTTAGAAAAGGTAATGCTGATAGCAATTTATACTTAAGAACTAGTGAAGATGGAGTTGTGATAATTGAGGTTTTTATTGATGATATTATCTTTGGAGGCAATGATGAATTATGAAATAAATTCTCTAAGGAGATGCAATATGAATTTGAAATGTCCATGATAGGAGAAATGAAATTCTTTCTTGGACTGCAAATAATTCAAAATGAGAATGGTATCTTTATTTCTCAGACTAAGTATCTCAAAGAAATGCTAAAGAAATTTGGAATGGAAAATTGTAAACAAGTAGGAACACCCATGGTGATTGGTAATATGCTATCATGTAATGATGAGACTCAGTGTGTATTTTAGACCAAGTAAAGATCAATGGTTGGAGGATTACAATATCTAACTCATACCAGACCGGAGATTGCTAATGTTGATGGAATTGTGGCTAGATATCAGGTAGAGCCAAAGGAGACAAATCTAGTTGTTGTGAAAAGGATATTCAGATATTTGAAAGGGATAATTGAATATGGTTTGTGGTATGATAGGAATGATATTTTTATACTTCATGCTTATATTGATGGTGATTGGGCAGGAAACATTGATGACAGAAAGAGTACTAGTGGTGGTGAATTTTTCCTTGGGAAAAAGTTGGTTTCATGGCTAAGTAAGAAGCAAGATTGTATAGCTCAATCTACTATGGAATCAGAGTATGTTGTTGTTGCTTTTAACTGCACTCATATTGTTTGGATGAAGAAAATGTTGAAGAATATTGGAATAACTTTTGATGAGATAGTGGTTATCCATTGTGATAACACCAGTATAGTGAATATGTCAAAGAATCCGATGATGCACTCTAAAACCAAACATATTTCTATCAAATATCACTTCTTGAGAGACAAGGTGGTAGAGAAGGAAATAAAATTAGAATACATTAGTACAAATGAGAAGATTGCAGACATCTTCACAAAGCTGCTACCAAAAGATACCTTTGAATATCTCAAAGGTATGCTATGGATTCAGTCCCCTCCTAGTTAGAATTAAATGATGCAAAGATGCATCATTCTAGAGGTTTTCAGAGCCTTATCATATTCTGGACTGGATGTAGGGATCTACTCCTCAGGGGGAGTGATCATACAAGAAAGATGTTGGTAAACAGTTGATGACTCATGGCACCCTTTACCATTTTTTTCAAAGGGGGAGTGTTTCTATGAGAAAATACCTGCTATATGGGGAGATTGTATGTAGTATTGTTTGGATGTAGAACTTTGGATTGATATAACTTTGGGATGATGGATTTTTCCATATGTTGACATCAATGCCAAAGGGGAAGATTATTGGATATTTCTAATGCATGGGGAGGTGATTGAGATGTTTTATATGTTTAATCACTACATTACTAAATGGGAACTCATACTTTTGTTATTTATGTTTTGTCACTAATGTCAACATATGTTTCTATGAGGAGAATAGGGTGGTTATCATAGTGTACAGACACTGTATGGATGTTTCAGATGTTGCGAAGTCAGATGAGAGTTCAGGAAGGTGTTGTGATCTTATATCCAACATCACATCATGTAATGTTTGATATTGGATGAGTTACAGATGTTTTAGTGAAGATTGGTCACTGGACTATGACAGTGAGAAATGACAGAGTTAGTCTCTGTATTTTTGGTATATCTTCCAGATGATATGGATTCAAGGTATGTGAGCTTTAGGGATGATAGACAAGGTACTCAAGGATGTTTGTTAGTCAGTACAAGGTACATAATTCTTGGTGACATCGTATGTGGTGTGTTTGTTGGAGAAGACCTATTTGGAAGCTAACTTAGGAGATGTAGCATGTATTTTGCTTGGCAAACATAAATTAAGGATGTCAATCCTTAAATATTGTAATGTAATCATTGTATACCCTTTTTAGATACCGTGTGTATCTTAGCAAGGGTTTATTTAATTATTTTTAATTAGGAAAGGCTTATGGGTCGACCTGATCATGAGAATTGCAATAAGGTATAAATAAAAGGTCTTTTCTTTGCAAAAGATATGGATGGAAAAAGGTGATATAAGAGATTGTGAAAGTTGTGAGCTTATGTCTGTTGTATGTAGAGCAGAGGTTTAATGGTGCACTTAATTGAAACTGATCAAGCAAAGATTATTTTTACTAAACAGTTCAAAAGATTTTGAATTTCTTCATATACACTTGTGTTACAAACAATGAGTTCTAAAGCTGGATTTTACCTTCTTTGGGTAGTGAACCCTCCCTTTCTTCTTGACTCCTAACAAGGCCTGTCCTCTAACAAGGACTATGTATTGTAATGTTTCAATAAGCTCCTAATAGGGCTAAATATTCTAACAAGGATACTATAATCTCATTACATCATTTGTGGGTGCTAATTCCCATCGGGGTTTTTACCTTTAACACGGTTTCCCCGACACCAAAATATTTTGTTATTATGTTGGGATTTATTGTGTTCATTGGATCTGATATTGCTGCTACTTAAAGTTTAAGGTTTAATAATCTTCTATAAAACTGATTCACCCCCCTCTGAGTTGTATTATGGACTGTTATTCCTAACATCTCTCTCTCTCTCTCTCTCTCTCTCCCCCTTATATATATATATATATATATATATATATATATATATATATATATATATATATATATATATATATATATATATATATATATATATATATCATGGTTTTGCATAGGGTGCACATGATATAGTGCGCTCGCGCTATGCAAGACTAAAAAAATGGTCTTATATGTTAAAGATCTCGTGAAAGAGGCCCACTTTTTCTATATACTATTCGATTTCTGCATTTTATCTGACAAATATTTGTTTTTCATGGTGTTGAAGGTGAAAAAAAAAGCATATTCTATCAATTTGCACCATTCTTTTGTTTAAAAATCAACATCAAATTGTGAAAGTCAATCATTCTTGACCGAAATTTATCGATTGAGGTAAGTTTTTTAATTTTTTACATGTGAAATGTGAATAAAGAGTCTTTTGGTTTATAATTGGTATGATATAGACTTGTTGAATACATAATTTGATATAATTGTAATAAATTTATAGTATAGTTTGTCATATTGTAAGAGATTTATATTATACTTTGACTTATTGTAATAGATTTATATTATATGTTTAAAATTGTAATCAATTCATATGTAGAAATCATCATCATGCTGAGAAAATGAGAAAATACTTTAACACCAGAAGAGCATGAAAGAGACAAAGAGAAGAAAAGGGAAAGAATGAGACAACTTCGTGAACAAAAAAATTGGATACCATAGAAGAAGATTTTTGTTTGGATGAGGAACATGAAATATCAATACAAAGTAAGAGAGAATTGGAATTGGAAACAAAAAGACAAAAAATGAGAAAATTGCATGCAACAAGACAATTGAATTATGAAGATGTGGGCAAATCATCTATGAGTTCCCAAGTTGAAGATACATCATCATCCAATGTTGGAGGCACATCATTGTATCATGTTGAAGGCACACCATTGTCTGCTTCCGAAGGTGTGGACACACCCTTGTATCATGTTGAAGGTGCACCATTGTCTACATCCCAAGGTGTACACACCCCCTTGTATCATGTTGAAGGTACACCATTGTCTACATCCCAAAGTGGAGGTACACAATTCTATCATATTGAAGGAATACCATTATCTACATCCAAAGGTGTAGGCACAACATTGTGTCATGTTGAAGGCACTCAAGATGGTATGCAATTCACACATAATGTTTTTGATGCTCCTAGAATTATTTATAGAAAGCCAAAATATTTGATTGATATTGATACTAACATTTTGCAATCAATTCCTGAAAAGATTCCCAAGCGTACTTGTCAAAGAAATGCTAATCATATTTGGAGATCATTTTTTGAGAATCTAAACATGACAAGAAGATGTCAAATATTTGTTGAAATGATGAGAAATATGAAATTTAGGTCCATCATGAAGATTATTAGGCTAAGAACGATGGATGAGTCAAGTGAAAAGTCTATTGTAAAGAATCTAATGACTACATATGATAGTGTGGGTTCTACATCATGCATGAAAGATAGTAATGTCACACGAGATGTACTTACATCAACAATAGTAAGCACTCAAATGAAGAAATCTTGACTCATTAGAAAGACAAGAAAAGCAATGAAAATAAGTAGACCATAGGTATAACAGCGCAGAATCAAGCCCTTAGAGGTGGTCATTTTATGATTGAATCCATTTGAGGATGGTATAAGAATGGTGGAACAACTTTCATTTGGTTGGTATGGTGTTCAGAGGCCATACATTGAGAGAGCCCTAGTTTATAGGGGTTTTTAAGACCAATTTGGGGCTTTCATATACATAAGTGACATAGAGTTGAATTGATGGAATATTCTTCTAATTAGATCCATTTAATAGGATTTTTGAAGAGGTAAAGGTATGGGAGATTACCCATGATAGGTTTCCTTTGTTAAATGGGTGAATTAGGCCTTTTTGGCAAAATGGAATCAACAATTTTAAAGTAGTTTGTCTCAAAACAAGTTGGGTCGCATTTGGGATATGTTTTAAAACTTCCAAAAGGGTATCCATATCATTGATTAGTTTTTTAAGTCTTTTGGGAATATGTGGAGAAAAATTCCATTTTATGATTGGTGAAGGTTACTAGGAGTAGTCCAAGAATGGTAGGTTGATAGTTTGGAGCCAACCAATGCAAGTGCATCAGGTGAAGCCTAGACAATGGATCCTTATGAAGGATGTTTCATGTGATAATATTGTCTCACTTGTTACTAATTGTTGTATTTCTATAAGGGTATGGGTTCAGAGTGTCTTATATACCACCTCTACATCACATTCATATTCTAATAAAGTATAAATCATACAGTAACAATATACATCGATAAACATACAAGCATAACTATAAGGCATGGGAAATTTACAAATCATAAGACATCCACATAAACATAAATTAGTATACATCAATACACCAAACACATGAATTGCATACCTAAAATATAAATAAATTTGTAGGGCATGGAGCCAAATATATATGTCCAATAATGTCATACATCGAATATATCCAATACAGTTAAATTGGATTCCTCAATGCCAAATGGATGTAAAACGTATCACTTATACAATATACAAAAAATATGTCCACTAATGCTATATAGGCATACAATCTATATCCCTAATCTAGTCCTTTCCTGCTAGGGGAAGAAAACAAATCCCGAGCTGTCTTCAATCGTCACATCGATGGAGATGCAGTGAATGTTGTAGTCTTTCGAGTGCAGTCACTAGTCCTCATGTCTAGACTCTTCTACAGCTCGAGGTGATAAAAAAAATATTTAAGCATCAATAACTAATATACATCAAAATTGAATTATATAATGACATAAAATAGAATATTCGCTTACCGCTAGCAAATAGTCATGATGTACATCCACCGAAGGTGCATGCTGATGATCTGGAGTAATAAGTCCCTACAACAATGATCAAAATAATAATTAAAATATATACATGAATATCATTATAAAATTCAATACAAGATATTAAAATAACAATTAAAATTATGTGATCTCTTTCATACCTCAATCAATGCTTACGAGCTAGTTACTCTTGTAGCTACTCCACGATCCAAAGTATCATGAACATAAGGAAGAGTCTCTAATGTCAATAACTGAAAATGAAACAACAAAAGTATTATGTAGTTATCAAGATTACATATATTTTTTACAACCCTACTAATGAATGAATGATACCTCCGTGAAGGTTCCACCCCGTCCTTCGGTGTGCAGTGTCGATGTCAAAGCTCCAACATTCAACTAGTGCACATGTACATGGAAATTTATAAGACAACCATTCATATAAGAATGTACTACTGACATGTTAGTTATAATGCATTATTACATATATACCTGTGGACTCAATGATGACATCACAAAGCTAGGTGAAAGAATGTGAACACCGCAATGACCACTTTGTGTTTGGATTTTGATCATAATTTGTTTAGTAATTTAGTTATTCATTCATTTATTAATTAAATATAATCAAGTAAATCAAATTAACATGCAAATAAAGATACCTCAAAGAAAGTGGCACGATGCCCTTTGTTGTTTTTTGTGAATGTCGATGGTCCACTAGTGAACTAATGCACATGCAAAATAAGTTATGATGAAATCATTCATATAATTAAATAATAATCAAATATATTAATTAAAATATTTTATTCGATACATACTTGTATACTTGATGATGATGTGTAGAAGGGGATAGGCGGATCATTTCCACTGCCACCACCACTGACACTCTTGCCCTAAATTTTGATCATAATCAATAGATACTAAATTAATTAGTTATTCTTTTATAAATGAAATATGATCAAAGAAATTTAATGAACTTGGAAATATTTATCTGTGTGTCAATGTCAAATTTCTTATTTAGAAAATCATCAGTCATCATTCCATGATCCTCTTCCTCTCTCTCAATAGTACCAAATGTGCACAAGGATCCACATGACCAAAAAATATGCCCCCTCAAAGATTAACCATGGTCACCCTCAACTAAAGGAGTGGCACATTGAATGAGAGTCTCTATCAAAGCACTAATCGTGCCTAGTGTGTCCACCTCTCATGTTCCTTTACAACAGAAGGAATACTAACATGATCCACATGTGGCTTGCCAATAGGAACCCTAGGTGCATTAGGGTCATGATGTGCCCCCACTCTATCAAATGATGACCACCCTCCTCTACCCTGAGAATCTATAAAGTCAAAATAATTTGGCACCTCTTTGAGTACAAACTCGCAATAGAGTTTCCTCAAGAAATATATAGGAACCTCATGATTGTTATAGGGAGGGGAATTAAAGACCATCCACCATCTCTCCCAAAAGTTGTTTTTTATGTCTTCATTCAAGCACCAATGAATTGGGAACCTCCTTGTTGTAGTTCTAAGAGTATCAATGTCCCTTGGTTTTTTAAAGAGTTTGCAAATGTCATCTTTTGTGATTTTTTTCTTTTTTATGTCCTCGTATGATAATTTATTTGCATAATATTGTTTTTGTTCTTCTCTTTTATCATGCCATCAATTAATTTTCCCACTAACCAATCCTACGTGGGTCAAGATTGATTCCAATGATTTTGCAAGTCTTTCCCTTCCAGGATTTGTAACAATAGAATCTTTTAACCTCCTAATTAAAGATTCTAATTCTTTTTCCCTCTTTCAATTTGGATGATCAAATTTTCCTATGTTCCAGGAGGAGGTTTCTCGATTGGTGGAGGCAGTTGAGGTTCATTTTCTTGGTTATTTTCTTCATTCATTTGTTCATGAGGAGATGGAGGGTTTGTTGAGGGTTTTGTTTAGGGAGATCATTTCTTTCTAGAAATTAAAAAAATAGATTTTAAAATCTTAATTACACATAAAATCTAAGAAAATAAATTTTAACAAAACAAATTGCTTCAAAACTGAAATTTCAATGCAAATAAGAGGCATGGGCTATAAAAACACTTACCTCTTCTTCCGGATCAAACTTGATGATGTCATGGAGCCATTCTTTATCAAAATTGATGGATTGAACAAGAAAAATGATTTTTTGTACGTGCTTTGGAAGCCCTCTTTCGCTGCAAACATGGGTTTGTGGAAAGAAAAATGGGCATTTCCAAACACACAAAACACTTTATAGTGTTTTATAAAGCACAGGTGCCCTATAGGGTGCACGCGCTTTAGTGCGTACACACTATGGCCAATGGGGGACCAAAAAGGAAAGTGGCACCTTTTTGGTCCCCCATCTTTGTGCATATACCCTTATGTTGGTATAAATCCTCTTGATGCCTCCATCTTGTACCATCAACATTAGTTCTCCCAATTGTCTTTCTTATAGTGTCCTCAGTCACCTTTTATCACTCTAGGCTATACCGATGTGTTCATCAGATATTGGAGAAACCCAAAATAACACACCTCAGTCACTAATGCTACAAGGATGATATTATTTATTGTAATACTTGTTGATAGAATCTCCTTCCTTTTTTTCATCAGAGTGGGCCCTACTGATAACCTCATTGACTATTGGCAAGACAATATTTCCACTTTGCTGCTAGTGTTTGTCTCGTCGATGAGGTTCATCGGTGTATGCCATACCGACTTGTTGTATTCCATTTGCTTATTTTATGATGTCATCTTAACTCACATCGATATGTTTTATTTATTATTTCCCCATCTCTACATCGACATATGTTATCCTGACCACATGTTTCCATCTTGCTTAAGTATTATCATTAGGTTGACTCTTGCCAAAGATGCAAATTTCAACCGGTATAGCCTTTTTCTTTCCTTATACATATAATTTTATATGATCTTCTTAGTGGGTTCAGAAAAATTAAACAAAACCCATTTTACAAATAGGATATCTAATGTTCCTTTCGGGTAAAAGCACAATAAGTTGTCACCCTTTTACAAAGGAAAAGGCTAACAAAATCAAAGTTGTTCAACTTCAATAGTATAAAAATGACATTTATGTTTGGAATTTGAAGATGATATAAACTAATTAAATGTGATTAAATGGATAAAGTTTATGATTAATATTTTTAATAATTTTTTTGAATAATAATTGATATGTTTTTTTAATTTTTAAAGATGATTTTTCAATTGTTGAAAAATGCTGAAAATTAGGGGTCTAGTTCCCACCAAAAAATTATATGTAAATAAATAAATTTTCCCCTAATTTCAAAATATGTCATAGACGACATATATAGATAGTTCATGAAGAAATAAAAATTGGTTTGTGATCTATATTTTCTCTTTTATAACAATTCAAATTTCAACTCACTGAAATCAACAGTTTTCATCTCGCAACATATTTTTCATAACAAATCTATCCCAATAAAATATATATATATATATATATATATATATATATATATATATATATATATATATATATATATATATATATATATATATATATATATATATATATATTCTTGAAGAGGACTCTCTCCTATAGTGCACCATATGTTTTTCAAATTTATTTAATATGATTTACTATTTTTCTTTTTCTCCGAATCAACATCTCCTTAACTGTTGAAATACCTACTTGCAATATTTTTTAATTACAATAAACTATGTCTAATTAAAACACTATAAAATCTATATGAGGATATTCTTGACTCTGATCTCTACAAATGGGTATTTTTTTATTTTTAAAAAATATCATTAAAAATATTAGGAGTTATTGAAATGCCACTTTTTTGAAATAATTTTATTTTTATGGTAATTGGACCCAAAGTGGTATAAAACATGAATTTAATAGATATTTCCAATTGGAAAAGTTAAAGCACTATCTAACTTAGCTAGAATGAATCTAGATAGACCATATGTTTGACTAAAATTAATTTTTAGTTAGAAATACTAAAATCCAGCTATGCTGATAAGTTAGCCTAAAAGGTGACACTGGATTGTGCTTTTACCCTTTCTATTCATTGTTTGATACCTTTGAAGCATACATTGTGGCAAAATTTGTCAAAGTGAAAGTCCATCCATATCAACTAATTGAGAACACCATATGTCTCATTTAGGAAAATGAACTTCTTAGGTATTAATGATCACATTTTCATTTTCAATCACTGTTAGAAATGTCTAATAAGCTTCCTCTCCTTAAACCTCCAACTTGAGAAGACATCTTTCCACCCTGTCTCATTTCAATGCTACCCTTAAGTTTCCCAGCTGATGGTTGGTTTTCAAGAGCCAAATCACATATAGATGAGAACTTATGATGTGAGATCATTCATCCTACACACAAATAACCAATAGTAACTATTCTTATAGAATGATAAAATATTGTTCACTTAATATTGTAAGTTAATAAGATCAAATGAGTATGCCTAATAAGCCAAATTCATTCAAAACATGAGCTCTAAGAAATCTATATGCAAATAAAAAAAAAGTGAATTTTTTTGTGCTAATAGTGGCTCTTTCTGGGGACATATGTTCATATATGGACATAGTGAGATCCTAGTTATATCTAGAGAGCAGACCATTAAAGAAAACTAAATAAGAAAAATTAGAAAAAATATAGTAACTAGACATCCTATTCTTAAATATACTCATTGTTTCTCCTAGGAGAAGAAATTCTTTAGGTATTGAGCATGCATTGGGAATCCATGAACTTATCCTTCAATATTCTATAAGAAATAAGAATTGTTTCCTCCTTGTCCACAATAATATAAGGTCCTAGCCATAGTGCTTCAAATTCTTCATGTTTCCCTTTGTCTTGATCTTTAGCATTCCACTTTAGCACCCAATCACTAACTTTTAAAAAAAAATTATGTGCTCTTTTTTAATGTAGAAGCTTAACCTTCTATTGATTTTTCATGGTTTTCTTTTGATCCTTTCTTCTATAGGTCCTTTCTTGAATTCTATTTGGTGGCCCCAAGCCCCCCAAAAGTGAACATCATTCTTTACCTATGTCAAAAACCTGATTCTGATAATGTAATAATAGAAAACTTCTAAAGATGTCATCATCTATTTCCTCACTATATTTCATCTCTTGATCAAAACGTTCATAGTATCCATTGCATGCTTTGGCTTTAGGGGCCTTCATCAAGCTCTATGGAAAAATAGAGATTTTGTATTTGTTCCTCAAGTATTCTTCATGCTCACTTGGATATTCATTTAGAAACCCTAACATTTCATTATGCCCTTTCTCTTCAAGAAATCAAATTCATTGACATATTTAAATTCCCCATGAATATGATTCTGATCAACATTTCCAATGTCACAAATTTGATTACCCTTTTCACATTATAATTCATTTTCTTACTGTGCACTTATCTCGGGAGAAATATTTTCTTGTAAATTTTCCCTAATACTTATATCCTCAACAAGAGTGGGTTCCACACAACCCCTTCTTTAATTTTCTAAATTATTGATCCATTTTGAATCATATTCCATATTATTTTTCTTTACCATCTCCTCATTCTCAGGAAATATTTTATCTTTCTCAAATAGTAAATTAGGGCACATATAAGAGTTTTCATCACATATGATATTATCATAAAATAGATTTGAAAACACATTTTCTAATTCCTTATTCTCATAATATAAATTCTCATCCTGAAATAATGAACATTGAAATATTGAAAATCCATACATACCTGTACCGAACTTTTCTTAATGCTTTCTTGAATTTCAGTATATAAGAAATTTTGAAATTTTTTGAAATAAATTCCATTTGTATTTCCTTTTGTATATTGATCATAATGTGTATATTTATCAAATGCATTATCCTCCTAAAAATCATATACTTCATCAAACACTTCCTGAATCTTATTCATTGATCCATTAATTTGTTTATCCTTGTCAATTATGAAAAAATGTGTACCATTTATATCAACATACTTATGATATTCCCTAACTAACAAATCTAAACTTTCCTCTAAATTGAGAATATATTTTTCTTCAGCATTACATTCATTGATATTTATTTCCATACAAGTCTCATAATGATCGGATTCTTCTTCAATTTGATCCAAAATTCTTTCACTTGAATTTGAAATAACATTTGGTTCATGTTCTACTTCTGTACATTTTTCCCTATATTCATCATCTTCTTCTAAAGTTTTGAAAAAAAAATTCAAATCAAAGTAACCTGTGATTCCTAACTCACAAGTTTTATTTATAAGTTGTCTGTGTTGAGGCATGATGTCTGAAGGTATTTCCTGATACATTTTTTCCATCCTTATGAATAAATGTGTTGCAGATTCTGTAATGCCCCGCCAGGGAACCCAGAAGAACTTAACCTAAACATGCGACTAAGTTTGCAAAATAATTTTTTTAAAGTTAACAGTCAATAACATCAAAGTTTACAATGCGGAAGCAAAGCAAAGCAATACACAACCAACAAAGGTTACAACTCTCAAGGGTTCCTTGACGCAAATTACAAAAGAGTTAATTAATTGATATAAGATTAAGATAAGAATCCCAAGATTACATCAGAAAGATAAATACTACATCCAATGCATGATTACATAAATACAATTGGTACCATAAGGTGACCAAAACAATAAGCATCCACTGCACATGTCACAGGGTATGTGAATACAATAACTAAAAAGAAAAACAACATGATAACTCTGAAAATCTAAAACAATGATACAAGATCATAAGAAGAACAAGAAAGAACAACTGCAACATGGATCATCCAGCCTTGGTGCACGAACGTCAAAATCTCAAATGGTGAAAGAACCACTACCACCCGACCTCGTGAACCTAAATGGTCCACTCCCACCGTGCTAAGGAGATAACATCAGAACCCACTCGAATAACAAACAACAACAATTCAAGGAAGAGGGCCTGAAATCTTCTAACTCAAGGATACCAAAAGTACAATGAGATATAACATACTCTACTAGAGGCAAATAGAACACATGGGAAACCTAAGATGCATACAAGAAGTGTCATCACATAAGTCAAATCTAGGGTTATCCTGGTAGTCCCTTCAGACCCCGGCACCCTAGTGACTCTATGTGGATATAGTAACCTCTCATGTAGACAAGGTACTACCTATGCCATCTCCAGTCCATATAGGCGGTAAGCATCATCTCAACTCCCATCCTAGACAATCTCAATCGGGAACTTAGGCATGGGCGAGGCACAAATATCTTTTTAGGTTCATTTTAGATTCCCAATGTTTATTAATTATCACTTATTAAACTACTTGTAATTGGATCTCCTGGTAGCCACTTCCGGGCCCCGACACCAATTCACAAGCCACTTCCTGATATACACTTAGAAGACCTACTCTAGGGTTTCACATGAACAAAATGAACTCTGAGTTAACACAACTCTTGAATCTCTACAACTAGATTCAACATGCAAAACTAGAAACATGCATAACCAGATACTTCATAAAACAAGTTACCGATACAACATAACATGCATGGCAACCAAACATGATAGAAAGAATATCCAAAACCCACCTCTGGATTTTAACCCCAAAAGATGACTACAACCCCTAAAAATCATACAAGACAAATAGACATAGGGCTTCAAAAGTCTTCATAAAAATCATGAACGTTAAAGATAGCATCATTTAATTCTCACAGGAATAAATACTCCATAAAAATAAATATCTCTAAATGCATAATAATCCAATTAGATTTATAATTAAATAGGGAAGTAAATTACTAACCAATTTAATATAAACATCATAGATCCCTAAACCCATATCATCAAACAATCTTAATAATAAACATCTAAATAAGAAAGAAAATTAAATTGAAATTAGTTTATACTAATTTCCTTCAATATAAACTTAATCACCTAACTCAAATATATAACAAAACTAATTCTTATTAAAGAATTAATATTTATTGTAAATTGAAAATAACTAAATACCATACGAAATTAACTAAATAATAAATAAATTAAAAATAAAATAAAAATAAAATAACAAAAAAAAAACTAAATTAAATTATAACATAATTTATAACTAACAACGAAAAAAGTTCTTAATTTTTTTTTTTAAAATATCAAAAAGCAAAATTTAAAGGGGGGGTACCCACGGGTCCCCACACCCCTGTCACATGTCCTCTGCAGCTAGTGATAGTACCGACGGTACTACCACACGGCAGTCCCCTCAAGGACTGTCGTGTGTCAGTACCACCAAGTACTGCGTGGACAGTGCCAGAGGGCCCGCACTGGGATGGGACCTTTCAAAAAGCCCAAAAAGAAGATATATTTTTAATAAAAATTTTCAGATTTAAATTTTTTTCCTAATATAACTTTGAAACATCAATCTCATTTATTAAATTTTGATAAATTTATTTTACTATATATATATATTATCAAATATTTAATATTTGATATATATATATATATATATATATATATATATATATATATATATATATATATATATATATATATATATATATATATATATATATATATATATATTTAAAAGATTCATCCAATACACATATTTTTAAAAATTTACATGAACAAATATTTTCAATATATATATATATATATATATATATATATATATATATATATATATATATATATATATATATATATATATATATATATATATATATATATATATATATATATATATATATATATATATATATATATATATATATATATATATATATATATATATATATATATCTCAATAACGACTATACCATTACATGAATAAAAGAAAATTCTAATAATTTCACAACAAGCTCAAAACCCTAGTCTAATTGGGTTTTCTAAGACTCTTTTAACAAATTCCTCAAAACCCATCAATTTACAAAATAGATAAGCAAGATTATTCCAATTAAATTGCAATAAACATACAAAACTTTCCAAAACATTCAACTCCAACAGGCACGAGGAAGACACACTTTACAAATTCCTACAAGAGATCTGAAAAGTAATAACAAGAATAAATTTTGAAACCTACCTCAAATCAAAATTAAACAGAATTGATGATGACTAGAACGAAGAAAACAAAATCCAAGCCTTTCGAAAAACTATCCCAAATCTGTCACAAATCTGTCTCCAAAATTCCTCCTCCAAAACCTGTGTTTGAATAATGGCCAAAACCTCTAATATTTAAAGAAACTTCCTTTCTCATGCATGGATTCGAACTCAACTCCAAAAAGGGCTTTGCATGAAGATGAACTTTAGTTCACAGTTCAGTCTCAGTTGAACTAGAGTCTCCTTTCCTCTTTGACTTGAGTTGAAAACACATAACCAAACTTCAACTTGAATTACTAATTCAATTTCATGCAATTATGAATATGCAACATAATGCATTCAATTAAATAATAATTAAAACATTTAGTTAATCATAAATAACACATGCCAAAATAACTATTAATTTAATAATTACATTCTAATTAAACAAAGGTTAAATTCCATGATTTAAATAAATCAAAAGTGAGGATATTTAATTAATTCACATTAGTTAAATATTTCAACCACACTCAAAAATAACATATAATTAATTCCCAATTAATTAATGCATCAACTATACAAAAATAATAATAATTAAACCAAATAAATACATTTATTTAATTACCATTTAAATACTATGCCACAGCTAAAAATAGCATGATCTAAAAATAGAAATCACATCAAACGCCACAATCAAAGAATCAGAAAGACCTAAAGACCCACATTCAAACTCAGGACTTAGGTGTAAACTCTTGCCAATTGGACGAGTTTAGAAGGGTGAAAACATAGAATCTTGTCCCTTACTTTAGGACAATAATTGGCTTAGGTTAGGATTTGGAAATGAATATTATCTCACCTCTTTTACCATTGAGATTAGCGATAGGGCACACTCATCCTGACAATTCAGGGAACTTGATGCCTGGTACCTGCGAACCTACATAAGAGACAAGCATGTGCATATATAGAGATATAACAGACAATGGCAGGGATCGGCCGATCATGTGGATCTCGCAAGCAAGTAACTACGACTCCGTCCCTCAACCACATCAAGCACGTCAAATAGAAATGTAAAACAAACACATCAACCATACACATGCAAGTATGGGGTCAGTAAAATCATAAGCATCAACCAATTCCTAACATATAATCTATCATCCTAGATTAATTATGGCATTTATAAAATCAGACTAGGGGCGAGGTACTATAGATTCACCTTCATATCTTTCCAAATTAAAAAATGCATCCAAGGGAGACATGTTAAACTTTGATTCCATAATATGATTATGATTTTCTTCATATTCAGTGCACATGTTACCTTCCTCCTTGCTTGCATCATGAAACATATCAAGAAACCATTGCTCAAACTCTCTCCATGATGAGATTATATGTGTACATAGTGATTCATACACTTCTCTAGCATTATCTTTCAATGTCCTGACAAATAGCTTCATCACTGTATCTTCCACACAAATTAGATATCCTCTATTAATGTGTAAAATGCATCCAAATGCTCAAGTGTTGATTCATCATATTCTCCATAAATCTTTGGTACAAGATATGAAAGTTTAGGGAATAATTTATTAGGGATACACTAAAATATTCCAAGATCTAATGGCCTGATGTCATCTGGAATAAATAGTTTTCTCTGAAAAGGTTTTTTATTTTGATACATTTTGAAATAGAATTTCTATCTCTTTCAAAAAGGAAAATTTTCATCTCCTTCTAGGTCTTCTCCCTCAGCGGAGTCATTGATTGAAATATTTTGTTGAATAGAGTCACCACCTCTCTTTGAGGAAAATATTATTTGTTGGTCTTTTGGGTTCCTCCTTCTAGCAAAGTGAATTTTTTCTTGTCACCAGAGATTCTAAATAGTTTTTTACAAACACATCCCCATTTGAATCACCAATCTCTTGTGTGACTCGGATGGGGAAAACTTGAACTTTTAATATTCTACAAGTTGTCACCATATATTCAAAGTATTCTTCAACAATATTTTTAATAACACCTCAATAGAGTTGCCAATTTGTTGAGTGTGTGAATTGAATGGGGAAATCTCTCGACTGGTCTAAACAGATACCAAATATTCTAAAGAAATATTTTATAAATGATCCCCAGTAGAGTTTCTAATTTGTTGGTGTGACTCAGATGGGGAAAAATGAGATATCAAATCTTCAACAAAATAACACTGGAGATTGTAAGTATTCTTCAACAATGTTTTTTGAACAACTCCCTAGTCGAGTCGCCAATCTGTTGAGTTCCCAAAACCATAGATTAAAAATCCAAAGGTTTTTCCTATTCCTTGTTGGAGTTATGGTAAGGTGAGTTACTAAGAGAGGAGGTGTGAATCAGTAACCCTAATTGTTTTTCAACTGAATCCTTATAGAAATATAATTCATTAACTGATTGTATCATTTGCATTCACCATACATCCAATACCATATCTAGAATGTAAATACTTGTAAACTACTCAAATACGAAAACATGAAATTTCATACACATAACATATGTATTTTGGTATCCTGGGAACCCTTGTTAGAAGGTAGAAAATATGATGGGGATGGAACCCACAAAGCTTCACTATTGTAGTAAATAAATTTGTTGGTTAAGGCTACAAAGATTGATCACTTCTGGTGATCTTACCCTATTAGTAGTAACAAAAAGATTAGCTAGATCTACCTAGTTAGAATATTTTAGCAAGACTGTTCAAGTGTGCACTTGGTTAAGATATTTTACATAAGACTTTTAAGTCTACTCTATTAGGAGATTTAAATCTACTACAATTTCTAGAGAGTAACAATGAAGTTTGATCTGGTTGTAAAGAAATTTACTTTGTTGATAACAAATCCATTAAGTACAATAATGAAATCACCTTGTTGTGATGAATATGTCCTTTTTTACTGCTTGGTAGCCTTTGAACTATTTCTGACAAACTAAATACTCTATCAAAATCCTTTCAACATAACCTTTTCAGATCTTCAGATGTCTCCCAATGACAGCTACTTCATGAGTGATACTTGTCAAAATGACATATTTACAATACTTATATCAAAATAATTTGACATAATTAGGGTTATGAAACTATCTAGAAAACCTAACATCAATGCCTCAAATGATTAACCTAGATCATATTTACATAGGAATCATCAGTCATTAAATGATTACATCCATATTAAATATTCACCTTAATCTTGGTAAACTATTTTCTAGCTCAGTAAAAATTTGTTCACCTTGAACTATGTGTCATTCCAAAATTTTATGTGAACTCTAGATTACTTGATAAATGTTGTGTTTCTACCTCAGTATTATACTGATGCTCGGTAATCCCGTGTGCTCGGTGACTATTGTACTCAGTAGTCTCTATGCTCGGTGACTACTTTGTAGTTATGACCGACTAAACTTATTTTCTCTATTTATCGACTGTATAGATGAATATGACAACTCATAATACACTTAGGAGTAACATTGTCCCCCTTTGGCATTAGTATCAAAAACATATGTGTATGCCAACTACAAAAGTTTGGAGTTGAAAATTTGTAAACCAAAAATGTGTGAACTGTATGAACCCCCCCTTTGAAGATGCTCTCGGGGTAAAGTACATACTGTTGGATACAATTTTCTGAGGGAGATTGTTGGATACAATTGTCTAATTGTGTGTTGTCTTTGATGTCACACAAATGTCATATCAATAAGCAGTTATGTGTGTCTACCGAGCTCAGTCGATCAGCAAGGCAATTTTCAGTGTCTATCGAGATCTCTTGGGCATCAAAGGAAAGTATGGTAGAAAATAGTGTTAACCGAGCTTCCATGGTTATCGAAGGAAAGTTAGTGTTTACTGAGTTCACTCGGTCACCAAAGGAAATCTTTTCAAGATTAGTGTTACCGAGCAAGGTCAGCCCAATAAAGGATTTTATTAATTTGAGAAATAAAGTTTATTTATTCCAGCTGACTGTTGTAATGAGCATTAATGTTTGTAATGATTATTAGTGCTGACTTGACAATCTGAATGGTATATATAGAAGGTCAAGTGGTGAATTCAATGTGGGAAGAATAATGTGCAAGTGTGGAAGTTTGTGAGCAAACATGCAAATCATTTTGAAGGAAGGTATGTGCGAATTTTGAAGGATGGTTAGATATCCTTGAGGAGCAGTGAAGATTTATTTGATTAGGAAGGATCTAGTGAAGCAGAACAAAGATTTGTAATCAGCAATTCAGTTGCATCATTATTCAGGTCATTTCATTGTTACTTTCTTACCATTGTAGTAGTGATTTCAAAATCTCTTAACCAAGTTGGTTTAACAACCATTTTGTAAATCCTCTAACAAGGTGATAGTTCTATTGAATTGTTTCAAGACCTCTTACAAGGCCACTCCTAACAGGGTGATTAAATCCTGTAACAAGGTCACACCTAACAGTGTGTTTTGTAACCTTTTACCGGGTTGGCTCCTAACAGGGCATCACTTCAGAAGAGTGAAAAATAGTAACTAGTTACATTGGTGATTTTTCCCATATTGGGTTTACATGTTAAATTTGGTGTCTCTTGTGTTCATGTTATTTTCTTTATGGATGCATGTTAATCACTGATGAATTCTTAAGAATAGTTATAATTAATACTCACGGCAATAACTGAGTTTCAGCATTTCTCTGTATGTTTACCAAGTGACAGCAGTAAATGAATTAATAAGACATCTAAGGGATCTGTGATAATAGTTTTGTGGTTAACTGATTCACCCCCCCTATCAGTTACTCCATCTATATTTCCAACACATACAATATTGGCCAAGAGGTTTTCCCATTCCTCTTTGAGATTTTCTAGAGAAATCTTCTCTAATCCTACTTGTGCATGCATATCAAAAATGTTCTCAGTCACTGATATCTTGGGGGTGGCAACTAATTCCTTTGCCTTGGTCACATGTTTCTACATCACCTTTAAGTGGGGTGGTAACTCAGCCTGAAGCTCGGTTACCTGTTCTCTTATTTTTTCCTCTTCCTTTCTTAACTCTAGTCTTAACCACTAAAAATTTGTGAATTTTTCATAATGCTCATGAAATGCTTTGGGCTCGGTTGTTAGACTAGTTACAATATAATTTAGATCTTCATATAGTTTCTTTATCTTTTCACTAATCTTGGTAGTGAAAGAGTCTATAGTGCATAATTTCTGCAATATTGTAATAACCCTTTGAATAATACTTTCTAATTCGGTTACTACCTCAAAAAGTTTTACCTTATTAACTGTCACTTCTTGGCTGATTTTCTCAGTGAGTTTGTACTAAATCTTTTGTTCTTCTCTTTCTTCTATCATCTACTCAGCATCAGTATTGGGGCCATTGACGGTCTCGATGAGAAGTGCAAGTTGGTTAATGATGGGGGCTGATTCATTTACATTGACGTTGGGTGCAACTTGCATTAGTATCTCCTTGACATCCTCTAGCACCTTAGTGTTCTTATGTTCTTCTTCAGCTTCTCTTGAGTTTCTTTCTGGGTGCATTGCTCTTCATATTTACTAAGAGCTTTGGGGTCAAGTGTCCTCAGGTCACATGCTAGAATTTTAATTATCTCATCAAGTGTGACCAAACCCTTACTTCCATGTTTTCTCTTCTTCTTCTTATCTTGAACACTAGATGTAGGAGATTATACAATGGAAACTTGAGCCTTATGCTCCTGATTTGGCTTGGGTGGCTCGGTGGATTTTTCTTCTTCTTTATTCTTCTTGGTTGTTGATTCAACAACCTATGGTGCATGGGCTTGTGACATGGTGTCTATGTTAGAAGTGTCTACCATGTTCTCTGATTATGGTCCTTGATCATAATTCTCAACTGCATCAGTGGTCTCGGTTGGTACTTCACCTTGTGTAACTTCACCACTATGCTTAGTCTCTTTACCATTCTCCTCACCCTCATCTTTAGTTGTGTTTGTTTGTTGCTCAGGTAGAGCTTCCTCAATTTTTTGCTCAAAAGCTATGTTTATAGCTTGTATGAGAATAGGTAAGTTACTTGGTACCATTTCTCTTGCTACCTCAATTTCTTCTTCTTCTCCAAAGTTCTCAGTAGCAGCAGTTAGCACTTCATCTTCTTTTGCTTCGTCATCGAGGTCTCCTCTTGTTATATCTTCTATCAAAATTAATTCTTCCCCTAATATTGTCAACATCTCTAGAATCGCTTCCATGACATTATCAACATTAGTTATGAAATCTTCTACATAAGTTTCCTCCTCGGGCTACTCAGTATCGGAGATGTGAATTGTTTCATCCTCAACATTTATTGGTACACCTTCTTGTAAGCTCAGTTGAGGTTTCTTAGTGTCAACTGTAGGTGCAGTTGCCTCGGTTTTCTCTAATGGACTGAGGGTTTTAGTCCATATCCTGCCAGTTTCCTCATCTACTTCTTGTATTTTACCTTGTAAAATGTTAAATGCTCTTGCCTTCTGTAATCGCTAAAAATTGGACAATATCATTTAAGTAAGAAATCAAGGCAAAAACCAAAGCAAATCAATCGTATCAAAGCAATTAAATCAAAACAAGTTAAAATCAAAGCAAAATTGTAATCAAGCTAATAATCCAAATTAATTAAAAATCAAAAGCCATTAAATCAATTTGAATCAAATAAATCATGAATAACCAATTAATTGTGTAATTAATCTAATTAATTACATAGTTTAATTTAAATCAAATCAACCCATTTAAGGGGTACACATGGCTAAACAAATTAAATAAATTCAATTAATTAAATCATATTTTCTCTCAACCACCAAATGGGAGAAAAATGAATCAACCAATAGGAATTGAGGACCAAGCTCACATGGATCAAGCCTAAATTGAATCTCAATCACTCACTTGGAGGATGCATCTTGTCCACTCATTTTGTCCTCTTGTCCCAAGCTTTGAGGGCAAAATATTTAAATGGTCTCCAAAGGTGGAACCATGGACTCAACTCTCACCTAACCTTGATCAACTCAACCACACCCCCTACCCTTGCCAAAATATATGATGCAAGAGCATCCAAGGATCAAGGTTGCTGACTCAAATGTGGGTTTTGGTCAAGATTTACTTCTGAGGGTCATAACTTTTGACTCAGATGTGGGTTTTGGCTGAAATTTTAGAGGCAGTTGTGTGAGGAGGAGCCATTTGGATTGTTGATGGAGCTCAACTTGATTGGTGGCCGTTTCGACATTTTTCCAGGAGCCTAAAATATCATCTTGACCTCCGAAATTGGATTTTTGTGTTTTTTTCCAATTTTTTAGAAAGTTGCTTTTGTAATAAATCCGAAATCATATTCTTGATCTCGTAGATTAGTTGGCAATTCATCTTGCCTTAGTTGGGGGCTTTTCTTGGGAAAAATCAGGATTCGTAGGATGGGTTTTGAAAATTACCAAAAATGGAAAATTTTGTTTTTCTCAAAAATCTACCAAATATGGTGATTTTTGAAATTGTAATAAGTAGTTGTTTTTCTTGCATTGTAGAGGCAGAGTAGAGTTGGAGAAGTTTAATGAAGAATTTGGCATTCTGAAATGTCTGTGTTGTGTAGTTTTCTGAGTTATTGTTTTGAAGGGTTTGGGCAACATCAATATATAAAAGCAAGGCATAATTCAAGCAATAATCATCCACAAATTTGAGAATATCATCAAACCTCTTACAATTTATAGTTAGAAAGGCCTAATTTAAATTTGGAATTGAATGTTTAGTTTTCTTATCATTTAATTCTCATTTTAGGACTTTCACTAATGGAAGCTTGCTGAGAGCTTTGCATTAGCATCCCCAAATAGAGATCCATAGAGTGCTTAATTATCATTTATTTGCTTAATTAGATTGCTATTTGTGGTAATTTAGTTGTTATTTGAGTTATTTATGATGCTAACCCTATGAAGGTACTTTTTCTAGTACACAAAATGATGCCCACCGTGGGGCATTAGGCCTCACTAATTTTTAAATTCGGAGAAAGTAAATTTTCCTATCATTTTTCCTTATTTCTTCTCTATTTCACAGGTTCAGCTATGCATTTGAGAATTTATGTTGCGCTTACAAGCATTTCTGTAGCACTTTTAAGGCCTGAAACAGTGCATCCATGATAAATTTTTGTGCCTTTACACATTGAAACAACGCTTTCAATATTTCTTCTAATCTATCTAAATTTCTTTCAACGCGTATACCCTGACTCTGCAGTCTATTTAATCCATCCTCTAGCATGTACACATTTCTTTATGCGAATTTGATTTATTAAATAGCACTTTTAAATTATGTTTCTACACATTTAAACTTTTTTGTTGCGCTTTTAATCATTTTTGTAGCATGTACAAGCATTTATGTAGCGCGTACAATCATTTCTATAGCGCGTACAAGTTTTTTTATTAATTTTAAATTTTGACTGTAAATAATGTTTTCTCTATGTTTTTATGATGCCATAACATAAAAAAAATTGGAAAATAGAGGCCAGAATCCACAGCAAGGATAAAAACATCACAAAAAGGTTGAAAAGAGAGAAAAATATTCATCTTAACAACTTTTTGGGAGGATTCCAAGAAGGAAGGGGATGAATATGAAAATTACTTGCATATAATTCAATTGTATAAATCTAAATTTGTTTCATTGAATTGGATTTTTACTCCTTAAGCTTGTCATTTTCTTTCTCAACTTCTAAAAGAATGGAGTAAAAGATAAATTGCTTAGATTTCTTCACTTTTTTTGTTTGTGTTGGATTAACAATTTCAAAGGGATGCAAAGGAGCTGGAACAATCACCACTAGGTGAGTGAAATGATGAGAAACTTAATTAAAAATTCCCCTAGCCTTTGCTAGCTTCAAATCAGGTAAGCCTAAACTTGGTCAATTTTTACTTAAATTGTGGCCTTGTGATTTTTGTCAAAATCTAGTAATTAAACCAGAATAAATGATAAATCAAGCATTTAATCAATAACCCCTTATTTGTGGAGGAGAGTATAAATACTCAATTCCCATTAGTTAGTGGGTTTGGATAATTGAATATTGTTAATTGTGTGTGGGAGGCAAGAATAGATAGGGATATGTTCTTCACCTTTTGGTGAATCAAACTCCCAAAACCTATCTCTTCATTCTAATTTATTTCTTTCAATATGAACATGCTAGATCTATAGTAGGCTCGCCTCCTAAGATTCACCTTGATAAGGCCGATGAGAGGGACAACCCAAAGTGGGATACATTTTCTTTTGCCATGAAAATCCAACCCACTCTAAAATTAAATGCATGCATCCTTAATGGGGTGTGTGACAAAAGGATATTAAGCTTTCAAACTTCCTTGAGTAGTCCTATGGGATTGCGCAAAACTCTAACATAAAAGTGGTGGGAAGCCTCCTAATTTTGGAGGATGAAAACTTAATGTCCATTTTGAATGGAATCTTGATTAAATACCTTGATAAATTAGCAAGCCTACCTCATTAGAGCCATTTAAAAGTCAAATTTGACCTTAGGTAGATTGCTTGGAAGAATTTCTTATGATAATTGATAAAATTATTGTGTTGTGCTTGAAGGTCTTTGATTACAAAAACAAAACATCCATTAAGATCCAAAAATCAATTAACAATAAAGATTCAAAATAATATTCTATTCACAAGAATTCAAGAAATGAAAAAATAAATGGAAACATTATCCAACCAATTATCATTAAGAACATTGTTTCCTTACCTCTATGATCAAGAAAAACAAAAACATCATGAATATCTTTGATAATTCAAAATTTGATCAAAAAGAATATCATAAAAACCCTATATTTGATCAAGAATATCCTAATGATAAAAAAATATTTGATGAAGAACCTAATTCAAAATATTAAGAGAATCTCATCTTTGATCAAGGAAATCAAGAGGAATTAGTCCCATCTCAACAATATTCATCATATGATAACTCTTTGAGAAACACAAATACATCCAAATATCCTTGGGATAGATCATTTACTCCTTTGGGAATTTCATACGAATCAACTTTGGAAAAACTCCTTGAAAATGATCTCATCACGTTGCCTCAAATCACTTCATGTGGTTTTATCTTTTTGAGTAACTATTGTGTATAGCATATACATAATGAGCATGAAACTTCAAATTGTATGGAGTTGAAACATAAAATCCAAAATCTTATTGATGATGACTCAATTGAAATTGAAGATCCTAATGACTCATCTAATGAAGATACTACTCTCAAGAAAGATCAAACTTATGAACACATGTCTAGTATTGGTCCTCTTATAGCTTTCACCTATTCCACCATTCCTCCATATCATATAGAAGAAAAACTATCCAATATTCCTCCATTAAACAAAGATCCAAATAGTTTTCATAATGACTATGTATACCCTCAAGGGCTACCTCTAAAATAGATCCAAGCTAACCTACATCTTGCTACAAACTTCTTTCATACTTCAAAGGTTATAGACTCCAAGCCTTCATGTTCTATAATTCATATTGTACCTATTTCAAATGAACAGCCATCATTCCTTCAAGAATCCCTCATGCAAATCCAAACTCCTACATTATCCTTAGAAGTGGCTCCATGTCAAGAGACTAATCAAAAGTGCAAAGAAACAAGTATTATGAAGGATCAAGATCAAGATAATATCCCTCCTTATCCTATATTTGACCAAAAGTCCCATATCCCAATAATCCCATGATGAATCCTTCATACCCTTCCATTTATTTCAAGAAGATATCCTTCCATCTCAAACACCCCATATTCCTTCACCTCCTATATCATACCCATCTCCTAAGCAATATCAAGGTATTCCTTCCATCTCTAATGAACTTATTGAAAATCAAAAGAAAAGTATTCTTCCTATGCTATCAAAAGATCCTTGTCAAGATCAAAGTACCCCAACATCCACTTTTCATAAGCCTTCATATCTATCTCAAGATTCAACTACTCCTATCAAATTCACTCCTATCAAAGCTACATATAAGCCTATTGGTACAAAGATAAATCCAAAAGAAAAAATCCTTGGTCATGCAGCTCAAAATAAAGATGTTGATATCCATCCCACATCCCATTTACCTCCATTTGTGCATAAGCATATTCCTTATACATCCTCCAAATCCATCCTTGGTCCCTATAGCCCAAACTTAAAACCTTATACATCCTCCAAATCCATATTGGGCCCTTACATTCCTCCATCAACCTTTCCTACCATCCCTATCCCACCATCCCCTTACCTTACCATGTATCAATATCAACAAAGACATACATACTTGAGAAACCAAGCACCCATCCATGTCAATCCTCCATATCAGACCATCCATATGAACCAGCCATATCAACCTTATTCATCCACCAATCCCAAGTTCTTTGGAATAAATTTGAATGCGCAACATAAAAATTAGAAATCCAAGAATCCACTTATATATGAAGAGCACCATGTCCCATCTAATCGACATGTGAATGAAAGGAAAAAAAAAATATTCAAGAGACCACAAAGGTCCATCAAGAAAAAATAAAAATCAAAGAAAATGTGGGTTCCTAAATCCCTTGTCGAAGACATGCATTCTAAAGCATCCAAAAGGGAAGAAAAATCAAAGAAAGTGTGGATTCCCAAGTCACTCTTGAAGGACTTACACACAAAAGAGAAATCAAAGTTGACATTCAAGCTTCCAAAGGCTTCCACTTCACATTCTCCCAAACATATTCCATCTTATCCATTCATTTTGGGTCCTTGTGTCCCAAGATCCATATCCTCTCTTACATCAAAATCCCAAGCTATTTCACCCATTTTTCCTCCATTATTCCACTACCCTTCAAGGTGTGTATCAATGTTGATCTTGATAATACTTCTTATCCTCCTATTCATTATCCTTCTATTCCCTTTTTCACGCCCACACATAGAAAGACTTATTATCCTCTCATTCATTATCCTTCCATTTCCATTATCCAATCCATTTCATAAAGCTTTAGCCACCCTCTACCTTATCCACCATATCACATTTTAGTCACCCTATCAACATATTTGAGCATACTTTTCAGTGGTTTTGGCCCATCATATCATACCCTATCAAGGATTATACAAAGAGCATGAGGCTTGAGTCCATCCAAAAAGAGAAAATTGAAAAAAAACAAGAAGAAGAAGAAAAAGAAAAAGAAAATAAAATAAAATAAAAATAAATTCACCTTATGGTGAAAACCACTTCTTGTGGCATCTTGGACAAGTACCATGATGAAAATTTGGCAAACAGGCATCATACGTAATTCCTCTCTCTTGCACTCTACACTTGGGGGCAAGTTTCATCCATCATATCCTCTATCTTTCTACCATTTATCTCACTTGCATCTGTATTACATCTTTCTCCTTTGATCTTGACAAGGTTGAACATATCCATGAGCATTAAGTATCTTGACATGAGTTATCCTATCTATTAGCCTATTCACTTGTTGCATTCACGGTACCTTATCATGATCTTTCTTATCCTAAAGCCACCTTCATTATTCCTAATAAGCCTTCCCATAATCCCAAACCATTCACTCATATCCTTCACCACCCATTTATCATGATTGTGTGATCCTATCCACATTGATCCCTTAATCTTGATCCAATTGAAAAATAAAAGAAATGAAAAAAAAATGTTAGAAAAAGTCTCTTGATATGTCCACTCCTTTGGACCATTGTCATGACACTAGGTCATTATTCCATATGCCATCCAACACCACATCATTGGCCTATATTGAGATATTATTTTTCCCTAGCTTGGATAATCTTGAGGAGATGATCCTATTGGTAACACACTTACTTCATCCATCATTTCCTATTCATTGGTGAATCATCAGTTTGCAAATCCATCTTTCATGTCCTATACCTTGCTAGATATTGAGAACAAATTCAATGTGATCTTGTTTGAGAACTAGTAATCTCTAAAAATTGAAAAACAAAAGTGAAAATGTTCCTCAAATAATCCAAAAAAAATACAAAATATCTAAAATCCAAACAACATCTAATAACTCTAAAATTCAAAAACATCAAAAATCTCTAAAAATCCAAAAACATCAAAAATCTCTAAAAATCCAAAAACATCAAAAATCTTTTAAAAAGCCATAAATTAAAAAAAAAAATCTAAAAATCTAAAAATTGCAAATCTTAAGTAAACACTCAAAAGTTGCATTGCCCAACAAAGCATGATCTTTGCTAAATCGAACCAAGGGCACCAATCCAAATTCAATGAGCTTATCAAAATAGACACAAGTTGGCTCAAAATCATTGCATCAAAATTGAAAAATTGCTACTCTTGAACTTATTGATTAATATTACATTTCAAACATCCAAATACTTGATCTAAACAAAAGCATTTGACAAATCAAATCTAAATCTAAAAAGCTTAATCAAATAAAAAAATCTTCAAACAACAAATAAGATCAAAATCTAAAAGGCTTAAACATAACCAAGGATCAAAGTGGATGAAGTTTTTGAAATATGGATCTACAAACAAAAGCAAAAATGTTCAAAGTGATTACTTGATATGTGAAATCATGTCTTTTTAGTAAATTGATGATGGTTGACTAGATGAGAAATGATGAAGACATGATATTTTCTTGATTTCTTCTTGAGTGCTTGTCAGGTTGATTCATAGTAGTATGCAAATCTGTCTAATGACATGATCATCAAATAATCATCAAGGACATTTGTATATGAAAGGGATCAATTTTTTGTCTGTTTACTTGAAATTTTTAAAATCCGAAGAAAGAGGTATTCATATCATCATGGTTAAACCAGTGAGGGTTGTACCAATTTCATGTTCCAAAAGCTCGATGATGAAAATAAGCATCCAAATTCTGAATAGTGACAACTAGTTGCATCCATATAGATTAATTGCATGTTAGTTTGCATGCGTGGATCCTTTTTCTCAATATATTTAAGGAAAGCTAAAGGGGGTAGAGTTATCATCATCAAAAGACCAAATCAAGATACATCAAATGATCAATGATATCATCAATGGTACATCATCAAATCTATTGAAATCTACATCATCAAATCTCCATCAATATATAATCAAAGTCTTGACTAACATCATCAATGTCTAAAGTAACCATCATCAAAAATCATGTTCAATCTTATCATCAAAGGTACATCAATGTCATCAAGATATATCATCAAAATGATTCATGCTTCATCAAGGACATCATCAATAATCAATCATGTTGATCAACTAGGGGCAACCTAATCTTGTTTATCACCTTCTCTTCTATCAATCCCTATTTTTCATCATGAGAACATCCAATCAACCCCATATCATCAAAAAATCTATCTAATTATATCAAATCAAATATCAATCAGTCAAATCATCCAATTGATCATCTAACGTCAATAAAGTTAGCCTCTCATCCATTTTCTCATCTTGAGCACATCAAATCTCCTAACTCTATATCATAAGGAAGGAAAATCATTGTTTTGTCTCTCTAGATCTTGAGAGTGAAATATCAACCAATCAACTTATTCTATCAAATTGACATCAACATAAACCAAGTGATTCTAACTAACATCAAACGATACCAAACCATCATCAACTTATCTAGAGCATCAACAACATTTTATCAATCAAATATTTTCTCATCAATTTCTCTCATGACCAGGGCATATCCAAATTTCTATATCAGGAAACAAATTGAACTTTCCCAATCTCAACCAAATCATCCAAAATCATTTTGATTCATTTCCCAAGGGGGCATGCAATCACATCATCATTTCAAATCAAAGACAAAATCTTTTAACGTAAAATTTTTCACTAACAATCAAGTGGGGCATCAAAATAGAAAGCAGACATCATATCAATGAACCATCATCAAAACAAATATCAAAAACTCCAATCAGAACTTCATCAATCCTATCATCAATATTTTCATTTTCATCAACATTGAGATCAAGCATCAATTTAATTAGGCTTCGCATAAAAAATGATCAAGGCATTCTTTGAATTGATACCCTTCGCATGTCAACTCAAAGAGGGGCATTTGTAATCACCTAAAATTGGACAAGATCAATCAAGTAAAAAACTAAGGCAAAAATCAAAGCAATTAAATCAAATCAAGCTAAATTGCAATCAAGCTATAAATCAAATTTAATTGAAAATCAAAAGTCATAAACTCAACTTAAATCAAATAAAGCATGATAAATCAATTAATTGTGTAATTAATCTAATTAATTACATAGTTCATTTAAATCAAATCAACCCATTCAAGGGGTACACATGGCTAAAGATATTAATTAAATTCAATTAATTAAATCCTATTTTTCCTCAACCACCAAATGGGAGGAAAATTCATCAACCAATAGGATTTAAGGATGGATCTCACATGGATCAAGCCTAAATCGAATCTTAATCACTCACTTGGAGAATGCATCTTATCCACTCATTTTGTCCTTTGGTCCCAATCTTTGAGGACAAAATATTTAAATGGTCTCCAAAGGTGGAACCATGGACTTAACCCTCACCTAATCATGATCAAATAAACCACACCCCCTACCCTTGCCAAAATATATAAAAGCAAGGCATAATTCAATCAATAATCATTCACAAATCTGAGAATAGCATCAAACCTCTTGCAATTTATAGCTAGAAAGGCAAATATTAGAACTAATTAAGGCTTAATTTCATTTGGAATTGAACTTTTAGTTTTCTTATCATTCATTCTCATTTTAGGACTGTCACTAATGGAATCTTGCTGAGAGATTTCCATTAGCATCCCTAAATAGAGATCCATATAGTGCTTAATTGTCAATTATTTGCTTAAATAGCTTACTCTTTGTGGTAATTTAGTTGATTTATTCATTTTTTTGCAATAATAACCCTATGAAGGTGTTTTCCTTAGTACACACCTTCATCAAAAAATTTCCTACATATTGTTTCAAGGAAGCATCAATCTTGGGGACAGAGAAATCAGGTTTTGCCAAAATAAGAGACCTTTGTCTCATCCTCTTCTCAGTTTGAAGTACATATGTCCATCTAGAATATACTTTGTCATAGAATTCCTTTGGTATGTTTCTTGAAAACTTAACTGGAAGTCATTTGAAATTAATCATCATACCTAAAATAGCTTCCTCTAGCTTATCTTGATCTTTGATAATTAGGTTGGAATACCTGTTCAGCTTAGGAGTAGCAAGTCTTACAGTCTTCTTTATACCTTCTTCAAATTCATCAATATTTTATGTTCTTTTATTTATTACAACTTGGAATTGATCATTATCTTCATGTTCTGAGTCAATATCATCTTTTCCTCTTATCATTTTTCTTCTCTTCTTAGGTTCAAGGAGCTCGGTAGGTGATTTTTATCCTCTCTTTTTCTGATAAGTGTGAGTTGATGTAGGTATAGTAAATTTTCCTACACCTTTCTTCAAAGGTGGTGTATTTCCAATTTTTGACCTTGTCTATGCATGGGTTAAAATATCAACATGTTTACCTATTGTCACTGAGGATTGCACCTAAATACGCTAAGTGTGAAACCTAGAATTCCTATGAAACATGGGACTATTTTTCAGGTTGTGGGTGACCTATTAGAAAGTAGACCTCTAGATTAGGGGTTGGCTTCCCCTTGAATCACCTCAACTTTAAAATAAATTTAGGAGGAAAAGGGGAGAGAGTGCATGAAATAAACTGACTGAAAATTGAACTTAAGTGATTCACCAAATTGATAAAGATTGAAAATTTGAATCAAGCTTACAAAGACAACTAAAAACAAATTTGCAATTCACAATTTGGCCTTATTGCTTTGATACTCTCAGAAATAATGAGGTACTTGGAATGACAGGAGGGAAAGAACTTCCACAACTTAAAATCCAATTGTACAAAAATTAGGACTACAAATGACAAAACAATTCCCTGAATACTCAATTGAACCAATATGAAGATTAAAGGATGGAATGGAATCACAATAACCTTAGCATAAAATTCATTAGGAAAACTTAGAAAATGTATAAGGACAAGAAGGATCACTATTTTGAATTCATTGAAAAAGAAGCCAAGTACAAAATGTATCTCTCAGAGCTACAACATTCAAACCTCCAAGTGAGATAGAATGAAGAGCTACCTCAATCACCGAAGTGAGAGGTATATATAGATGAACCCTCAAAATCTTCAATTGAGGATTCAAGGTTCCTAACTCCACTAAATCTAGAAAATCTTTGCATTCTTAGCCCTTAAAATATGCCTCTCAAATCCAGATATCAGGTTCCCAGATTTGTAGGGGTAGGTGGGAAGGTGAAATCCTCAAAATATGCAAACCATTAAATCTACCCTATCCCCTTTTATCATGCTTTGAAAAATATTCTGAAAAAATCATTTATAGAATATCATTTGTCAAAATTTACAATAAAAATGCATGATTTACATTTATTTATTTCCCCTACATGTGGATTTTAAAATTTTGATTATGTTTAATAAATAAGCTCTTAACCCAAAACAAGGGGAAAACCTATTTATAAACATTTACATTTTTATGGTTAAATTAACCCACATATTTTTTAAAGGACCCTAGCATCAATATGTTTAATTAATATTTCAATGAGCAAGGGAAACATTTCAATTCTATGGCTTAAAATTGATCCTCAAAAGAATGAAAGATGCTAAAAGCATTGAACCCTTCACTGCTAGTAATTTGGGAAAAGTTGCTACTTGAACTGGTCTTCTGCTTTGTGAGTTTGGGTTTGATTTGGAAACTCTTTGGTTTTTTCCTTCTTCATATGGTGGCCATGATTTGAGGTAGGCATTTGAGTTCTTCTCCTCATCTTTTCTGCATTCTTTCATGGCATTGCATTTAGATCACTTGATCATTTGCTGGAATTATTTATCTGTAGTTCTAGGGTGCATTTGAATTCATTGTTGTTTCAAAGGCATTTTTTACATCGTTTTGATGCTTAGGGCCCATGAGCTAGGGAACATTTGAATTTATTGTTATTTCAAAGGCATTGTTAGTGTGGGCTTTATTGTTTGTTTATGCTCATTGATTTTTCCATGCCTTGAGCTAGGGCACCATGTTTACTATTTATACATGTTTCTTGTTTTGATCACTGCTCTTTGTTGCATGGCATTATTTCCCTTGACCCATACTCCACCACTATGTTGTTGCTATTATAATATTCTCATAGTTTAGAGCCTATGAGCTAGGGCATCATTTGATGTGTGCTCATTGGATTTTATGTTTGAAGCTTGGATACCTAATTATACTGCTGCTTTGAATGTTCATTGTTACAATTATTGTTTTGGATTTGAGCTTGGACATCATGCAATGCTATTGTTGTCATTTCATGCTCATTGTTGTTAAAGCCCATGATCTTCATATGCATCATTGGCGACACATTTCTTTCTCTTCTATGCTAACTGGTGTCCATTGTTTGGAAGTTGAAAGCTTGTGAGTTAGCATTACGATTACCATTTGTTGTATCATTGATAACCCGTGAGCTAGATGCATTGTGTATTTGATGTTTGTATGGTTTATAGAGCTCATGAACTTAGGGCATCAATGCATTTTCTTGGAGTATCATTGATTTTTATAGAGGTTTTCATAACTATTATTAACTAATTTATGATTGTCTCATGATTTTGGTGCACGGGCCTATGACTTGTCCCTCTCCTATAATGATTTAATGTCATCTTTACTTGTTCACTTGTTTTCTTACTAGTTATATTGCTTTCTACTCCTAATAGGTGGATCCTTGAACATTGATCTAAGCATTTGTACAATGTATTTGTTGTCATTGCATGTTTTATCCTTGGTAGTATGTGCTTGTAAGGAACATATTTCCACTATTATGTTGCTGCCATGATAACAACTAATGTTTATTGGTTCTTGGAGACCCTCAAGGCTTCTTTGGCACCATTAAATTATTGTTGTTGAGCATGTTGATCTTTATTTTCTTGATTGGATCGTACACAAGCATTCTTACTATTACACTATGATATTGAATGTTACACTTAGCTTGAAGACCTGAGAGCGATAGGCATCATTATGACTACATGTTTGTATGATGTTATTCCATTATTTGCAACTTCCCTACTTATCCTTAAAATGCAAATTTGATGCCCTTGTCCTTTGATTTGATAATGATGTACCCTACATTACTTATGCTTGATCATGACTACCTTGTGTTGATGGGCATGGTGGGTTACTTCTTTGGATGCATCATTTGGAAATGATGCCATAGCAACACCAAATGGAATAGCAACATCTATTTTTTGTTGTTGTATTATTTGGATGATACAGTCAAAATAGTGATTCACCAGGTGTTCATTTTCTTTATTGAGAGACATAAGGGCATCTAGTTACTTCCTCTTTCAATGTTGATCTATTTTATGTGCTTCCATGCTTTCTATCTTTTCTATTCTATCTTCATGGTATGAATGATCCATGGCCACTGCTTCTTCACTGAGCTTACACTTCTTAGACCAGTGCTCCTCCTTGAGGCCGTCAGGGTAACCATAAACTCAGTGAGAATAGGGCTTTTGATCACCCTGACAGGTTTAATGTAGGGTACTAGGATGGCCTAACACTGATCATGGGCACTCTTGGCCTGTAATGTGGTCTCTGCCAAGGATCTTTGGACTTCCTGAGAATTCCCACATTATAGGGAAACATCATTCATTTGGATTCCAACACCTTATACACTGCTATTGTCCAGGCAATAATAACCCTTAAGGATATCCTTCCTTTTAGGGAGGGCCATCCTCTCAGGATTTTTATTACCTGGTTGAGGGTAAGAAATAGTGTTAAAGGTTCTTCTGTATCTACACATGAAACAAACAAGTTAGTAAAACATGGTATCTTCTTTTCCCTTCTGCAACATTCTCCTTAGTGCACATGTCTTGTAGAATAGTTCCTTTTAGAAGTGTATGGCTTGACTATGCACATGCATAATTATAGATTAAGATCAGTAATAGGATGCTAGGAATTTCTTAGATCCTTTGGATCTAACCCCATCTTTTCTTCCTTGCAAGTTCTAGATCATACAAGAACATACTGGATTCAACCCCAGGTCAACACTTCATTACTTCAGGCAATGTCTGGTACCTTCATTATTTATGTTCATCCACTTATGTTATATGTTTGTAGTCATTCATGTTCTTCTAAAAGTTGGCTATGCTTGTGGCCTATGTTAGCCTAGATGATCTTATCTTTCAATTCCTTTCTTTGTACAGTACATACGATATATTTCGCATATATATACATGTAATCTTTAGATGTAGACATTTATCTTTCCTTACATGTATCTTTTCTCATGAAATGAACACAAATTTAACAAGATCATCTAATAATGAAAACTAGGGTACTATAGTCTCTCACCTAGTAATTAAGTTACCAATCTAAAATGAACATGAAAATTATGGTAACATTTCTGGTGACCTCAACTGAGTGCTTGATGCAGGAGCATCTCAGGTCCTTGGCAATCTTATGTCACCAAAAACATATTTGAAGTTTGTCTGTGTTTCTCGGTTCCTTCTTTGACCGATTTGGTTTGATGTTTCTCTATTTCCTTTGTTGACTGAGTTGGTCGGTTATCTCTCTGGCACTCAGTTAATTCCCTGGCGCTCGATGATGCATATCTAGCGCACGGTTCTCCTTGCTTGCCGAGTTGTTTATTTTGGATTTCTTTTGAGGCCGACTTGTGCATTTAATTATGGTCATGAATTTAACACTGGTATCCATCATTTGGATGTGTGTGGACCTAGATCTGGTTTTTCCTTCCATTGATTGTGGATCTAAAGGCCGACTTGGCTCAGTAGCCTCTTGTATAAATGTAGTTGTTTGGTTAGAGTTTAGGAGTTAGTTTTTTTGGGGAATAGAGGATAGAAGATAAGAAAATTAGAGATTTTTGGTAGATCCTCACATGTTTGAGGACTTCTATACTTGATTGTAATATCTGGCTTAAACCGAGAAGGCCTTATAGCCTGGCATGTGTGAATCAATTTGAAAAAAATATATGAAAGATTTCTGCATTCTCTCTCTCACTATTGTGTGTTGTTGCTTCTGCATGTTATTCTACAAGGTGGATCTAGTTAGGGTGTGCTTTTGGCCCCTCTCCCCATTCTCCCTTGCATTAGTGCTTTCCTGCTAAGTACCCTCAACCAGTTGCCTTCTGCATCCATTGGGAAAAGAGTCTCTTAAACCTCAAAACTAATCTTGGCTTCAAACAAAATGACTCCTTCTTGCCAACAAAATAAACTAAATGCTTGAGATAGGTTGGCATTTCTCTAAGAGACTTATCACATGAGGATTGATGATTTGTATCAGTGGGCACTAAATACACTAGTACCAACCATTGATGCTTGCTTGATGGATCTTTGTAGAGTAGCATCAATGTGTCTCTGGCTTATTGTTAACCAAAAACCAAACTAAAACTAAAAACAAACTTGTGCTGGAGCACTTAGGGAACACAGAAAATTAAAACTAAAACAACTAACTACTAATATACAGGGGTAGTACTTTAACCTCAATAGCATGCTTTGAGGTGTATCCCATTCATAGGAATGGGAAACTCTTCTCCATCCATAGTGGCCAACTAGAAGGCATTATGGGCTTTACACTTAATAATCATGAAGGGTCCACTCCATATAGCATCAAATTTAGTGTGCCTTCCTAGTTTGTTTTTTAACTCATCCCATTTAAGGACAAGGTCTCCCTCCTTGAAAACCATAGGCATGGCTCTTTTATCAAAATATTTCTTCATCTAGGAATGATGGGCCTCAAGGTTTTCTAATGTGACTTTTCTAGTTTCTTCAAGCTCAATTAATTCAGGAAGCCTAACTTGCATCGTGTCCTCTTCCATTAACTCAATCTCTTTAATCAAGCTTAAAGTAGGCAATTCAACAGAAATAGGAATTCTAGCCTATTTTCCATAAACTAGCATGTAGGGAGAGTTATATGTGGATCTTTTAGGGGTTATCTTGTCTTCCCATAGGGCCATCTTTAACTTGTTGTGCCAGTCTCTTTGGTTTCCTTCTATGGTTCGCTTGATGATCCTCAATAGGTTCTTGTTGGTTGACTCTTCCTGACCATTACCCTAAGGGTAATAGTTAGATGAAGCAATCAGGAAGATGTTGTGTCTCAATGCCCATTCAGATATCTTCATTCTAAGAAATTCCAAGGCATTGTCTAATATGATGGAGTCTGGTGTGCCAAACCTTGACACAATATCCTTATAGAAATTGAGGATAGATCTCTCATTTGCTTATTTTAATGTTGCAGCCTCTATCCACTTAGTAAAGTAATCTGTAGTAGTAAGGATCCATTTTTTGCCAATAATGGATGGTAGATTGATGGGTCTAATGAAGTCCAATCCCCATTTTGTGAAGGGTTCCTCTACCTTGATGGGATGTAATGGGAGGGCTGCCAACTTCTGTTTGGTAGAAAATAGAGCATTGTTCTTACTTTTCCTTACCTAGGAAAATGCATCCTTATATAGGTTGGGCCAATAATATCCTACTCTCATCACTTTAAGAGTAGTAGTCCTTGCTTCAAAATGACCTCCAGATGTTCCATCATGGAATTCTTCCAAAATTCTATTCATCTAGTTTGGCTCAACACATCTTAACAGGATACCAATATAGTCTTTTCTATATAAAAAAATCCTCTAGAATGACAAAAGGAATGGCTTGGATTATAAAATACCTCCTTTTGGCCCTATCAAGACCTTGGAGATACTGCCCAATTAGGAGATAGTGCTTCATTTATGTTGTCCAGCTTGCATTCTTCTCTGAATTCTAGTTCATCAAGACAACATCATCTTCTTGTTGATTGTTGTCTATTCTCCCTTCATTCATTTGTTCACATAACCCCTCCCCCCTTATCAAATTAGTCACATTGATTTGAACATCATATTCCATGACTTTAGTGACCCAACCAGCCCTTTTATGGTTCAAATCCTTGTTCAAAAGAAAATATTTAATACAAGGGTGGGAAACCATGAGGTGGACTGTATTATTAGAAAGTAAATACCTGAATTTATTCAAACTTCTTACCACTTCTAGGACATGCTTCTTCACAAGGGTGTAATTTAACTCATATCCATCTAGACCCTCGCTATAGAAAGCCATTGGTTTCTCCCGTTTGTCATTATTATGTTGAACTAGCATGATAGATATAGTATCAGTATTCCCAAATGCATACAGAATGAAATCTCTTGAAAAATTAGGGTTTACCAGAGTAGGGGAAGGAGCTATTGCCTCTTTTACTTCCTCAAAACACTTCTTCCATTCACTTGTCCAGTGGAAGGTTGAATTATTCTTTAGCATCTAGGTCATATGTTTTAGTAATGCTACAATATTTGGGATGAATCTTCTTAAGAAATTGATTCTCCCTAGGAAACTTTGCAGCCCCTTCTTGTGTACTAGTAATGGTAGTACCATGATTGCACTTATCCTATCAAGGTCAATAGTTGTTCCTTCTTTAGAAATAATGTGTCTTAGTAGCATGCCTTCATGGAAAACAAAGATACAGTTTTTAGGGTTCAAGGAGACTCCAAATTCCCCCCATTCTTTCAAAGATTTGTCTCAAATGAACCAAGTGATCATTAGTATCTTTTGAGAAAACAATTATTTCATTTATATAAACTAAAACAAATTTATACGTTAAACTAGCAAATGCCATCTACATGGCTTTCTAAAATGTTGCACAAACATTAGATAGCCCAAAGGGCATCTTTCTGTAGGCCATGGTGCCCCATTTAGTGGTAAAGGTTGTTTTATATTTGTCTTCCTCTCTTACTAGGACCTGATTATAGCAAAAAAAACCATCTAGTAGAGAAAACCTATCAGATCCTGAGACAAACTGCAATATCTATTCCATGGAGGGAAGTGGATGGTGGTCTTTAAGTGAGGTTTGATTGAGGTCCTTGAAATCCACACATAACCGGATTTCACCATTATTTTTTCTGACGGGTACTAGGTTAGAAACCCAAGAGGTGTGTTTGATAGGGTATATGGTATTGGCCTCAATCATCTTCCTTAATTTTGTCTTCATTGACATCTACCTTAGGGTTAATAGGTCTCTATGTTTGTCTCATAGGTTTAGCATGGGGTTCAAGCTCAATAGTGTGTTGGGCTAAGTGGGAATCAAACCCTTTCAAATCATAATACTCCCATGCAAAAATATCACTGAATTCTTGACATAATAAGATAAAAGCTTTCTTTTATGGTTGGGTACATACCTTTCCAAGTTTGAGGAGCTTATCCCTAAGTATCTCAACAGGTTGATAATGTTCCTCTTTCACTATCATGCTTGCTTTGTCTCCTCTAAGCTAGTCATCAAAGTTAAAAATGGACTCAAGGGTGACTAAACCCTTGGGTAACTTATTATTTTTTTATTGTAACATCTGATCATTGTATTGATGGGCATTTTTTTATTTTGATTAGCTTTAGAGAATTCAGCTTCTTCTATCAAAAAATTGAATATTTTCTCATCACTCTCAAAGACTTGCTAGCTTACCTAGTTATCTAGTATTGAAGGTCTCACAAGGACCCTCACATGTTGCATTTCAGTGCTTGTGACTTATTTAGGGATATCATATTTAGCCCTCATGGAAACCATCTTGTATGCTTGCTTGTTCTAATTTCTTGGGACAAAGATTAGATTAAAAGCATGAAAACCTTCTATTAGATCCCAAAATCTATGCTTTTACATCTTGAGCACATCATTCTTGGTGAGGGTAGTGCCATGAATTTGATTTCCTACTAACTCATTATCACCTAGAACTTTCAAATACTTGATTCCTTTCTTTCTGGCCCATTCTAAACCATGAATCAAAGCCTCATATTATGTTTTATTATTAGTCCAACTAAAGAAAAATCAAACAGTAGATTAATATCTTTGCCCCTCTGGTGAAATCAAAACAACCCCTCCTCCTACACCAATTTTTGTTCTGGCACCATCAAAGAACAACTGCCATAGATAATTATTTTGTTATCCTAGATTATCATCTTCCATTTTCATCAAATTTGGGATCACTGCACCTTGATCATGAATGATATAAATTCCTATACCAGATAATTCCATATTCCTAAAGGGATCATCCTCTAGGTTCCTTTTAGCCCATTCATCCAAGGCAATATCTAGAATATTTTCAGTAGTGGTTTCTGGCTCTGAATCAATGGGATCTTGCTCATGGAACATTAGATTGAAATTTATGGGGTTAGGTGTATAGGGTTCCACATGGTCTTTTTCAAAGGCTTTAGACTTGATTTTAACCCTTGTACCATATCTAGTCTTAAAATACAAATGAGACCAATCTGTTGAAAGGTATCCACCCAACCTAGTGGTAAAATCTCTTCTTAGGCAAATAGAAAAGTAGGGAGGCAAGTCAATAACATAGACATACTAAGGAATTGAGAAGTTGGTAAATTCATGTAAGGTGAGGCTTAGGTCCTTAATGACTCTAATCGTGATGATTGATGACACATCTAATTGAATAACAGGTCTGTCTAGTGGCTCATAAGACAATCCTAAGGTGTCTGCTAATTGCTTAGATATGACTAAACTACTTTCCTTTGAGTCAATCATACATTTGTGTACCAAAAATTTCCCAATGAAAAGAGTAACATAAAAGGGAGGGGGTTTGACCTATGGATTAATGGTGGGCTGCAAGCTACCTTCTTCATTTTGTTGATCTTTCTAAGGTGCCTCACCCATCAAAACTCTAGGTTGTTCTAAAACATTCTCATCATTCAATGAAATCTTAGCCAAAGCATTAAGCATTAATTCCTTTTGTCTAGGAATGGCCAAGGTTTCTATCATAGGCACACTTATGGAAGTTTTCTTCATATGTTCAACAATATTAAAAGATCTTAAGCTCACCTTTGACTGCCCTTTTGTTGTAGTAACTTCTAGTTGTGTTGATGCCAACTATGTTTCTACTTTGGATGGCTCCTTGACCTCCTTAGGTTACTTTTGAAGTGAGGCTTGAGCATCCTTGGGTTGTGAGGCCACAACTGGAGTTTTCTAACTGGTAGAAGTTGGTTTCTCAGCATCTAAGGCCTTCTTCTTGGATGTTGTGTTGGCTGAAACTGGAACATAGCTTTGGTTGTCATTTAGGGAAAATTTGACCTCACAAAACTCCTCCTTCTAGAAATTAACAAGTGTTGCCTCCAGTGTATTGATCTCATTTGAGGTAGTCGATTGGCCTTGCTAGATCTTTGATTCTTGAGGCATCTCCTATGGGGCCATGAAATTTTTCTTCACCATGAAGACTTGGCCATAACCATTGGAACATATCCCTTGAATGTGTTTTTGATTGCATGGACGGCCCCATTGGTATTCTTGTGCCATATTGTTTTGAGCTACAGGACCAAGCTCTCTAGAGGTGCTAGGGACATTAGGATTGTAGGGATGGCTTCCCTTTGATTGTAATTTATTGCTTGACCTTGCTAGCCTAACTGATATTGGGGCCTATTTTTATGGTATTGTGCTTGATAGGGGACTTGGTAAGGCTTTTGATAGGGCTGGAACTACTGCCTTTTGAGGTTAACCAGCTCATTAGAAAAATGTTGCAAGGTCTTCTTAATATCCTTCAAATCTTGGGACTGATCAATAGATGGAATAACAACCTACTAGGAAGGAGTTGGGATAGGTGGAATAGATGCCAAAGTTAGGATTGCTTCAAGAATAGGCTATAGTTCAGGAAAAAAAAGGCATTGGAGGCCTTAGGGCTATCTTCCTAGCTTGGATGAGACTATTCTCAGCCCTTATAGAAAAGCCAAAGGCTACTGGTAAATTATTCCCTCCCATAGACTAGACCATGACATAAATATCATTGTTGAGTGCCCTTAAATAGTACAAAAAAGTATGACGGTTTGAAGGACTAACTTCTATGGAGATCCTATTCCATGTCCTTTGGAACCTAAAATTAAAGTCCATCATATACTCATGAGGTTCTCTCTTTATAGTGGTCAAGTGCTTGACTAAGGAGAGATGGTCAGATTTATCTTCAAATTGATTAGTTAAGGCTTGACCTAGCTCATCCCAACTTAACTTCTAGACCTATAAACCATTGCAAATCTTTTCCTTTGAGGGATGCCGCTAACAACCTTACAGCTACATTATCATGGGTTATATTATGGAGGGTACATAGGGATGAAACATCTATTATATGTTCAATAGTGGAGGTTTGATCCTCTCCTATAAAAATAGGCAGGCTTTTAAGGGCTGATACAGGTATGTCATTGTGTTGTTGTAAATTCAAGGGACTACCTTAATTGAAGGCCACAAAAGGGTGATTTCTTTCCATCTAGAACTTGGACTACTGGTGCTATTTGCATAGATGTGATTATGGTAGTACTTGTAAGAATAGGAATAGGATTAGCAGATTAGGATGTACTAGATTGGGTTTCCTTGGTCCTCTTCTTAGATGGTGGTAGCTCTGCATAAGTAAAAGGATTCTTGCTATGCCTGGTTGGAATCCCACTCATAAGCTTAAGGGTTGATCTACATGAAACAAGATTAGAGTCACCAAGTATGATATAAAAATATAGTCACTGCTCATATCAAATAATAACCCATATAGAATCACTTCAAAAAAATCAGACTCACTGAGTCTCTGTCCCATCGGGTGTGCCAAAAATTGTTGTCACTAAGGATTACACCCAAATGTGCTAATTTTGAAACCTAGCAATCCTATGAAACATGGGACTACTTTCAACCTATGGGTGACCTTTCAAAAAGTAGACCTCTGGATTAGGGGCCAACTTCCCCTTGAATCACCTTAACTTTAAACTAACTTAAGCAAGAAAAGGGGAGATAGTGCATGAAATAAAATGACTGAAAAATGACTTAGGTGATTCACCAAATTGATAAAGATCTATGATTTGAAGCAAGCTTACAAAGAAAACTAGAAACAAATTTGCAACTCACAAATTGGCCTTATTTCTTTGATACTCTTAGAAATAACAAGGTACTTGGAATGTAAGGAGGGAAAGAACTTCCACAACTTAAAATCCAATTGTACATAGATTAGGACTGCAAATGACAAAATGATTCCCTGAATACTCAATTGAACCAATATGAAGATTAAAGGATAGAGTGGAATCACAATAAACTTAGCATAAAATTCATTAGGAAAACTCAAAAAATTTATAAGGACAAGAAGGATCATTATTCTAAATTCACTAAAAAAGAAGCCAAGTACAAATTGTATCTCTCAAAGCTACAACATTCAAACCTCCAAGCAAGATAGAATGAAGAGCTACCTCAATCACCAAAGTGAGAGGTATATATAGATGAACCCTTAGAATCTGTATTTGAGGACTCAAGGTGCCTAACTCCACTAAACCTGGAAAATCTCTTCATTCTTGGCCCATAAAATATGCCTCTCAAATCCAGATGTCAGATTCCTGGATTTGTAGGGGTAGGTGGGAAGGTGAAATCCCTAAAATATGTAAACCATTAAATCTACCCTATCCCCTTTTATCATGCTTTGAAAAATATTCTGACAAAATGATTTATAGAATATCATTTACAATAATTTACAATAAAAATGCATGATTTACATTTATTTATTTCCCCTACATGTGGATTTTAAAAGTTTGATTATGTTTAATAAATAAGATCTCAACCCAAAACAAGGGGAAAACCTATTTATAAACATTTACATTTTTATGGTTAAATTAACTCACCTATTTTTTAAAGGACCCTAGCATCAATATGTTTAATTAACATTGCAATGAGAAATGGAAACATTTCAAAAGATATTCACACATTCTATGGCTTAAAATCGATCCTCAAAAGAATGAAAGATGCTAAAAGAATCGAACCCTTCACTACTGGTAATTTGAGGAAAGTTTCTACTTGAACTGGTCTTCTGCTTTGTGAGTTCACATTCGATTTGGAAACTCTTTGGTTTTTTCCTTCTTCATATGGAGGCCATGATTTGAGGTAGGCATTTGAGGTCTCCTCATCTTTTTTGCATTCTTTGATGGCATTGCATTTTGATCACTTGATCATTTTCTAGCATTGATTCAGATTGATGGAACAGATTTAGATTGGGTGGGCTCTTGTAATTGAATCAAAAACTATAGGTAACTAAATAACCTTCTATCTCGAAGCGGGGGCAAATAGAATCTTAGGTGAATCATCTCATATACTCCTGTTCAAAAGCTTAATTTCTAGGTGGGGGAGATTCAATCAATTCTTAAGTTCCAGGTCCTGGATCAGGGGGATCAAAGGGAGAAGATTATCTCTCAGGGGTGAGAGGCCAATAGCATATACCCTTTATAGGATACTAGATAAGGAAGGGACAAATTCACCATTGAACCACCAGACCATGCTATTTGAATTCCTCTTCCCTGAGCAATAAAATTTTATGGGCCACCATTATATATGTATATGTGTGTGTGTGTGTGTGTGTGTGTGTGTGTATTCTAGGGTACATTTGAATTCACTATTGTTTCAAAGGCATTGTTTACATCTTGTCAATGCTTAGGGCCCATGAGCTAGGGCATCATGTTTACTGTTTATACATGTTTCTTGTTTTGATCACTACTCTTTATTGACATGGAATTATTTCCCTTGACCCGTACTCCACCGCTATATTTTTGCTATTATAATATTCTCATGATTTAGAGCCCATGAGCTAGGGCATCATTTGATGTGTGTTCATTGGATTTTCTATTTGAAGCTTGGATACCCGATTATACTAGTGCTTTGAATATTCATCGTTACAATTACTATTTTGGATTTGAACTCAGACATCATGTAATGCTATTGTTGTCATTGCATACCCATTGTTGTTAGAGCCTATGATCTTCATATACATCATTGGCGACACATTTCTTTCTCTTCTATGCTAACTAGTGTCCACTATTTAGAAGTTGAAATCTTGTGAGTTAGCATTACTGTTACCATTTGTTGTATCATTGATAACCTACAAGCTAATGTTAGCTGGAAAGACTACTTTATTACATGTTGGGTATTAGTTATGTTGTTCTGATGGCAATTAGTTATTACTAAAGGGTAGTTGGGTTGGGTGGTGAAGTTTGGTTACACCCCTTCAAGTAGATAAATATGTACCACCTACAGGTGAAAGGGACGATAATGATTATAATGTAAATGTACTTGCTAGTCTAGAATGATTAATGAAAGTATTTATTATTCTTTAATATATTTTATGTTTATTATATTTCCTGTACTATGCCTGTGCAATACTAAGTTTACCCCAATGGGAAAACATTTGGCGTCATTGCCAAACAAATCTGGCAAGTGACGGAATGAGTGGATGGATGGGAATACCATTGGAGTAGAATATCAATGTGAGGATGAATGAGGATGGAATCATTGAATGGAATTTATGCGTAATAAATTGAATAAAAATAGAAATTTAAAGAAGGAACTCAAAGAACAACAAGCTGCTAGAATTGTCATACTCTCACAGTAGCAAGCTGAGCAAAGAGAGAGATTTAGAAGATGTGCCGAAGGAATACTGAAGAGAGTAAGTGAAGGTGATTGTATGTAGGGATCTAACCGAGAGGCTAGAAGAAGTGATGAGGATAGCCTAGAGGAAACAAGGAGCTTGTTCGGGTCCTTAACCTTAACCCCATGGACGGAAGCAAGAGAAGCCCAGAGGAAGGAAGAAGAGGAAGCCACATAGAGGGAAGCTTAGGATACCACTGTTGCCAAGAGTGTCAAAGTGATAGAGGGGCATGGGGATCACAATAGCCCACCAGGCTTGGATAGTTCTAGTAGTTTGGGGACATCAAGTAGTACAGTACCGAATAATTCTAGAGGACTGATGCTAGTAGGACCATCCCAACCTATCATACAACTAGTACAACAAACACTTTTGGTGACCCAACTGGCAACACAGCAGGTGGCACATACCACTGTCCTACCCCCAAGGGTGAATATGGTGGCTAACAAGGAGAAGTTACCCAAGTTCCATGGTGATGGAAAAGAAGACCCTGTTTGGCATTGTCATATGTGCAAGACAATCTAGTCGGTGAATGGCGTCACCAACCATGCAAAATGGGTAAAATAGTTTTTGGCCACACTCAGAGGGGTAGCCATTGAATGGTACTCCGATGTGGACAAAACAAAGGTGACCAATTGGGATGAACTCAAGACATAATTCCAGATAGAGTTTTGACTCCTGAGGGATGACAATGAAATTGTTTCTAAGATATACAATACCAAACAAGGTAAGAAGGAGACTATGTGGGCTTACAGTCACTGACTGAAGGAGTTAGTTGAAAAAATGGATAGCCATCCAGTGGATGGCCTAAAGAAAAGATGGTTTGTAGAGGGCCTAAAATATAACCTACAAACAAAAATGAAGATAGTGCCCCCCACCTCATATGTAGATGCCTATAACCGGGTGATGGACTTGGAGAGTGAACAGAAGACCTCCAAGAAGAAAAGAAACAAGTTTTCTTCCAATGAAGATGACACTTTGGATGATGACAGTGGCAGTGATGGCGAGTCAAAGAAAAAGTTTAGGGCACTCCAAAAGGACATGGAGAGAATGATGAAGGAGTTAAAGACCATGAAAGGGGGTACCAGCAAGGGGGAAGTTGACATATGGTGTACAGACTATAAGGCAAGCAGCTATACAAAGGGGTCATGTCCCAAAATAGCATTTTGTAGAATTTATCAAATCATGGGTCATTCCACCAAGGAATGCCCATACAAAATGAAGGTGAGGAATCAACAAGTACTATTTACCCAAGAGCAACCATCTACATTCAAGGCAGAGACTAACAATAATGCATCCTCAGGTGGGTACGGAGGATAACTAAGAGGGGGGGTGAATCTGTTATCTACAAGTTTCAATTCTTTATCCAATTAAGTATACTTAAACATAAAACATAAACACAATGAAAGAACACTTGAACACAAAACCAATATTTTGGTTACGGGGAAACCCAAACAGGTAAAAACCTCAGTGGGAATTGACACCCACTAATAATCTGTACTAGTGTATTATGATCCTTGTTAGAAGATCCTTAACCCTATTAGGAGTTGTCTTTACAATGCATTTAGTATAGTGACCTGGTCAAGGGTAGGACCCTATTAGGAGTCTTTTACAATTAACCATGTTAGGGGTGAGGACACACTGTCTGAGAGCACACTGCTCAAAGGGGTGAAGGCTACAACCTTCTGAATAACAAATCCACACTATATCTTGATCTTGGTGAACTGCACTTAGACCTATTGTCTGGATTAGTTCCAATGTATAGCATAAAATATTCACTTGGTCACATAGACCTTCTGTTGATGGCTCAACACTTCACACACTCTTCTCTTCACAATCAACTCTGAACCATGCTTTAGCAATCACAAATGACTACCAATAAATATCTTTCCTCTAAATGATATAATCAAGTTGGCCTATTAGGACCACCTTGAAATCATATTAGAGAAACTATAACATACTCCAATAATAATTATGGTGGCTCTACTAAGCATGCAACACAATCTAGGACCTATCCAATATTAATAAATGTAGATGCACGCTACACACTGTCGGCTCTACCAAAGTAACTAAAACTTTCTCCTCATGCTGAATTACATCATGCACTCTTAACCAAACATTCTTAACTCTTCTCCAATTTTTAATCCAAGGGCACATACCAAAATGATAAGCGCAACTCCTGAACCAATATAATCTTTGTCGACTCTTCTGAATAAACACAGGAAACTGCTACTAGTGAATTAAGACTGCATAACTTCATTTCTACTAATCATCAGACTCTACATCCATGATTTTACCATCATTAACATGTCCTCATCACATATCCAAAGGCACAAGGCTCCATGATGACTATACAAATAATCACTCATAGAACACTACCTGTAACTCTATCAGGAACACTGCTGACACAAGCTCCTACATAACTGTCCTTACTAATAGTTAACCTCTGCATCCATGATATCATGTTGATAACATGTCCATGCTTCATATACTCAAATATTACTACATAATTCTTCCACACATGCTACTTACCATATGTTGTCATCAATGACAAACATACAGTCAGCACTGGCTTATTGGCAAATCTCCAACAATCTCCCCCTTTGGCATTGATGGCAATATATGGAATGAAAAACACCACCAACCCAAATGAACAATTCTTTTATAACATTCTCCATTTCCTCATCAAAACTCCCCCAAGGATGAATCCTCCATCTACTATAATATTCTTTCAACATTCTCCATTTTCTCAACTAAACTGCTTTCATGACTGAATACTACTCCCCCTTAGTATATTACTACTTTTACTTATGTTTTTCATGACTATATATTACTCCCCCTTTGACATCAATGGAAAAGGATGCAAAACATTTTAAGCTCTAGTACTACTCCTAAAGTAGAGTATTCAACCATCAACCAGTCTCTAAGGACTCATGCACTTTCCTCTTTCTCTAAGCAGAATCAGGGAAGGGAATTACTCCCAACTTCTCCCTGAGATACTCAAAAGTATCCTTTGGTAAGGGCTTTATGAATATATCTTCTAGTTGTTCCTTTTCACTCACATAATCCAATTTTACTTCTTTTTCTATCACTTTCTCTCTAAGGAAGTGATACTTGATCTCTATGTGCTTTTTCTTTGCATGCATCACTGGATTCTTTGACATGTTGATAGTGCTAGTATTATCACAATGAATAGTAATAGGATAATCAATCTGAATACCAAAGTCCTTTATCATCTATATGATCCAAACAATTGTGGAACAATTTAGGACTTCTGCAATATACTCTACTTCTTTTGTTGATTGAGAAATACAATTTTGCTTCTTTCTTGTCCAAGTGACAAGTCTGTCACCAAGAAACACTACTCCACCTAATGTACTCTTTCTATCATCAACATATCCTACCCAATTAGCATCTGTATAAACATGAAGCTCAACATTCTCTAAGTTAGGATACCATAGACCATAATCTATAGTGCCCTACAAGTATCTGAATATTCTCTTTACTGTCATGAGGTGACTTTGTTTAGGCTTTGCTGAAAATATTCCAACTATGTCAACTGCATTAGAAATGTCTGGTCTAGTTTGAGTAAGATATATGAGTTTACCAATCATAGACTTGTATAATGTTGTATCTACTACTGGAGAATCATATTTTTTTGTAAGCTTGCATCCAGTTATCATAGGTGTGCCCACTAGCTTGCAATCATCCATCTTGAACTTCTTCAATATCTCTTTCACATATTTGGACTGATTAAGGAAAATACCTTTCTCTATCTGCTACACATTTAATCCCAAGAATTATTTGATGGTTCCAATCATGCTCATCTCAAACTCATTCTACATCTCCTTAGCAAATTTTGCAGTAAGGTTATCATTACCCCCAAAGATAATGTCATCAACAAATATAGCTACAAGTAGTAGTCCTTTAGATGTCTCTCTTATGAATAGATTACAATCTGCTACTCCTTTCTTGAATCCATTTTTTGTTAGATATCCATCAATTCTCTCATACCATGCTCTAGGGGGTTGCTTAAGTCCATAGAGGGATTTCTTCAATCTAAATACCATATCAGGTTTGTCTAATAAGGTGAATCCTTTTGGCTACTCAATGTATACTTCTTCTTTTAGCTCTCCATTCAAGAATGTTGACTTAACATCCATCTGCTAAACTTTGAAGTTTTTGACTATTGCATAAGCTAGAAACAACTTAATAGCTTCTAATCTGCTCACAGGTGAAAATGTGTCTGAATAATCAATGCCTTCTCTCTGCACATATCCCTTACATACTAACCTTGCTTTATTTCTTACTACTGTACCATCTCCATTCATCTTGTTTATGAATATCCATTTTGTTCCAATTACATTCTTATCACTAGGTATTGGAACCAGTTCCCAAGTATCATTCTTGTCCATTTTGTTCCAATTACATTCTTATCACTAGGTCTTGGAACCAGTTCCCAAGTATCATTCTTGATAATTTGATCTAGTTCTTCTTTCATAGCATCATGCCAATCTAAATCATTGCATGCATCTTCAACACTCAAAGGTTCCATCTGAGATAGTAAACATACCACCTCATTGTTTGCAGAACTCTTTGCTTTTGATCTTGTTGTGAATTTTCTGCTTTGATCTTCAATGATGTGATCCTTAGAATGGTATCTAGATGTAAACTTTGGAACTTTAGGTGATATTTTCTCATCTATCTTTGGAGTTTCTTCTTCACTTGTCTCAGGGTCATTGAATAACACATCAATACTGTCAAACATTTCTTCAACAACTGTCTCACTAGTGGAAGGTCTGGGTTCTTCTTCAATCATAGGTGAATAATCATGATATCTTTCTTGAACCATAAACTTATCATCAATCTTAACATGAGCACTTTCAATGATCTTCTTCAATCTTAAATTGAAACATCTATAAGCTTTGCTTTTAGTAGAGTAACCAAGGAAAATACCTCCATCACTTTTTGCATCAAACTTGCTTATTTCTTCATCCCTCTTGATGTAGCACTTGCTTCCAAAGATTATGAAGTATTTCACTGTGGGAACATTACCAAACCATAGCTCATAAGGTGTCTTATCCACCCTAGGCCTCAATTGTATTCTATTGATTGTATAGACTATTGTATTGACTGCATTTCTCCAAAAGGTGTGTGCAACTTTTCCTTCAATCATGATGGTGTGTGTTGTATCAAGGATGATCCTATTCCTTCTCTCTACAATCTGATTCTACTGAGGGGTTCTAGGTGCACTTAACTATCTCTTTATGCCATGTCCTTCATAGTACTCATAGAATATGTCAAAGGTGAATTCTCCTCCTCTATCTGATCTTAGACATTTTATCTTTAGTCTAGATTCATTCTCAATCTTAGCTTTGAATATTTTGAACTTCTCAAATGCTTCTGACTTATCTTTCAAGAATGTAACCCACATCATTCTAGAATAATTATCTATAAAAAAAATGAAATATCTTTCACCATAGTAGGATTTTTTTGAGTTGGTCCACATAGGTCTGTATGAATTAGATCCAACTTATTCTCTATTCAATTATGCTTGCTTCTGAATGAATTTATCACATTCTTTCCCATCACACATTCCCTTCAAATAGTATCAACTGGATTAGCTATGCTAGGTAGGTCTCTTACTACCTTAACATTACTAATCTTTACTATGTTATAAAAATTGATATGACATAGTCTTTTATGCCATGGCCAACTATCATCAACTTTAGCAACAAAACAAATTGCTTCTGAATTAAGTTGAAAAACATTACCTTTAGTCTTTGACCCTGATGCAATCATAACTCCATCCTTGTTGTTAATGATGCACTTGTTGTATTTGAACTCCAACTGGTAACCTTTTTCAAATAACTATCCAACACTAAGAAGGTTAATCTTCAAACCATCTACATAGAGAACATTATCAGTGTTGTTCTTTCCATCTAGTGTGATAGCTCCTCTACCAATGATAGGTTTAGGTGTGTTATCTCCAAATCTAACCATGCCACCATTATATTTGTATAGATGAACATACATGTCTTTATCACCTGTCATGTGATGTGAAGAGCCACTATCTATGATCCAATCTATCCTTATGTCTTCTTGTGAAATCAATGCTAACTTTTCTTCCTTTTTCTCATCTTCATGGTTTATTTCATTATTCATTTTCTCTATGATAGCAATGAAACCAATTTCATCTTTAGCTGAATCATCATATGATACTCCATCTCCATCATAGTAACATTCCTTTGAATACTTAGGCTTGTAATCATTTTTTAACTTTTTAGCTCTTGTAGGACACTTAGATGCAAAGTGACCAATCTTATTACATAAAAAGCATTTAAATGGCAATTGACCTTCATATTTCCCTTTTCCTTTCTTTTCTCTTTTAGCAATCATAGAAATGAAATCATCTAGTGCTTTCTCTTCATCATCATCATCAAAATTACCAGAAGTGTTTGCAAATTTCTTACCATGGACTGATGCTTTGAAGGCCATCTCACTTTTAGGTTCTGTCTTTAATCTTGAAATCTCAAAAGTTGAAATTTTGTTGATCAAGGTCTCTCTTTTGAAATTTGATGTAATATGCATGGTCTCATCAAGGATGTTTATCTTTCTTTCATACTCTGTAGTGAGAGTAGTCATTAACATATCCATAATGTCTTCTTCTGAGATCTCTCCACCATTGTTCTCAATTCCTGCAATTGCTTCATTAATCCTTTGGTTGTAAGCTATGATGTTTTCTTCAGGTAGCATCTCTAATGCATTGTATCTTTTCTTCCAAGTTTTTTTGTGCACATTCTTTTCTTGTTTATCTCCTTCAAACATGTCTTCTAGGTGCTTCCATATCTTGTTGGCAGTGTCTACTTTCTTTATCTCTAAAAACTCACTATTAGATAGGCACTGATAAGGGCTTCTTTTTCTATTACATTCTAATGGAATAAATCCTTTTTCTTGCTAGTAGCATCATCTTTTGCAAGATCTTCTAGAGAGAGAATCTGAACTTCTTTGATAGCCACTTCAAAAACTTCAAAAGCAATGCACTGTAAATGTTTCATCATACTGTTCTTCCAATCAAGATAATTCTCTCCATCAAACTTAGGACTATCTTTTCTATAGAATGCCATCTGATCAACCTCAAGCTATTAAATTTTCTCTCTGAGGCACTTGGCTCTAATACCAATTGTTAGGAATAGTCCCAAGAGATAACTGTGAGAGGGGGGGGTGAATTAGTTATCTACAAGTTTCAATTCTTTATCCAATTAAGTATACTTTAAAATAAAGCATAAACATAATGAAAGAACACTTGAACACAACACCTATATTTTGGTTATGGGGAAACCCAAATAGGTAAAAACCCCAGTGGGAATTGACACCCACTAATAATTTGCACTAATGTATTATGATCCTTGTTAGAAGATCCTTAACCCTGTTAGGAGTTGTCTTTACAATGCATTTAGTATAGTGACCAGGTCAAGGATAGGACCTTTTTAGGAGTCTTTTACAATTAACCATGTTAGGGGTGAGGAGGCATTGTCTGAGAGCACACTACTCAAAGGGGTGAAGGCTATAACCTTCTAAATAATAGATACACACTATATCTGGATCTTGGTGAATTACTGCGCTTAGACCTACTATCTAGATCAGTTCTAATGTATAGCATAAAATCTTCACTTGGTCACATAGACCTTCTATTGATGGCTAAACACTTTGCACACTCTGCTTAGCTCTTCACAATCAACTCTAAACCATGCTTTAGCAATCACAAATGACTTCCAATAAATATCTTTCCTCTAAATGATATAATCAAGTCAGCCTATTAGAACCACCTTGAAATCATATTAGAGAAACCATAACATACTCCAGTAATAATTTTGTCAGCTCTACTAAGCACGCAACACAATCTAGGACTTGTCCAATATTAATAAATGTAGACGCATGCTACACATTGTTGGCTCCACCAAAGTAACTAAAACTTTCTCCTCAAGATGAATTACATCATGCACTCTTAACTAAACATTCTTAACTCTTCTCCAATCCATAATCCAAGGGCGCATACCAAAATGATAAGCATAACTCCTGAACCAATATAATCTTTGTCGGCTCTTTTGAATAAACATGGGAAACTGCTACTGGTGAATTGCAACTACATAACTTCACTTCTATTGATCATTAGACTCTATGTCCATGATTGTACCATCACTAATATGTCCTCATCATATATCTAAAGGTGCAAGGCTCCATGATGACTATATGGACAATCACTCATAGAACACTACCTGTAACTCTATTAGGAACACTATTGACACAAGCTTCTACATAACTATTTGTACTAACAGTTAACCTCTACGTCCATGATATCATGTTGATAACATGTCCATGCTTCATATACTCAAATCTTACTACATAATTCTTCCATGCATGCTACTTACCATATGTTTCCATCAATGACAAACATATAGTCAACACTGGCTTGCTAGCAAATCTCCAACACATTCCACCAAGGAATACCCATACAACATGAAGGTGAGGAATCAACAAGTGCTATTTACCCAAGAGAAACCATCTACATCCAGGGTAGAGACTAACAATAAGGCATCCTCAGGTAGGTACAGAGGCAACCGATGTAGTGGTAGAAGGGGCAATAACAATAACACCAACTCAACAAATCAAATACAATATGACTCTAAGGGTCAGCCAATGATCCAGTGCTGAGCTTGCAATCAATGGGGCCACTTTGCAAGCGACTATGACAAGGGTGACACCCCATAGAAGCTATACCACTGGTATGGTCCTGCTAACCATAAGAATGCCAACTTCTCAAAATCTAGGGTCAACTTGCTCAATATCGAGGGAACGAGAAGTGATGAGGGGGTACTAGACATCACCCAATCACAAGAAAAATAAGGGGCACAAGAAGGTAAGGAAGAAATATAGAAGGCAATGAAGGCACCAAAAGAAATATGGGAGATGGCTACCACTTCAGATTGGAGGGAGGCCAAAAAAAACATTTTGAGATAAATGTTACACTTAGAGGTACCAGCAAAACTCTAGGACCTCCTGCACACCATGTCTCACTTGGGAATGACATTGTTGGGGAACTTGGCCACACAAGAAAATACAAAATGTATAGACATCCCAGGGGGGGTTCCAACTGACTCGATGATACTTTCTTTAAACAGCAGAAGGTACCTCGCATTCATCAAGATGGGCATACTTGGCTCCATCCTAACAGACACTATAGTGGACGAAGGGTCAGGAGTGAACATCCTTCCGGAGGAGACATGGAATAAATTAGGCAAGCCAACCTTGTGGCCCCCAACCTTCAACTTATTGGGTGTTAATCAATAGGGTATCAAACCCCTCAGAATTTTGATGGCACAACAAGTCACCATTGGCTCGCAACCATTTGTACTAGACTTTGTGGTGATACATTTGAAAAAGAAGGGTTACGATACCATTCTGGGTAGAGGGTGGCTGGTCACGGTGAAGGTAAACCACAATTGGAAGAAAAACACCCTCTCAATGGAGAAGGGGGGTAGGAATTTCATCATCAACCTTCACACCTAGATGGTGAGTGAAGAGGTAGCCTCTTCTTCAGACTCAGAATCTGATAGTGAAAATGATCGAAGGGATGAAGGAAGTGACAAAATGGAACTGAATAGTGAATGTGTGCTAAGATTGGGAGAATACTCAGAGGATGATATAGACTCTATGAATGGTCTCTTCCACTGGAAAATGGATACTATGAACTCTTTCGACCAGCATGAAATGTACTAAGTATTGAGGAAGTGCCTGAAACATTTCCCTCAAAGTATAGTGAATACTAGGAAGGGGATGTGAAAGTAAGAAAAGTTTAGACACATAAATTTGATGAGCAAAACCCTATGAATTATAAGGAGTCATCTGTCAAACCAATGAATCTACGCAAGGAAGAGGAACCTAAGATCATTCCTATCCGTGATGATTGGAATCCTGTGTGGAAGCTCACAACCTTCAAAATCTTTATTCTCCTTCTTCTTCTTATGTATGAGAAAGAGACCATGGTCCCTATAGAATTTATGGTTCCAAGCCTCTGGATCATGATTGAAAATAGACTTGATGATAGAAAAATCTTGAGGAAACAAGTGCAGAATGAGATTAAGCTAGGAAAATTTTGGGAAGTCGACTATGACAGGGATGTCAAGTTGTGGACTCTCGACAGACTGGAGATACATGAGGCCATCAATGGGTCCAAATTGAAACCTTACTCAGAGAGGATGGACCCAAGAGAAGGGATAGAGAAACCAAGAGGATGGAAAGGGACTTGAGCGCTCAATCAGGCAACCCCAAAGCCATCCATATGGGTGACCAAAGAAGCATCCAGATGGTAAATTGAAAAAAACCCGTACGACTATGCATGACCGTATGGTGGAAAGAGAAAAAAAAATAAAGTAAAATAAAAAAAATAAAAAAATAAAAAAAAGAGAGCACCTTATGGTCGTATGGCAAAAAGAAAGAGGAAGGAACACCATGTGGTGCTTTTTGTACGGTATATAGCCCGTATGGTCAAGTCACCGTATGGAAAAGTGCAAGTTAAGACACCATACAACAAAATATGTTTGCAGAAGAAGGAACACTATCATACAACATCAAATTCTAGCAACATGTAAGGCAAAGATGGCACCATATAGATCAAATGTAGTCGAAGGCAAGTCTCAAACTGTATGGCCAAATAGTTTATTGAAGCACTGTATGATGTACAACATCAACATCCTGTCACCGTATGACAAAGGAAATAATTTTCATGGTGTTTTTATGGAAAGAGGATTGTGTATTACTCCATACAGCATGGCAAACATCACATGCCCAATAGAGAGGTGGTACAACATCACATAGCGTACCGTATGGCCATGAGAAGTGGGTGTTTAAGAAGAAGAAAAGCCTTCGTATGGTCACAGTTTTTTTGTGAGCACTATTTTTACAATTCATACAATAGAGAAAAGGGAAAATAAATAAGAACAAGAAAGGACTGGCAATAGGGAGGAGAAGGTTCTAAAAAAAATGACAAATAAAAATAGTTCACAGTGCATAATGTATGGTAGTGAAGGGAAGGACATAAGTAGGTAGTGAGGAAAACATAAGCAGTTGGTAGAAAGAGTATGGGATTGGAAGAAAATCATAAAAATGGTATTCCATGGACTTCTGTGTGGGTTTGAGGGTGCTAATTTGGTCTTGACAAGTAAATTTACATTATAATCATTGTCATCCCTTTCACCCATAGGTGGTACATATTTATCTACCTAAAGGGGTGTGACCAAATGTCACTGCCCAACCCAACTACCCTTCAGTAATAACTAATTATCGTCAGAACAACATAACTAATATCTAACATGTAATAAAGTAGTCTTTTTGACTAACTACTTTATGGCATGTTGGGTATTAGTTATGTTGTTCCGATGGTAATTATTTATTACCGAAGGGTAGTTGGGTTGGGCAGTGACGTTTGGTCACACCCTTTCAGGTAGATAAATATATACCACCTATGGGTGAAAGGGATGATAATGATTATAATGTAAATGTACTTGCCAAGACCAAATTAGCACCCTCAAACCCATAAAAAAGTCCATGGAACACCATTTTTGTGATTTTCTTCCAATCCCATACTCTTTCTGCCAACCGCTTATGTTTTCTTCACTACCTGCTTATGTCCTTCCCTTCGCTACCATACGTTATGTACTATAAACTATTTTTATTTGTCGTCATTCTTTTTTTTAGAACCTTCTCCTCCCTACTACCATTCCTTTCTTGTTCTTATTTATTTTCCCTTTTCTCTACCGTACGAACTGTAAAAATAGTCCTCACAAAATAATTGTGACCATACGGAAGCTTTCCTTCTTCTTAAACACCCACTTCTCATGGTTATACGGTATGTTATGTGATGTTGTACCACCTCTCTATTGGGCGTGTGATGTCTACCATGTCATACAAAGCAATACGCAATCCTCTTGCCATACAAACACCATGAAAATTCTTGCCTTTGTCGTACGGTGACAAGATGTTGATGTCGTACACCGTATGGTACTTCAATAAACTATTTGGCTATATGGTTTGAGACTTGCCTTCAACTATAGCTGAGTTGTATGGTCTCATCTTCACCTTACATGTTGCCAGACTTTGATGTCATACAAAAGTGTTCCTTCTTCTGCAACATCTTTTGTCATACGGTGTCTTAACTTGCACTTTTCCATACAGTGACTTGACCTTATGGGCTATATACCATATAGCAAGCACCGCATGGTGTTCCTTCCTCTTTATTTTTTTCGTACGACCATACGGTGCTCTCTTTTCTTTTCTTTTTCTTTTTTTTATTAAATTTTATTTTTTTTTTATTTTTTTTATCTTTCCACCATACGGTCATACATAGTCATATGGGTTTTTTTCAATTTACTGTCTGGATGCTTCTCTGGTCACCCATACAGACAGCTCTCAGGTCACTTGCTTGAGTGCTTGAGTCCCTTTCCATCCTTTTGGTTGCTCTATCCCTTCTCTCAGGTCCATCCTCTCTGGGTAAGGTTTCAATTTGGACTCATTGATGGCCTCATGTATCTCCAGTCTATCGAGAGTCCACAACTTGACAGCCCCTTCGTAGCTGACTTCCCAAAATTTTTGTGGCATAATCTCATTCTACATTCATTCCCTCAAGATTTCCCTATCGTTAAGTCTATTTTCAATGGTGATCCAGAGGCTTGGAACCATAAATTCTATAGGGACCATGGTCTCTTTCCCGTACATAAGAAGAAGAAGGAGAATAAAGATTTTGAAGGCTATGATCTTCCACATAGGATTCCAATCATCGTAGATAGGAATGATCTTAGGTTCCTCTTCCTTGCCTAGATTCATTAGTTTGACAGATGGCTCCTTATAGTTCATAGGGTTTTTCTCATCAAATTTATGTGTTTGGACTTTGCTTACTTTTGCATCCCCTTCCTTTTATTCACTATACTCTGAGGGAAATGTTTCGGGCGCTTCCTCAATACTTAATACATTCCATGTTGGTTGAAAGAGTTTGTAGTCCTTCATTTGCCAATGGAAGAGACCATTCATAGAGTTTGTATCATCCTCTAAGTATTCTCCCAATCTTAGCACACCTTCACTATTCGGTTCCATTATGTCACTTCCTTCATCCCTTTGATCATTTTCATTGTTAGATTCTGAGTTTGAAGAAGAGGCTATCTCTTCACTCACCATCTGGGTGTGAAGGTTGATGGTGAACTTCCTCCCTCCTTCTCCATTGAGAGGGTTTTTTTCTTCCAATTATGGTTTACCTTCACCGTGACCAACTGCCCTCTACCTAGAATGGCATCGTAACCCTTCTTTTTCAAAGGTATCACCACAAAATCTAGTACAAATGGTTGCAAGCCAATGGTGACCTATTGTGTCATCAACATTCCAAGGGGTTTGATACCCTACTAATCACCACCTAATAAGTTGAAGGTTGGGGGCCACAAGGTTGGCTTGCCCAATTTCTTCCATGTCTCCTCCAGGACATTCACTCCTAACCCTCCATCCACTATACTATTTGTTAGGATGGAGCCAAGGATTCCCATCTTGAAAACTGTCAGGTACCTTTCATTTTTTATAGCAAGTATCATCAGGTCAATTGCAAACTCTCTGGGGATGTCCATATGTGTGGTATTTGGTTGCGTGGCCAAGTTCCCCAATAGTGTCATTCCCAAGTGATGCATGGTGTGCAAGAGTTCATGGAGTTTCACCAGTACCTCTAAGTGTAACATTTGTCTCAAAATGTTTTGTTTGGCCTCCCTCTAGCCCAAGGTGGTAGCCATATCCCATCTTTCTTTTGGTTCCTTCATTACCTTCTATATTTCCTCCTTACCCTCTCGTGCCCCTTGTTTTTCTTGTGATCAGGTGATGGCTAGTACCCCCTTGTCACTTCTCATTCCCTTGATATTGAGCAAGTTGACCCTAGATTTTGGGCAGTTGGCATCCTCATGGTTGCTAGGACCACACCAGTAGCATAGCTTTTGTGGGGTGTCTCCCTTGTCATAGTCCCTTGCAAAGTGGCCCCACTGATTACAAGCTCGACACTGGATCATTAGTCAACCCTTAGAGTCATAATATATTCAACTCATTGAGTTGGTGTTGTTGTTATTTCCCCTTCTGCCACTACATCAGTTGCCTCCGTACCTACCTGAGGATGCATTATTATTAGTCTTTGACCCAGATGTAGATGGTTTCTCTTGGGTAAATAGCACTTGTTGATTCCTCACCTTCATGTTGTATGGGCATTCCTTGGTGGAATGAACCATGATCTGACAAATGTCACAAAATGCCATTTTGGAACATGACCCCTTTGTATGGCTGCTCACCTTGTAGTCTATACACCATATGTTAACTTCCCCCTTACTGGTACCCCCTTTCATGGTCTTGAACTCCATCATTCTCTCCATGTCCTTTTGGAGTGCCTTGACTTTTTTCTTTGACTCATCATCACTGCCATTGTCATCATCCAAAGTGTCATCTTCATCAGAAGAGGACTTGCTTCTTTTCTTCTTGGAGGTCTTCTATTCACTCTCCAAGTCCATCGCCTAGTTATAGGCATCTACATATGAGATGCGGCACACTATCTTTATTTTCCTTTGTACGTTATATTTTAGGCCCTCCACAAACCATCTTTTCTTCAGGCCATCCGCTGGTTGGATATCTATTTTTTTGACTAACTCTTTCAGTCAATGACTATAAGCCCACACAATCTCCTTCTTACCTTGTTTGGTACCGTATATCTCAGAAACAATATCATTGTCATCCCTCAGGAGTCGAAACTCCATCTGGAATTCTATCTTGATTTCATCCCAAGTGGTCACCTTTTTTTTGTCCACATTGGAGTACCAGTCGATGGCTACCCCTCTGAGTGTGGTCAGAAACTATTTTACCCATTCTACGTAGTTGGCAATGCCATTTGTCGACTAGATTGTCTCACACATACGACAATGTCGAACAAGGTCTTCTTTTCCATCACCATGGAACTTGGGTAATTTCACCTTCTTAGCCTCCATATTCACCCTTGGGGCTGGGATAGTGGTATGTGCCACCTGCTACATTACCGATTGGGTCACCAGAAGTGTTTGATGTACTAGTTGTATGGTAGGTTGGGATGGTCCTACAGATGTTGGTCCTCTAGAATTGTTTGGTACTGTACCACTTGATGTCCCTGAACTACTGGAACTGTCTAAGCCTAGTGGACTACTGTGATCCCCATGCCCCTCTGTCACTTTGACACTATTGGTGACAACAGTATCCTGAGCCTCCCTCCATGCGGCTTCCTCTTCTTCCTTCCTCTGGGCTTCTCTTGCTTCCATCCATAGGGTTAAGGTTAAGGACCTGAACAAGCTCCTTGTTTCCTCTAGGCGGTCTTCGTCACTTCTTCTAGCCTCCTGGTTAGATTTCTCCTGACACTCACCTTCACTTACTCCCTTCAGTAGTCCTTTGGTGCATCTTTTGAATCTCTCCCTTTGCTCAGCTTGCTGCTGTGTGAGTACAACAATTCTAGAGGCTTGTTCTTCTTCAAGTTCCTTCTTTCTATTTTTATTCAATTGATTAGGCATAAATTCTATTCAATGATTTCATCCTCATTCATCCTCACATTGATATTCTCCTCCAATAGTATTCCCATCCGTCCACTCATTCTATCACTTGCCAGATTTGTTTGGCAATGACACCAAATGTTTTCCCACTAGGGTAAACTTAGTATTGCATAGGCATAGTATAGGAAATATAATAAACATAGAATATATCAGAGAATAATAAATACTTTCATTAATCATTCCAAATTGGCAAGTACATTTACATTATAATCATTATCATCCCTTTCACTCGTAGGTGGTACATATTTATCTACCCAAAGGGGTGTGACCAAACATCACCGCCCAACCCAACTACCCTTCGGTAATAACTAATTACTGTTGGAACAACATAGCTAATACCTGACATGTAATTAAGTTTTCTTTCTGGCTAATAAGGGAAAGAAAAAGTGTTAAAGCTTCTTCTGTATCTGCACATGAAACAAACAAGTTAGTAAAAACATGGTATCTTCTTTTCCCTTCTGCAACATTCTCTTGAGTGCACATGTCATGTAGCATAGTTCCTTTTAGAAGTGTATGGCTTGACTATGCACATGCATAATTGTAGATGAGGATCAATAATAGGATGCCAGGCATTTCTTAGATCCTTTGGATCTAACCCCATCTTTTCTTCCTTACAGGTTCTAGATCATACAAGAGCATACTGGATTCAACCCTAGGTCAACACTTCATTACTTCAGGCAATGTCTGGTACCTTCATTATTTATGTTCATCCACTTATGTATGTTTGTAGTCATTCATGTTCTTTTAAAATTTGGCTATGCTCATGGCCTTTGTGAGCCCGTATGATCTTATATTTCAGTTCCTTTATTTGTATAGTACATACAAGATATTTGGCATATATATACATGTAATCTTTAGATTTAGAAATTTCTCTTTCCTTACATGTATCTTTTCTCATGAAGTGAACACAAATTTAACAATATCATCTAATAATGAAAACTAGGGTACTATAGTCTCTCACCTAGTAATTAGGTTACCAATCTAAAATGAACATGAGAATTATGGTAACATTACCTTTTCCTCTTTCTCTTCCTTAGATTGAACAAATCGCGAAGATGATGCCATCATGACTGTAAATTTAGGGCTTCACAAAAAAGTGTGTAGAAGGCTCAGTTAGCTACAAACTTACTTGAATCGATCTCAAACTGCTCATGATTTTCTCAAATCATTGTGAATGGCTCGAATTTACTTCAGTCAAATCTCTCTCAAATCACTATGGTTTTCTCTTGAATGCAATGTGATCAAATGAGTTCATTTCTCATGTATTTATAACCAAAAAACCTTGATTGGCTTATGTGTGGTGCATTAAATGCTTTTCCAGTTACTACTCAGTTCAATCAAAGATACTTCATCTCGGTGAACACTATAATTTCTCGATTGACTGTGCAACTCGGTTGACTCTAACACTTTCACCAATTGGAATTTTCTTACTCGATCCATCTTAACTGACTTTTCTCATTCCAAATTAATAACATATAACACCCTAGTGCATCTTAATTCATGTTGATTTGGTATTCATACTATAGATATAAGGAACTGTTGTAAGATATAATGGATTGAAATTCAATTCCACACTTACTTGAGTTTTCTTAGGTGGAGGTGGTGAGATCACCGAATCTAATGAATGAGGTGTCACTGACTGTTGTACTTGTTCTAGCATTGTCATATGTTTCTCTTCTCCACATTTGGTTACTTATCCTCATGATTCCTTCAATGGAATTCTCACTTGCATCAACATTCACTTATGGTGCTCAATCTCTGTAGTCTTTGCTTAAATGACCAACATTATGTAAGTGCGGACATGCCATTCTAGAATTTGTCCAGTTTTGAGATCTTCCTCTCCAATGCATTCTCACGCAATTTTCTGCAATATGACCGTATCTACCACATGTTTTACAATTAACCCAAGTGTTGTAATCTGAATTATATGCATTACCTTGTCTTCTCGGTTGATATGTCTTTTTTTTTCCTTTCAATTTCCAGACTTTTTTCATCTTTTTCCTACATTCTTGTGATATATGTCCATGCATGTTGCAAGTGTGAAAGTTCTTTTCCATGTAGTGTTTCTTAGGTGACTTATTCATCTTCGATCTACACTCATTTTCTTGATGTCCATACTTATTGCAATTAAAACAATAACCATCAAATTTAAGAGTAGATTTAGGAATGCCTTTTTCTTTTCTTCTACAGACATTTTATGTGTGACCTAGTTTTCCACAATTATAGCATGAGAGCTTCTTTGGCCTTGGATTTTCATAGGCATTTTTTTTTCATCTTGTTTTGAGTTCTCTCCCTTCTCGGTGTAACCTAAACTAGTAGTGTTGTCAAGTCTTCTTTGACTATTTAGAAATTTATCCATCATTTTGGTCCTTTCTTCATCTTTCTTAATCTTTTCATTATTTTGTTGTTGTATCTTCACTTCATTCTTCAATATTTCATTTTATTCCCTCAATTCACCAATATCTTCCAATTTTCTAGTAAGCTCATTGTTCACTTGGTTGAATTCCTGACTCTTGACAACCATCTAATTGGAAATTTTAAAATGATGCTCGGTAAGCCTTAGTATTTTAGATTCATTTTCTTCCATCTTTTTAGTTATTTTTCTTCTATCTTCAATATGCAAATTCCTTTCTTGTTCAACCTATCTTGCATTGTTCATGAGTCAATCATTCTTACCATTTGAGTCTCGTGTTCAATTTGTAGTGCTTTCACTTGTTTGGTAAGGTGTTGATTCTTTTCAAACAATTCTGATATGGTTCCTTCAAATTCATCATATATACTTCCAGATCTAGATCCTTCAAATAGTTGCTCTATCTCTTCTTCCTGATAATCAGTCTCATTGTATGAAAATTCTAATTCCTTTCTTTTGATCAGTAAATATCTCAGTTTTTCTTTGGCTTCCTTAAATTGTTCCATGAGAATCTGCATCTCCGATCTCTGATTTTCAATAGTCTTATCAAGCTTATACCTTTCTATCCTTAATATCTTTTCTCTTCAGTGATTAAACTTCCTCAACAAGAGAACTAGCTTTGATACCAATATTTGTTATTATGGAAAGGTGAGCTAATGAGAGGGAGGGGTGAATCAGTAACCCTAAAAACTTTTAAACTAAATCCTTGTAGAAATGTAATTCATTAATCGACTGTATCATTTGCATTCATCATACATCCAATAACATAACTAAAATGTAAATACTTGTGAATAACTCAAATATATAAACATGAAACTTCATACACATAACACATATATTTTGGTATCACAAAAACCCTTGTTAGAAAGTAAAAATTATGATGGGGATGGAACCCACAAAGCTTCATTACTACAGTAAATAAATTTGTTGGTTAAGGCTACAAAGATTGATCACTTCTAGTGATCTTAACCTATTAGGAGTAACAAAAAGATCAGCTAGATCTACCTGGTTAGAGCATTTTAGCACTATTGTTCAAGTGTGCACTTAGTTAAGATATTTTACATAAGACAGTTAAGTCTACTCTATTAGGAGATTTAAGTCTGCTACAATTGCTAGAGAGTAAAAACTTGAAGTTTGATCTGGTTGTAAATAAACTTACTTAGCTGATAATAGATCCATTAAGTACAATAATGAAATCACCTTGTTGTGATGAATATGTCCTTCTATACTTCTCGGTAGCCTTTGAACTATTTCTGATAAACTGAATACTCTATCAAAATCCTTTCAACATAACCCTGTCAAATCTTCAAATGTCCCCCAATGGCAGTTACTTAATGAGTGATACTTGTCAAAATGACATATTTATAATATTTATATCAAAATGATTTGACCTAATTAGGGTTGTGACACTATCTAGAAAACCTAAGATCAACAGCTCACATGATTAACCTAGATCATCTTTACATAGGAATCATCAATAATTAAATGATTACATCCATATTAAATATTCACCTCGATCTTGGTAAACCATTTTCTAGCTCAGTAAAAAGTTGTTCACCTTGAACTATGTGTCATTTGAAACTTTTTATGTGAACTTTGGATTACTCAGTAAATGTTGTGTCTTTTCCTTGGTATTATACTGATGCTCAATAATCTTGTGTGCTTGGTGACTACTATACTTAGTAATCTCTGTTCTTGGTGACTACTATGTAGTTATGATCGACTAAACTTGTTTTCTTTGTTTACTGATTCTATAGATAAATACTAATGAAAAATCTTAATGCACTTAAGAGTAACATTCATTTTTGTAGATTCCACAATCAGTTATGGCCAACAAATGGGAATAATCACTCATCTAATTCCCCTGCACTTTTGGATCCACTAGACCAAGGCAAGTGAGCCCTTACCTCAACCTTAATATGTTGGTTGGAGGATTTTATATATAATATTTAAGCTCGATGATCTCTCAAGATGGAAATTACTCTTGAGATGGATCTTATTGTGTTTCACACAATAATTGAATAATTTATGAAAACTTTGAATTGATTGCTTGTGTGAAAATTCTTTGTGTAAATGATTGCTTGGTTGTATAAGTGAATTGAAAATTATAAATATGATTCTTGATTGGAACTACCTTGAAGACACTTGATTAAATCACCTTAAATCAGTATTAGACCAATGACTTTATCCTCTATAGAGTATTATCAATTCAATTAAAATGATCCTATGTATAACCCTGTGAGATAGTTTTAACAACTTACTTCTCAAGTAAGATCATCACCCCAAAGGTATCTATATGCATAATAATTTAAATTTTTTGTTATAGTTAGTCTTATGGATTTTAACTTCTTTTCAAAAGACTAATAAGACAAAGTGAATCCTTGATAACCAATCTTCAAACTAAAACTAATTCAAATCATTATGTCATAAGATAGAACATTGAAGCATCTAAATGAAATAGATTATCACATAGAGATCATCAAATTAAATGAAGAAAACTACCATCAAGAATGAAAGAACAAATGGAATTATATTAAAATAAGTAAGATTAAATCTAGCAGAATACAAATAGTGTAATTTTTCTTTCTAGTCGTACATCTTCAAAAGACAAGTCCAAAATGCATTATATAAATAAAATTTGTTTTCGTCATTCTATCATTGTATCTCCCCTATCTAGAAAAAAGATCTTCTTTATATAGATGAGGAGTTAGTTTTCAAAATGGAAGGGCATACCCCTTCATTGAAATGACACAACTATTCCTAACTAACAACTAAACAAACTATTCTAATTGGACACAAATTAACTAAACAAAAAAGATACAGAAGGGTTGATTACAACAAGACAAATTGAACATAAACCTCAGAAAACAAAGATTAATCTCCAAGGCATTCGCCACATTTCTAAATATGGTTCAGGTACTTTTTTGAGGCATAGGTTTCAGAATCGTGAATGGTGTCCTTGACAACGATCTCTAGAAAAATGCTCCATTTGTGAAGTGTCTCCTTCTAACTCTAATCCATCAACATGGTCAACATCTAAGGCACTACCAATGACATGTCCCTTCTAATCAAAAAATGTTGGCAATCCATGTTTAATAGCAGCCCTAAATTCCTCATATTTTGCCTCTAGTTCCTCTATCTTTGACTTCTTTGTCATAGATTATGTACTCTTTGTCAGCCTTTTCTTTCCTGATATGCTTTCTACCTTCATGTCTTCTCCTTGTATTTTATTTTATATTTTTTTCACAAATTACTCCTCCGTATAAAAATGTTCTTCTTTCTGCAACCTTTATTTCACATTTCCATCGGCATAGGTGATACCAATCAATTCATCAAGGATTGTCTAATCTATTCAAGAACTATACCGATAGAAATTTTTATATCAATGATATTTATCAAGATAACTCTTGTTGATCTATCACTGATAACATCAGCGTATGTCCATCTGATGACTTCTAGTAATTTATCTTTATTCTATTCAATCGAGGTAATATAATCCGATGGCTTCTTTCTCCTTTTATCGGTGTAGGTTAACTCGTTGATCTCATCGAGTATCAAGATAACTCAAACTATGTTCTGGAGATGGACATAGCTACACTAATGAGTCTGTTGGTATAACTCCTCCCGATAACCCCATTGGCTATCGACAACACATGATTTTCACCTGTTCACTAGTGTTTGTCTTGTTGATGGGTTTCATTAGTGTATGTCATACTGACTTATTGTATTTACTTTTCTTATTTTCTACTATCAGATTAACTCACAATGATATGTTTTATTTCTTATTGCCCCATATCTCCATTGGTATATATTGTCCTGACCACATGTTGGCATCTTGCTTAAGTATTATCATCGGGTTAACTCTTGTTGATGATGCAAATTTCAATTGGTATAGCCTTTTTCTTTTCTTTATACATACAAATGTTTATGATCTTCTTAGTGGGTTCAGATAAATTAAACAAGACCTCTTTTTCAAGTAGGATATCTAATGTTCCTTTCTATTCACTCTTTGATACCTTTGAAGAATACATTATGGCAAGAATTTTCAAAGTGAAAGTCCATCCATATCAACTAATTGAGAACACCATATGCCTCTTTTAGGAAAATGAACTGCATAGGTAGTCATGATCACATTTTCATTTTCAATCACTCTTTGAAATATTTGATAAGCTTCCTCTCCTTCAACCTCCAACTTGAGAAGACATATTTCCACCCTATCTCATCTCAGTGCTACTCTTAAGCTACCTAGCTAATGGTTGGTTTTCAAGAGCCAAATCACATATGGATGAGAACTGATGGCATGAGATCATTCATCCTACACACAAAGAACAAGCAGTAACTATTCTTATAGAATGATAAAATAATATTCACTTAATATTTTTAAGTACCTACAATAATAATGAGTATGCCTAATAAGAAAAATTCATTCAAAACATGAGCTCTAATCTATCTATATGTAAAGAAAAACAAAGTGAAATTTTGTGTGCTAACGGGGTCAATATGCCTAGTTTTTGTAGTCTATGGTAGGTACACTTATTTCTACTCATGGGTTACATATTTTGGTAAACTTGTATACTTTTGGTAATCAGTGGTGTGTAGTGTTTCTATCAATTTCTATTGATTTCTATGCTTACAATGTTCTTCTAGGTATTCTTGATATATGGACTTTCTTACAATTTATCAATTGGTTTTTTTGTATTGTATTCTAGACATGTTCTATCAATTTTAATCTATCGATGGGTTCATGTTAGAATTAATCTTTCCTTGGTGTTTTATTATAAACCAAGGTATTTTATTTTTCCTATGTAAGTAGGAGATTCCTTTAGAATCCCTACATGTTATTTTGTCCTCTTCTTCCATGTGTGAGGACATATTTTATTTTTTGTATTTTCTTTTTCTTAGATTCCTCCTTAAGAGGAAATAGTACAAGTGGCACACACATTATTAATGTGGTTCACATGCACATGGGAGTTACATTCAACTCCTTTCCTCTCATCTCTTCTTAAGAGATGCTTCTCTTCTCTTTTCTCAAGGGCATTCTCTAGCAACACATAGTTTCTCATTCTCATTCTCTTGAAGCATTGTATGAGCATTTTGCTCTCATTTTCTTTCTCTCTCTCTTAGGCTTTTTGGCCCATTCATAATAATATCACGGGGGTTTTTTTACACTTTTCCCCCTTCAAAAATATTGTCTCATATTGGATGGTGAATGCTTCTAGTTTTTGTTTATCTCATGGTATGCTTTTCCTCACACTTTGCTCATTAGATTAAACTAGATCTTTTGCTCTTTCTTATCATTTCTTACAGTTCATATATTGTGTTAATCAAGTCATGTGGACTTGGTTGTGGTGTTCCTATAGTTTTAGTAAGGGTAATATGCATTGTATACATCTTAAGTGTTACCTATATTTGGGTCCCTTGGTAGCATGTTGTAAAGTTTTCATAAGTAGGTCCTAGATTTAAGATCGATGGTAATAAATTTAAAACAATTTTAATATCTTTTTGAATTGTATCTGACAAATGTTTGGGGTGGCCAACACATATATGTTCAGATACTTGTATAAATAAATAAAAACCTTTTTTATATAAGGTGTTTGAGTGATGTAAAATGATGTAAGAACAATATACTGTGAGCATATGAAGGTGATATAGTGGGAGTTCAAGTTTATATATTGGGTAGTAGAGTGGTTGAAGCTGATAATTGTAGGGAAAATCCTTTTATACTGAGTTACAGAAGATCCATGTATGCAGGCAGAGGATTTCTATTGGATCTTTTTTGTCAGTGATCTATGTGCTATCAATTGGAACTATTTCATGCATAGTTAGATGTAATTATATCACTTCACCTATTGTCATTAAAATTTGTATTAGCAGTTAGCCATATTCATATTTCAAGGTAGTTATCTCAGCCAGTAGTGATCCAACCATAGTGAGAAAACTAGTAGTGAGCCCTTGTAAAAATCACCTTAACTGGGATCACCTTAACCAATGTTTCATTTCATGAGAATTAGTTTCTCCATGGTTTTTCCCAGTTTGGGTTTCCACATAAATTCGGGTGTTCTTTTTGCTAGTGGTTCTATGCTTTCATGTTTACATTTGTTATAATTTCTTAATGTGGTTACTAGTAGAAAAAATTTAATATATATATATATAATTGTTATTATCATTTGTATGGTTTGTGAGTTTAACAACACAATTAAATTTTTTGAAAGTGTTTTTCAATAACTGATTCACCCTCCCTCTTAGTTATTCATCTTGTTCAACAAAAAGAATAATCTTATATCAAACTATAGAATTTGGTACACAGAGACTTATGTAGTCCAACCAGAATAAGGAGTCTACAAGGAGAAAGGTATTTTATGCTCTTAATTCATGATCATTCTAGAATGGCTCAAGTTACATTCTTAAGAGAAAATCTTAGGAATTAGAAAATTTTAATATATTCAAATCTAGAGTTGAAAATGAAATTGATAGAGAAATCAAATGCTTAAGATCTAATAGAGGAGAGTTTTTTAGTGATGAATTTAACATCTTTTGTGAGATGCATGGGATAAGAAGATAATTTCCTTCTCCTAGGACACCACAACAGAATGGTTTTGTGGAGATAATGAATCGTACTACATGAGAGGTGTTAGAATTCTTAGGAACTAAGAGGGGGTGAATTAGTGAAAACAAATTTAAAACTAATTCAACCATCGATTTGATTAACCTTACTAATACCTTCCAAATAGTAAATCATATAATGAAGTTAACCAATAAAAGATAGCAATATCAGACATCCACAAAATCATCACACATCACACAATGATTCTTGCATGGAAACCCTTGGTTAGAGGGAAAAAGCATGATGGAGATGACAATCACAAGCCCACTACTGCAGTACATAAGTTTTTCCTATTAGGATCTTACAATTACCCTATCCCAAGGGTTCACCCTATTAGGAGTGATTAGCACCTTGTTAGAAGTACAATCATATCTGCTAAGATCTACCTTGCTAGAGGATTTTAAAACTCTATTAAGAGATCATCCAGTTAAGGGATTTACAATACGAACATGTTAAAGTTCACATGGTTAAGGGATTTACTTTCTGTAACTATTAGGTAACACCAACTTGAATGATCTAGATATAGAATTGATTTCTTTACAGATCCAATATGTTTCTTTCTCTCTATAACTGCTCACCAATCTAACTCTATCATATCTCTACTTGTAACCCTAGTTGATTTCACAATCAACCATAGAAACCTTCACAAATATCACAACAACAACAACATTTTCAATAAGAGTGGTACGATTTATATACATTTCTAGCATTGAATTCATGAACAATAAATATTTTCCCTCCAAAGTGATAATCTCTATGCAAAACATAATTTTGTATGACCGCGATGACTTATAATAATATCTACATTATATTTCTCCAAAATAGTCAAACACATTTTGACTTCTCCAATGTACTGCCTTAGATCTTCCCAAAATAATATCCTCAAATCCACAATTAACTCTTCATCGATTCTATCACCATTATTAATGTCATCATAACACTAAGTATCATCACAACCACTAAACCACTTACCAATCTAGTATCTTTCAACTGACGCTCAAGAACAACATGTGTTCTTACCTTTCTAAGTGATTGTGTCACCAAAATCTCTATCACTGATCAACCAAATGAGTTGTGGTCAGAACCACACTTTACTCTAACCATGTTGATAGTATATCTATGACCGCACCTCATAATTCTTCATATGTCACAAATGATACCAAAGTGTTGACCTCTTTGTCTACTGACTTTATGGACTTAACCATTTTCCTGCATAATCGATTTCCATATCCTTCACACTGATTGCATCTTTTACTTCACCGATTATGATGTATCACTAAACTAACTTATTTTCCATAAATGAAAACTAAACCAATTGCTTCCAATTACTACAACCATAATGATGAACTACAACTAATTTAGAACCTAATTGAAGAATATGTGATTCAAGATCAACAAGTTGATTGATTAGATATGTAATATGATTAAATCAGTATTATGTTGTCATTGATGTCAACTAGTTTGACAACACTTATCTTCTAAGTTACTATACCAAAACATCTATAGAAAAGGAGTGAAAGAGATGAAGAACAGAAATATCTACATGAGGAAGATGGATATGACAGATGAGGATAAGGAATACATTGAGTAACTTGTTGATGAGTCTATGACCTTATTATATTGACTTGATTATGTTTCATTCATCTATGATGAGGAAAAGAGTGTAAAGACACAAAGCAGTGTTGTTGGTTGATGAAGCTTTTCAGTATACACCGATGGAGTGTAGTGTATACCGAGCACGGTGTAAACTGATCTTGTGTTCACCGACGCATTTCTTTGTTAACCAAGAAGAATAGAATGAACTAGATGACTAGTTTAGCTGATAAGAATTGATGAGCTAGAAAGTGTATGATTTCAAGGTAACAGATAAAGTTTGTTATGATGATCGACGGCTAACAAAATTTAGGAAAGATCTAAAGGATGAGAATCAAACGTGTTATTGACACAAGTGCCAAGGTGTGTTTAAGAGGAAAAATCAATAAAGATGATTAAGAAAAAAAATCTAATGGAGTAGAAGAAAATGGTTTACATGTCTATATAAGAGACTGGAGATTTCATAAGTGAGTGTGATGCCAGAAGAAAAGAAAACTGCAGAATCATCGCGTGAACAAGTTTTCATGCATTCTGATCATACAGGTTAAGGAGAACCCTACTATAGAGCATTACCGAGTGATAGAGAGTAATTACCAATGAACAATAAGTTGATATATTGTTGTATCAAAAATGTTACATTGATCAAAAAGATTTGTATGAGCTAAATATTGATCTGTATATCTGCAATTGAAGTTGTATTAAGACAAATCACCTACTGTTACATATTTAACCATTGTACATAGTCAAATCTCTTAACCAAGTGGACTAAGAAAGTCTTATTATGTATCATTCATATAATGAACATTTTTATCCTGTCAACCCCAGAGTGACTGCTGGTTGGACGATAACAGTTGGTCTTAAATCCTCTAACAAGGTCACACCTAACAGTGTGTTTGTATCCTTTAACAGGGTTGGGTCTTCACTGACCTCACTGTTGGAAATTTGGCTGATTTGGTTACATAGATGTTGTCATTATGGAAACATATGATCTACATGAAGATCGCATAGGTCAAAGAGCTAGTATGTGAGAAAGCAATGCGAAATTGTCTAAGTATGAGACAATGTGTTTTTACCAGTGAACCTGGAGATAGTTTTATTTTGTGATGTTGACTGGAGTAAGTTCAGTACTTGTGCACTTGAAAATAGACTCTATGGTGACTATTGAAGACTCATCTCAGAGTGCAAGTCAGTACAGAATGTACAGAAGAAGTTATGACAGTTTTTCTAAAGACAGTGTTAAGGGATTATTTTATTTATCAAAATAATAACTTAACAATATAAAGGGACAAAATCCTAGATGTTAACCCTTGGATAAAGTTATTTTTTAATATGATAGCCGACTGGAAAGTTATTAATCTTAATAACTTTTATAAATGTAATTGTAAATTGTAAGAAGCATAATGATGAAGGAACAAATGCATGTAATAATGATAATGAAAGAGCAGCAAAGAGATATTGATTCAAGTAGTATAAGGTTATGTACCTTGACCTACTTTTGTAATCAGTAAATATTGTACATTACTTGTTTGGGCAGTGGGCTCATCTAGTAATCACTTTTTGTACTGCCAACTCCTAACATGGTTAGGCTTCTAACAAGGCCTATAGTCCCTTAATCAGGACTAAGACAATATATGCATGTAATAGCCTCCTAACAGGGTCAACATCCTTAACAAGATACTTTTTATTAGTGGATCTTTGTGGGTACCGTCCCCACCAGGGTTTTCCCTTGGCTAGGGTTTCCTCGAGAATAAATAATGTGTTATGAGTTCTTTAGTTTTATTGCTATGCATGTTGTTTAGCTTCTTATGTTATGCATGTGTTAAGATAATATGTTATATCCATAATTGGGAAAAAGTAAAAGTTTGTAGAATAATTATTCACCCCCCCCTCTCAATATTCCCTATTTCTAACAATTGGTATTGGAGCTTAGTTACTCAGAAAAGAATCATTCAAGGAAAGCCTAGCAGCTTGAGTAAGATCTCTATGAATATGGATCAACTACAGAAGAATCTTGAAGAAGCTCTTGAACAGATTGATATGCTTATTGATGAAAGAGATACTCTAAAAAGAAAATATGATGATGCAAAGAACCTCATTGAGAAACTGAAAAACAAGTTGGAAGATCTGAAATCTGAAAAGGAATCCAAAGTTTTCATTGAAGATTGTGATGAAAATTTAGAAAAAGAAAATGAGATCCTTAAGCATGAACTGAAGATAGAAAATTTGAAGCTTAGTTTGAAAGATGGAAATGGCAAGAATGAAGCAAATCTGAAATCTGAGAATGAAAGTCTAAAGACTGAAAATGAAGGACTAAAATCTAAACTTGGTAAAGTAACATCTGAACTTGAGAAAGTCAATTTACAGTATGTTGAACTTGAGAAATACAATACAATTGTGAAAGGTGAACTGACTCAATCTAAACAACAACTTGAAAGGCTATATTCAACTAGTGAGAAGATTAATGAACAAATATCTTATCAAAAACCATTCTATGATAAGACTGGTCTTGGATTCAACACTTTTAAAGAAAATGAAGAAAGCAAGGAACCAAATCTAAAAATATCTAAAAGCATAGATGAGAAGAAGTCTGATGAGATTAACAAATCTGAAGATACACCTAAGGAATAAGAAGCACCTAAGAAAGAGGAATCACCCCAAGGTATGCAAGGAGAATTCAAAGGTAGATGTTTTGCTTGTAATACTATTGGTCATATGAAGAGAGATTGCATAGGTAAGCAATTCAAACCTCTTAATGGTTATTGTTATAATTTTCATGGTTTTGGACATAGAGCTACTGAATGTAGGAAACCTAAATTTATTGAGAATAATAATAGTAGTAGAATGTTTAGGAATACTAACAATGCAAATAAGAAACCTATTGAAGATATGAAGAGAAGAAATGGAGTAATATGTTATAGATGCAACAACGTTGGACACATTGCTAGAAATTGCAGATCATAGATCAATCAGCTTGGACCAAGATATGGGAACAATGGAATAGTTTATCATATATGCAACAAGATTGGACACACAACAAGGTTTTGCAGATGAACAATAGAGTTTTTCACACCAATCCTAACCCTAGAAGTCATGCAAGAAGAAATGAAGATGCAAGTAATAGTCAGAAAGGATGTTGTAGTAATTTAGATGAAGTGAAGTTTATCAAAAGCATAGATCAAGGAGACATATTCAACATTGAAGGTAATCAAGAAGGTGAAGTATTAAAAGGTAAGAAAGAATCTTTACCTGACCCATCTCAAAGTACTTAATTTGTGAAAATTGCAGTAGAATAGGAACTTAGATTAGTGTAGAAGTAGATATATGATGAATTGAGTCTTGCACAATTAATGCAAGGTATTATATGATGTTCTAATGCTATGGTTAAGAGCACAAAGAAAAATATTATGTTTTGCAAGATCGCAAGAAGTTTTAAGTTTTGCAAGTTAGCAGAATCAACTTTTTGGAAAGAAGAGGCAAAAGAATTGAATGCGATGTCAGATCTAAGTGAGATTGAATTAATAAAAGGTCATGATCAATATTATTTGATCATCAAAGAAAATTTAAGTGTTAAGGAGATCAAAGAGCAGTGATTGGAAGCATTTTACAAGGATTTGGAGAAGAATTTTGTGTCGAATCTACGCAAGCCCTAAATCACAAAATCAAGGTATTTTACTTGGTAGATCTTTAAATCAGTAAAGGAATTAGAGGAAATCATGGATGTTTCTTTAATTCATAATGTCAGAGATAAAAATAGACCTAAGATGAAAAGGGAATCAGTAGAACCCTTGGAAGATGATCCTAGGTTAGCTTTATCATCCGTACCAAATGGAGTTTTACATCTAGAGAATGTTAGAAGTTATCTTGGATGCAAACTAGAGACTATCAGTGATAGTGATTTCACCAAGGAATATCAGAAGATCTACAATCAAGACATGACATTGAAAGAAGGATTTTAACATTTGAAAGATAATGAGATCATTAAGTATGCATTATAGTATGAATTTGATAATGAAGAATGTACTAAGATAATTCTAAGCAGAATTCATAATGGAAATTTTTGGTTAGAAGATAGAGTGATAGATATCACATTTGATTTGATTCATGAAGTTACTGGATTATCTAAAATTGGAGTCATTCCTTTAAATGAGAAGAGCATGAGGAAAATAGTCATAGACAACACAAATTCATCCTATAATGGTAGAGGAATTGTGATTAGTAAGATTCAACAAGATGATGTTAGATACTTATGTAAGATCCTAACCACTAAGTTTTGTGCAAACTCAAGAGAGGATGACATGGTAGCTGGAATGATACATGCAGCTTATCTGATGTGTGTTCATAAAGTACAAGTTGATATGTGTGAGATTTTGAGAATTCAACTATTTGAAAATTTGGAAAAGATTAAGAAAAATAAGTATACACAGTTTAGATTCTCATCCTTAATCACCTATATGTTTTTTCATCTATTGAGAAGATTTCCTTACACCATTGGAAATGACTGGAATGATGGCCAAACTATAATGGAAAGGATTAACCTAGTGTAAAGGAGGCATGTTATTGATAAAGTGAATGAGAGTGCAGTATTGGTAATCAAGACATTTCAGGATATAGTGTCTAGCAGATCAAGGATCCCACAGTCTCTTGTGGAGAAATATGAAAATGAGATATGTTTCATGGTTGATACTAACTTTACCTACATTGAAGTAGTAGAACCTAGAATAGAGTTCATAGACCCTCTTGGCTATGAGATATCTGAGGTAGAGACAATAGAGTATGTGAGCAGGTTACTTAATTGCAAGTTGGACACTCACTGTAACAGGTTTGGAACCTTTGAGGAGAACTTCAACTCTACAAAGATCTTACTTGAAGAGAAGCAGTCAAAGAAAAGAGTTGAGAGTACTATAAAGAAAATTCTAAAAGATACAGGGATGACTGGGCATGAATTCTTGGTAGCAAAGGAAACAACAGTAGCAATCAGAGATATTGGATAAAAAGAAGTTTTGTTTGTTCCACCTCTATCATCAATTGTAGGACAGCAAGAAGAAACACAAGTTAAGGTGAAAGTGGAAGAAATTGAGAAGGATCAAGAAGCAAGGATATCCACTAGATCCACTTCCTCCACACCTATCAAAAGAGTAAAAGAGAGTGCTACTGGACTAGGTAAAAGGCAAGTGCAACCAGTTCCAAGGAAAATTGCAAAAATCAAAGATGATGACACTTCTATTAAGAAGAAAACTTGGAAACCTAGAGTTGAGAAACTTAATGAGAAGATCATTGAAGATGGAGACTTTACAAGAATGAATAAGTATTATGATCTCTATGATTATGCAGAGAGATTAAATCTAGAAAATGCAGTGGTAAAGCATATGATTTTGTCTAATAAGAAGTTTGATACAATTCAGGGTAAGATACCTGATGATTTGTACAATAAACTTGTGAATAGGAAGAAGAGAGCATCAGAAGAAGACACATCTATTAGAGAAAAGCTTGTAAGAAAGCTTTGTGTTGTAAAAGATGAAGCACACTTTAGTCAAATTATGAAAGCTTTAAGCACCCATTTGAGAACCAAGAAGAGAACCATTCAAATTATGGGAGGCAGATATGAAGAAGTTAATGTAAAAATAGAGCAAGCAATCATCAAAGTTATGTCAGAGAATGTTGGAGAACCATTAGTTGCAATAGAGCAAGCAGGTGAAATAGAACAAGAGGACATTCCCTCTCCACCAGCCATAAACATTGAAGATGAAGTCATGAATGTAGAAGGAACTAAGATCACCTTGGATACTGATGATAATGTATTCAAGAATCTGGAAAACATTGTTGAAAATTCAGCTTTTGAAGAGTGGGAGACTACCAAAGGAGAAGAGAAAATAGAGACCACAGTTGTAGAACCTAGAGTGATAGAAAAACCAGTACCTAATTCCACTAAAGAAGATATCAATCTTACTCCTGAGACTAGAAAGAAGAATTAGATTGGATCTATGATTGAAAATTTGGGAAAGGAAGTAGATGATGATGATCAAATGGAATTGATCACATCCTTGAACAAGATCATTGGAAAGAACAAGAAATTAAAAAGTCTTGTAGGATGTCTGAAGGAGATTACTGAGAAGTTACAAGGTGTTGTAACCACACAAATTGTAGAAGCTGACCCTCTGGAGAAAGAAAAGAAAGTGATGAACACTTTTGACAATGAGTTCACAAATTTAATTGATATAGCAAAAGTGAAAGTGAAAGCAACCTATGAATCCAAAACACTTTTGAACATTAGCCAAAATATCAGGAATGATATCAACAATTTTGATATCTGTATAAAGGACTTGAGAAAGAATTTGGAAAGAGGAAAATCCTTGTACATCCAGTGTACAAAATCAGAGACCTTGACAGCAGAAGAAGATCAGAAGATGAAGATGAAGGAAGTAGAAATTCAGAATGAAACTAACTTTCTTTCAAGCCCCAATGTGAAGGTATCTGATGTTAAGAAGAAAATTTGTAAGATATATGATGAAATCATAATTTTGCAAGATGAAAAGGACAGGAAAATGAAAATATTCACTCTTTTAAGAGCGCACACTTCTATGAAGTTAAGTATTATTGAAGGGAAATTGGAAGCATGTCTTTCAACTAAGACATCTTTTCAAAAGTTTAGCTTTGATAATCTCCAAGCATGTGAGATAGCATCTTATGGATTATGTGCACTACTTAGTGTGGCAGATTCTATTAAGAAATCATGGGAGAAGGAGTTAGAGGCTATAAAGATTGATTTTGCAGATTGTGTTGCAAGCCTACTAGCTTTGCAATATTGAATTAAGGTATAATCTTTTTGTGAATATAGTTTTGTAACCCTCCTTACCTTTATTTTGTCATTGTTGTCAAAGGGGGAGAGATATATAGTAGAAAATTGATAAGAAAATGATAAGGATTGATACTCTTAGGGGGAGTATGATATTAGAGATAAGATTTTTTGGAGTTATAAGGATAGTATATATATTTTATACTGTCGCCACAATTTTGAGATTTTGAGTTGTAAGACTTAGCCAATTTTCTCATATATTGCCACCAATGACAAAGGGGGAGATTGTTGGCAATTTGGCTGAGTTGGTTACATAGATGTTTTCATTATGGAAACATATGATCTACATGAAGATCGCATAGGTCAGAGAGCTAGTATGTCAGAGCGCAATGTGAAATTGTCTAAGTATGAGACAATGTGTTTTTACTAGTGAACCTGAAGACAATTTTTGCTTGCAATGTCTATTGGAGTAAGTTCAGTGCTTGCACACTTGAACATAGACTCTATGGTGACTATTGAAGGCTCATCTCAGAGTGCAAGTTAGTATGGAATGTACGGAAGAAGTTACGACAGTTTTTCTAAAGATAATGTTAAGCCGACAGGACATAATATGAAGACAAAATTGGTAAAGAGTTAAGGGATTATTTTGTTTATCAAAATAATAACTTAACAATATATGACATCCTAGATGTTAACCCTTGGATAAATTTATTTTTTAATATGATAGCTAACTGGAAATTTATTAATCTTAATAACTTGTATAAATGTAATTTTAAATTGTAAGAAGCATAATGATAAAGGAATGAATGCATGTAATAGCGATAGTGAAAGAGTAACAAAGAGATATTGATGCAAGCAGTATAAGGTTATGTACCTTGACCTACTTTTGTAATCCGTAAATATTGTACATTACTTGTTTGGGCAGTGGGCTCATCTAATAATCACTTTTTGTACTACCAACTCCTAACAGGGTTGAGGCTTCTAACAAGACCTATAGTCCCTTAATCAAGACTGAGACACTATATGCATGTAATAGACTCCTAACAGGGTCAACATCCTTAATAGGATACTTTTGATTAGTGGATATTTGTGGGTATCATCCCCACCAGGGTTTTCCCTTGGCCAGGTTTCCTCGAGAACAAATAATGGGTTATGAGTTCTTTAGTTTTATTGTTATGCATGTTGTTTAGCTTCTTATGTTATGCTTGTGTTAAGATAATCTATTATATCCATAATTGGGAAAAAGTAAAAGTTTTTAGAATACTGATTCACCCCCCCTCTCAGTATTCCCTATGTCTAACACTCACTTTAGAATAGTGAATATTTTTGGGTTGTCGGTCCCAAGTGGTTTTTCCCTTCACAGGGTTTTCACGTTAAATCTCTTGTGTTATGTTTTGATTGTGATAGTTGTTTTGATGTCATATTTTCATGTTGCATATTTGATTTGATCAGTAACTACTATATGTTTTAGACTGGTAATCGGTAAAAGCATAGACAGTAAAGTATTTCAAGTTACTGAGTAGCAGAAATTGAAGTATTTATTTTTGGATTATACATTTTGTATTGGGATAGTGATTAACTAATTCACCCCCCCTCTTTGTTATTCTAAAAATTGGTATCAGAGCGTTGGTTTCTTAGAACAGAGTTTTAAGAACTTGAGTACAAAGATCTCAAAATGTATAAGAGGGAAGTGCCAAGATTGAACAAAGAGAACTTCGCAGTATGGCAAAGCCAAATGAAGTTGCACATATCTAGAATTGGGAATGCTACACTATAATTGATGGAGAATGGCTATATAGAACCAACCCCAAGTCCCCTGACACTTGATCAACTGAAAGATAGGCATGAACACAATGTTACTATGATGGAAATTACTACTGCCTATACCGATGCCAAATTTGAAGATATTAAAAGCTACACTACTACAAAAGCCATGTGGGATAAACTTTCTCAACTTTACAGTGGAGATGTGAATGTAAAAAGAGCTAGAGCAGAAAGCTTAAGGGGCAAATTTGATGATATGAAGATGAAGGAAGCTGAGAATATTGTGCAATACACAAATAGACTAAAAGAGGTAGTACATGCTATTAGAGCATCTGATGGATTCATTAGTGAAGAAATAGTTGTAAGCAAAGTACTCAGAACCTTATTACCAGTTTACACAATTAGAATTTTTGCTATTCATGAAACAAGGTCTGCATCTGGTAATGTACTTACACTTGACATTCTAATTGGTAAACTTACAACCTTTGAATTGAATAACTTTGATAACAATGTTGTTCCATCTGTGGAATCATCTTTCATGTCTTCTCTAAAGATCGGTAAGTCTAGTAGGAATAATAAAAATGATGATAGTGATAGTAATACCGATGATGAGCTTGATGAACTTGAACCTCTTATGGCCAAAAGCTTACCCAAAGCTAAAGGAAGATATAGAGGTAAGCTACCTTTGGTATGCTTTAACTGTAAAGAGGTTGGCCACATCACTGCTAGATGCCCACATAAGAAAGATGATGAAAGAACCAAAGACCGATCTAAAGGAAGCTATGGAAGAAGATTCAACAAAGGCTACTGACACAATAGAGATAACTGAGATAGTAATGACAAAGGAAAAAAGGTATGTTACATAGCCAAAGATAATGAATCTAAATCTGATGATGATGATGATGTAGAAGATGTATTTGTTGCTATGAAAGATGACTCGGAGGAAGAAGAAAAACATGAATAAATAGCGTTGATCTCTAAAGTTAACAAAAATAATACATGGATCATAGACAGTGGTTGTACACATCACATGACTGGTGATGAAGAGAAATTTGATCAACTTGAAGAATACAATAGAGGATCTGTTAAGATGGGTAATGATACACCCTGTATGGTAAGAGGTAAAGGATCCTTGATGATAAACGATATGATAAAATGTGATAATGCTTATTGGGTAGATGGACTGAACTATAACTTGTTAAGTGTGGCATAGTTGAACAATTTAGGTCACCGAGTTGCTTTTGAGAGAAAGAAAGTGAAAATCTTTGATGATGGAGGAAGACTAGTTGGAATTGGAGCACAATCAAGAGGTAATCTATTTTATCTTGATACTAATGAGTCTTCTTTCTTGATGATGAAAAATGAAGATTCTTGGTTGTGGCATAAAAGGTTATGCCATGTGAACTTTGATAACATGATTAAGATCAGTAAAAGGAAAAGAGTTAGAGGTATGCCTAACTTGTCAAAACCTGATCATGTTATGTGTCATGAATGTCAAAAAGGGAAAATGACTAAATCTAGTTTCAAAAGTAAGGATTATTCAACAAAGAAGATACTTGAGTTGGTTCATACCGACCTATATGGTACTATGAGAACTTAGATTTATTATGGTGATAGATACTTTATTCTTTTTGTTGATGACTATACTAGATTGATGACTGTTATGTTCTTTAAAGAAAAATCTAAAGCATTTAAGATGTTCAAGTGGTATAAAGCTAAGGTAGAAAAAGAGACTAGTAAGGAATTGAAATGCCTAAGATCTGATAGAGGAGGTGAATTTATCTCTGATGAATTTACTAATTTCTGTAATGAGCATGATATTAAAAGATAGATCTCTGCACCGAGAACACCTCAGCAAAATGGCATTGTTGAAAGAAGGAATGGGTCAATATTTGATTGTGCTAGGACACTAATGTTGCAAAAGAATGTTGCTCAGACATACTGGAGGGAAGCTGTTAGTACATCTATTTATGTTTTGAACTGAGTGCAACTGAAGAAGGACACCAACAAGACACCCTATGAGTTGTAGTTTGGACACAAACCTACTGTAAGTTATTTCAGGATTTTTGGAAGCATATGTTTTATTCTGAAAGATGAGAGAAATGGTAAATTTGACTCAAAATGTGATGAAGGGATATTTCTAGGATATTCCAGTAAAAGCAAAGCATATAAGTGTCTGAATAAAAATACTAATCAAATGATTGAAAGCACTAATGTACGAGTTGATGAGTTTGATGAAAAGAACACAGAGGAAAGTACAAAGGAACTAGAAGACTATGGTAGATTCACATACATTGAACAACCAGAGTATCTACCGAAGCCGCAGCCTGTGATAACCGGTCAGCAAGAAAACAATACTGAACAATAAGAAAGAGAAACCAATGAGCAAGATGGCCCTACCGAGTAAGAAAATGAACCTGCACAGGATGAACAAGAAAAAGAAATAGGATAATGGTGATTTTTGTCAGAAGAAACCATCCTAAAACACAAATTATTGGAGACAATCAAGCTAGCATGCAAACAAGGAGTAAAGCATGACAAGTTGCATGTCTAGTTTGTGATTATGAACCAAAAAATGTAAAAGTTGCATTAGAAAATGATGAATGGGTTAATGCAATGAAAGAGGAAATAGATCAGATAGAGAATAAAAAAACCTAGACCTTAGTACCCTGACCTAAAGATAAGAATCTTATTAGTACTAAGTGGATATTTAGGAACAAGTAGAATGAGAATGGAGAAGTAACAAGAAATAAAGCTAGATTGGTAAGTTGATGTATGTAGTACATAGTAGACCAGACATAGAACATGTTGTGGGAATAGTTGCTAGATTTTTTGCTAATCCTAGAGAATCACACATGATTTCTACTAAAATAATCTTAAGATACCTAAAGAAAATAGAGGATTATGGATTATGGTATCCTAAGGAAGGAAAGTTTGAACTGAAGGTTTATACCGATGCTAATTGGGCTACAAATGTGGATGACAGAAAAAGTACCACCAGAGGAGAATTTTTCTTTGGTGAAAAACTTGTTACTTGGACAAGTAAGAAATAGGCTTGCATTTCTCAGTCCACAACTGAAGTAGAGTATGTTGCTTCCGCTACAAATTGTTCAAACATTGCATATATTAAGCAAGTTTTGGAAGGTATGAATGAGATAATCACTGAGCTGGTGATTATATAATGTGATAACACCAGTGCAATAAACATTTCAAAGAATCCATTGATGCACTCTAAAACAAAGAATATATCAATTAAGTATCACTACTTGAGAGAACAAGTACAGGAGAAGCAAGTGAAGCTAGAGTTTGTTATATCAAAAGAAAAACTTGTAGATATATTTACAAAGGCTCTATCAAAGGATACATTTGAGTACTTAAGGACTAGACTAGGGGTTTGTCCCCTATCTACCAGTCATGAAGGTGATCCAGATGTTGCATCAACCTAATTTTATCAGAAGATCATTCATGTTGATGCAGCATAGTTCACACTTTGGATCATGTCTAAGGTTGTGAAAAGTTGGAGAACTAGAACAGAATTTCATATTAGTATACAAAGATGTAGAGTATACACCAGATAATAGAGAGTTACTTGGCTACTGAAGACCTATTTGTTTATTTGTTTCTTTGTCATTTTTGTCAAAGGGAGAGATAAACAATATGAAACAATATGCACCAATGAGAACTATCTGAGGGAGAGATAATCTGAAAGAAAGGGAGAGCATTGAAGATCAGTTACTGAGAACAGGAGAGTTGAAAAGATCATATTACTTGAGTTGCCATCAATGCCAAAGGGAGAGATTGATGAACTACAACTGATTTAGAACCTGATTGAAGAATCTATGATTTAAGATCACCGAGCTGATTGATTAGATATGTAATATGATTAAATCAGTATTATGTTGTCATTGATGTCAACTAGTTTGACAGCACTTATCTTGTAAGTTACTATACCGAAACATCTGTAGAAAAGGAGTGAAAGAGATGAAGAATGAAAATATCTACATGAGGAAGATGGATATGACAGATGAGGATAAGGAATACATTGAGTAACTTGTTGATGAGTCTATGACCTTATGATATTGACTTGATTATGTTTCATTCATTTATGATGAGGAAAAGATTCTAAAGACACAAAGTAGTGTTGTCAGTTGATGAAGCATTTCAGTATACACCAACAAAGTGTAGTGTATACCAAGCACAATGTTGTTAGAAATAGGAAATATTGAGAGGGGGGGGTGAATCAGTATTTCAAAAATTTTTACTTTTGCCCACTTATGGATATAACAGATTACTTTAATGCATACAAAGCATAAGAAACTAAATAGCATACATAACAGTAAATGTAAAGAACTCATAACACATGATATGTTCTCAAGGAAACCCTGGCCAAAGGAAAACCCCAGTGGGGATGGTACCCACAAAGATCCACTAATCAAAATATATCCAGTTAAGGATGTTGACCCTATTAGGAGCCTGTTACAATCATATAGTGTATCAGTCCTGGTTAAGGGACTATAGGCCTTGTTAGAAGCCTCAACCCTGTTAGGAGTTGTAGATACAAAACTTGATTACCAGATGAGCTCACTACCCAAACAAGTAATACAAATGTTTACTGATTACAATATGGTACTGCTTACAACTTCGCATCAACAACTTTCGCTGCTATCACATGTTACATTTCAAGTATGTTTGGTACATCTTAATTTATACGAGATACAAAACATAATATCTTTCTCTTATTAGCTTGCATATATTTATCCAAGAGTAAACATCTAGGATGTCATCTCTTTATAATATTAAGTCATTATTTTGACAAGCAAAATAATCCCTTAATTCATTTACTAGTTTTGTCTTCAAAACTACACTGTCAGTTGTACTCTATCATCGGTAAAATAGTCATAACTTTGTCCGTACTATCCATACTCTTTTGCAAACTAAGATGGGGTATCCTTAGACACCATAGAGTCTATGTTCAACTGTACAAAATCTGATCATGCTCAAGTGAATGTCACCAAAATAAACTGTATCGGGTGCTCTGTCAAAATCACTATTTCATACTTAGACAATTTTAGTCTGCGATCTTCCATACTTAATTTCTAGCTTATGCACTCTTCATAGAGAACATATGTTTCCATAATGACAACATCTATGTACATACCTTAGCCAAATTTCCAACAATCTCCCCCTTTGTCATTGGTGGCAACATATGAGAAAATTGGCTAAGTCTACAAGTCAAAATCTCAAAATTTGTATCAAAATTGTGGCCATAGTATAAAATAAGTATACTATCCTTATATCTCCTCAAAATATACACATAATCTATAACACTTCATAATACTCCATAGAACTCCCCCTATGAGTATCCTTCCTTATCATATATAGAGACAATTTTCTAAGTATCTCTCCCCCTTTGACAACAATGACAAAATAAAGGGTGGAAAGGGATATACAAAATTGTGTCAAAACTTTTACCTTACTATCTTGTTGCAAAGCTAGTAGGCTTGCAACACAATCTACAAAATCTATCTTCCAAGTCTCAAAATCTTTCTCCTGTGCCTTCTTTATTGATTCTGCTACATTGAGTAGAGTACTCAATCCGTATGCTGCAATCTGACAAGCTTGGAGGGACTCAAAATTGAATTTTTGAAATCATGTCTTAGCAGTAAGACATTCATCTAGCTACTCTTCTATTATAGTCAACTTGATTGAAACATGCTCTCTCAAGATGCTTATTCTGATAATTTTCTTGTTCTTCTCATCATTCAAAGTCCTTATTTCATCACATAATTTTCTGATCTTATTCTCAACTGTTCTAATCTTTATGTTTAGGCTGGCCAAAGAGTTTGTCTCTGCTGCAATTTCATCTTGCTTCTCTTTTATCTTCTTTTCATCCTCAATTAAAATATTTTCAGATTTTATACACTGAATGTACAAACACTTTCCAATCTCAAGATGTTTCCTTAAGTCCTTAATGTGTCTATCAAGGCTATCAATGTCATTTTTGATATTACGACTTAAGTTCTACAACATCTCAGCTTCATAAGCTGCCTAAGCCTTAACCTTAGCAATATCAGTTAAATTAGTGAACTCAACATCAAAAGATTTAATTACCATCTTTGCTCTTTTAAGTGGATCTAAATCAAAGACTTTTGTATATATGACACTTTGTAGCTTCTCAGTCAAGTCTTTCAGACTACCTTCCAAATACTTAACTTTCTTGTTCTTTCCGATAATTTTGTTTAAAGAAGTGATCAACTCTATTTGATCATCGTCATCAACTTCTTTGCTCAAATCTTCAATCAATGTTTCTATTCCTTTCTCCTTTCCAGTCTTAGGAGTAAGACTAATGTCTTCTTGTGGTTCAATAGGTGTATGGGCCTCTATTTCCATTTGCACTTCAGTATGTGTAGTCTCTATTACAATAGTCTTTTCTTGCTCTCCCAAAACCAAATTGTCAACAATGTTATCCAAACTGTTGAGTACCGCATCATCTAAATCTAAAGTAACTTTAGTTCCTTCAATGTCCATAGATTATGTGCTTGGATACCAATTGTTAGAAATAGGAAATATTGAGAGGGGGGGTGAATCAGTATTTCACAAACTTTTACTTTTTCCCACTTATGGATATAACAGATTACTTGAATGCATACAAAGCATAAGAAACTAAATAGCATACATAACAGTAAATGTAAAGAACTCATAACACATGATATGTTCTTGAGGAAACCTTGGCCAAGGGAAAACCCTAGTGAGGATGGTACCCACAAAGATCCACTAATCAAAAGATATCCGGTTAAGGATGTTGACCCTGTTAGGAGCCTGTTACAATCATATAGTGTATTAGTCTTGGTTAAGGGACTATAGGCCTTGTTAGAAGCCTCAACCCTGTTAGGATTTTTAGATACAAAACCTGATTACCAAATGAGCTCACTACCCAAACAAGTAATACAAATATTTACTGATTACAATATGGTACTACTTACAACTTCGCATCAACAACTTTCATTGCTATCACAGTTTACATATATTACATGTTACATTTCAAGTATGTTCGGTACATCTTTAATATCTTTCTCTTGTCAACTTGCATATCTTTATCCAAGATTAAACATCTAGGATGTCATCTCTTTATAATATTAAGTCATTATTTTGACAAGCAAAATAATCCCTTAATTCATTTACTAGTTCTATCTTCAAAACTACACTGTCGGTTGTACTCTGTCATCGGTAAAATAGTCATAACTTTATTTGTATTGTCCGTACTCTTTTGCACACTGAGATGGGGTATCCTTAGACACCATAGAGTCTATGTTCAACTGTGAAAACTCTAATCATGCTCCAGTGAACATCACCAAAACAAACTGTATCGAGTGCTCTGTCAAAATCACTATTTCATACTTAGACAATTTTAGTCTGCGATCTTCCATACTTACTTTCTAGCTTATGCGCTCTTCATAGGGAACATATGTTTCCATAATGACAACATCTATGTACATAACTCAGCCAAATTTCCAACAAGTGTAAACCGATCTTGTGCTCATTGACACATTTCTTTGTTAACTGAGAAGAACAGGATGAACTAAATGACTAGTTTAGCCGATAAGAATTGATGAGCTAGAAAGTGTATGATTTCGAGGTAACAGATAAATTTTGTTATGATGATCAATGGCTAACAAAATTTAGGAAAGATCTAAAGGATGAGAATCAAATGTGTTATTAACACAAGTTTCAAGGTATGTTTAAGAGGAAAAATCAACAAAGATGATTAAGCGGCAAAATGTGATGGAGCAGAAGAAAATGGTTTACATGTCTATATAAGAGACTAGAGATTTCATAAGTGAGTGTGATGCCAGAAGAAAAGAAAACTGTAGAATCATCACGTGAACAAGTTTTCATGCATTCTGATCATACAGGTTAAGGAGAACCCTACTGTAGAACATTACCGAGCGACAGAGAGTAATTACGCACGGATAGTAAGTTGATATATTGTTGAATCAGAAATGTTACATTGATCAGAAAGATTTGTATGAGCTGAATTTTGATCTGTATATCTGCAATTGAAGTTGTATTAAGATAGATAACCTACTGTTACATATTTAACCATTGTACACAGTCAAATCTCTTAACCGAGTGGACTAAGAAAGTCTTATTATGTATCATTCATACAATGAACATTTTTATCATGTCAACCCCAGAGTGACTGTTGGTTGGATGATAACACTTGGTCTTAAATCCTCTAACAAGGTCACACCTAAAAGTGTGTTTATAACCTTTAACAGGGTTGGGTCTTCACCAACCTCACTTCAGAAGAGTGAATATTTTTGGGTTGCCACTCCCAGGTGGTTTTTCCCTTCACAGGGTTTCCACGTTAAATCTCTTATGTTATGTGTTGATTGTGATATTTGTTTTGATGTCATATTTGCATGTTGCATATTTTATTTGATCGGTAACTACTATATGTTTTAGACTGGTAATCGGTAAAAGCATAAACAATAAAGTATTTCAAGTTACCAAGCAGTAGAAATTGAAGTATTTGTTTTTGGATTATACATTTTTTATTGGGACAGTGATTAACTAATTCACACCCCTCTTAGTTATTCTAACACATAACTCAACATAATGCCAACAATATCCCCCTTTGGCATTGATGGAAAAGACTTTATGCTTCCTACCATGATCTATCTTGGCATATTCTCCCCCTTTGACAGTAATTCCAAAGGTGCACTTACATCCTATCAAAGATTACTTTGAATTTTATCTTTGTTGGCTCTAAGGATGTCTCCCATGACTTCTTCATGTTCCCCAATGTAGTAATCTTCTCAAGTAAACTAGACACTAGCTTCTCCATACTCTCCAAATTGCTCATGTCAAACATAGCAATTATCCCTTCAGCCTTCTTCACATGTTGATGCATGACCTCTAATGTAGGGGATAAGAATGATTGTATCTCTTGTATATTAACCATTCCATTGTCTTTCTCCTTCTATATTTGCTTCATTTCTTGAGATAACTCCTTCACTTGACTACTAAAATTAGTAACTAAGCTTGAAATGATATCAAGCTTACCAGTTAATCTTTGTAGCTTCTTTTGCAATTCAACTCTCTTCTGCTCCAAATATTTCACAAATTCTAAATGACTAGAAATTCTAGTGAATATCTACCCTTCCTTAACCATAAATTCTTAACATCTTTCACTAAAACTATCAATTTCTCTTTATCTACAGTAATATTATCCTTTAGTTTTCCTATCATATTTTTCTCTAGTTTCTCCTCTACCATTTTTACCGCTGCAAAATGAAAATATTTTCCTTGATCTAAAATAACTTTTATCAATATGTCCATTTGATCTATCATGAAATCTTTTTCATCATACTCAACATCAGGAACCAACTCAGCTAGGATATCTCATGCTTGTCTTAATACTCTTGCTTTCTTCTTCTTTGATCTCATTTTATCTCTTTCATCTTTCTTCATCAACTATTATGAGTATTTCATCAGTTCTTTAGGATTTATCTTTGTTATATCTACTGATTTGGTAAATATCTCTTCCTCTTCTACTTCCTCTTCTTTTTCTTCTTGTTTTACTTGCACTGATTTCTTCTTCCTTATGCTAGTCTCTCTAAGACTCATTTTCCTTCTCACATCATATTCATCTTCAACTTCTTTCTAACTTTCTACTATCTCATCTACCTTCTTATAAATCACTTCTTCTTAATATTTCGCAAGGGATGATAAGGGATTATTATCTTTACCTATTATGTCTTCAATAATTACCTCATCTTCGTCGATTTGTTCCTGAGATTTTGCTCCATTGGTTTGAGTTAAATTTCTCCTTAATGTATTGAACATGAATAGGGATATAAGAAATAAAATCACCTATAATATCTCCATGAGTATATGAGTCTTCCATATCCTCAATCATTGGTTCTTTACCCTTCTATTGTTCATAAACCTCTTTATCTTTATTTTTCTTTAGTTCTACTTTTTTCATAACTTGGACCTTTTTCTTCCATATCTCCACTATTTCATCACATGCATTCTATGTATGTCCAACTAGTATACTTGCTTCTATGTTTCTAATTCTAAATTCTTGTATGTAGGCTTCTACTAACAAATTTACTTCATCAGGGATCAGCTCAGATCTTACTTGACAAAGTGCTCTTTCCAAAATTTATTTGTCTATAGATAGTGCATCTTTCCATTTGGCATGGATTAGATCATAAATATATTTAGGAATGGTCTTGTGGAGTTCACTTGGATTCATAGAAAACTTTTAAAGGATAAATATGATATCCTCTTCTATCTTGTTCTCATCTTCATCATTTAGAAATCCATATCTTTTGCCAACTCCTCCCATTCTGCTTGTCTCCATTATGTCTTTTGCAGGGAAGTCAACACTAGGGGATTTCTTCATACCACTCTCTTTTAAATTCTTAGCATCCTTGTTTGATTCAATCTAAACATCTTCAACTTTAGCAGATTCCTTTTGATCAGTCTTCTTATCTATATATTTACTCTTCCTTTTGTAAGTTCTCTTTACCGATTCCATTATTGTTTTAACTTATTTTACAATAGGTTTTCTCTTCTTGATCTTCACCTTTTCACAAGTGGATGAAATTCTTTATGGTGGGTATTTAGATGCAGCTTCAGCAATACCAAATGTACCTACTTCATCAATAACAAACTTAGACTCTAGGGTAGATAATATTCTTCTATTTTTCCTTTCAATAACTGGTTTCTTTAACTGAATATTGATTTTAGAAAATGTCTCTTCATAAGTTCCAAATCTTTTTCCTTTCCTATATAAGGGTTTAGATAGATATTAAATTGCATGAAGGTTCACTAACTCATCATCTACTTCATAACCCATAGGTGGAACCTAATAAGTTCTAGGTTCAACCACCATCATAATACAAGAATCGATATCTAATAAGAAACATATATCATCTCTATATTTATCTACAATGTTGGAAGGAATTCTTTCATGCTTATGAATCTTAGATTGAAAATATTTGAAATAACCCAACATTACATTGTTAAAATTATCACCTAATTCCTTGATAAACTCACTTATCTACGCAACTACCGGTTTTTCCTTTGACCAAACAACTTTTCCTCTACTAAGGAATACATTTTAGATGAAGAAAAACATACATACCAGTAGAGAGTTGTACTTGAATGACTGCTTCTTGTCTTTCTTTATTCTCTCCATATTCTTCAAGAACTAACTTTTGAACATCTCACATAAGTCATATACAGAATCATCTTTCACTATCCGATAACCTGCATGGATAGAACCATCAGGCATATTGTTAACTATTCTTAATTGGTATACCTGATAACCTATTACCATCAATGAGAACCAAACTTCTATGGCTTCAATATTGTCTATTGTCATGGCTCTTTCATCTTTTTTGGATTTGGTTATCTCAGTGACCAAATGTGTTGCAACCATTCTCAGTGTATATTCTAAACCTTATGCTCAAAAACTAGTTACTCTATGAATAATCATCTTTGAAATCTTATACAACTTGTCCAACCAAATGAATTTATCATGCACTCTGCTCAACACATAGAGAATCCAATTGGGATGAAATTTAATGGGAATATGCACCGCATACGTTAAACCTTTCAACTGAATATGTTTGAATTCCTCTCTCAACACACCATAGGTATGCATACTCTAATATTCTTGTTTAATAGAAGTAGCTCCCAATTCTTCAATATTACAATGAATATAAGACCAAACATCTTCAATCAATAGTACCCGTAGAGGAATCATAGATGGGGAACCCAACATATCAATCTTTATTTCTTTGATTGGATGAAGCTTGAACACTGGCTGAGGATTCTCAATAATTTTCATTGGAATAGGTGTATCAACTCTCCTTTCCATGACAATTGACTACAAAAATCAAGCAAATTCAACTACGAACCAAATAGATAACTTCACACAATATACTAGTTAGGGTTCTTGATAAATTGATAGAAAAATAATCTCAAGTAAGCAAATGAATGTAAAGGTAAAAAGAGAGATCACTTCCCTCTATTTATTATTGATCTTTACTTGTAATGTACTTCCAATGGTAAAATATTTCTTTCCCAATGGTAGGAATAGTGTCATATCACTGGTTTAATGTGTATCCATTGATAGATATTCCAATAGTTATAACTGATATAAAATGGTAAAAGATATATACCATGAAAATTCAATTCCAATTTTCATATAGACATAAACAACTCCAAAATATTTATCAATACCAAAATCACAGCATCTTACACCATAATGTGCATATAGATCTTACCGCTCTCGAATTAAGAGGATTAGTAAAGGACTTTTTTTTCTTTCAGTGCTCCCCCTAAGCAAATAATGTGCTTAGTTTGAAGAAGAATCCTCTGTACCAGAGGATGGTGAATTCCCTTTGGATGATTTTTCTTCTTCTTGTTTACCTTCCTACTTCTCTCCTTATTTCCTCCAAATATTCTTCATTTCTGGATCAACTGCCTCAACATTAACAATATTTTTTCCATTTCTATCTTCTAACCTATAGGATGACCGATTTCTAAACCGCTAGTCTTTTGCAAGATGAATGACCTTATGAAAAATAATTCATGCCATATTGGTTTACATCTAAGGTCCATTAGTACCTCTGTGTTCTCATTCTGCAATTAATTCCTGGATTACCATAATTTCCACATACATAACATGTTACATCAAATTGTCTTTCCCTTCCATTAGGGTTTACCGGTTTGACCAAAGACCTAGGAACATAAGCTTTAGTCCTATAATTCTCAACTTTATATCCATAAATGTTACATGCAAAATAGTATCCATCAAATCTACTACAATTGGATTTATTGCTAGATCTATTGTTGGATCAAGATCTACAATCATATGTTGTATGACCATATTTATGACAATTATAGAAATAACCATAAAATAAGTAGGGTTTCTTCATAGGTTTGCTCCTACACACATTTGCAGTGTGACCAGGCTTTCCATAGTTATAAAAAGTAGGTATATTAGGTTTCTTACCTACATTGCTTGGCTCTTCCTTCTAGTCTTGTAGCTTCTCAAGTTCAGATTTGGATGATTGTCCAAATCTTCCTTGACCGATGTAATGAATACTAGTTTTGCCATTATTTCTCCTTTGGTTATCAATTTTTCAACAAGATTTTGTGATCTTTCATTGTACTTTCTTAGTTAATCATTGATTTCTTTCTCATATTGCACATCATTCTTCATCTTTGCATTCTCATCTCTAAGTCTTTCATTTTCACTTATGGCATGCAGATTCTCTTCAGCAACATCATGCATCTAACTTCTTTATAAGGTAAATTCCTTCCTCAATCTATTAAGATTTTCATCTTTAGCCTTTAGGGCATCCTCAACAATCTTCCTCACATTTTTAGTTGTTCTCTTTCCTTCTAGATCTTCACACATCATCATAGATTGACTTTCAAGTTCTCTTTTCATATTTGTCACTTCTTCTTTAAGTCCTTTATTCTTTTCCATCAAATCTAAAATTACTTCTTCAGAATATTCACACATACTACCTTTAGATAGTTGTTCAATATAGCCCTGACTCTCATTCAGTTGTTCAGTGATTTTTCTCCTTATTGCCAATGATTTTTGTAGTTTCTCATTCATCTCATGGATCACCATGTGTGCATTCTCAAGTTTCATTTCATGCATGTAACTCTCCATAGTCATAGATCTTTCCCTCAAGCTATTAGACTTATCAAAAAGAGGACCAACACTCTGATACCAATTGTTATAATTATTAGCCACTCAGAGGTGGGATGAATCAGTGCAAAAAAATTTAATAATAAGTCAACCACCGATTTGATTAATCTTACTAATACCTTCGAAATAGTAAATCATATAATTGAAGAAAATAATTAAAAGATAGAAATATAAGACATCCACAAAATCATCACACATCACACAATGATTTTTGCATGGAAACCCTTTTTTAGAGGGAAAAACCATGGTGGGGATGACACCCACAAGCCCACTACTTTAGTAAATGAGTTTGCCCTATTAGGAGCTTACAATTACCCTTTTCTGAGGGTTCACCCTATTAGGAGTGATTAGTACCTTGTTAGAAGTACAATCAAATCTACTAAGATCTACCTTGATAGAGGATTTTAAAACTTTGTTAAGAGATCACCCGGTTAAGGGATTTACTTGTTGTAACTATCAGGGAACAACAAGTTGAATGATCTAGATATAGCACTAACTGCTTGATAGATCTAATCTATTTATTTCTCTCTATAACTATTCACCAATCTGACTCTATCAGATCTTTGATCACAACTCTAATTGATTTCACAATAAACCATAGCAACCTTCACAAATATCACAACACCAACTATTGGAAGCTACAATTAAAGAAATTGTTATATTGTCATTGAGTTATGACAAGGTTGAGTTATGAGAAACTACAATGGGCACTTGATTAGTTGGCACATTGGCAAGATAATGTGTTGTTTATCTATAATAATAAGTGAAGAAGATAGTTGATTGAATCATAAAAGAGATGAGGAAAGAAAGACTGAAAGCATAGGTTTGACTGAGAAAAAGAGAATAAGATTAAGGAACTTAAAGTTTAAGTTGAGTGATGCTAGTGTTGATCAAGCACTAGTTTAAGCCGAGAAAATAAAGTGTCGACCGAGCATCAGTAATGACCAAGTATTATAAGTTGGACTGAGTGAAGCTAGTGAGTGCCAAGAAGAATAGTTTAGCAATGACCGAGTTATCCAGTGATGACTAAGCAGAAGAACATAGTGATGACTAAGTGTCAGTATTTTACAGTTTGTGAAGGGATTGAGATTCCCAGCTGACACAGTTGAATTCTTGGAATATGTAAAGCATGTTGAAGATAAGGATGAATGAACTGGAGCATTTAATGCATGATAAACTATGTTTACATGATCCTATGCATGGATTCAAGGAGAATTTTTGAGAAGTATCTAGAAGGTTAGAAGGAGAACAAAATGTTGGAAGGATTCGATGAATTTGACCAAAACCTAATATCTAAGGTGATGCTTAAGAGAAAAAGATCAAGCCACCTAATTAAGGATGTATAAGGATAACCTAATTGTGGGTTATGAAATAGGTTGATTCTATTGATTGGAAAACCTGAGGAGAAGGCTAAGAAGACCTGTGAAGAGTTGAGAAGATTTGTGAAGAGGTGATTTCTTGAAGGGTTTCCAAGAAGATGAAAGATGGAGATGATAATAAAGGCTAGTCAGAGAATCAGCATATGAGCTACATTGGATCTGTATTTTCAAAGTGAATTGTATGTATCAAATCATACCTTTTGTTGCTTTCTAACCATTGTATCAGTTGAAATCCTTTAATCAAGGTTGGCCTAATAGTCATTTTTAAATCCTTTAATCAAGGTGACATTCTAATGGAATGTTCTTAAGCTCTCTAACAAGGCCACTCCTAACAAGGTGATTAAATACTTTAACATGGTCACACTTAATAGTGTCTATTGTAACCTTTAAAAGGGTTGGCTCCTCCCAGAGCTCACTTCAGAAGATTGAAAATTGGTAGCATGTTATTGGTAGTTTTTCCCAAATTGGGTTTCCACGTTAAATTTTGGTGTCATACTTGTGTGAATGTTATTTGATGTGTTTTACTATTAAGTGTTTCATATTCTACAAGTTGATTACTTTTGGACATGGGACTGCAAGTTTATGTTACTAGTTATATGCTATAGAGACCGAGTGAATTGTTGAGTAGAAATAAGTTGTTTGAAGTGTTCAAAGGTTGAATTGGTACATCTGGACCTGAGGATAACTCATTCACCCCCCCTCTCAATTATTCTAAAATCATTCTAACACTAACAATATTTTCAATATGAGTTATACCACTTATATACATTTAAAGAACTGACTTCATGAACAATAAATATTTTTCCTCCAAATTCATAATCTCCATGAAAACACAATTTTCTATGACCGTGTTAGCTTACAATAATATCTACATTATATTTCTCCAAAATAGTCAAACACATTTTGACTTCTCCAATGCACCACCTTAGATCTTCTCAAAATAATATCCTCGAATCCACAATTAGCTCTTCATTGATTATATCACCATTATTACACATCATCATAACACTAAGTGTCATAACAACCACTATATCTCTTACCAATCTAACATCTTTCAAGTGACTCTCAAGAACAACAAGTGTTCTTACCTGTCTAAGTGATTATGTCACCAAAATCTCTATCACCGATCAACCAAATGAGTTGTGGTCAGAACCACAATTTACTCTAACCATGTTGATATTGTATATATGATCTAACCTCATAATTCTTCATCTGTCACAACCTCTACCAAAGTGTTGACCTCTCTATCTACCAAACTTCTAGACTTAACCATTTTCCTACATACCTGATTACCTTATCCTTCACACTGATTGCATCTTGTACTTCACCGATTATGATATCAAACTAAAATAACTTAGTTCCCATCAATGACAACCAAACCAATTTCTTCCAATTACTGCAACCATAAATCAACATAATGCCAACAAGAGGCAGCAAGGACTATGATCAAAGAATAAAATCTAACAAAATTTTATTGGAAAGAAGATATACATATGGTTGTATACACTCCTAATAGAGTTATATTTTGGAAGAGGTGTGATAAGACTTCATATGAACTATGGTATGGAAGGATCCTAACAGTAAAGTATTTTAAAGTATTCAGAAGCCAATGTTACATTCACAGATATGAAGGAAATATTGAAAATTTTGACACGAGTCTGATGAGGGCATTTTTCTAGGATACTCTACAAGAAGTGATGCATACTGGTGTTACAACAAGACATTAAATAAAATTATTGAAAGTGTGAATGTAAAATTTGATGAATACTATTCAAAAAACTATGGTATACTAGCAAGATATGAATCTAATGAGACCATGGGAAGAGAAGTAGAAGAGAAAAATAGAGAAGAAGATAAGAAATAAGAAACTCCATATGCTCTGACATTAGTATCAAAAAATATGAAGTATGTGTAGAAGAACCACTCAAAAAATTAGATCATTAGAGATAAGAATAAAGGAATCATTACTATTCAAAAATAAGTTCTATTGTGTTTACTTTCTGAGACTGAACCTAAGACAGTTGACGAAGCTTGTTGTGACTAGAATTGGGTAAAGACAATGAAAGATGAATTTGATCATATTGAGAAAAATTAGACATGGAAACTAGTTCCCAGACCAAAAGAAAAAAATATTTAATAGAAAAAAGGGGGTGTTGAAAAATAAAATGGATGAGGATGGACAAGTTATGTAAAACAAAGCAAGATTAGTCTACAAAGAGTATACTCATGTTGAGGACATTGATTTTGAAAAAAAAATTGCTCCTATTTCCCAAGTGGAATCTATTAGGATATTCTTGGAATTTGTGGTATTTAAGGATTTCAAATTCCCTCAAATAGATGTAAAGTCAACATTTTTTAACACAGAACTAAAAGAAGAAGTTTGCATTGAACAGCCGAAAGGATTTATGTTTACAAATGATCAGGATATCATATGTAAACTGAAGAAGTCTATATGGGCTGAAGAAAGCTCCTAGATCTTGGTATGGGAGATTGGATAAGTATTTAATGATCAAAACTTTTAGGAAGGGTCTGGTAATAGAAATCTTTACTCTAGATTTGAATCAAAAAAAGTTCTTAGTGGTTGTTGTTTATGTGGATGACTTAATATTTGGAGGAAATAATTTGACATGAGCAAGAAATTTTCTAGTGAGATGTAGGATGAATTTGAAATTTTCATGATTGGTGATTTCAATTTCTTTCTTGGATTCCAAGTGAATCAGAACAATGAATGCATTTTTATTTCTCAATTAAATTATATCAGAGAGCTACTGAAAATTTTTGGATTGGAAAATCAAAACTGGTGTGTACTCTAATGACTACCATATGTAATTTGACCAAAGAAGATAAGTCTCCCAAGGTAGATACAAGAAAGTATAGATCAATTATTGGAGGACTACTATATCTAACTAGTACTAGATTGGATATCATTTATGTCATCTATCTAGTGGTAAAGAACCAAGAGAATCACATGTTTTAGTAAAGAGGATCTTCAAATATTTGAAAGGAATATAGGATTTTAGATCATAGTATATGAAAGGATCATATTTTACCTTCACAACCTATACAGATTCGGATTGGGTAGGAAATGTTGATGAAAATATGAGTACCAATGATGGAGCATTTTTTCTTGGCTCCCAGTTAGTTGCTTCGTTAAGTAAGAAGCAAGATTTTGTGTCATTGTCCATGAAAGAATCTAAATTGCAACAACTTTATGTTGCACACAAGTTACTGGATGAAACAAACCTTAAAGGATGTTGGTGTCTCATTTGATGAACCAATGCCAATTATGTGTGATAATGCTAGTGCAATAAACATCTCTAAGAATCTAGTACAACACTCCAAAACAAATCATATTTTTTATCAAGTACCACTTTTTGAGGGAAAATGTGTTGGACAATTAAGTGAAACTTGAATATGTTCCTACAAAAGAGTAGGTTGTAGATTTCTTTACAAAATATATGTGCAAATGTAATTTTGAGTATCTACAGTAGTAGTTGAGGGTTTTACCTCCTCCAAATTTGAACTAAATGTGTTAATACACGACATTAGTCCAAGAAATTTGTTGCACATTATTGGTCTAGACTAATGTGTGGGGCTTCCTCTCAGGGGGAGCAAAGTGTATTGTTTCCCATATTTTTCCTTGATGTCAAAGGAGGGGAGAGAATGTGACCATGATAACTATGGAGTGAGATAGTATTTTTTGTTGATGGAAGTTTTTTTTGTTGATGGATGTTGCCATCAATGAATTGGGGCAAATTGTTGAAATAGGGAACTTGTTATTGCAAAATTGTTGATGTATCAGTATGGTTTTCATTGATGTAAACATACTAATTTGGTAATTGGTGTATTTTATAGATGTGATTTTGAGGATTTGATGGTCTAGAGGCTAGTGCTCTGAAAGGTTGGCACTCTAGGAAATATTTTTTGGTGATGTAATCAATGATATTTGTGTATGACAGTGGTCCATAATTATTTTTTGTTCTAGATATGATATTGTTCGCTTGGTTTTGTACCACTCATTGCTTTATCTTTTGATATTATTTTTTTGGTCATGTTGTTAAAAAGCATAGGAGTGGTTAAGTGCTAGCAAGTTTCCACAATTCATAAGAATTTTTCATGTTCTTCTAGATCTTGATTGTGTATAAATTTTTTGAGTCAACATTTTGGGTCACACTCTGTGAACCTTAATCAAGACAAGAGAGATCAAAGGAATGAGAGCTCAAAGGAGTCGTTGCTAAGGGTGTTATTTCTTATTTGGCTTCAATTATTACAGCATTAGGATAATGTGTTGTTTGGTTGAGGCATTGGATGTGGTATGGTCCACTTTTCATTCCTCCCCACTATGGAAATGTTTAGTCTGGACCTATTTCAAATTATGTTTTGATGGTCGACTTGGTGATTTTATATTTTAAAGATCAATATAAATAAGTAGATGATTGTGATGGAATTGCATTGAAGAAATTTGATTGAAAAGATGATCCATCAGATATTGTGTAAGGTAATGCAAAAGTGTGAAGCTAGGTTTGAGAAAATTGTATGTGCTATTGTTGTTAGTCACCGAAGGTAGTGATCCAAGGGTTCTACCGATAGTTTTGTTTCAATGCTTGATTTCCTTTTTCATTCTTCTTATTTAGGGAAGTGAGCCCTTTTGGATAGTGAACATTTTTGATGTGAGACGCCCTTTGTAGAAATCACCTTAATTAGTGTCACCTTAACTAGTGTTTTTATTCATGAGAATTATCTTCTCCATGTTTTTTCCCACATTGGGTTTTCTAAGTAAAAATGCAGTGCTCACTATTTTTTATTCTTGTGTTTTCTTATTCATGCTTATATCTGATTTGGTTAAGTGGTTAAATATTTAATCAGCTAGATCGAGATCTGTGAAATCAATAAAAGTTTTTATTTGCAACTGATACACCCCCCTCTTAGTTGTCCTAGATATTCTACATTTCAAATGAATTTTCATGATTTAGTTCCTATATTGGTGGGGATTATAATGATACCATTTCCCAAAAAATCATCTGAGGGCATAGGAAAAATCATTCTTTATCCTCTCATTCTTCTCCCCATTATGTGAGTTTTCTACCAACTCTTGAGGTGGGCTACTAGCCTTTCTATTAGTTAGTTGTTTATCTTTGTAATTTCCAACACCTTTGTTAGTGTGTCATTGATCTCTATTGATGTCTTTAGGTTGTGGTTGTGTAAGGGTGTCAACACCCTTGTTTTTCTATTGATTTTAATAAAAAAACATACAAACCCACTATCACATCAGTGACATGGAAAATGAGACCGCAAAGAAACATCATGTAGAGAGCGTGATTCAAGCACCAGCTCAAGCATAGATCAAATTTACCAATCAAGGCCACATCGAGAACCATAGTAAAAAAAATCCAAAAAGCATTACCATAGAATTTTAAGTGTATAATCATGTACCAACATCATTGTGCAAAGAAAATATCACACCTTCTCTCACCATGCACAAAGCATGCATGTAGAACTACAATTGACTCATTTAGTAACACCACAAAGGAACTAGGGTGCCTAAAATAGATCTTTTTAGTAGATCCACAAAATAATGTAAGTTTTTTTTGACCTTGTAAATTCTACAAAACCAATGTGTTTAGGGGAAACCCATGCATATCCACTTCTCACCTAGAAGACTCAAAATTTTGAAAAGGCACCAAAAGGCTTAACCTAGATAAATGGATTGTTATAAATGAGCATCACCATAAATTTTATGGAAAATATATAAACCCCTCAGATTCAAGGAACATGGATCCAATTCATGCAAGTAAAATCTTCCATGAACAAAAAGTAGTTCGGGAACTTCAGACCCACTTATAGGAAAACTCCACAACCACCCTTTCTAAATGCATCTAAGAGAGATGGTTTATTCTATAATATTTCATGTCATATGATGATCAAATCTTATCTTCCATGCATTCGTGGTAAAAAAATCAATGCCTTCCAATAGTGGGAAAAAGTGAGCACCCAACATAAGCACATTACTCCATAGTTCAAAAAAATAAAACAACCTTATCCATATTACTAGTGAGATTATCATAGACACCCAATATGAAAAATTTGTTGCATGCAATCATAGAGTGTAAAAATCACACCTCATGCATCAAGAATTATTTCATTGCCAACTAGTGGCTCTAAATCAATGTCATTTCAATATGACCAACTCCATTTCTTTATCTTTGTCATCCTTGAAAATGTGTGTTATCTCCTAAAACTTAAATAATTGTGAGATTTCCACTCATAAAAGGATCAATCTTATTTATTTGATTCCTTCATATTCCCTCAAACTTTCTAAGCTAAGAAATATTCACAGAAGGAATACCCAGAACCCAAAACATCAAGAAATCTTACATGTTTTAGCATGCAAGCAACATTGGAGTCCATGCAAGTACATGCAACTCAAAAAATAAAGTACATTAAACTCACAAAACACACATGCAAACAACCTACAAATCTTAGAATAGAGCTCTAATACCATATTAAGGGAAATTGGGCATCCAAGAAAATAATCTAAGATCAGTATGTGAATGCACTACCTATTGTTTCTTCATAGATAAATGAAAATATGATGATACAAACACATTCTGCTATATCATGAAGAGGAATTGGGGACAATTTATTTCCCTTAATTAAAACCTTAAAGATGAAAGTGCTTGCAATTGTTGCCTTGAAAGATCAGACAGTTTCAACAACATGCATACATTAAGATTTAACAATACATAATCACTATCTAGAAAGAACAAGACAGAAGATAGAAGAACATAGAATATATGTGGGGAAAACCCTTTTAGGTTAAAAAAAATACATTCCAAAACTAGAGAGTCATTTTATTATTCAGCAACATAATAGAGTTACAATACAATCTTCAAGCTCTAAGCCTTTACATGGATATTTACATCATGCTCCATCATGGAGAATATTTGGTAGCATAACCCATTTGAAATGAACTTCTCTCTCATACAATCCCTCTAGCAAAACTTGTATTTATAGAGCTTACAATGCAAAAAAATATCAGCTTCTCAAATGTGTCCACATTCAATGTATCTTCAACATGTAATTGTAAGCTCCCTTTTGCATGACTATTACATAAATATTAATTTCCAAACTTAAATCTCCAAGTGGGTACCAACTTAAGATATTATTTAATATGCACCATATTTTACAATAATACCTAAATAATAAATGTTAGGACTCAAAGGTTGAGACACCTTAATCCCAACAAAAATCTCATCAACTAGCAAAAAGAAATACTCTTCTTTAGACATTGTTCGCATCTTCAATGGAACATTCATATTATCATGTACTAGAAAGAATTATCAACATCATATGGTTGTTAAATTTTTTGTCACATTTTACATCTTGTACACAACCAAACTTTCCCATATGGATAGAAATTCAAGATATTTATACGATGCCTTATGCCGAATACTAATTGAAATCACCTTGTTATCATGGAGTCTCATGAACATACAATTGTTCTCTTGAAATTGTAGATGTGTGGTTCATTTTTCTCACTAAAGATTCTTAGTTATTTCACTAATAGAAAATGTTTCTTCATGTCAGTAACATGTTTACATTCTTGAAAATATTACTATGGTTAATCATAATTAATGTAGAACGCAAATGGGCTATTGAGAGGGGGTGAGTTAGTAGTACAAACAAGAAACTTTTTTACTTATACAAATTCCAAATTTTAAAGTTAATTCTTTCTTGAACTAAAATGTAAAATGTTTAACTAAAATCAAATCAAAACAAATCAACCACACAATGAGAATATCGGTTTTACATGGAAAAGTAGGAAGGAAAAACCACAGTGACAAATGTTGTTAGGATTTACTATCCTAGTATATCCTTGCAATTGAAATTGTTGCAATGTATCTGGGGCACCAACCCTTTACAATACAAATTGAAAACCAATTTATTTCATAGCACCAACCCTTTTATCAATTCAACCACTACTTTAGAGCACCAAATCTAGTAAAAATACAAATAGAGTGTATACAATCACCCCCACAAACTAGAAAACTTAGAGCTTCAACTCTAAATTATAGTTTCAAAACATTATAATTTGATACAACAATGTTCTTATTCTGAATTCAAATAGACTAAAATTTTAGTCTAAATTGACATAGACTTCAATTTAAAAACATCAATTTGAATATCATGTGTTCCTATATTTCTACAACATAGAACATTGAAACATGTGTATTTGCATCATCTTTGTAAGAATTTGTCTAAGGAAAAGAATGAAAATGCCAATATGTAGAAGCTCAATTGATAACACAAGAGAAATAAGCAAAATGATGATCAAATGATTCATTCAATATTGATCAATAATGAAATACAATTTATTTTCCCAATTGATAATGGCCATTTGATTAATTACAAAATAGATGTGGCTGAATATATAGGCAATTCATAATAACTAGGAGAAATGCAAATGATAACCTATCAACTAGACAAGTTGTAGTCACATGTCCACCAAAGGTGGATCATCCTCCATTGTACAACAAAGTATGTGCAATATGTGAAACAATGAGAGGATGATAATGTGATAAGAGCACTAAAGGTGGATCTCACACATAAATTTGAGTTCTCCTACACCATGTGCTAAAATGAGATGCAAACTCCTAGGTGTCAACATGACAAACTACTATGTAATGCATTATCCTAAGTAAACTTAAGTAAAGTGTAATTAAGAATATTTAATTACACCAATAGTCTTAAAATGGAAGAACCCATGTTAGAACATGTTTAACCCTCCTTAGTTGATGATTTTGACTAAATTCAAACAACTCATATAGATCCATGGATGTGCATATGCTTATGTGCCAGTTCGGGCCCTATTTTGTCCTTTTCCCTACTTTTTTTCACTTTTTGAGACCCTAAGGCAATTCTGGGAGGCCTTTCCCTTTAGGTCTAGGCAAAATTCCAGCCATGACACTTAGGTATGGGCCTAATTTTGGCCTTGACCTTCTGGGTCACCCTCTTTGGGATCATGGGCCCTTTCAGAACTTCAAATTTGTGTCAGCCTTCTAGTCGGCCCTTTTTTATTTCAGAGATGAAATGGGTATAAATAGAGGCCTCCCCTATTCATTTAATACATACTCAAGATCTTAAATTGAATCTTACATGCATTCAAGAGCATTCTACAAGCATTCATAAATATTTTAGGAGCATTCAAGAAGATCCTTTTGTAACACTTCAAGACTTCAAGTGTAGGAGATCTCTTGCATTCTACAATCTTTTAAGGAGCTTTGAAGGAGTTCATTGGAGGCATTTTCATCCTTATTTCATGTTCTTTTATTGACATTTCAAGATCTAGATTCCTTCCTTGATGATAGTAGAGTTGGCAATCAAGGAAAGGATTCTTCATTCTTCATTCTTGCATACCTGATTTGAGTACATGATCACATCTACATCTATTTATCTATTGACTGGGTGAGGTGGATCTATTGCATTTTATTGATACATCCTACTCTTATACAAGATTCAATTAAATTGGAGCACTTATTCATCCTTGTGAAATACGGATTTGAATCCTCCTCAAGTGTTTCTATAAAAGCAAGGTAAATTCATATATTTTCTTTATTTTTTACATACATGCTTTCATATTTACATTTAAGGTTGATTCCTCAACTGGGGCTTGAATGAGGCAAGCCCCTCAAAAACTAAAAAAATCATTTTTCTTGCAAGATTAGGTTTTCAGGAGTTTTAGATTCTCTTTTTGGGAGTTCCAAAATAGGACACAATTGCAAAGGTCTAGGTCAAAGTTCTTCCTAATCCTGGGTCTAGGCCGACCCCAAGTCAGCATAGACCTAAAAACTTAGCCTAGTCCTAAAGAAAAAGGATTTCTTGGTTTTTTTCACCTCACAATTTATTATGGTGAGTTTTCAAATTATATTATTTAATTTGTGTATTTACCTTTCAAATCTGCCATATTTTATTAGATTTAGTATCTTTCCTTCTTTCCTAGTTAATTTCCAAACCCTAAGCTTAAAGGAACTTGTATTTTCTTTCCTAGCTCTTGAATCTTTGTTTGCATTAGCACTCTTGCATCACTTTGGTAGTGCTAATCTACTTGGATCCAAAACCTTGGGGGCTTGGCTTAGAGGATATGTTCCTTTGTGGCTCTTCCGAGGTATAGTTGGTTGTGCAAAAGTGGGGTGTGTTACACTTCATATCCTCATCTCACTTTTCCCCCTATACATTTTTGTGAATCTGACACTTTCATGCTTTGTATCTCTTGATTGGTGTTAGATTTCCTTTGTGTGTCTTACCTTCTATGTTTCATAGATAGATTACATTGTGTTCTTTGTGTATGCATTGTGTCTTCTTTGCATTTCATTTCATAGTTGGATTTAGATCTATAGTTCATATTTTTTTGTAGTTAGATCTCCCCTTGGTGTTTGACAATGCTTTTTTTGATCTCCCTTTAGCTTTACATTCCTTTTTGTATGAGATTCATTACCTTAATCCCAACCTATCTCATTTTGGTTAGAAGACGTTGTAGACTCATGGGTTCCTTTGATCCCAATTCTTCCTTCTTCTGTAGGAACCTTGATGATAACTTTATCTCTCATGATCCTAACCCTTCCACAAATAATAACTCTTCTCATTCATCCCATGATGAAGATGAAGCCCTAAGAGTTCCTCCCATTCAAGTTCAAAATCTTACTAGTGACCTTGAAAATATGGAAAGTTGGCTTATTCAAGAGAATCATAACCTGGATACTATTACCACTATTGAAGCTATCAAGAAAGTTATCCATAATGATAAGAATTATGTTAACCTTTTGTGTGGTATCTCTCACCTTGTTACTTCTAATATTAAGCCTATAGTCAAAGAAGCCCAAGAGTTAGGATATGTTCCACTTTTTATTAGTGTTTAACCTTCATTGTCTATCTCTATTTCTATGTCTAGCATTCCTACATATACAACTTCTCTTGTGACCACATCTATGAAAGTTTCAAATCTTGTCAATGTGAGTCTCCCTAATGCCTCTGTTCTATCTCTTCCTATGAGTGTTCCACCTATTTCATTGCCTACCTCACAACCTTCTTACCATGGTGTCCCCCAATCCTCTTCCTATTGTGGTTCCAAGTATTCCTCTGATAACTTCTACTATCCTTTCCACTTCATACACTTTCCCTAGTGTATAGAATGTATCTATGCCTCCTATTTCCTCTAATTATTCCACCATAATTAGTCTTCCTCAAACAGTTTCATCCTTAAAAAAACAATTAGCTTCCTTGACTCAATCTAAGTTTAATGTGCCTACATGTGACATGGGAACTCCTTTATCCTTAGACATTATCCACATGGTTGTCCCTCAACAAGTTGATATGCCTCACCTTTAGAATTACAATGGTAAGGGTGACCTTGTGACTCATGTTAAGACCCTTCAATTTATGTGTAGCGACCATGCCAATGACCATAGGATTATGGCTAAGTTGTTCTCTAGGACCTTTCATGACAAGGATTTACAATGTTATTGTTCCTTGTCTCCTTACTCTATTGATTCTTTCCAAAATCTTGCTAATGTCTTCATAAAATAATTTCAAAAAAATATCAGTTCGCAAATATCTTTGACTAATTGATGCATTATAAAGGAGTGAAAGAAAACATTGCTGATTTCATTGGTAGATTTAATCATTTTTATGCTAATATTTCTTATTGTGTGCCTGATATTGATATACAACACATGTTTATTGCTAATGTACAAAAATACATTAGAGATAAGATTATGCTTACTGAATTTACCTTTTTTTCCAAACTCTACGCAGTGCTTCACCACTACCAATTACATGAGTCAATTTGAGAGCACCACTCTAATGGCTCCTATAATTATTGATAAGAGTGATGCCACCTCTAATCAGAATAAATATCACAAACCAAACAACTATGTCAAGACTAAAAATTCATCGAATATGATAGACGAACAAATAGTCATTTCATCCAAAGGTGTCACTTCTTCTTCCTCTTTTTTCTGCCCGAATCGTAAGTACACTCCTCTTTCTGAGTATTTAAACACTGTAATTGAAAAGTTGTTAAATTCTAATATCATTAAACTTCCTCATATTAAATGTGTTCATCCCACTATGATGGCTTCCAAGTCCTTTGATTCCAAATCCTTTTTTCAATACCATCATCCACCTGACCATGATACTGAGAGGTGGTATTCCTTGAAGAATACTATACAAGACTTGATTGATTCCAATGCTTTATCTAGTGATGCCGATGATAGTAGTAGAAACAAATTTTTAGCACCTCCTAACAAAAATCTTCAGATTTATACCAATCCTTTACCTTTACATTCTACCAACACTATTGCCCAACCTTAATCATCATCTATGCAAATTGCCTATCATGAAATGTTGAAAGAAGAAAATAGCCATGGTGTTAATCATGTGGACCATGAACCTCCACATGGACCTCAACCTAAACGTAGTATAGATCCTATTATTACCTTTGACCATTCTAAAACCATTAAGGCTTATGATGGTCCTCTTTACATTGCCGCTAGGGTTGTTAGGACTCCTTCCTATGGTTGTGTTTTTTATCCTATGTATTGTAGACACCAAAAATTTTCTTAAAAATTACCCTTATTCTAGCCAATTAAATAGATATTTATTATTTATTTAATAATTAACCTTATTCTTCCTTTAATTAAATAAATTCACATTTATTTAATTACACTCCTCTTTATCTCCTATCCTTGATTAAATAAATTTACATTTATTTAATTTTATTCTATCTCATTTCTCCTCATCCTAATCCTCCATTTAATTAAGTAAATGACCTAGTTTATTTAATTAATCCCCTCTTATCCCACTTGGAATTAAATATTGCATTTAATTATATTTAAGCACATGGTTCCTAACTTTAACCCTCACCTAACCTCACTTCCCTAACCTAACCCATTCTTCTAACCCAATTCAACCTAATTTCCCACTAATTAATCTTAATCTTCCACCTAATCAATCCCTAATCATTTGCACAACCTTAATCTAAGGATTAATAAATCCTAACCCAAACCCAAGTCACATGTGAATTTAGTCACATGTGACTCTTACACACCCTTACACACTTGTCTCCCACATGTCATTGACATGTCACTTTCCAAACCTTGGTTCTCTCTTTCTCTTCCACCTTTTGACCCATGTCATTGACATGACATTTTCCAAAGTTGCTCACACATGTGTGAGCAACCTTGATTTTCCCATCCTCTTACATCTCTTGACCTTTGTCATTGAGCCATCACTTTCTCAAGTTTCTCACAAATGTGTGAGAAACTTTGGTCACCCTCTTACACCTTCTTACAATTTGTCATGGACATGTCACTTTCAAAGGTTTCTCACACATGTGTGAGAATCTTTCCCCCTTTGAATGGTCAAACCCTAATCTACATGTCATATACAAGGAATTTACTTGGCATCCACCTCATGACACCTCATTAATCCTAAAGAATCCTAGCCCTTCATCCAAATTTGAATCCAAACCGTCCATTTTCATCAAATTCCTATAAATTGAGAGTCCTCTTCCTCATTCAATAAGCCTTCTTTACACATTGTCATTTTGCAGGATTTGTGAGCAACCACATTTCACCCATCTTCAACAAATCAGCATCTTTTCTTCATTTGGGAGGTTTGCATGTGTTATTATGTTCAAATAGTTTAATCTTATTTCTTACTTCATTTCTTCATATATGCATGTTTGCTTCCATATTTTGAGGTTTTCATGAATATGTTAGGATGAGCTTAGTTTAAGTTTACTTCTCTATGTCATTTTTATGCAATACATTTTGGCATGTCTGGGGGGACCCACTTCACGGGTTCAAACTAACATTATAATGTGGCTTTGATTATGTTTTTGGATTTTTCAAGCTTGTAGCTTTGAAGAGCATTTGGAGATCAAATTTCACAAGGAGCCTCAAATCAAACCAAGAACCTCATCATTGTGCTTAAAGCACTGAAGAGAAGTTTTTTGGCATATAACTCTCTATATTAATCTTCATTTTTCTATTTTCATTCATAGGAAGTATTTTCATTATGTATATATTTCAAACTTCCTATTTTCTTTACATTTCTATATTGTTAAAAAAATAAAAGTAAAAAAAATAATAATATAAAAATCTCTCTTGTTTATATAATCTTTCATTTTCTTGTTTATATATATATATATATATATATATATATATATATATATATATATATATATATATATATATTAAAAATTAAAAAATTTACATATACATATATCATATATATATACTTATATATAATATATGTTAACAAACAAAAATAATTAAAAATAAAAATAAAGGAATTTTACAAGAACACGGCCTATGTAGTTGTGTTTCATAGTCCACGCAGTTGTGAACATAGGTCGCGGTTGTGTTTCACAATCTATGGGATTGTGTTTCACAACCTGTGTTTGTGTTTCACAGTCCACACGGTTGTGAGCACAGATCATGTCTATGTTTCACAGTCCATGGTACTGTGTTTCATAGCTTGTGGTTGTGAACACAGTCCACAAGACTATGAACACAGCCCGCGTGGCTATGTCTCACAGTCCACAAGACTGTATTTCACAACCTGTGGTTGTGAATAACAACCTCGAAAAAACAAAACAAAAAAAAAAGAATATAACAAAACAAAAACAAAAAACCTAAATAAAAAATAGCTTTTAAAATTCTATTTTTATGTTATTTTTAATAAAATGTTAAATCCATTTCTAATTAGTGGTTAATATTATTTTTATTATTTTATTTTGCAGGGATTTAGCCCTTGGTCATATGGATGACTAGGGGCTCTACTAAAACTCCAACCCCCCATCTTTTAATGAGTGGTCACATGGGACCTGGGGACTCACTTTCAAGGGCTTACTTAGCCCTTTATCTCCTTGCAAGTCATAAAGAGACACTTTCATGAAAAATTTAATAACTTTTGCATACGAGCTCCAATTTTGATGATTCAAAAAGTGTCAAAAAGATGATTCAGACCTATATCCAGATCTGCAAACCATTTGATCAGATTCATCATCAAAAATAAGGTTCACTCATTCAAATTCAACTCTTCTTTTCAACTTCAAACAGTCATAACTTGGGCATAAAAATCATTTTTTAGCAAATTTTTTAAAAAAATTTATCAAAAAGATGCAAGGAATTTGATTTTTTAATTATTTTTAGCCTTAGACATTTTTTTTGAATTTTTTTCACACATTTGCAAATTGGGCTTAAAATAAACCTTTCACATTTGGATTTGGAATTAAAAAGAACAAGTATCTTTTAAACCCCAAGGCCACGTATATATTCTCTCCTCTCGCACCTTCGGGTGATCTTGAGTGCACAAGAAATACATGGTCTTGTTTTCTTTTTAGGAGGCCTTCTTGGGGATTTGATCACCTCAAGGGACGACCTCAACTCCCGTGTTCCGGTGGAGTATAAATAGCGGGAGGTGAATCCAAAGACACCTCTCTTGGAAGTAAAATCTTGTCACTCTTGGCTAAGCCCCAAAGAAATTTATACCTTTGGGAAGTGAAGGTGGAGATTTGGGTTACCATCTCCTCCCAGTTGTGTGGCATTATTCTCTTTCATCTATGGATTTGGGCCTCATGTACATTGTGTATATTGAGGACATCTCCTAGTTGAGTTTTTATATCCTAGTTGAAGCCTCAATAGGATTATTGGTGTGTTTGATGTGCTTGAATATTTAAAATCATCCCCATTTGCAGCCAAAAGGGGACACACCATCCAAATTAAGCCTTAGCAATTGTGCTTGTCTATAATTTCATTTGTTTGCTTTGCATTTTAAAATCAAAAATCCAAAAACAATTATAACATTTCAAAAATCCAAAAAAAGCATAAACTTTCAAAAATCCAAAAACATCAAAAAACTTCAAAATAAAAAAATATATATATAAAGTTTGAAAACCCAAAAATATTACAAAACTGAAAAAAAAAATCATTTCAAAAATAACAAAAACATTTTGTTAAGTTAGTTGTCTTTAGTCAAGCTTTCCACATCATCTCCACATCACTTTTCCATCTATCAACTTCATTACATTTATCATACTTTTTATCCTAATCACCTTCCAAATCATTCATCCAACTATAATTTCCCCTAATCATCCTATGCATTCCCCTATTTTAATCATTCTAGCCATTATCTCATAATCATCCATAACATCCTTAGTCATCTTTCTATTCCAATTCAATCATCCAAATCATTCCTCTACATCCTTAAACATTCCTTCATATCCCAATCATCCTTCCTCTTCATCTCTTAATCATCTTAAGCATCTTTCTTCTTAATCATTCCCATCATCCTAATCAATTCTTCCAAGTCACTCCTATTCTATTCCTAATCATCCTAATCAATTCATCCAAGTCATTCCTCTTATATTCCTAATCATCCTAATCAATTCTTCTAAGTCATTCCTCTTTTATTCCTAATCATCCTAATCAGTTCTTCTAAGTCATTCCTCTTCTATTCTAATCATCCTAATTACTTCTTCTATATCATCATAATCACTTCTTCCAAGTCCTTCCTATTCTATTCTAATCCTCCTAATCACTTCTTCTAAGTCAACTTTATCATTCTTCATAATAATTCTTATAAGTCATCTTTATCCTGTTCTCAATCATTCAATCAAGGTCCTAATATTTATCTTGGTAATCCTTCATAAATCACATCTACTTTCTTAATCCAATTTCATCATTCATTTTCCTTCTAATCTAATCACATCATTACCTTTCTAATCTAATCCACTTGTCAACTTCATTCCAATCAAATCCTAATTCAATCAATTCAATTGTCTTCCAATATCCCTCATCTATCTTCTAAATTTCTTTCATTCTTAATTGCAATCTATATCCACATCACCTTCTCATCCAAATTTTCATAAAATATTCTACTTCAAACTTAGGAGCAAAATCATCGTTTGGACTTAAATCAAATCTTTTCTTGATTGACCCATATCCAAGAATAATCAAGACTAATCAAATCAAATATCATCTTTCATTCCTAAATCAATATTAGGTTGAAATAATTTAATCAAAAGTTTTGCATAGGCCCTCATCATTAGAAAATGCATCTAATCAAATTATTTCTTTGAGAACATCAATCTATCTCAATTAATTAATTCCATTAGTCCTATTCTATTTTTCTTGGGATCACAAGTCCATCTCCAAGTAGAAGAAGATCATTATCCAAATCAATCCTTTGTTTGCACCATCATAGGGTCTTGTTCCACCTAGTTTTATCTCAAACCTTCAAATCCAAAATCAAATCAAATCCAATCAATCAAATCCTTTAAGCCCTCCCCTCGCAATCAATCAAATTAAATCAAATCAATCAAATCCTTGAGGTCCCGCCCTCGCAATCAATCAAATACATAATCTAATCAACTCTAATCTTTGAGGCCTTTCCCTCTTTATCAATCAATCAAATCAAGTCAAACCAAATTCATTGAGGCCCTGCCCTCTCAAATCAAAAACAAAGTCCAAACTTTCTCCTAGTCCTAAGTTCATATTTCAAATATCTCACTTCATCTACTCCTAATTCAAATCTTCATCCATATCTTCTTCTCATCCAAATCCAAACCTTCATTCGAACATCATGGATAAATACTGGCTTCACATAAATCCAATCTCACATTCATCCAACTCGTACACTCACCAAAATAATCCAACTCCCACTTACCAAGAGAATCCCATATGCCCAACTATTCCACCTCAGCATGCGATATCCAATACCAATACATCTCACATTTCTTCTCCTTCCTCTAACTTTGACAAGGTAAATCCATCTCATCCTCCCACATTTACCCAAATCCACAATCCCCATTTCTCATCCAAAACCATTCATTTCCTTGCATGGATCAACAAGATAACAAAGAAGTATAGATCCCCACCTCTAAATCAAGCTACCCAATCTCCACAAGCCATGCACACACCATCATTCCCTCCAAGTCAAGACACACCTAAATATTCTAAGTCTCATGATTCCTTCATCCCTCCATTCACTCGAGTTGAATCTTCCACCTCCTTCATCCCATCACCCTCCCAAGTCCAAACAGTCCAGACCTTGTTCCAAAGCATGCTCCTATAGATCATTTTCCTCCTCTAGATCTTAGAATATCTCCATCCCATGCTTCCAATCCTTCTCAAGATCCATTTATCCCTCTTAATCCACTGCATGATCTAATTCCTAATCAAGATCAAGACATACATATTATCCCCATCCATTAATGACTCCCCTCCATCTCATGAACCTATCCCCTCTACCCCATCCAATGATCCCCTTCCATCTTGTACCTTAACATCCACTTATCCTCCACTTCATGAAGATATTCCTTCTCTCCCATCCACTAATTCCCCTCCATGTCAAGATCAAATCACTCCACCTCATGATTCCCTCCCCTCCAATCCATTGTATGATCTTCTTCCCTCTCAAGATCCCATTATCCCTTCTACTCCACCACCTAATTCTCTCCAATGTAAAGATAAAATTACCCCGTCATCTCCATGTCATGATCCTCAGCCATCTCAAGATCTTATTTTCCCTCCTAATCCATCCCAAGATCTTGTCATCTCCCCTAATCCCCCTCATGGTCCCAATCCTCCATACAATCCCATCACACCTATCCAATCCATACATGAACTCCATACACATGGACTCGCATCTTGTGTTGCAAATATTAAGTATCCCATTGAATAAATGATGTCTCAACATGTTGGTACCCCTTCTACTCCTTCCAAATCCGAAATTCATCCATCCAAATCTCAACTTAAATATTCCCATCACTCGTATTCCAAATCCATTTTGGGCCCTTATGTCCAAACCTCCACCCCCCCACCCTCCAAATCTATGTGTGTCCTCTATGTCCAAACCTCCCTCCCTTCCTCAAACACATCCATTTTGGGTCCTTATGTTCCCAAACATAATCCTTCATCCCTTCCATCCATTTTAGGTCCTTACATACATCCATTCACCATATCCAAGTTCATCTCACATCCCTAAGAAAGATCCACAAAGGAACACATCCTTTAATTCCTTCCAACATTTATCCTTCGTAATTCCATCCATAAAATCTTTAAACCATTCATCTCGATGCACCCATAGAATGGCTAATGGAAGCAAGTTGGATGCCAAAGAAAAAAAAAATAACATAAAAAATAAAAAAGATGCATCAAGCCAAAAATCAACACAAAAAAAATATAAGGATCAACATGTCCCATCTAAAAGACATGTTCAAGAAAAGAAAAATATGATCCAAAAGGATGAAAAGTTCAAAAGGCCACAAAGGCCTCAAAATGAAAAATGAAAAATTGTGTGGATTCCAAAGCTGCCCAATGAAAAAATGCATCTCAAAGACAAATCCAAATTGGCATCCAACCTTGCTAATCCAAAAGCTTCCTCCACTTATACATCTTCTAATCCTCCCTCTAAAAATCCTCTACTTTCCACCTCCATTACCTCCTTCATCTATTTTGGGTCCTTATATCCCAAAATCCATATTTAATCCTCTATCGCCTTCAAAATCTCCTCCTCCGCTACTCCACCACCCCTCAAGATGTGTGCCAATGATGATCTTTCCACCTCCATCATCCATTTATTCAAAATTCTTCCACCCTCCCATCCATTATCCCCCAATCCTTCCATACTCATCCACCCCCTTTAATCCCATCTTTTGGATACATCCTCATTCTCCTTCCCCTGGTCCATTTCCTCTACCATCTAACCATCCTACCAATATCTATGAGAACATATCCAAAATACCTTGATACAAAAAAAATAGAGGAATATCATGACACTAGATGCTTGAGTCCTTCCCTCCATCTTCCTATCACATATTCATTGACTTCAAAATTTACCTCTTCCATCCATTAACTTATCCTCATCCCCTTTTACCCTTCACTTGGGGGCAAGCTCCATCCATCCTATGCTACCATATATGTCTTCCATCTTTCATATCCACCATCCATCCTCCCATCTAAGTCCATCCCCATCATTTCCTATCTTTGATCTTGACTATCCTATTTATTCCTTCCATCCATATACACCATCCATTTTCCTTACTCATTATCCATCTCCTCTCCATTATCCTACATACATCCATCCACTTGTCTATATTTGATCTTGACATCCTATCCATATCCTACATCTCCTAGTCCTTGTCATATTCATGTCCTCCATCCTCCATCCATAATCCTATAAAGATACGTCCTCCTTTCCATGCCTTTGATCTTGATTATCCCATGCATTCCCTAAATTCCATTGTCCTTTTCCATCCATATCCTCCTTATCATTATCCTCTATCTTATTCATCCCCCTCATCCTATCCATCCACCTACCACTTTCATCCATTTTCCTTCATAAACCTTGAGCCACCAAAACACACACAAAATAAATGATATCCATGCATGCTTTGGAACATACATTCCTTCATTCCATCCATGCATATTCATACCCATTCCATCCATTTCACATATCCTTTACCTACCATCTTTTTGTTCCTTCTACCTCTAGTATGGGGCATTTAACTCTTTTTCCATATCATCCTTGGATCCTCATCTCCTTTTTTCCCACCTTTTCATCCCCCATATCCTATCACTATTCATTCCCTCCATCTACCTTCCATCCATAAACTATATTCATCCCCCTTTCCTCTACCATTCCTTGGTTCTCCCTTTTCATTGGTCCCAATCCATTCAATCATCTTATCCCTCTTCCAACTTCCCCCCATAACATCCATTTGTCCTGTAATACCCCTCTAACCCTAATATAAGTTTTGTGTTTTTGAAAGAATTAAGATCCTTCGATGTTTTCTTATAGCTTAAGTTGTACATGATACTTGTTTGATCTATTCCTATAGTTGTTTATAATAATTTCATAAGCTTGTACTCAATGATTCTAATATCAGACATACTATCTAAAGGTATCATTTTTGTATGTATTTATCTCCATGTATGTATTGAGTACCTACAAGACCTTTATGAACATAGTTAGGATGTTATATGATATGTACTTGATAGATATATATAAGTGGTTATTTATATTTTCTTCTATTAAAGTTACCTTGGATGAATCTTGTATCTCACTTGATGATTTGATTATGTTAATTTATTATTAGTATTGATAAGAGACTAACACAATGCTTGAGATTCTAACCTTCATTATGATGATGCTACATGCTTTGAGTGTATATATATACATGATGTGTTTTCATGATTCAGGACGAAGTCGTAGTTACTCACATAGCTGAGGTCCACACGATGTATCGATCCTGGTCATCTGTCTGTAATGTTTTCTTTTATATGTATATCCGTGCATATGTATCTCTTCTTGTGATGCAGGCTTGCAGGTACCGGGCATCGACTTCACCTTGCTTCACAGGTCTGAGCATGCCCTCAAATCCTTGATGGTTGTTGTTATGGAGATAGTACTAAGGCCCCTACATGAGTCTTCCTTTGTCATTATTCCAATTTGGGAATATTAGGGTTCCTTCTTTGTCAGTCAACCTTTGGGTCAAAAACCTAGATCCAACGCACCCGGTTGGGCATGGTTGTAGTTAGTGCCTTGTGACCACTTGAATTCATTTGGTTGTATGATTTGTTTACTCATTTTATTTATTTCTCCTTATTGGTATGATTCTTAGTTAATCTTTCTATGTTGTGTTTCAGGAGTTTGGCTTGACTTTCCTTGTTGACTTTGGTTGACCTTGTTTGATCTTATGATTTTCTCGATATGTTTCATAGATGATTTGTATGGCCTCTTTGGATGATTAGATTTATTTTGAGGCATGTTATTTTATTCTACCTCAGTGTTATATCCTATAGCAATTATAAATAGGTAATAATATTGTGATCTACTACTTCATAATCTTATAGATTATAGTGTTTGGTATTTGGCATGTATATGTATATATATATATATATATATATATATGGAAATATATATATGGGTGCACACATATATGTATTTATATATATATAATTTATATGTGATTATATGTTAATTATTGTAGATATTGTTGATGGTGTATATTTTGGGATTAATGTAAAGTATAATATTATTAATAATTAAATATTAAATAATGCGAGGTATATTATTCTCAATTGTTAATTATTAATAATGAGGATAGGTTATATATATAGATATTGATGTAATTAATGATGGAATATGCATATATGTTAGGATAATATTACATATGTGTATGAATGAATACAAATAATCTTTTATTGTATATTTGAGTAATATAGTTGTATGATATTAAGTTATTTTATAATACCCTTTAGTTAAGAGTTAGTTGGGAGTTGGTTACTTTTCCTCTCAACCTTTGGAAATCTATTTATATGCACTACTTTCTCATTTGAAGAGAGGAGATTTTGGGGCTGAAGCATTGAGGAGAGGATGGCCTTACTTTTCATGGAGATTTTGGAGAGAAAATTTGGAGATGTGAGGGAGAGTTTGTAAGCATATGTCTTTAAGAATTTTTGGTTATCTTTGCTTTTGGGAGAGAGATATTTTTGTGAGAATTTCAGTAGTTGAGAGAGGGATTCTTTGCTATGGAATTATTTCTTTCTTTCATGGAGATTTTTGAAAGTGGATAGGGTTTGAAGGATGCATCTCAAGTTTGGATTTGTCTTCTCTTTCGTTTCCTTCCTTCTTCGATTCAACCTTCGTAGGACATGAGGTATGGATTGAATATGTTAGTTACTTTATGTCTCTGATAGATTATGGATCTATTTATATATTATAATTATTTATTATATCTGTACTTTTAATTTCCATGGTTATTTTAAAGTTTTGAGTTTTTGTTTGTAAGAATTGGCATGTGTTTTCCTAGGGTTTTTAGCAACCCATTTTTGGAGATCTATTATTATAATAATTTAAATTGCATCTAGGGTTTTACTAAATTGATTTTCTGGAAGTAAAATTCACAGATCTCAAATGGGTATCTCTCTGATTTTATTTTTAGGATCTAATTAATGCCTTATTTTTGACATTTTGGCAGACTATGCCTGTCCATTCTCGATTCCAAATTTTTTGTCAAATGTATTCGTATGCTACAGGCTGATATGATTATATAAAATTCTAAATTTGATATAAAATATTCTCCTAAGTCTTATCTTTCATTTCCAATTGGTTTATAGAATTTTTATTATGTTTTGTGAAAATTACAACCGTTTTAGTGAAGGCAGGTCTGAACCCTAACCAGAATTTTCTGTTTTAAACCAGAAGTCATAACTTTCTTTCCCACCGTTGGATCTTCCTAAAAATCAGATTGAGAGTCCATAATTATGTTATCTAAATCTTCACCAAAGAGATTGTCTTTATTATTTGTTTTGTGGAAGATATGGATGACTGTTCTATGATGACTATTCTTTGCATTTAATCCTTGCTTGAAATAATTCAGTTTAAGAACATCATTAAGTTTTAAGGTTTCGTATGGTCACCAGAGGCTATTAGAATATTTTTTTTTTAGTTAATTGGATCTATGTATACTCTGAATATGTTTATAATATCACTTGGATGTCTTCTTATATGTTTGGAACATTCTGTATGCCATATTGGGTTTAGGGTTGTCAAGTGGACTAGGGACAACATATGTTTTCCTAAACTCAATCAAATGTTGTTATGGAATTGATATGAATTATTGATGATGGATCTATTATGCTCTTATGATTTTTATATGTATTTTAGGGAACCTAAGTACACTAGGTGAGTGGCTCATAGTGAGGGGCCGGGGCCCTAAGTGGCTAATACCAGGATAACCTACTATGAGTTATTTAATCAAGTGATAACCTAAATAAATGAATTGGGAATGGGAGATTATTGGAATGGGAAATTACACACTAATCAAGATTAATTATGCCTCGCCCATGCCTTTAGTGCTAGTAAAGACTAAGGATGGGAGTGGGAGAAGGTACCTATGCGTAGGTACGACTGGATGACCTTGCCTGTATGAGAGGCATTCGGTTCCGCATGTGCCTACTTGGGGGCCGGGGCCAAGAGTGGCTAGTACCAGGACAACCCAAGGGGTGAGGGCTATGCGATGACACTCACCTAGCTTGTAGCTTAGAGTCTCTACTAAATTTGATCATGCCTCTGGTAGTCCTTGTGGTCTTCTTGTCTTTTCTTTTGTGTTGTGACTTTGGGAAAAATTTTATCACCACCTTAGGAATTTTCTAGTTGTTACCTCTTGTATGGGCCTTTGGTTCTATCTCCTAGCTCGGGGGAGTGGGCCTATTGGTTCCACATGGTTGGGTGGTTAATATTTATATCGAGGTATTGATCGTGATTCTTTGGATGATCCTAGCACATATTCCTTTCCAGATCTGCAGTTGAAGATTTCTTATTGGATATTTTAATATGTTGAGATGTACTTATGTATTTGTATTCATGTAATTTTTAATCTCCTAAAAGGAGTCTTGTAGTATTGATGCAATCTCAATTCAAAGCAATGCATAAGGGAATGGGTAGTTCTAGGTAAAAGAAAGGGAAAAGAATGTGGAATATTGGACATGTTACTAGCATTAAAAGAAAGTGTTTATGTTATTTATCCTATCCTCTTATGTTGTCCATGTGTAAAGGAAATAATCTTAAATATAATTATATATAATGATGTATCACAACAATAATGTATTCTCTCTTGATGAAAGAATTCAAAGAGATTATTGAGAAATGATAGATTAGTGATTGGAATTATTAACAATGAATGGTTATGAAAAAATGCAATAAAATAGTAACTTGATTATAATGTTAATACTTGGTTCATGTTAATAAAGTACCTAGGATAATGCCTACCTTAATGAATATTAATCTCTTACCTAAATTATTTGAGAAAAGTGATATAAAGGATAGTAGATGTAGATGAAATCAATATGAATTTATGGAATGAGTTGATAAAAAGAATAATGATGTTGGATGATTAACCTATGTTTAATAAAAGAAATAAGTTAGGGACATTTCACTTGGTGCATTAAAATGAATGTAGATCTTTTAAGCTCATGATTCCGTGAATATCTTATGCATGTAAATGGTTTATATGATGTTGCTTTAGTAGCGACGTTAGGGAACCTGGGAGGACTTAAGTTGTATAAATCTTACATTCAAGTAGTAGAAAATTATTTCTTCTTTTAGAAATATGAAGTGTAATGATGAATATTATTCTAGCTAAAATAAATAAATAAATAAATAAAAATTCACTACTTGCATTTTATAGAGGTTTTATGTCTTGTCCTCTTGGGTTGCCTGGCGGGGCGTTAAATGTCCTTTCCCTCTCATGTCTAATCCATTTCTATTTCTTCTATTCCATCCACTTCCTTTATCTTCTAATTCATCCTATCTAATTCCTTTCTCTTCTAATTCCACTAAATCAAATTCATCTATCTTCTAATATAATCAATTTCCCTTCTTCCCATCCATTCACTCAAATTCCTCTACTCTCATCTTCTCCTCTCAATTTCCATTCTTCCTATATTCTTCTATCTAATTCATTTCTCCTCCAATCCAATCCTTTCTAATCTATTTATCTTCTAATCATCTCAATTTCCCTCCTTCCTATAATCTTCAATCCAATTCATTTCCACTCCTATTATCTTATCCAAATATTCCAATCCAATCTAAATCATCTTTCCCTTCACTATCCAATCCACTCATCAATAAATCAAAACATCCATAAAAAAAAAAATTTAAATCCCAAATTAGTCCAATCAAGTGCAATCAATACTAATCCAATCAATCCAATCTTGTAATCTTGTACATCACTCCTTACTTATCCCATCATCTTGACCCAAATCATTTGATAATCTATTGAACCTTTTTAATCAAATCATCATCATGGGATGTATCCTTCCCAATCCTCTAGATGTGCATTGTTCTTATCGTTAACTTTTCCATCCTCAATCAATCATCATTAGTCAATCCATCAATTGGTTTTTAGCTTGACTAGGGGCAAAATTTTGGGTTTGCATTTGGTTTGTTTTGCATGCTTACTTGTTGCTTGTCTGTATTATCATTTTTTTCATTTATCATGGTCTTTTTATCCTATTGTCATAATGGCATCATAGTCTTCCATATCATAGTGGCATAGGCATATGGTTGCATTTGACCCCTTTTTTATCACGTACTTGACACATTGTCATCTTGGTTCCTCATACCTTGGTGCATAGTGTCAAATACAATATCAAACTTAGGTTTCTCACACCATTGCAGTATAACTTTATCTATTCTTCATTCATCATCCATAACCATTTCCCCTTCCTTTCCTACTCCTATTTTTTTCGAGAGCACACCCATGTTCTCCAAACCCACATGTCCTCTTGAGGGGGCATACCAATCCCTCCTTATCATCCTTCCTCATCCCTCCATGACTTGGGCATCATGCTACTATTTTTATCCCTTTTATTCACTATGTTTTAATCTTCGTTGATCTAACATCACTTTGTGATGCTACATCAAAGAGGGGAAAAATGTAGACACCAAAAATTGTCCTAACAATTACCCTTATTCTAGCTAATTAAATAGATATTTATTATCTATTTAATAATTAACCTTATTCTACCTTTAATTAAATACATTCAAATTTATTTAATTACACTCCTCTTTATCTCCTATCCTTGATTAAATAAATTTACATTTATTTAATTTTATCCTTTCGCATCTCCCCTCATCCTAATCCTCTATTTAATTAAGTAAATGACCTAGTTTATTTAATTAATCCCCTCTTATCCCACTTGGAATTAAATATTGCATTTAATTCTATTTGAGCACATGGCTCCTAACTTTAACCCTCACCTAACCTCACTTCCCTAGCCTAACCCATCCTTCTAACTCAAGTCAACCGACTTTCCCACTAATTAATCTTAATCTTCCACCTAATCAATCCCTAATCATTTGCACAACCTTAATCTAAGGATTAATAAATCCTAACCCAAACCCAAGTCACATGTGACTCTTACACACCCTTACACACTTTTCTCCCACATGTCACTTTCCAAACCTTGGTTCTCTCTTTCTCTTCCACCTTTTGACCCATGGCATTGACATGTCATTTTCCAAAGTTTCTCACACGTGTGTGAGCAACCTTGGTTCTCCCATCCTCTTACATCTCTTGACCTTTGTCATTGATCCATCACTTTCTCAAGTTTCTCACACATGTGTGAGAAATTTTGGCCTTCTTTCACCCTCTTACACCTTACAATTTGTCATGGACATGTCACTTTCAAAGGTTTCTCACACATGTGAGAATCTTTCCCCCTTTGAATGGTCAAACCCTAATCCACTTGTCATCTACAGGGCATCTACTTGGTCTCCACCTCACGGCCACCTCATTGATCTTGAAGAATCCTATCCCTTCATCCAAATTTGAATCCAAACCATACATTTCCCTCAAATTCCTATAAATTTAGAGTCCTCTTCCTCATTCAATAAGCCTTCTTTACACATTGTCATGTTGTAGGATTTGTGAGCAACCACATTCCACCCATCTTCAAAAATTCAACATCTTTTCTTCATTTGGGAGGTTTGCATGTGTTATTATGTTGAAATAGTTTAATCTTATTTCTTACTTCATTTCTTCATATATGCATGTTCTCTTCCATATTTTGAGGTTTGCATGAATATATTAGGATGAGCTTAGTTTAAGTTTAATTCTTTATGTCATTTTTATGAAATACATGTATATGGTGAATATTATCACTGAAGAGAATCTCTTTCATAAACATTTACAACATAATTGAACTATGATACGATAGATGCTTGGATTCAGACATGTAATGGTTTCCTTTATACACCTCATGGTTCCATCTCCTTTCCTGTTGAGCTTTGTGGTAAAGTGATGGATAGTACTTTTTTTGTCCTCCCTACTTTTGATCATTTTCAAGTGAAGCTTGGTCTCCCTTGGTTATCTTACATGAAAGCCATTACTTCTCCTATTCACAAATGCATTAAATTTCATCATGATGATGAGATTAAGACAATTAACCATAGTCTCTATCACCATTCTAGGCCTAGGGATTGTGTTTCTCTTGACTTATTTTGGCCTTACCTACAACACCTCTAAAGCATCTTGATTACCTTTTTTGATCCTATCAAGTCTATAAACATAGAAAGATTGTTGAGTTAAGTATGTCTAAGCTTGATCTTACCTATGGTCTTTTCCATACACCTCCTATACCTCCTTTATCTGAATCTTTGACTTCCATTGAGAAACCTCCTACTCTTATCTCTCAACTTAGTGTGGTTCCTTATTCTCCCCCTTCACAAGGAAAAAAGGACCTGATGTTGATTGATCCCACTCTGTAACCTATCTCTAATAAGACCAAACGTAACTGACATTCCCATGACCATCGAAAGAAATGTCAAGATAAATCCAAGGCACATGTGCATGCTTCCCAAACCATCTTACCTTCCTTTGACCAGACCATTCTTGAGCCTATGGAGGAATTTAATGATCCTAATAATGTTAAAATGGATAAACATGATGATTCTATTCGTATTTTGGACTCTATTGTGTTTAATCTTGATGAGGAAGATACACTTGATGATCATATTTATACTAACAATGATTTACATGATAGTGATAATGATGAATATGAAACTATTGATCATGATTTTCCTAACATACTTTCAAAATAGTTGTCAATTATTCCTAGTCTCGAACACAGTGACCCTCAAAATGGTCCTTGTTTGGAACTGTCTATTGTTCCTACTATGTTGGATATTTCTCCTCTTGAGATTTTCTCACCTTCCCTACATGATATAGAATGAGATGGTGGGGGGCAAGTGATGCACTTGATTAGCCTCTCTAGCATGGTAGTCTTTTTGTGCTTGCATGTTGTGTTGTGATTCCCCCATATTGTGTTTTCTATATGTTTGTTTAGATTTCTTTAAGAGACCCTTGTTGCTCTATTGGTACAAGGTGATAAAGCAATCACAAATTTTGTATCATTATTATATTTTTATCTTGCTTCTTCTATATGTTATTACATGTTGTGTTGTACATGTGCTATTGTTCGTAAATGTGCCTTTGTGTAGTCCACTTTGGATTTGCAACATGGTAACACTGAATCATTTTAGTCTTTGTGATGTTGGCCCAAAAGGAGTCTTCTTCATAACTCTTATGTGTTATTCCTCCATTGTGTTGTAGTTATACTTCTTTTGGGGAATGATATCATTTCATTTGACATAATATTTCATATATTATCTTATGATCATGCTGACCCCAGAGTCAATAGATCTCTTTTGTGCTTCTCTTTCTATTATGTGCCTATTTCCCTTGATTGTTCTTCACTTGGGGGCATTTCACAGTGGAAACATATCTAGTGGATACATGTACACTTCGTTAAATCCATTTCGCCCATTAAGTTGCTTGCAATAGATTTAACATGGGGCCATATGTTATGCTCTATTTTTACACACTCACTTCTACAGACAACTTTACTTTATTTAATCCCTTTATGGATTACTACATGATCCTAAAGACTAGATTCTCTTTTGATCTCTTCTTGGATTGCAAAAAAATTGAAATTTTGATCCCTTTGTAGTTTCTCTCTTTGATCCCTTAAGGATGTATGCATCCTTAGGTCTGGATCACCTCTTTTTTGGTTTTTCTCTTTTGGAAAAGAATTTTCTTGAGGGTGAATCCTTGATGAATTGACTAGCATGCATACACACTTGCTAGACCATTCAAAGTCATCTTTTTCAATAGCTCTATCTCTTTGTGTGGTTCACAGTAGGATGTGCACTTCTTACTAGGCAAGTTAATCACACTTAATTTCTTTTTTTGTTATGGTTAGTGATAACTCTCTTGTTATTATTTCAGGATTAACAAGGACTCAAGTTCATTGGGTGTTTGATGGATTCTTTGTCTCCTTCATCATGATCAAATCATCTTATGCCTTTTCCTTTACTTTACCAAGAGTTTGTGGTGAGCCCATACTCTAGCTAAAGTGGGGGCTAAATGTATCATCTTAAAATGGAAGAGCCTTTGTTAAGACATGTTTATCCCTCATTAACTGATGTAGGAGCATCCTAGGATTCTTGGCAATCCTGTATCAACCGAAACTATGTTTGTCTTTGAAGGTAGATTGTTGGTTTTGATCTTGGTTTGGTGGAGTTCTTACTCGATTTGGGAGACTGGTTGCTCAATTTATGTGGTTACTAGGGTGCTCAATCTTTGAAGAATGCTCGGTAACTGAAGGCATCAGTTATGGGTGCTTGGCAATAACTGTGTTGCTCGGTCATGCTTAGCATGGTCGGTTGATTGGCGCTCAGTTATTTCTTCTATTGTTTGGTGTTCTTGCTTATTGACTGGATTGTTTGGCTGAATCAGCTTGGCCGACTGGTGCATTTAAATTGGGTCATGCTCCTCAAGTTATGGATTGACCATTAGATGTGTGGGGACCTAGATCTGGCATGTTTCATTCTTCTATGCAGATCTAATGACCATTTGGGGCCATCTTTGAGAATTTATTTATTTTGTAAGGCTATGTGAGAGTCGACTGATGTTTTAGCATTTAATATTTGTTTATAGAGATTTATTATTTCATCAGCTGACTTGTGGCTGGGAATCAGTATTTATAGGATGCTTGGGTAGTTGTTAGGGGGCAGATTGTTGGAAGAAGGTTAGTAGCTTGCAAGCTTAGGAGTAGGAAGATTGCTTGGAAGTTTGAGTATAAGTTTAGATCTTTCATGGGTGCCTACCAGTGTGTTGTGTGTTATAGACCTAGGCCAACTGAATGCTGATGTTGGAGAAAAGATTTAGGTCCTACGAGATCTTGTAGACTGTTACTTGCATTGTAATTGGCCATAATTGGGAAGGCCTCACAGCCTAGCACATTGCATGTAATCGGTGTTTTCATGAATAAAGACTTATGTTTCATTTCAGATTTGTTGTTGTTATTGTGTATTTCCATTGCATATTGGTTTGGCTGCAAGGTTGGTTAGTCCTTAATTGGATCCACCCACCGTGATTGCATTATTAATGGATGCTTTGGACTCAATTCAAACTCCTCATATAGATCCATGGATGTGCATATGCTTTTGTGCCATTTTGGGCCTTGTTCTATCCCTTTCCTCACTTCTTTTTCTCACTTTTCAAGACCCTGAGGTAATTATGGAAGGCCTTTCCCTTTAGGTCTTGGCCTAATTTTGACCCTAACCTTTTGGGTCACCCTCTTCGGGATTCTGGGCCCTTTCAAAATTTTAAATTTCTTCCCGCCTTCTAGTCAGCCTTTTTCAATTTCAAAGATGAAAGGGGTATAAATAGAGGCCTTCCCTCTTCATTTGATAAATACACAAGCACTTACATTCAACCACACATGCATACAAGCCTTTATATTGCATTCAAGATCATTCTACAAGCATTCATAAGCATTTTTGGAGCATTCAAGGAGATCCTTTTGCAACACTTCAAGACTTCAAGTGTAGGAGATATTTTTCATTCTAGGAGATTTCAAGGAGCTTTCAAGGATTTCATTGGAGGCCTTTTCATCCTTCTTTCATGTTCTTGCATCCACCTTTCAAGATCTAGTTTCATTCATTGATGATAGTGGAGTTGGCAATCAAGGAAGGGCTTCTTCATTCTTGCACACTCGATTTGACTATATGAGAGCATCTACATCCATTGATATATTGACTTGGTGAGGTGGATCTATTGTATTTTATTGAGACATCCTACTCTTCTACAACATTCAATTAAATTGGAGCACTTCCTCATCCTTGTGGAATACAGATCTAAATCCTCGTCAAGGGTTTCTACAAAATTAAGGTAAATTCATACTTTTTACATACATACTTTCATATTTACATTTAAGGTTGATTTCTCAACCAAGGTTTGACCGAGGAAAGCCCCTAAAAAACCAAAAAAAACATTTTTTCTTGCAGGATTGGGTTTTTAGGAGTTTCAAATCCTCTTTTTGGGAGTTCCAGAACATGACACAATCGCGGGTCCAGAGATAGAGAATTCAGAAAAGAAGGTCTAGGTCAAAGTTCAGCCTAGTCCTAGGTCTAGGCCAACCCCAAATCGGCACAGACCTGAAACATTGGCCTAGTCTTGGAGTAGAATGATTTCTAGGTTTTGTTCATCTCCGAGTTTCAAGTACAGATCTAATCTTGTCCATTGTCCTAAGCAGTTTTGAGTACAGAAATATAGGTATGAAGGGGACTTTGCTTCTAAAGGTGAGTTTGAAATTTATATTATTTTCTTTGTGTATTTACCTTTCAGATATGTCATATTTTATTAGATTGAGAATCTTTCCTTCTTTCCTAGTTAATTTCCAAACCCTAGGCTTAAAGGAACCTGTATCTTCTTTCCTAGCTCTTGGATCTTTGGATCTTTATTTGCATTGACGCTCCTACATCACTTTGGCAGTGCTAATCTACTTGGATCCAAAATGTTGGGTTCTTGGATTAGATAATTTATTCCTTTGTGGCCCTTGTGAGGTATAGTTGGCCATGAAAAAGTGGGGTGTGTTACACTTCTTATTCTCATCTCACTTTCCCCCCTATACAATATTAAATCATTTCAACACTCAGGGAGTTATACTGAATGACATGAATAGAATGGAATAACCAAGATACCTCTGTGAGTATGAAGAATGAGATAAATTTGCAAACAACTTTTCTCTTAATACTAATATTCCAATCAATCAAGAAATTAGTCAACAAAATAACCCTTGAAATTCTAAAGAGATTGAAGTTTGGCAATATTGCAATAGTATTGTATGAAAATGCCAATCTCAAAAGAGGTATATATACTTGATGAAAACATCAATCTTAAAAGAGATATATATACCCAAGGATTCGAACTGCACAAGTTTGTACTCTTCTTCAAAAATTCCTCACTATTGTTTTCAAACTTTCAGCATAGATGAATTTTACACCATCACATCTTCTTCCTTCTAGAGCATATTACAAATTTTTAGACTATCCTCTTTTCAAACATGACAAATTCCATGTTCACATTTTTTAATATTTCTCAACACAAACATTTTATAGATCTCAAAATTTGACTTCCTTGGATTGCTTAAATAGAGAATTTTCAATTATAAATGGAGTTCAATAGGTTACTAGTCAAGATAACTAATAACTAGTCACTTTCATTTTAGAAACTCAAAAACTATGATTACTTTTGTATGTCAAGAATACATGACTTCTTTCATATTTTTGAACAAGTAATTATAGTTATTTCAAAGTATAAACAAAAATAGTTTGGACTGGACTAAAAATACCTTCAACTATTTGCTTATAATATATTATCTCACAGTGTCGTGAGAAATACCATGATCTACGAGCCCAAGGAAAATATTGTGAAATCCTGTGAATGTATACCATGGAGTTCATAAAAGAAAATTTACAAACATCATGAGATCAATTATAGAAATTCTACTCCATTATGTACCAACGGGTCTATATTTTCAATGCTATTTCATTTTGTATTAACAGGTCTATGTATTCAGTGTTATATATTTTATGTTTATAATCTGAATATGTTCTTTCTGTACACACTAAAATGGTGCACTTCTATGAACCATTACATGCAAGGTTGCTCAAGAATGAGGCCTCACAAAGCGGCTCATAGCTCTCTATGCATGGAGTTGCAAGGGACTATGATGTGTTTGCTCTCAGCTAGAGCTACAAGCTTGTGACCTTGCTAGTCAACCATACAATGAGAGATTCAAGTGAAGAAAAGGGCAACAATTCCAATATCTCCAAGAATCACTATGAAGATGCAATGCAATGCAACTAAAATGAGGATGCAATCTAAGCTATGAAAGGAAAGTACAATGCAACTAATCTATGAAAGGAAATAGCAAGTATTACCAAGCCTCCTATTTAGACTATGTGAGATTAATCTATTGCATAAAAGGAAGTCTACACTAAGAATGCCATTATTATGCAACTATGAAAGCAAATATGAACTAGATGATGCAATGAAGCAAGTCTTCAATGTCTTCAAACTCCAAATGCACCTAAAACCTACAGCATAACATTAGCATAAAACATGGATATGCAAATGAAGGAGAGAGCTCTCCTTTTATAAGAAATGAGGTGAAATGGACCATGGAGATTAAGAGGCAAAAAGTCTTAATCAGTGGTGAAGCTTGAAAGAGGAGCAATCCATGTGCACAAGTATCCTCCAATAGAAAAATAGGAATTGATTTTATGTCCATATGAGACAAAAAGTATTTTCTTCTTTTTATAAAATAGGAATAGTGCTTTATTTGTGCAACTTAGGATAAGAGGAAAAGGTGGGCTTTTTATTTAATCAAAAGGGGAGGAAATATTCCTTTTAATCAAATAACGACTTAGGATAAATGGTTAGCCCATAGGATAAAATCCAATATATGATCGAAATTAAGATTTGATGATAATGTTGAAAATATTGATTATTTGATAAAAATGATTCAGGATTGATAAATTGAATAAATGGGGCCCAAAGTCTAGGCGACCATTTTAGGGTGCATACATTTGCCCCTCTTTGACTAATGTGTGATTGATTTGGGAACACATGCAGTCAAAGAATGAAGTTGAAATGTGAGATCTATTTGGGATCACAAAACAACTCAGATGTGAGGTCGATTCAGGATCACACCCGGACAAAGCATAAACAAAGGCCTTTGAACATGAGGTCGATTCGGGATCACATTCAAGGTAAGAGATAAGAATCTCAAATTTGAGCGACAGCTCACAAAAGATGTCTGAATCAGGAAAATCAAAGAAATCAAGGATGAGAATCCCATAAATACTGCCCCCTCGGAGTCGAAATCAAAATCAGGTAGAGAGGAACAGCAAATTGATAAAGATTGATCAAATCAGAATGAAATCACAACTGAAGATAAGGGAGCATGATAAGATAACCATCAAATAGTGAAGACATGCCCCAAGTTGACTAGGTTTGACTGGGAAAGATATAGGATAAAGATTAAGTCAAACCTCAGAGAGAGGAAGCGAAAGGGGTGAATGAAAGACTAGAAGTTTGAAAGACATGGAAAGGAAGAAATTCCATCAAAGATCAAAGAATTATGCCTCAAAAGGTCAGTCAACTACGTAAAAGAATGAGAAATCTTGGAAATGTGACTTGGATTTTGATTTCGAGTACAAAATGGATAGAAAATGATGTGACATGAAAGATGAAAAATAAAAGATATGATCAAGAAGAACTAGAAAATGAGCACAGTTGACCAACTAGTCTATAGATGATAAAAAGGAGAGCTCTCTCCATATGCAAGATGCAAAAACTAATCTAACATGAACCTAAAAATGCAAGCTACTATGAAAGTGGTTGACTTGCAAGGTCACAATGCTTATAGACATCTAATTATCATCATCGAGCATTATTGGTAGTGTTGCAAGATCATACAATGCACACTAGCATAACTATGTGGATATGAATATGATCTTTATCAGATAGAAATGTGGAAATCCCACCTAGGCATCAAAGACATGGAGGTCAAGATGACTAATGCAGTGAGATTACCTAAATTTGATATGGCAAGATTATGCTTGTATCAAGACACATGAAAGTCAGGATAACTAGAAGCATGCACTCACAAAATAGTCAAGGATAATACCTTGTCAATCCATAGTGTCAAGTAAGACCAGCATAAATGCTCATGATAGGTAGGACCAACAAAATATACCCATAAGCAGATAAAGAAAGAAAACATGTTCTCATACCCTCAGTCTTCTAGCTATGCATCATCAAAAACTTCTCAGGGAGAGGCCACTCATCAAAGAAATTCTCATAGACAGCACAAAAAAAAAAAGTAAAGTCACCATATCTCAAGCGAATTGATTGTTTAAGTGTGTGTGTGTTGGTCATAGAGTCAAACTCTGGTTATCACATCTGCAAATGAGAAATATCACATCATACTTAAACTATTGGGTAAGACATCTGATAAGTGTTAAGAAACACTCGATGCAAGGGTAGTGTTGAAAAACACTGTTTGGGGTGGTGTTGAAAAACACCTGTTGTGAAATGCCCCAAGAGACAAACGCACCTAAAGGACCAATGCTAACAGTTATGCCCCTTAGACAAAGATAAAGACCAATTCCAGACTAAGGCAACAAGGTTAAGGCATGATGGAGAAAGGCTAAGTGTCGAGAGCGCACGCTAACAAATAGGGGTGCAAAGGCCTCAAGTAGCGCCTGTTTCCAGGTTTTCACCACTTGGATTTATTGCAATTTTTTCTTTTTTCAAATTTTTTGTATTTTTTCAGGACTTTATATGCTTTTTAAGATTTTTTCAGCATCATATATCAATTTTTTTGGTATTTTTTAACAATATATCATTTTTTAAAATTTTTTTCAGGATCAATAAGATATGTACAAAGGATGCTCCCAGACAGAATAGGCATCAAACTTCCAAGCAAGATCACATCATGTAGTCTCAGTGTCCAACAAGGTGAGGGACAAGATGGATGAGCAAGCTGGAGAAAGAGATGGAAGACATGAGAATGAAGGAGAGTGGAGGGAAGAAATCCTCAAAGGCAAACTCCTCAAGAGTACCCAAGCTAGGGAAAAATTATCATGCAAAGCACATTTGGATAAGCAATGAAAGGATAGCATAGGATAAGTCACAAAAGCACACTACAAAAGAAGGGAGGATGCAGTCTAAAGGAGTAGACATGTCAAGAGACTTCATAGCATTGTGTTTTACTCTTTTTTATTAGATCAAGATCAAAGGGGAAAAGGATAGCAAAAGGCTATAATGAATGGAGGAAAATGAATATGAAAGCTAAACATGAATGGAATGAAAGCAAGATCATCGGAAGATAGCTCACAAGATAGTCAAATATTTGTGTATAGGTCAACATTGCCAGGATCAAAGAGAGAAGATGGAATGGATGAAATATGTAGAAGAACTATGCATGATGCCTGATTGCCAGGTTTTCATCAGGGTACTTATCCAAGGTGCCACAAGGGAGTGGTTTTCACTATAGGATGAATTTATTTCTCTTTACTTTTGTTACCAAGGTGCCTGTTTCCAAGTTTTCACCATGGCACATTTTCAAATTTTTCATTTTTTTTTTCTTTTCTTTTTTTATTTTCATTTTTGAATTTTTTTTTATTTTTTTGTATTTTTATATTTTTTGGAAGAAGGCAAACTTTTTAGATACTGCTCCTTGAAAGGATAAATCATTGATATACCAAGGATTCAAAATGATATGCTCAGAGATGCTAATAGGGAAAGGGAGATGGAAGAGAAAAATGGAGGATAAGGTTTTATGCAAAGAGAGTGAGGTTGGAAGATAGGAGGAATAGGCAAATGAGGAAAAATGATAGAAGGTAGAAGGATAATGAACAGAAGGATTGTGAAAGGGTAGACCGAAAGGAAGGCAAGATCAACATCAACACACACCTTGAAGCGTGGCGAGAGGGTGGAGGGAACTTGAATGAAGGAATACGTGAAGGAATATGGTGAATGTTTAGCAGAGGTTGCAGTTTAGGCACATGGAATTGAAAAATATTTTTGGAAGAAGATGAAATGGAAGCCTTTGGAAGCTTGAATGTCAACTTCATTTTTTGTTCAATATTAAACTCTTTCAAGAGAGACTTTGGAATCCAAATAGCTTTAAGCTTTTTATTTTCTTTTGATGTGTTAGAGAGAATATCTTCAATGATGGATTTTGGAACCCATACTTGTCTTATAGTTTTCTTCTTAGATATCTCTTTTGACTTTATGCCTCCATGTCGGATTAGAGAAGACATGGTGATCTTCTTTTTTTGATGGATTCTTGTATTGCTTCTTTTTCTTGTATTGAACATTCAAGTTACTTCCAAAAGACTTGGGACTTGTGGAAGAAGAAGGAAAATATGACTGGTTTAGATGGATGGGTGGATGAAAAGGATTCAAGGGTATGCATCTATGTTGATCTTGAGGAAAGATAGGAGATGGAGGGACGTAAGGACCCAAGATGGATGATGAATTAGGAGAGTTAGGAGGGGAAAGTGAAGGGACATAAGGACCCAAGATGGAAGGAAGACATGAATCCCTTAGTATTGGTGGAGGAGGTCCAAGGATGGACGTGGAAGATGCAAAAGGATAATCATTAAGTTCATCAGCATCTATATGACAACCAAGGACATCAGCATCTTTAGAGTGAGCATTAAGATTTTCAATACTATCATGAACATCTTGAATAGGAGAAACTTCGTTGATAGGATCATTCAAAGCTTGCGAAGATTTAGGAAGAGTAGAAAGTGGAAGTGAACATGGAGTGGTAGAACAAGAAGGTGGAAGACTTCGATCTTGACAAGGATCTTTGGATAGCATAAGCGCATCATTTTTTTCTTGATTTTCAATAGGCTTATCATCGGAAGTAACAACACCATTTTTAATAACCTTAATGGAAGTATCATCTTTGGAAAGCGCAAGTGTGGTAAGGTTATTTTGATCGTCAATAAGCTCAATGGTGCAAGTAGTAGCTTGATCTTGCTTAGGAGATGGTGGAATGAATGCGGAAGAGCATAGAGGATCAAAAGAACCATGCAACGAATGAGAGATATTATGAATAGGATTGGATGACATGGAGGGTTCTTGATCTTGATCTTTGTTTATATTTTTTTCTTCATCATTTTTAGGGTCCTCTTGACATGGATCCACTTTTAAGGATTCCTTGAGGATCTGACATTAATCCTCTCATACCTACTAATTGGTGAACTTGAGATAGACTTCCTCTAGCTCTTGAAAAGGACATCATATGTACTGGATTAAGAGGATCAGTCATCTTAAAATTCGGATTCATTTCTCATTTCAAGTATTCACTGGTAGCATGCCATATCTCAATCAATTGACGTAATTTTTCCACTGCATGTACATTTCCATAATCATGCTATAAAAATACTACCCCTAAGAAAATACATAGGTGATTTGTATAAGTGTGGAAAAGCCACCACCCCAAGCTTTTGACTAAGTGTTTCAAAGGTGGCTTCACATAGAGGCTTTGTAAAGATATATGTCAATTGTTGTTTAGTAGAAACATACTCGAGTTGTACAACACATTCTTGTAGAAAATGATAATTTATAGAAATGTGCGTAGTACAAGAATGAAGAACAATATTTTTAGAAATTTTATTTGCACTAGAATTATCACAAAATATGGAAATGACACAATTCAATACCACCTTCAAATCTACAAGTGTTTTCTTCATCCACAAATGACATGCCAACAATCTCCCCCTTTGGCATTGATGTCAAAATATCCAACCCTTTTATCTTGCACTTTTAGCAATTTGAACATACCAATATCATTAAATCTAAAACCAATTGGATATGGAATCTAAATCCTCAAACAATCAAATGAAATCATATGCTCAACAAACAATCACCCAAACAATATACCATTTTGTCCCCCTTTGACATTAATGAAAAAAGGTAGGGGCAGCAATTAAGACATAAAAATACTACCCCTAAGAAAATACATAGGTGATTTGTATAAGTGTGGAAAAGCCACCACCCCAAGCTTTTGACTAAGTGTTTCAAAGGTGGCTTCACATAGAGGCTTTGTAAAGATATATGTCAATTGTTGTTTAGTAGAAACATACTCGAGTTGTACAACACATTCTTGTAGAAAATGATAATTTATAGAAATGTGCGTAGTACAAGAATGAAGAACAATATTTTTGGAAATTTTATTTGCACTAGAATTATCACAAAATATGGAAATGACACAATTCAATACCACCTTCAAATCTACAAGTGTTTTCTTCATCCACAAAACTTGTGTACAACAAGAGGTAGCAACAACATATTCAACCTATGTAGCAAATAAGGTAATGAATTCCTATTTCTTTCTCAACCATACAACTAATTTGATCCCCAAAAAGAATGTGCCACCATTGTTGCTTCGTCTATCATCAACACAACTTGCCCAGTCTACATCTATATATGTTGTCAAAGTGAAATCATTAGCCCTGGGAGCCACAAACCATAATCCATATTTTCCTTGAGATACATTAAATTTTTCTCAATGTATTAAGATGTGAAACCTTAGTAGAAAAATTAAAATGAGAAACCATATAGACAACTTGCATAATATCAAGTTGCGATGTTTTTAAGTACAACAAACTACCAATCATAGATCTATACATTGCTCGATTTGTGTTTGGTGACTCATCATGAGATACATTAAATTTTCTTCACTGTATTAAGATGTGAAACCTTGGTAGAAAACTGAAAATGAGAAACCATATAGACAACTTGCATAATAGTAGGTTGTGACATTGTTAAGTACAACAAACTACCAATCATAGATCTATACATTGCTTGATTTGTGTTTGGTGACTCATCATGCTTACTTAGCTTACAACCAATGATCATAGGAGTTCTACAAGTTTGTAGTTTTCCATCTAAAGCTTCTTAAGCATCTCCTTGGTATACTTAGTCTGAGATAGAAATATTCTTGCATCCAACTAAGATACTTGCAAACCAAGGAAAAACAAAAGTTCACCTATCATAGAAATTTCAAATTCTATTTGCATTTGTGAAAAAAATCTTTGCAAACATCATCATTGCCTCTAAAAATATTGTCATCAACATATACTACTATTGCAAACAATCATCAATTGCCTTGAAATATAAGTTGTTATCTCTATTGAGCCTTCTAAGGTTTTCATTAGTGCCAAAGGTATGTATAGATATCGGTCGGTCACTTACAATGAGCTAATCGGTAACATAAGGTAGAACAGACTAGTCGGTAAAGCCTATACATTGAGCAGAAAATAGTTTACCGAGTACCAACAAACACCGACACCGACAGATAGTAAACACCAAGCATCACAGTATACACCGATCAGTTTACACAATGTTTACCGAGGATCACAAGAAACGGCATAGCAATCAAGAATGGCACATTCTTCTATGCAAATGGTTACAACGGTATGTAAAATATTTTACCAAGATCGAGGAACATTTAATGTAATGATATTCATTAAATACAATATATATCTTTTGTAATAGATGATCCAGGTTATTATTGTACACCGTAGATCTTAGGGTTATGATTATAGTGTGTAACCTAATTGTGTTAAAGCGGCAAAAATAGAACACTATATATTTATGTGTTTGCATCATTTTTGAAGAGAGTTGATACATGAATCATAGAGCACTTGAAGCATTTTTTCTATCTTCAAGTCTATCAATTTACAGAACAGAACTGGGCATAGTAGAATTCAATTTGAGCAGAATTAGCAAAGGCTACCGAGCAGATTCAGAGCAGAGATTCATCACAAGTAAGGTGATATTTATATCAAAGCTTATCAATCTGTAATAGACAATTGAGTGTCAAACAAGCAGATAAATACCTATTTCTTTTTGACAATTGTAATAGAGTTTTTGGATAAAATATCTTAACAGAGTAGACTTAACAGTCTTATGTAAATCTCTTAACTGAGTGCACACTTCATTAGTGTTGCTAAAATCCTATAACTAGGTAGATCTAGTGGATCTAACATGTCACTCCTAATAGGGTGAGATCACCAGAAGTGATCAAAACTTGTAGCCCTAACAAGAAAACCTTTTCTATCTGCAATAGTGAAGAATTTGTGGGTGTCATCCCCACCGCAGTTTTTACCTTCTTACAAGGGTTTATGCATTACCAAAATACTTGTGTCATGTGATTATGTTATGGATTTCATGTTGTTTACTTACTAATGTTAAGTGGATAAATGATTCATGCAATTATATTCCAAGTATATTGGTCAGTTATCATTGTTTATAGTTTTAGATCTGAAAGGTTTTACAAGTAAAGTTTTGAAGGCACTGATTCAACCCTCCCCTCTTAGTACCTATCTCTCCTAATTTCAACAATTGGTATCAGAGCTCAGTTCTCTTATTGAACAGTTTAACCACTGAAGGGTAAAGATCTAAGTCATGGAGAGATACAAGCTTGACAAGACTATTGAGAATCAGAAGATACAAATGCAAATGTATGTGGAATAGTATAAGCAAGCCAAGGAAGGACTGAAGAAATTACTGGATGAAAGGAAGAATCTAGCAAGACTACAGAATGAGATCAGTTATCATGAAGAACCTATTGATGACATATTCGAGCCCACTGGATCTAATTCTGGAAGCATCTCCGATGGATCTGAAAGCGTAATCACTGATCTATCTAAAAAGAATCAATATTCAACTAATCAAGTGAAAGCACTACAAATCAGTCAAGAATCTCAAATGGTAAGAATGATAGAAACAATGAACAAAGCAAATCAATCTGAGTAAGAAAGAAATCTAGCAATCGATGACCAAAGATAGATGAGTGAACAACTTCAAACTAAAGAAAGTGAGATACAAAGACTCACTGACCGACATTTTCAAGTAACTAATCAAGTGATAACTGTGAATCAAGAGGTAAACTTAGTGAATGCAGAATTGTCAAGAAAACTAGAAGATGTTGCAAGACTCAGAGAAGAAAATGAGAAGCTGAGAAATGAAGTGAAAAATCAACAGTAGCAAAATGAAATGAAGAAACTTGCTGAGGATAGTTCTAAGAAGATTGATGACTTTTTAACTAATCAAAGAAGATTTGGGAGCAAAGCCAGTATAGGCTACACCAGTGAAGGAGAAACATCACAACAAGCTGAACAAGTCAACATCAGTCAAAATCAGAAACCTAAAGTGTTGACATGTTATCATTGTGGCAAACCAGGACATACATCTAATGTGTGTAGAAGCAAAGTACAAGGTAAACCTCCTGTCACTCCTAAGTTTAATGGATATTGTTATTACTGTGGAAAGTTTGGACATCCTACTTATGAGTGTAGAGCTAAGAAAAAGATCTTGCTAATAATACTACCATGGAGAAAATATGCTATACTTGTAACAAGCCTAGACACACTGCACGAGACTACAAGGCAAAAATGAAGCAAGTCTGGACACGTAAGGAGAAACCACAACGTAGACCATATCAACCGAAGAGACAAGGTAACTCTTATGTTTGGGATTATAATACATGGACTAACTATGTTGTATGTGGTAGATATGGACACATTGCAGCAAACTATTATAGAAAGAGTTGGATTGGACAATCAAGAAACTGGACAAACTCTGGGATGGCTTGTATGCACTGCCATAAGGTTGATCATTTAAGCAAGAACTGTAGAGACCAAGCACCAGATGAGAACCATATATTTGAAAGTGGATATACTATTGTTGATATCACGAAGTTAAGGAACACTATGTGGAAGAAGGCATCTAATGAGAATGATGAGTCAAGTAATGTTGTCGATGAAACCTCATCCACTGGATTGGGTGACATCGGTACCTCCACTTAAAGTGAAATAGGTATGTATGGGACTGATATTTCAAAAGGATCACATATTTCATATAGTTCCTTATGCATAATGTTTTTATACCAAATCAGCATGAATAAAGATGCACTATGGTTTAGTTGTCATGAGCTAACAATGTTATACAGTCGGTAAAAGAGAGACCGAGAGTTGGTTACCCGTCGGTAATCACTATCTAAGGTTAACCAAGCATGTGTATGAACCGATGAAGAAAACCTATGTTAACCAAGCAGATGAAAGTTTTAGTAGTCATCGAACTGACAGTTGTGTGATACCAAAAGTTAGATGGAGCATTTATTACATAAAAGTTTGAGCGGGAACATCAAAAGTCTATAAATACACGGGAACAGAGTTCATTTCTACAATGCAATTTTGAAGAGCGGAGAATTCAAAGAGCAAAGTTTGAGCTAAAGTATTTTCTAAAGGATTCAAGGCTACGCTAGATCGAACTAACATCACTCTTCGTGATACTGAGTAAGTTCATTTGCGATCAAACACTTCCTACTTTGTTTCTTGCCAAAACCCTAGAATCAATTTATGGCATCGACATCTTCTGCAAGCAAAACTCAAAGTGTTGAAGAGGAAGTTAACCTAATCGTTAGGGAAAATTTTGTTGAACTGAAGTTTAAACCACACCCCAAGGTCGCAGCATGGACAGATTCAATGGGTGCATTTTTGAGCATACCAGAAAGGGTTTTATTGATAGAAGACATAAGGTCTTATATTCACTGCAAAATCAGAGAACTCGGGGACTCTGAAACAATTGCAGCATATCAACCACTTTGTGGCCCCGATGGAAAAATGAAATCAGACTACAAGAAGATTGAGGAATCAGGTTTATTGTATTTTACGAACTTGCCACAATCATTCAAATTGGATTGGATCAGAATCATTCTGAGCAGATATCATGATGACAAGTTCTGGCTAGATAAATTGATTGAGGTCACCAAGAAAGTAATTAATAGGGTTATTGGGCTCCCTACTACCGACAAAGCTAAGGCTTTCCAAAGTTCTTCACAACCAGATGTTGAGAAGTACACTAGAGCATAATGGGATGGTCGGGCATTGAATATTTCAACTATCAAGGACCCAGCAGTAAAATTTGTAGCACATGTGATCAGGTATAAGCTATTTCAATCGATCAGACTCAACAGCGTACCCTGCAATGTAGTAGACATGGCGCACAAAATTGTAGTGAAAGGTCACCAAGTTGATATTGCCAAGGTACTGTTACATCAAATCCAAGAGAATATGAAGACTATAAGGAAAAATAAATCTAACACATGTAAGTACGGATCTCTACTTGCATGCATATTCTTCTATTTACAAAATTTTGTGCCTAGCAATGGTAAAGTAAACTGGATACCAGATATACCGATAACAAAATAGATTGGTGAAATGATGAACAAGTTAGGAGATAAGTTGAATGTAGAGTTCAATGCTTACTTCACTAGATTTCAATCTAAAATACAAAAGAGAAGCAGAATTCCAAGGGAATTAGTTCAGAAATTTGAAGATGACATATGTTTTGTGGTCAACACCGATTATACCATGATAAAAGTAGTTGAGCCTAGGATAAAATGGTTGGCACCAATGTGATATGAGATAAATAATGATTTCACACTAAAATCTATTAATGCACTACTTGCAGTACCGAAGGATCCCATAGCCACTAGGTTCGGAGTATATGAAGAAGCTAAATCTAGAATATCTACTAATATTGAGATCGGTAAAATTCACAGAAAGGTAAAGAAAATGAAGAAGGATCTCACTACTAAATATGGAGATAATTTAGAAACATATGAAGGAATACCGGTTGAACAGGTAACCGAAGGTCAGCTATAGTTAGCCGACAAACCATATGATAGTGAGGAGACCGAGTCAGACAAAGAAGTAGATCCTACATAGGTTCCTCCACTTGAAATTCCTACAAAGATGCAGTCACCGATACATGAAGGTATGAAGACACATTCATCAACTGTAGCACCACCTAATGAGAAAGAAGAAGCAGTAAAAGTAACAAAAAGAAGAGCAGCTACACCAACGAAGAAATACATTAAGAGAAAGAACAAGACAGTAGCTGAGGCACCGAAGAAAAAGAGGAAATACATAAGAAATAAGGAAGATTTAGAGGATACTGAGATAGAGGATGATATAAATCAATTCAAAGTGGTCAGTAGCAAGACCAAAACAATAGATTAAGTTATTGAGGACATAATTGAACATGGAGACCTTGTTGATCCTTTGCTAGATAAATTTGACAAAATGTCAAAAGAAGATCAAACTAAAATTGAAGAGGTTGTCATCCAAATGATGATAAAGTTTAAGAAAGTTCCAATGGAGTTTTCATGTGCCTTACCGAAGAAATTGGATGATATAATTACTGAGAAATGGGTTGTTGCATTAGACACCGAGAAGAGAAAGAGAGAACGCTCTCTAGTTCGGGCAGCCGCATACTTAAGCTTTGGGCAAGTTAGTGAATACTTGACCTAGTACCAAGAAAACTTTATGATCAAGAATAGAGCCTTAATGATCATGGATGATAATGTAGTAGATATGGATGTCACTACAGATTCTATATGGACATCAATTCTAAAAGCAAAAGAAAAAGATGAGCAACAAGCATTTTTGAACCTGTCTAAGAAGAGACAAAATTCTAAGGGCAAAGATATTTACATTGATGAAAAAATAGCAAAGAAGACAAAGAGTATCGGTATATCAGTTACCGAGGCAATTGATATAACCGAGGACAAGGAAGAAATAAAAGTTTCACAGGATGCACCGGATAAAGTTGAAAATCCAACAGGAGAAGAAAACCGATGATGATGTACTCATTGTAGACATCACACATGGTGATCCTGATCACCAAGATGATGAAGATGTAACTATTGCACCAAACAAAGATGAAGCACAAGACACTGCTAGTCTATTTACATCTCTACCGAGTGAACTTCCTGTACTTGCCGAAGTAGCAGAAATTATTTCCCAAGTACAACCTGATGGCTCAAATCCTGAGAAAAACAAAGATACAACTGGAGATCAACACAAAAAAAACCTACAGAGACAAATGAGCCTACACATATAGAGGCACCTTCCACCGAACCAAAGGAAACAGATGCAACAAAGGACACACAAGAACCACAGGCAACCGAGGTGATTCCCCTAAACACCACAACTGAGACTCCTACTACAATAACCGAGACCACCACTACCAAGGAGCAGAAGAAGGAAGAAAAAGTGCAAATAGGGAAGGACACTCCAAAGACTAGAGATAGGTCCATTGCTATCATTGAGAAGAAATCACCCCTAGCACAAAAGAAGAAAAAGAAAGGAAAAGGGTCAGTCACCCTAGATGAAGTGATTATTTTACCTGAGTGTGACCCGAGGACCCTAAGCCCTGAGGAATTGAGTAAATATGGGGAATTATGTTCAAGAAAGGCAATGCAAGAGAAGCTAAAGCAAGAGCACAAAAGAAAAGAAGTACTAAATGATGAGTGGGATATCCTCCAATAGGTAGTACCTGAGATACATATTGATGAGGATATGCCTATTATAGATCAACTTGCTACACTTACCGAGAAGATCAATGCCCCAGACACCGATGTAGATAAAAGAATTGAAGAAAGGGCAGAATCCATAATACAGCACAAATTAGCAGAGAAAATCAGCCAAGAAGTAGCATTACTTAAGGTCAAGTTATCTAAGCTAATTACTGTGTATGCAAATTAGATGTCTAACAACTAGAAATGATAAATTAACTATAAAAGCCAATGAATATATCTAATGCAAACTCAATGAAGAATGCAAAGTAACTATGAAATGATTAAAATAATTCAATTACCTTCACCTACCATGCAGCTTGTCTCCATTGTCCTCCTAGCTTTGATTTCTTGAAGATGTTGAGCTCTCAGATTTCCAATATGAAGCCTTCTCCCAAGATGCTACCAAAGTGTGGAGATTGAATGAAATTGTGTGCACAATAGCTTATGCAAACTAATGGATGAAATGCAAATTGAAATGGTGATTGCTATGGAATGCTTGATTGCTTGAATGCTTGAATGCTTGGATGCTTGAATGCTTGTTATCAAAAATACCTATTAGCTCTCAAATGGGAAATGAGGCTCCTTTTATAGAGTTTTGGAGGATCTAGGCCTAGGTGGCAGAATCCTACGGTTGAGAATGAAAGGTGGAAAATCCTAGGGCTAGGATTGACTTGGTTGAAGGAGTTGAGAGAAAGGGGGATGTAGTTGGAATGTGAGAGGAAGAATAATGATGATGTTCCTCTCATATTGACATGGAGGAGAAGAAGGTGGAAGGGAAAGACACATGTCAAGTGTCTCACAAAGACCAAAGAGAGAAAGAGGGAGAAACCTTTTCCTCATGAGGACTCTTTGCACAAGTGTCCTATGAGTCACCCTTGACCCTTAGAGGTGGCTTGAGAAGCCCCTTAGGAATAGGGAATGTCTCTTGACTTGGTTGTTGAGAGGACATGTGGTCATGAGACCAAGTCCTATGAGGCCACATAGCCCTTAAGAATAGGACATGTGTGGGTGAGGATAAATATGAATAAATAATTAATAATAATTATTTATCTTAGCCAAGGTGATGTGTCAGTGACTAGGTGGATGAAGTGGACTAGGAGACTTAGTCATATTTAGGTGATTGTGTATTTAATTAAATCACTTTAATAGACTATTTAGAAGACTTAGGATATAGAATTAGACTATAGTGAATTTATTAAATAAATTGAATAATTTACTTAATAAATAGAAGAAATAAATATTAATTAAATAATAAATATTTAATTAATCTATCAAGTCAATAGTAATTAAATAATAAATATTTAATTAATAAATGAAACCATTTTAAAGTGTATACATTTTGCCCCTCTTTGAAATAATGTGTGTATCACATTGTTTCAAAGAAAATTTCAAGCATTCTTGCCCTTGCCCCAGACAATGTCTTAGATGACCTATGTGTGCCCCCTCGAGAGATTGATTGACAAAAAAAATTATGTGAAGTTTTATTGGATTTTGTTTTTTTTTTTTGTTTTTTTTTTATTATTATTATTTTTTTTATTTTTATTTTTTTGGTTTGTACAATCAATCTCACGAAAGAACGGTAGAAAATATGGAGGAAAACAGGGTGGAATGGAAGAAAAATAGGAGATAGGGTCCACACACCAAGCACATTGGGTCCACAGGCTATAAATAGGGCTAAGGGGTCCACAATAGGCTCATTGTGCACACTTGTCACTTGGAGATCAGAGCGTGACAGAGAGTAGAGCAGAGCCACTAGAATGTCATTCCCCTTGTCAGATCACTGCTTCGAGAGAGTCAGACGCTTCCAGTGACCACCCGATTCAGGTGAGCCAGTAGGTGATTCGATCCTGCTTTGTGATTTGATGATTTCATGCATGTTAGATTAGATTTGGAGCATGTTTAGGGTAGATGAAATGATAGATTAGATTAGAAAAAAATTTATTTTTCTAGGTGGAGTATGAATGCGCAGTTTCGACGCATCAATGCGTAGCAACTTGTGACGTTTGCGAAGAAATTCAAATTTTTTGTGCATTCGGTAAGGATAATTGCGCGTTCATACTAGGATAATGGTAGTGTTGCGCAAGCATGAAATAAAAGTGTGCATAGGTACTTGTTGCCCATGTGTTATGAAAAGCTGCGCAAATGGTCAATAAAACAATGCATATGTTTAAAGCTACGCAAATGTCAAGAAATGTTGCGCAAATGTGGAAGAAGACTGCGCATCGATAAAAACCTATGAAAATGTGAAAGAAAGTTGCGCATGCATGTTTCAATGCGGCGCATATATGTGAAGTGATAGAATGTAGTGAAAAGAGATAGTCAATTAGGTCAAACTTGATGTCGATAAGCCGATTTGATCTATCGGCGATTGATTGTGATCGATTTGATAAAGATTGGTAACATTGTAGCATGTTCGCTAGTTAGCCAGTCTGAAATAGACAATTGATAGAATCATCTGTTGAAACACGTGATAAACATGTTTGAAATTGATATGATAGCATAGATAGATTGATAGACCAGTTTATCGAAATCTGATAGGTTGATTGTTGTCGACTTGAATAGGAGGATATCACAGATGTTCTGATGTCATGGGAGAGATATCCCGTCACAAAGAATCTGAGACCAGCGTTGTCGGAGACAGAGAGACTATTGATTGGAGCGTCGGGACTTTACTATGTGATTTACACGCTCGAGATTCAAGTGAATCTAAGCATGATGACTGCATTAGCTGAGAGATGGCACTCGGAGATGAGTACTTTCCATCTTCCGACAGGGGAGATGACAATGACACTAGAGGATGTATATCGCATCCTTCAGCTTTCCATCACAGGAGAGTTAGTGCAGTACGATCGGCATGGCAGAGTCACAGAGTGCAAAGCCATCTTTGGGGATGACGACATAGATGATGGAGAGATTAGTTGGGAGGATATGGTCGACTTGTATGACCCTCTTCTAGTGGTTCTAGCAGGTGCGATTGGGGGATTTGTATGCCCTGATCAGAGGTCACACGGATTTGCAGTTGGATGGGGCCACACATTACAGCGGGTGATGGAGGGGACCTAATTTTCTTGGGGGGTGTGTTTATTATCACACCTATATCATGATTTACATCAGGTGGTGTACCACGGGGGTGCATCTCTATCAGCAAGGGTGACACTGCTCCATGTTTGGGCATGGGAGCATATTGCAGTGACTAGACCATTGGCGATTAGATTCTGGGGTGCAGGGCAGCCCTATATTCATTTGTACTCCTCAGTTTTATCTCAAGAAAAACTGGGACATTTAGAGTTTTGGCGGTACACGTTTGATACATTGGACATAGTGACATGGAGACCCTACCTAGGGTGTGAGCCATGGGATGATGAGCGGCAGCTGGGATTCTATTTTGAGTCACGATGGTTGATAGGGTGGATGCCCTTTATTATTGAGAGATAGCTGGTTAGCCAGGTTCTGCGATAGTTTGGCAAGATACATGGTATGCCCCAAGGAGTGACCGAGTTTGCACGGACACATCAGGAGAGATGGGATTGGGGGCCCATGGCATCATTTGATGTTGCTCAATAGGATTTTTTGGATGCACCATTCTAGGCATGGTCTATGAGGCAGACAGTTGTCGATCCTAGGATGACGGTAGATTTGGAGTAGTTTTTGAGAGATCATCCTGTACCACGCATCACAGATCCAGCAGCGAGACCTCTAGAGAGAGATCCCACAGATAGACGTCAGGGGAGGCGGTGAGGATGAGATAGGAGGGGATGAGGGAGAGGAGGAGATGGAGGAGGAGATGGAGATGGTGGAGATGGAGGTGGCGGAGATGGAGGGAGAGGTGAGAGAGTTGGCCCACGGAAGAGGGGAGGTGGAGTGAGATAGAGAGGACATGGACGGAGACAACCTCTGGTATAGCCAGCTGTAGGATCTCCCTTACAGGTACCAATTGCTCAGGTATAGATACCAGTTGCTGCAGTACAGGGAGCAGCTACATAGGGACAGGCATAGGTGTCATAGGTATAGGGTGGTGTACAAGATGCGGCTGATGCTGAGATGCTGGACGTACAGGCATAGGATGAGCAGGCAGACATGGACATCGGTGGACAGGATCCCTATTTACAGAGGGATGTGGCAGAGGAGGAGCCAGATATTGACGCACTACTAGTCAGACTAGCAGTTACACAGGTACAAGCAGAGCGGATGCCAGGTCTAGAGAGACAGATTGGGAGGCTAGAGCGCTAGATGGATGTCCTGAGACATGAGCAGGATGCAGCGATTAAGAGACTCGGGGAATCTGAGATGTTATTAGATGAGTTATAAAGGACAGAGGACCTAGGTCCCCATGGGGATATCATGAGAGCCATGATACATGTTGGGAAGGAGATATCCTACTGGTGAGAGGCATACAGATAGGCAGTCCGAAGAGATTAGTGGATCGGGAGTTATAGGGAGAGCTCAGTGAGGATGAGGACTGTAGTGCGTGACAGAGGAGCACCAGTAGGTGGAGAGGGTGTGTCATCACACCCTCCAATAGCACCGACAAGTTCAGGAGGTCAGGGTGGATCCTCAACATCAGGGAGTGCAGCAGCACAAGGCCACATTGCATCCCGTAGACAGTGACAGACAGAGTCTGGAGGCAGTGGTTCATAGATGTTGAGAGAGCATTGTATACATTGTTGTACCATTATGATTCATTGTATCATTATATTTTGACTTGACGGACACTGACTATGGACACATTGTTAGTGATTTATATCATTGGACATTTGGATATTTTTGTTGTTTTATGGATTTTATATGATGGATGCTATATGATTGACTCTATATATACAGTGATGCAGTTCTATCATGATTTTCTTTGATGATTTATATACATGTGCATACTGACATATGCAGAATGTGATGATTTACTTTCAAATGTATAGAATGTATGTCTTTAGAATGCAAAATGATTTATATCCTGATTTGATATTTTTGATGCTTAATGGTTAATAATAATCATATGATGGTGATATAAATGCATGTCTTAAATGAGTTTACTAATGCTAGGGGATTATCAATGCAATGTTGTGATGAACAATGTGGACAAGGGATATAAATAAATGATGTATATGAATGATAATGTATAATAAATGATAATGTACCTAAGATGATTGAATGTAATAACTGATAACATGATAAAATAAAATGAGATGAAACGATAGCTATAATAAATGAGCAAATTATATATAAATGAACACTCCTAATGAAGATAACATATGTCTCTAAATGTTTAAGTGCAAAATGTTAAATGCAAAAAGTCGTAATATGTTTGGTTGTCCAAATGTCCTCAACTTAAATAACAATGTATCCGACATAAGAAGAATATACTAAGAAAATAGATAACCTAATAAGAAAGGTAACCTATAAATCTCTATAAAAGGAGCACTGATTTGTAAGTCATGAACTGTTTAAATGAAATGCAATATGAAATGAATGTATCTCCACAACTTTGGGTAACATCTTAGAACTTCATAATAACTAAAACTTGAGTTTCATCATTGAGCTCGTTATGTTGGAAGAAAATGCAAGCATCATGGTATAATTAAACTAGGATGACCTGAGCACTTTTTGCATGGAGTTTAATATTGCAAACTTGACAAGCATCTAGGTATAATTGAACCGAGATGACCTGACTTTCATTTGCAGAATAGACAAGGAATATTCCCCCCTCCATCGGGGAACAAATATTTGGAGTCGAGGTATGTGATGGTGTATCACCACAAATAGCATTTGTTTAGAACAACATGATTTGCATGTTGTCAATACTATGAAATGGATGAAGGCACTTATACACAGACACCCCAATTACTTGTTCCTTCGATTTCATCGAAAAATACCCCACAAACAGCAATCAAAGAAAATATCATGCCCCATCCCGGCTATTCTAATCAATGACATATGAGAGTTTCAAACTCATGTCAAAGATGTCCTGGAATAGCATAGGAAACATGATAACAGTGAAATCTAGATATGAATGCATAAGTTATAACAAATTAGTCTAACATGCCTGCTATGAATATACATTTCTTTTGCCAAAAAGATTGATTTAGGATATGTTGATCAATTCAAGTGATGATGTATAGTCAAGATGTATAGATAAGCAATCACAATTCGAAAGATAGATCATAGATTCTGATTCAGCATGAAGATACCATTGTGAAAGAACATTTTGATTGTGTTTGCCTTACCTGGTGAAAATAACTCCATTATGTCCTCTAAGAGTCATGACTATCATAGATCCACTTCCCAAACTAGGTCAAGGACATGCCCCCAGCTAGGTGATGGACTGACTTATTATGGGTAAAGAAAGACGCAACAAGACTAGGATGAAGACCATGACAAAAGATCAAGCTATGATGGGATTTTATTACGGATAGATATAATGGATGGTGGACGAACTGGGTATTTTATTATGATATATACATGGTGGGGACAAGGATTGAGTGACTATTTTATTGTGGACATATACAAGGAACGGACACACTAGAGGAATCCTAATAGATAGAGGAGCTAACTTGTCACACATAGCACCTGTTTCCAGGTTTTCACCATATGCTTTTATTGCAATTTTTCTTTTGATTTTATGATTTTTTTATATTTTTGATTATTTTATTTACAGAATATATATATACAGCCTATATACATGCCCCTTGCATTGAGATTTCAGGGATAGAACTTCTTGAGATGGATACTATTAAGAGGTTCATCCAAGGGATCCCCTTCAGGTGTAGATAACTGATAAGCTCCAGAACCATAGACTGATGTAATCACAAAAGGTCCTAACCAATTAGGTTTGAACTTTCCCTTCTTTTCACGGTGTTGTTGATTTTTTGGATTTTATTGAAGGTCTAAGTCACCCAACTGAAAGTCTCTGATCTTTACCTTACTATTGTACTGATGGGACATACACTGCTGATAAAATTTGAAACGATCATAGGCGCGCTGACGGCGTTCATACAGGAGTTCCAATTCAGTCAAGTGTGCAACTCTATACTCTTCATCAGGAATTAAATCTTTAAGAGTAACACGAAGTGAAGGCAACTCGACCTCAAGGGGCAAGACTGCTTTAGATCCATAGACAAGGGAGTATGGAGTAGCTCCAGTAGGAGTACGGATGGAGGTGCGGTAAGCCCATAAGGCTGGATTAAGTTGGAGATGCTAGTCATGGCCAGCGTCATTGACAGTCTTTTATAGGATTTTAACAATTGTTTTGTTTGACGCCTCAGCTTGGCCATTTCCTTGAGGATAGTAGATTGTGGAATAGTTGTGGGTGATGTGGAATTTAGCACACAAGTCATCCATGTCTTGGTTTTGAAACTGTTTCCCATGATCAGTGATAAGATACATAGATATACCATATCTGCAAATGATATAGTTTAAGATAAACATGGAGATTTGTTTCCCTATGGCGGTAATTAATGGAATGGCCTCAATCCATTTAGTGAAGTATTCTATGGCAGTGAGAATCCATTTGTGGCCGTTGGAAGATGGAAGATTGATAGCGCCCACGAGGTCGAGTCCCCACCGACTGAATGGCAAAGTAGTTGTAAAAGGATGTAACTCTTGTGCTGGAGCATGGATAAGGTTTCCATGTATCTGACATTTCTTGCATGCCCTAGCAAAATGAAAGGAGTCTGCTTCCATGGTAGGCCAATAATAACCCATACACATGAGTTTCTTAGCCAAAGAGGGACCACTCAAATGTGTCCCACAAATACCTTCATGTACATCACATAAGAAAATTTGAGCTTCATCATGTTCAAGACATCGCAGGAGAGTACCGTCAAAACCTCGCCGATAAAGGTTGTTGGATATTAAGATATAGTGGGAGGTTTGGTGGAGAAAAGTTCATTTTTTATTGCGGGATAGGTCGGGAGGTAAAGTGCTATCTTTGAGGTAAGAATAGATCTTTCCATAGGTTGGGGAGTCATGTCCAATCAAATGACATATAATACTCGTATTAGGGTCATCATATGTAGGACAAGTCAGGGATTCCACCAAGAACTCAAAACAGGCCTTGGTATCTTCTATATCAAATAAAGAAGCAATCATTGCCATGGCATCAGCAGCCTTGTTTTCATGCTGAGGAATCTGCTCAAAAGTGATGACAGAGAAATACTTTTTAAAGTCATCAACCATACGTTTATATGGAAATAACTTATCATCTTTGGTCTGGTAATCATCATTAACCTAGTTAACAATCAGCTGAGAATCTTCGTAGACATTTATTTCAGATACGTTCCATTGTAAAGCCATTTTTAACCCAATCAGCAAAGCCTCATATTCTGCTACATTATTGGTGCAAGGAAATAACAACTTGAAAGATTTCAGAATAGTGTATCCTTGTGGCGTGATAAAAAGTATACTAGCTCCTGAACCCTGTTCAGTGTATGAGCCATCAAAGTATAATTTCCATGTTTGTGTAGACAAAGCTAAGATATGAGCATCAGGAAACTCTGTGTGTATAGGGTGGTCATCCGTTAATGGAGCATCAGCTAGTTGATCTATGATCACTTGACCTTTGATAGCCTTCCTATCTACATACTCAATATCAAACTCACTAAGTAGCATGACCCACTTAGCCAACCTGCCTGTCAATGTAGTCTTGCTTAACAAATACTCTAAAGGATCAATCTTTGCAATAAGCTGAGTAGAATGTGACAACATGTAATGTCGCCACTTCTGTGAAGCAAAGACAATAGCTAGACATGCTCTTTCAATAGGGTAATAGTTTAACTCATATCCCACTAAAGTGCGACTGATGTAGTAGATGGCTTTTTCTTTTCCTTCATGATCTTGCTGAGCGAGAAGAGCACCTAGTGAGGCTGTCGTGGTTGAAATGTAGAGAAACAGTGGCTTGCCTGGAATTGGTGATATCAGAGTTGGAGGATTCGCTAGATACTGCTCGATTTTGTTGAAAGCTTCCTCACACTTATCATCCCATTGGAATAAGATATTTTTATGCAGCAAATGTTGAAAGGGATGACTGCGATCTGCTAGTTGAGAAACAAATCTTCGGATGGATTGTAGACGCCCCTGTAAAGATCTTAGCTGACTGATGTTAGTGGGGGAAGCCATCTCCAATATTGCTTTAACCTTTTCTGGATATACTTCAATTCCTTTAGTTGAGACAATGTACCCTAACAATTTGCCAGATGTGACCCCGAATGCACATTTCTTTGGATTGAGTCGAATCTGATATTTTTCCATCCGAGTGAATATTCTATCTAACACTCTCAAATGACCAGCTCTGTCTTTGGATTTTGCTAAAATGTCGTCAACATAATCTTCCATGATGGTATGCATCATGTCATGGAAGATCGTGGTCATGGCTCTTTGGTAAGTTGCTCCAGCATTTTTGAGGCCAAATGGCATTACATTCCAGTAGTATGTACCCCATGGACAAGTAAAAGCAATTTTTTCCTGGTCTTCTGGCGCAATCTTGATTTGGTTATAGCTAGAAAATCCATCCATTAATGATAACATCTCATGCCCAGCTGTTAGGTCAACAATCATATCAATATTTGGCAAAGGGAAGTCATCTTTCAGACAAGCTTTATTAAGATCTCGAAAATCAATACAAATCCTGATAGACTTGTCTGGTTTTGAAACCATAACAATATTTGAAATCCACTCAGCATAATCAATAGCCCGAATGAATCCAACATCTAGGAGCTTCTTCAATTCTGCTTTCACCATTAGAGCAATGTGAGGATGCATTTTGCAGAGCTTCTACTTAACTAGTTTTACACCTGGTTTGATAGATAGATGATGCATAATGAGATTGGGGTCCAAACCAGGCATATCAGCATAGGACCAAGCAAAGTTGATTTGTCTTTTTCTGAAGAATTTTTCAAAAGCTTCTTTCTCTGATTCTATCAAGGATGCTGCTACTTTGAGGATGCGTGGAGACTCCTCTGTTCCAATGTTAAGTGGTACTGTTGGTTCTATAAGAATGGCAGATTGCTCTCGATCTAGATAGTTGGGAAGAGTGTCAATCCTTCCATCGTCAGGCGCCTCAAAGAGGTTTTCACCATCAGATGCATCTTTTCTTTTTACTATTTTTAGATCTAATACTCCCACTGAGTGGTTTTCACCATTAGATCTGCTGATTATTTTTATATTTTTATGACTAAAAGGATTGGCACTCTCTCCAAAATAGGCCATGTCATTGAGTTCTATCAGAAATCCTGACTTGTGATCCCCTAGTGGTAAATGATCCCTGATACCAAGATAGTCAATGATCGCATCATCATTATGGAAGACATCAAGTTCTGGGTGATCGGGAGAATCCCAATCAATAAGGTTAGGACGGACAAGGGGCATTGGATCATTTGGCTCGGTTTCAAAAGCAGAGATGGTATTGATGAAAAAGTGGTCAAAGTTTATGATAGTATCAGCGAGGTCTATTTCCATACTCTCATCTGAATCATCTGTCACAAGATAACGCTCACTTCGCTTATGATCAACACGAGTAGTATTACGTGGGACCAATCCTAGTGAGTCACTCATTGAACTCTCGCCCTCATGGTAATTGTTACTATATTGATGGACAACATCGACTCATATTTCTTCAGTACCATCAGATAAGGAATCTCATTCATAATCATTAGAATCAGAATCATCATTATCTTTAAGTCTATCAATGATTCTTTCAGCTATCCTTTGTTTCTCTAGATCTACATACATACCATGCTTTCTAAATTGTAAGGCAGGAGCTTTAGATGTCTCATGAAAAGGTGGTATTTTTGCTTTTCCTTTTGGTTCTTGTGGTCCTTCTCCTTTATATCCTAATCCTGTAGTGTCTCTTTGATAATTGGGATTTTGCAAAATTGGTTTTATAACACCTTCTCTTTGTAACCCTAGAGGTCTAGCACCTTGATATCCCATCTTTTGTAGCAAAGTATACCCTTTTCCATAGACATCAGGTGATATATATTCATGTTTAGTATCATCTTCAATCTTCTGTGTCTTAAGCCAATAATTTACATTACGCTCAGCTACCTCTTTGGATATTGTGCCCCCACTTATAAATGTGTTATAAACAAGTGTGGAAGGGGGTTTTGATTGTTGTTTAGTGATCAAAGACCTACCATATGATTTGGGAGATAAAGGTAACTCAGTGATACAAAGAGCTTGACCTAAAGTATATTCTCTCATACTTCTTTCTTTGATGTCTATCTTGATCCCATTTGATTTAGAAGTTGATGCTATATTACTAGGGTCACCAGGTGTAGTTGCAGAAGATCCAGTACGATTATTGGGAACCAAAGAATCAGAAATCTTCACATTGCTACAATATTGAAAAGGATTAGAATCTCCTTTGATAGTGATCTCCTAACCATTGTGAGGGAATTTTATACATTGATGATAAGTTGATGGCACAGCTTGCATGGAATGAATCCATGGTCTTCCCAAAAGAATATTATAAGCAAGATCCATGTCCAGAACTTGACAAGATACATCTTTGACAATAGGACCAATGCTAATTGGAAGAACAACGGACCCCTTGGATGATCTCTCTTCTTCATCATAGGCTTTTATTGTGATTTTCTTTTTTGGATCAACGGCATTCTCAGAATATCCCAATGCAAGGACTAACTTTAACGTGCAGATATTCAAACCAGCTCCCCCATCTATTAATACTCTTTTAATCTTGTGATTCTGGACAAGGACTTCGATATGTAAAGGAGCATTATGAGGTTGGGTAATGGCTAAATCATCATTTTTAGTAAAAGACAAATAGTGTGGGGTTGTTAAATGGCCCACAATAGCTTGAAATTGATCAGGATCTAGAGTTGTTGGAACCTGGGTCTCTAAGAGAGCTTTTTCAAGGATATCTTTGTGAGATGGAGAAAGACGCAAAAGCTCTAAGATGGATATCTGGGCTGGTGTCTTTTTGAGCTGTTCCAAAAGATTGTACTAGTTGGAAGTATTGGGTATGGACTTTGGGACATAAACGGACTTGTTCTAAGTAGTGCTTGCTTTAGACTGGACTCCTTGGAGAGTAACCTTGGCTTGAGCACGAGTAGTAGCATGGATTGGTTGACTCTCTGATTTTCCCTTTATGGTAATGACATTGGCATAATATGCAGAAGGATGACGGTCAGAAATGTTACCAACATATCTATAGGGTGTGTTATTATAATTGGCTTGGTTGTCACCCTTATTGTTGGAAGAACCTCCCTTTTCATGCTCAGGAAGTGGATCTTTGAAGGTCGTATGTGATTCATTCGAGACATGTCCATCAACACTAATTTCACCGCTTTTGATTAAGTCTTGGATCACATTTTTAAGCCTTTGGCATTCATTGGTTATATGTCCTTTTCCTCTATGGAATTCACAATAATCATTTCCATTCCACCAAGAAGGCTTCACTCTAGGTTCATAATCTTTCGGTTCAGGAAGCGTGATGAGTTTCTTGGTGATTAACTTCCGTAATGTTGATTCGAGAGATTCCCCTAAAGGAGTAAAGTTTCTTCGAGGTGAGATAAAAGGCAATCTTGGTTTAGGTGAATCCTTGGTGGTATTTTGATTTGCTGACTGATTGTTGTATGTAGCTTGAGTAGCGTTGGTCGTACTTGTGACATTTAGAAGAGGTTTTGTCGGTTGGACATTACGATTATCAACAATTCCATCATTGACAATGTTTTTGTTTTTATTCCAATATTTCGATTTGTCATTGTTGGAATTGGAATTATAAGTGTTGGAATTCAAATTTGAGGATCCAGCATTGTCTTTGGAATAAAGTTTTATCTCACCTTTTCGGACCATGGCTTCCTCAATCTTGATACCATTTTCTATGAGCTTATTGAAATTTGGTGGACATTACAATTGTAACCTATAACTCATTTCTGGTGTAAGGTTATGCACAAAAATATCCATCTTTTCTTGTTCAGGAATCATTCGTGGATATTTAGAAAACAATTGACGCCATCTTTGCAAAAAAGTAAGGAAAGGTTCTCCATTCTTTTGATGTGCATTGCAAAGATCAAGCATAGTGACCTCATGTTTGATGTTATATGAATAATGAGTCACAAATTTGTCAAGAAGCTCATTGAAAGATTTGATGTCAAGGGGAAGTTTGGAGAACCATTCCATGGCTTGTCCTCCTAAACTTCGTGGAAATAGTCGCATAAGATAAGTGTCATTGTGAGCGACTTCAATACAAGCAGCACAAAACTCACGAATATGGTCTTGTGGATCCAAATTCCCTTTGTATTTGTCAAATATTGGTACCTCAAAATGAGGAGGGAATGGAATCATTGCTAAATCCTTATCAAAAGGATAAGGACATATATCATCCAAGGAATACTTCTTTGTTGATGATCCAGTTTGGATGTCACGAATTTGTTGTTGAAGCATTTCGATTTGTTGTAGGACGGGATCCAAAGATAATGTCCTTCCTTGCGGGTTTTGGGAAACATTATGCTGTTGAGTATGTTGAGGATCATTGGATTGCTGATTATTTTGAAAAACATTTTGTTGTTGATCACTGTGGGACGCATTGGATTGTTGATTGATCTGAGAAGCATTGGATTGTTGATTGATTTGAGAAGTATTGGATTGTTGATTGATTTCCTTTGCTCCATGAGGATCTTGAGAACCTTTAAGGATATCTTGATTTTTCGTATGAGCTGGTTCTCTAAGATAGGTAACATCAAAATCACTTGGTAACTTAGCTCCTTGTTGAGCAAGCATGAGGAAATACATCTCTTTATCCAAGCCTATGAGTCATTCCATGACTTGTAAAAATTTTGGATCTTGTGCAGCGTCCCTAAGTTCCTCATCAGTAGGTTCGTCATCAAATGTGAGAGGATGAGTTTTCTTAGGAGGCTCTTTGGGCCAAGGATTCTCTTCATTGTTGTTATTGCCTTCCATTTTGTCTAGGGATTCTGGATTAATAGGTTGTTTGAGTTTCTGAGATCGATTTTGAACCATAAAATGGATGAAATTGATTGTGGGATGAAAGATTTTTGATAAAAAGATATGGAGAATGATTGGTAGAAAAGATATGATAAGTACTAAAAATTGGTGTCAAGAAACAATAATCTAAGTAAGCTTGATGGTTAAGGATGATATATCCTGATATGATAAGCTCACCAAGATCAAAGTCTGATAGATAAGGTAAATTTTCAACACCACACTGAGAATCTTAAGATTGGAAGAAAGTGATTTGTTGACTCTTGAGGAAGGAATGATGATGAAAAGTGATGAAAGTGGTCAAATTAGAAATCAGATGTCTATGTAACTCGACTGTTTTTCCAGAATCTTACTAAAGACGAAAATGGGTATCTGAAAAAGTGATTTTGAAATTCCAAAAGCCTGTGGGAATAATCTCTGTTATAAATGCGCAACAACAAATGCGCAGGACAGTGTGATATATGCGCAATAAAATGAAACAAATGCGCAGCAAATTTTGACAGATGCGATCTAATAAATGTAAATGCGCAGTAACATAGATCATATGCGCAGCAAGATTTGATGTATGCGCAGGTTGTCAAATTTTTTATGATTTTGCTGGTTTGATGATTTGGAAATTTTTATTTTTATTTTGTTTTAGATGTTTTTTAGTTTTTGGCAAAGTAAAAATGCATAAACACACACACGCAAGACAAAGATGATTTTAATCTAATTTAATCTAGTATGAATGCACAAACACGCTTACAATCCTAAGGTTGGCAAGGACGATATCTACTGAATCCCCACTAGGATAATAAAATCCAGCCACGCAAATCCACAGCGGACAGCCTAGGAACTTGGAGGCATGGGCTCCTCCTTACAGTGCACTCACTTCTCAGGCACACCAAGTTCCGAATTCAATGGGTCATTACTTCCCAAAGAACTGTTATCTCTACTATGAACCATGAATAATGTGGGGTGTCTTCACGAGCTTGGGTGACTCCTTGAGCCAGCAGATAGAAGGTTTTTGGCCACTAAACAAAATTTTGTAGTAAGGAAATCCGTTCAGGTGGTTGTGATCAAGTCATTTTTCCAATTAAGGGGGATCTCCCAATCCTTTCAAAGCAAGGCTTTCACCTCTACTAAGTAGGATTTTAACGCACCACTGGGGTACTGGGGGAGATTTTGGTTGCCACAACGAATTCACACCTGTCTAATGTGAGACTAATCACACTAGCATTTTTTATATACCGGTTTGGAAGGGCTTGGCTTTAGCCTGTTACCGGTTGGGTCGTTCCTTGGGGTGAGTACCTCTTTTCCCACCAAAGATCGCCCTCTAAAAATTATAACAGTTTCTCTTACACCCAAGGTCCACGAATGGTGAGGGGAGAGGATACGTTGTTATAATTTTGGGATTACAGATATGTTATTAAGCAAAAACACAACAGACACTTGAATCTATGCTAAGGAAAATACACAAAACAAAAACATGTTGTATTTTAAGCCCAAACAAGATTATAGTTTATTTTGCAAACCCCTTGGCAATCTGCAATCAAACTGTTAGAAATTTTTATTTTTTTTAGCAATGGGGTCTTCACAATTACGTCCTGCAAAACAGCCTAAAAATACTACCAGAACAAACAAACACTTGAAATGCAAATCAAGCATTCCATAGCAATCAAGCATTCCTAAAGGGGGATGTAGTTGGAATGTGAGAGGAAGAATAATGATGATGTTCCTCTCATATTGACATGGAGGAGAAGAAGGTGGAAGGGAAAGACACATGTCAAGTGTCTCACAAAGACCAAAGAGAGAAAGAGGGAGAGACCTTTTCCTCATGAGGACTCTTTGCACAAGTGTCCTATGAGTCACCCTTGACCCTTAGAGGTGGCTTGAGAAGCCCCTTAGGAATAGGGAATGTCTCTTGACTTGGTTGTTGAGAGGACATGTGGTCATGAGACCAAGTCCTATGAGGCCACATAGCCCTTAAGAATAGGACATGTGTGGGTGAGGATAAATATGAATAAATAATTAATAATAATTATTTATCTTAGCCAAAGTGATGTGTCAAGTGACTAGGTGGATGAAGTGGACTAGGAGACTTAGTCATATTTAGGTGATTGTGTATTTAATTAAATCACTTTAATAGACTATTTAGAAAACTTAGGATATAGAATTAAACTATAGTGAATTTATTAAATAAATTGAATAATTTACTTAATAAATAAAAGAAATAAATATTAATTAAATAATAAATATTTAATTAATCTATCAAGTCAATAGTAATTAAATAATAAATATTTAATTAATAAATGAAACCATTTTAAAATGTATACATACTGAAACAAAACCCATCACCCAGACAATTTGTCAATACTTATTGAAGCTATGTACTCTAGACACCTTCACTGTTGAAGTCAGTGAAAAGATCAAAGGTTTAGAAGCAGAAATACAATTGAGTACCAATGCAGCTATCACCGAGCCACATGCTTTCCTAAAGCATATTCACCGAATTCAGGAACTCTGGCGATTGATAGTAGATTTAAAGAAACAAGAAGCGCACCTAACAGATCAAGTTACTGAGTTGCAGATCGAATTCATCCCGTACCTGAAGATTTTTGAAGCCCACATTGTCAAAGTCGAGCTATTAGTTGCAACACTAGAAATTTCGATATTAGAAAACATCTTTGACATGCATGCACAAGTCGATCTTGAGCACATTGCTCTCACCAACTTGAAAGAGGAATGGGAAAACCTCTTGGAGTCACTGAAGAAAATCCATCAGTCAATTTTTTATAAGCTGTGAGTATACTACCTCACATTTTGTATTTGGCATTACTATCAAAAGGGGGAAACCAATGTATCAGATGTTATTGTGCCAAATATTATGTACATGGATGCTATGTATACTATATTACCGGGAGCATGCACCGAGGGGGAGTACTTCATACTTAGAAAAAAATTTATGTGTATATGTATATGGCGGAGATATAAGGAGATATAAGTCACAGAGATTTTTTGTCTTTATACATTCGAAGTTTTGATACTAATGCCAAAGGGGGAGATTGTTAACTCTATTGAGCCTTCTAAGGTTGTCATTAGTACCAAACGTATGTATAGATATCGGTCGGTCACTTACAATGAGCTAATCGGTAACATAAGGCAAAATAGACTAGTCGGTAAAACCTATACACCAAGCAACAGACAGTTTACCAAGTACCAGTAGACACTGACACCGACAAACAGTAAACACTGAGCATCTCAGTATACACCAATCAGTTTACACAGTGTTTACCAAGGATCACAGGAAATGGCATAGTAATCAGGAATGGCACATTCTTCTATGCAAATGGTTACAACGGTTTGTAAAATGTTTTACCAAGATAGAGGAACATTTAATGTAATGATATTCATTAAATACAATGTATCTCTTTTGTAATAGATGATCTAGGTTATTATTGTACACAGTAGATCTTAGGGTTATGATTATAGTGTGTAACCTAATTGTGTTAAAGCGAAAAAAATAGAACACTATATATTTATGTGTTCGCATCATTTTTGAAGAGAGCTGATACATGAATCATGGAGCACTTGAAGCATTTTTCCTATCTTCAAGTCTATTAGTTTACAAAATAGAACCAAGCACAATAGAATTCAGTTTGAGCAGAATTAGCAGAGGCTACCAAGCAGATTCAGAGCAGAGATTCATCACAAGTAAGGTGATATTTTTATCAGAGCTTATCGATCTGTAATAGACAATTGAGTGTCAAACAAGCAGATAAATACCTATTGCTTTCTGACAATTGTAATAGAGTTTTTGGATAAAATCTCTTAACAAAGTAGACTTAACAGTCTTATGTAAATCTCTTAACCGAGTGCACACTTCATTAGTGTTGCTAAAATCCTATAACTAGGTAGATCTAGCTGATCTAACATGTCACTCATAACAGGGTGAGATCACCAGAAGTGATCAAAACTTGTAGCCCTAACAGACAAACCTTTTATATCTGCAGTAGTGAAGAATTTGTGGGTGTCATCCCCACCGTAGTTTTTACCTTCTTACAAGGGTTTCTGCCTTACCAAAATACTTGTGTCATGTGATTGTGTTATGGATTTCATGTTGTTTACTTACTAATGTTAAGTGGATAAATGATTCATGCAATTATATTCCAAGTATATTGGTCGGTTATCACTGTTTATAGTTTTAGATCTGAAAGGTTTTACAAGTAAAGTTTTGAAGGCACTGATTCACCCCTCCCCTCTCAGTACCTATCTCTCCTAATTCCAACATAAGTTGCTACATGTAGTACCTCTATGAAAGTCATATTGTAAAAGATATTGATCAAGTCTAGAATAACAAGCCCTAGGTGCCTATTTTAGACCATACAAGGCCTTTTTCAACCTACAAACATAATCCTATTTTCCCACACATACAAAGCCTTCAAGTTGCTCCATGTAAACTTCCTCCTCTAGATACTCATTCGGAAACGACAGTTTAACATCCATTTGCCAGACTTAAAATTTTATAAATAGAAAATGCCAAAAACATATGAATAGCTTCTAATCTAGCTACAGGTGCAAACATTTCTTCAAAGTCAATGCCCTCGATTTGTTCATATCCCTTACATATAAGTCAATCATTATTGCGAACAATTTTTTCGTCTTCATTAAGTTTGTTCCTAAATACCCATTTTGTACCAATGACATTTTTATCTGTAGGCCTAGGAACAAAATCCCATGTTTTATTTTTCTCAATTTGACCTAATTCCTCTTTCATGACCTTAATCCAGTTTTCATCCTTACTACCATCAATATATGATTTAGGTTCAAAGTTAGAAGAAAGATATACCTCTTCTTCATTATAGGATATTACCCTTTTCTTCCTACTCTAAATACCACCATCAATGTCCTATGATATTTTGTTCTAGATGATTATGTGTTACAAACTTTAAAGGAATTTTGTCAACATGTTCTTCTATTTCATTTTCAGAACTTATATCATTACCACTAGCTAAACCTATTTCAACAATGCCTCGTTTAGTAGCATCAATTCCAAAATAATTATCCTTCTCAGATTGTGTTGCACTTGTTTTTTTTTAATCATCTTCCTACAAAACTTCATCAACTTTGGCATTAATACTGTCAACAACTCTTTTCAATTTGTTATTATGACATCTATATGTTTTTCTATGAGTGGAGTAACCAAGAAAAATCCCTTCATCACACCTAGAATCAAAACTTCCCAAATTATCATCATCTCGTCTAATGAAACACCTACTTATAAATTTTTTGTAATATTGAACAGAAGTAGGTTTACCATACCAAAGTTCATATGGGGTTTTCTAATTGTTGGGCCTCAGTTGTACCCTGTTAAGAGTATATATTGCCATGTGAATTGCCTCCACCTATAATTTGCAACATATTTTAGCCACATAAGGTAAAGTCTATGACATCTCTTTAATCATATGATTCTTCCTCTCAACCACGCCATTATGTTGTGGTGTCCTCGCTATAGAAAAGTACCTTTTGATGTCATACATTTCACAATACTCAATAAATTTGTTAGACATATTCACCACCATTGGTTAGATCTAAGACATTTAATTTGATTATTACTCTCTTTTTCAACCATAACTCTGAAGATTTTAAGTTTTTCAAATGCCTCTAATTTCTCTTTAAGAAATGTCACCCAAGTTATCGTGGAAAAATCATCTACAAATAGCACGAAAAATTTCTCATTTTTTAAACCTTTGATTCTTGTAGGCCCATAAAGACCGATATGAATCAATTCAAGAAGTTGCAAACTTGTGTACTCTTTTGATTTGAAATAGACTATGGTATTTTTCCCTTGTTGGCATTCTTTACAAACAATGTTCTTAGGTTTTACAATCTTAAGCATATTTCTTACAAAATTCAAACTACTAATTCTGATTAGATTATCAAAATTTATATGCCCTAGCCTTCTATGTCATAGCCAACTAGCATCATGTTGATTTACCAAATATTTTTTACCTTCAATTTCTCATAAATCAGACACATTGCTTTTTGTTCACTTCCCTTCTGCAACTAACTTTCCTAAATTGATTTTCTTAACTTCACAACCATGAGCATTAAACACAATATAGTATCCATTGTCACACATTTGGCTAACACTTAATAAATTATACTTAAAAGTATGTTTGCCTCGAATATGTACAGATAACATGTCACCAAATCTAACAACTTGTCCCATTCCAATAAGTAAATGTGGTGAATTTGCTCTTATCGCCTGTCATGTGATTCCAACAACCACTATCAATTATACAAAGATTTTGCTTCTTGACATGTAGTGTTGTTTGAGAAATCATTGATTGCATTTCCTTCTTCCTCCACACCTTTCATTTTCTTTTGTTCGAAAACTTGTTCTTTTTGCAAAATTTAAGTGATAATGTCTTGCAGCATGGCCAATAATTTGACAATTGAAGAAGTGTTGGCAATTTAGCTGAAGTGAGTACATAGATGTTGTCATTATGGCAACATATGATCCTCATGAAGATTGCACAAGTCAGAGAGCAAGTATAGCAGAGCGCATCACAAATTTGTCTAAATGTGAGACAGTGTTTTTACAGTGTACCAAGACGCAGTTTTTGTTTGCGACGTTGACTAGAGTGAGTTCAGTGCTTGCGCACTTGAACATAGACTCTATGATAGCTAATGATGACCCATCTCAAAGCGCAAGTCAGTACGGCATGTACAGAATTAGTTATGACAGTTTTATCGAAGATAGTGTGAAGCCGACAAGACAGAATATGAAGGCAAAATTGGTAAAGAGTTAAAAAGATTATTTTGTTTATCAAAATAATGACTTAACAATATAAAGGGACGACATCCTAAATGGTAACTCTTAGATAATGATATATGGAAGCCGACCATGTAAATTTATTAGCCTTAATAACTTGTATATATGTAATTGTAATTGCAAGAAGAAGCATGAATGAGATGTGCAATATTGTAATGATATGATGCGAATGTAAGAGCAGAGAAAAGATACAGATGCAAGCAGCATAAGGTTATGTACCTTAATCCATTTTTGTAATCAATATACATTGTATATTACTTGTTTGGGCAGTGGGCTCATCTGGTAATCAAATTTTGTATTGACAACTCCTAACAAGGTTGAGGCTTTTAACAAAGCCTATAGTCCCTTAATCAGGACTGATACACTATATACTTGTCATAGACTCCTAACAGGGTCAATATCCTTAACAAGATACTTTTGATTAGTGAATCTTTGTGAGTACCATCCCCACCGGGGTTTTCCCTTGGCCAGGGTTTCCTTGAGAACAAATAATGTGTTATGAGTTCTTTGATGTTATTGCTATGCATGTAATTTAGTTTCTTATGTTACACATGTGTGAAGATAATCTGTTATATCCATATTTGGGCAAAAGATAAAGTTTGTAGAATGAGATAAATCTGCAATCAACTTGTCTTTGAAAACTGATATTATAGTCGATCAAGAAATTAGTCAACAAAAGAACCCTTGATATTCCAAAGAGACTAAAGTTTGGCAGTATCACAGCAATATTGTATGAAAACGCCAATCTCAAAAGAGATATATATACCTGTTGAAAACATCAATCTCAAAAGAGATATATATATATATACCTGAGGAATCGAACTTCACAAGTCTACTCTTCTTCAAAAATGCCTGGCTGTTGTTTTCAAACTTTCACCATAGATGCTTTTACACCATCACGTCTTCTTCCTTCTAGAGCATATTATAAATTTTCAGACTATACTCTTTTCGAACATGACGAAGTCTATGCTTGCATTTTTTAATCTTTCTCAAAACAAAAGCATTCTACATATCTCACAGTTCGACTTCCTTGGATTGCTTAAATAGAGCAATTTCAGTTATAAATGCTGTTCAATAGGTTGCTAGTTAAGATAACTAATAATCAACCACTTTCATTTTAGAAGCTTGCAAACTACGATTACTTTTGTATGTTAAGAATACATGACTTCTTTCAGATTTTTGAACAAGTAATTATAGTTATTTTAAAGAATAAACAAAAACAGTTTGGGTTCGACTGAAACTGCCGTCAACTGTTTGCTTTCAATATATTATCTCATGGTGTCGTGAGATATACCATGCTGTGCAGGCCCGAGGAAAATACTGTGAAAACCCGTAAATATATATCATGGAGTTGATAAAAGAAGTTTACAAACATCATGAGATCAAAAATAGAAATGCTACTCCATTCTGTATCAACAGGTCTGCGTGTCCATTACTATTTCATTTGTCTTAACAGGTCTGCGTGTTCAATGTTAAATATTTTATGTTTATAATCTGAATAAGTTCTTTTCACATCAATGCCAAACTAAACTCCATGCCAACAATTTAATCCTGTTTTCATTTGTTAGTATTTGTGAATGGCCTATTTGAAAATCGAAGTAGACATGATCTTTGAGAATGATGGATTGATTTTAAGTGGCAATGATAAGTTTTTAACCATCCAGTACTTGCTTTTTGTCCTACATCTTTTCTTTGTTCCAGGCCCCAGGGCTTCTAAGACAAGGTACATTTAACCATATGTATATGTATAACATAATAATTTTTTAAAAATCAAATTAATAATAATTGTTGGGAATGTGAAGCCCAACAGTCACACGTCTGTTCGGCTTCTCATGACTCTTTCATTGAAGGCTGTATGCAAATGTATAAATAGATGTGTGCAGGCATGCACTGTGTTGTATTGTATCAGTGATTAATAATAGAGTGATTCCCTAATTGAGAGTGGAAGGATTCAAAGAAGGAAGCTAGATCTGTTTCCTTCTCGACTCTTAATGCTCTTAATGTAGTTGTGGCTGCAATTGGCAAAGAGATAGAAGAGAACAAAGAGGCCAAAAATTAGGAGGATTACCTTAACAAAGAAATTGTGACCCTAAAAAAGGAGGTTTTGATGCTTAGGGAGCGAATTTCCTGTATGGAGAAGGAAAAGGAGAAAGTTTTGAAAAAGTGGGAGTTGTGAAAGATGAAGATGTTATGTTGCTAGGTGTTATTAGTTCTGATTTATTTTGGAGAAGACTGACTAGAAGTGCTCGTGAACAAAGTTTCACAAAATCGAAATCTTCAAGGAGCCTGATTGCTGTGTAAAGAATTGAAAATGCAGGGAATGTTGCAGAGCATGGTTGTGTTGGTCGGGCTTCAAGTGGGAGATTGTTGAGAATGTGAAGCCCAACAGCCACACATCTGTTCAACTTCTCATGACTCTTTGCTTGCAGGCTGTATGCAAATGTATAAATGGATGTGTGCAGTCATGCACTGAATTGTATTGTATCAATGATTTAATAATAGAGTGATTCCTTGCTTGAGAGTGGATGTAGGCAATTGCCGAACCACTATAAAATTGTCTCTTGTTTTGTTCTTATTTTTCTATTTTCAATTTTGTTTCTCTGCTCGTTTTAAATTACAATAACTGACCATCTAGATTTCTAAGATTCCTTGTTAATAAAGTTGGAAGAATAAAAAACAAACCTAGATGGGCCAAATAACCAGAAAATATAATTATTATCAAGCAATTGAAGATGATTTTGATCTTAAATTTTTATGGAATTATAATCAGTATGTATAATGGCTGAGCATTTATTGACTCATATATTGAAATGTATTTAGATAATAATAAACATGTTTCATTAAATGTATCTAAATAAACATATATTCTTCAGAAACATAGAATCTATTTTAAAAATGTGCATTGATGTGATTAATTGTTCAAGTGGAGTGGGTGAATTATACCTAGTTTGTATTTGCTCCAATAAATGAATATTTGGTATTTCATGGAACAATTTTTGGAATTTGTTTGAGAGATTACAACTTTTCTTACAAGAAACATTAACTTAAGTTTTTAAGCAAGCTTGTTCAAATTCACCGATTTACTCTGAACCTCAACCAATGCATGTGTTAGAAAGTTAGCTGCCACCGGTTTTGAATTGTAAATAGCAATTGAGACTTCAGAAGTCAAACCATCTCCAAAATTTTGATGGTCCCTTTCGAATTTGCAGCAACCAAAGTTTGAGACTGCCCTCTCCAGCATACAGAAGATACATACTGGCCAGTATCATCATCTACCTTGAAATCGTTTGTTATGTCCATGCAATTAAACTTGTAACATGCAACGGGTAATGAAATTGATCTATGATAAACAAACACCTGAAGACAACAAACGAATGCAAGTTACTAAATCATGCTTACAAGACATAACTACACAGTTGACTCCAGAAATATTTCACCACCATGCAGCACTGTGATGTTGCACAATCTAGTTTCCTACTTCAGATAAAAACGTTACTTGAGATATAGATTCTTTCTTAGGAATATTATTATAGAGTATCTACAAAAATTAAGAATGAAACATTCTAGAAGGTCATCACTACCCAACAAATCATTAACTAATATTTGAAAAAATCTTTGTAAGAGAGTAGTTAGGAGTGGATCGTAATAACAGAGAATTCTGCTGTATATAAGAGATTACCTCATTTGATTCAGAGCCGGTAGCAATATAGCCATCAGCAGCAGATAGCCCAACAAAATTCTGTGGAAAAGAATATACTTAATAATAAATCCTCGTCATGATTTGTAAAGTCAATCTCAAAGTAAGTTTCACTAAATCTGGATGGCACAAACCTTTTCATTTTTATGTGCAGAGAACGTTCGGACAGGGTTGGTAATTACCCCACCTGTACTTAGTGTAAGATCCCAAAGTTTGAGTGTGCTGTCTGTGGAAGCGGAGACTATATTTGAGGAGTCAAGAAACTTGACATAACTTACAGTCCTCTTGTGATTGGCCAGAAAGCACCATGGTTTTTTAATATTTCGAAGATCATAACAATAGATTTTATAATCTGCACATCCCAGTGCAAGCAGATACGGAGAATCAGGTGGAAACTGAACAGAACAGACATTTGCATTTGCCCTGACGGTACCAATGCTTCCTCCCTGATTATTCATTCAAAGGGCAGGGGCCGGAAAACATGCAAGCAAATTTAAGTCAAATGAACATAAAATTCTGCTCATTTGTAATCAATTAAGGCACTGATGAACAATTCTAACAAAACAAAATCATCATGCTCACCTGATTGATATTCCAAAGCTTTACATAGCAATCATCACCCCCACTGGCCAATTGTCTTGGATCAGTTTGAGAAAAGTCAACAGACCAAACTCGTCTCTTGTGCTCTTCAAAGTCCATGATAGCCTGGTTTCTAGTAATATCCCATAGCTGCCAATATTTGAAATTATGAAGAAGAAATCATAAATCTGTGGATCTTATCCAAATGAAAAAAATCACAAAACTAGAAACTATAAAAAATTACTATACCATCTTTTATTTTATTATAGTCATGCTTGATCTTCCAAATGAATGAAGTGGTAGGATTGAAAATGAAGAGGTTACACAATAGCAACACACTATTTTCTACAACATGTGAAATTAGACAAGTAGCTTGCAAGTCTTACCTGTACCATACCATCAAAGGAACTTGATGCTATCTGATTTTTTATATAGCTATTCCAACATATACTGCTTAGTTTTGATCTGCTTGTCATCTCAGTAACGGGATAGTGTATATCCGGAACCTCGTCCAAAACTGCATCACAATCAAACACTTTGATTTTCTTGCTGACACCTGCAGTTGCAAAGTACTCTTTATCTCGGTCAAAGCTCAGGGAACAAACTAAACTAGATGAGTTCAGCAAGTCCCCTTGCCTTAAAGTTGCTTTGACTTTAAATTTGCTGAACCGCAAATATTTGCACAGGCTGTCAAAAAAAAAACCAAGCCGATCGATCTTACTTCCTCCACTTGGATGTGCAATACCAGCTAGGCTGTTCATCAGGCTTATATTAGATCCTCCAGTCGTAATTACAGGTCCTTGCCCCAAGCTACTTTTAGAGCATTTTCCTAATGAATCACTTGCAAGCTGCTTTTCCATGCATCTGGTGGAAAAGTAGACCTTTTCTAACTCCTTGAAATCTTTCAGCATACGATCACTTCTATCTATAAAATCTCCTTTACCCTCACTTTGCAAATTTGACTTTCCCAGCTTTTTCCCAATATTCATACTATCATTTTCGCAACCTTTCTGAAACTGTTTTCCAAGCATAATTGATTTTCCAGTTTTATCTGGTAAAAAATTCAGCATATTGCTCCGACTGATGATATTTGTTCCATCATTTTGTTCAATATGGGGAGATACACAGCTAGGTTTCTTACCCTTTTTTAGCAGAAGCTTTTCTTTTGTAAAGTCAAAAGGTTTTACAACTTTATGCTTTAGAAAAGACTCCTGATGCAGAACCACCTCAATGTCTGATAACACAAAAGCAACTGCCTCGTACAACTTTTCAGCTGTTTCTTGCTTCCGCTGTTGAACTTGAATCAGGAAATCCAGCAATAAATCCCTATCTGCTATTTCCTCCTGTAACTTTCCAGCTGCTTTCCATTCCAAAAGAACTTCTCTAGCTTCGTGCATGATTTCACTTTGCAATACTTCACTGTGCAGAACAATTTATAGAACTTCAAACTTGTCCACAACATGATTCGATGCACTAAAAACAGAAAAAAATCTAATCATATGTTCAGGAAATTTGAATAAATATAATTGACGAAATCATTAATACGAAGGAATATTTTTATTTTCCTTAATTTTTAACAACAATCAAGAGAGAGGATTAGTTTCATTGTTTTTCAGTCAGATGCATGGCCACGGTCTAGAAAAGATATCTAGACTTCTGATTTCTCCGGTTTTTAATTTTTACTACATAATACCTAAATCATTTTCAATTATTATTATACCATTTTCAATTATTATTATACTAAGGTTACTGTTAGAGGTTTGGAAATAATCAAATATAACAGCAGCAACACAAATCCACCCATTGACATTTGGGCAGACAGGGTAAACCAAATAATGGAGAATACTTCGACAGCAAACAGACATCATGTAAAGACAGGCTTTCATTTGTAGAAACTGCATGTAATAAATTATAATAACATGCAGCAAGAACTAAACAAAACAGTAGGTACACAGTTAATATTAAGCAGTTAAGCATGAAACCCACCCATAAACATATAGGCAGACATGGTAAAACAAATAATGGATATTAATTTAATGGCAAGTAGGCATCATAGAAAGACATACTTTCATTTGTAGAAACAGGATGTAATACGAATAAACATGAAGCAAGAAGCATAACTCCTGATATGAGTGGAAGTCTATCACATTTCAAACTTGACAGACTGCCACTACAATGGAATTTTAGGGCCAGTCAGGATCATTGTCCATCTCCGCTTATACAGGTGACTCCATTATTCACTAGAAATGAATGCATGCTAGCATAAATTCAGGAAAGAAAATCATAACCATTATATGTGTTCTTGAGGTTGCAGAAAACAGTGTTATGACTTGTACATAATGATTAAAAAGTATTGAAAACAAAAACCCAAAAGATTAAAGTAGGTTAGAATAAAGTAGGCCAGTATAGAGAGTGGCAAGAGATATTTCAGGGAAAGAGGATTTATTACTTGGCCTTGCCATAAATGATAAATCTTGTAATATAAACTAGATAGAAATAAATTGCATTAGTTTTCCATGATTGACAAAAGCAGATCAATGGGAACCAAAAGAGAAAACCCTAAAGAAAGAAGGGAAATTCTCTTAGAAATGTTGACAGATGGGGTTTATATAGACGCTTGTGCCCAAAGCAAACTAAGTCTATAATAGGATTGCTTTGCTTGAAACTACATCCTTTGTGTTAAAGCTATCTATCAATCTTATCCTGCAAGCTTAAATTACATCATGTGCTAAACATGTCCTTCTAGGACATCCATCCTTGTTCCTGTGCATTTTCTTCTAATTGTAGCATCTGCTTATCCTCTCTTATTCTTGGTACATGATAACAATATTCAAAACACGATACATAATAATTGTTGCACCAACTAATATCTTAAGGATTACAGATCACTGAGCACATTGTGTTATTGCTAGCTATCAATCCTATCCTGTGTTAAAATAATCCTTCTAGGATGTCTATCCTTGTTCCTGCACACTTTCTCCTAATTCTAGCACATTCTTATCATATCCCATTGTTGGCAAATGAATACAATATTCAGAACACGACACATGATATTCTCAGCACCAAAATGGAATATACTGAGAAATTAGAGATCATTGTTTACTTTGAAGCGTCAAATAGAATATGCAAAGAAATAAAAAATGAATCCATCCTGAAAACATTTCTTCAAGTTAGCTTTCTGAGGTTCAACATTTTTCTACATTGCTTCCCTGTATATGATAAATCAACTCAGCATGTTCCCTGAATCAAAACTGTAGCCATAGTCAACTCCCAGCACTCCAGTTTAAACAAAACCTCCTTTGCCACTCATGCAGGTACACTTCCAACTACCACAATAGCTCAATTCTACACACTGAACAATCAAACTGCATGGTAGGTACATCAACCTCACATCCTCATTACTTTTGACCATCCACAAGGTCAAATCTAGATGACCAAACAATGCACGTGATCATTTTCAAAGTTCCCCTAGTGCTCTTAGATGATTAATGCCAAACAACTCTACAATCTACATGCACTATCATGCCAAAAGACTGTTTGAACAAAGTCTAGACTCTATTACACTACATACCAAAGAAACGAGAATCGCCCTTGAATTGCCGGTTTCGCGAGTCGATTCAAGGCAAACGATTTTTTTTGAATCATGAATCGGCTCAGCCGTTTTTTTGGCATGAATCGCCTAAATCACGTAAACCGGCGATTCATACCAAAAATCGCATGAATTGCCCCAAAATATTGGACGTGAATTGGTGGATTGCTAAAAAGTCAAGTCAAATTTTTAAAAAACACAAATATTTTCAATGTTTTTTTTTACCTTTCCTATTTGTTGTAAGTTTATACAAATATAACATTTAAGTATAAGTTTGATTTATTTAATTTCTTATACTTTAAGCTATATTTGTATAAATACTTCCAAGATGTTTGAGATAGGTTCCAGCTTCATAGGAGTTAAGATGCAGATTCTAGATTTTGGGGGTTTTTGAAAAATTCCAGACTTAACCAAATTTCAAGATTCAACAAGCCTTTAGCAGGGTTACCTCCCAAAATCCATCATGGCTTTCTAAAGTCAAACTGAAGCTGGCAAAAGGATTCTCAAAGAGTTTTAACTCGTTTTATCACAAATCACTTGGTTTCGACCCCATCTCTATGACAAACTTAGCTTAGCTCTCACCCAAATCCCAGACAGACATGACTTCCCAACAGGCCAAAATCATTCAAACCTCATTTGCCGGACCTAGGGACTTGAAAACAGCCACCAACAAAGACTACCTAAGATCTAGTTATGAAGACTTTGACATTTGGCATTGATCAATGATCAAGCATCACAAATTCATACCGTGAAACGATTTAGTTTTATGGATCTTACAGATACTGATAGACATACGTTTCATGGATCTTCATATTACATACATTTATGATTTGATGTCTTATGGATCTTCATCTTACATACATTCTATGATTTGACTCATTATGATCCTATGATTTCTATTTACTTTAGCTACAATTTACATTTTACGTGTAACGTATGTGATGGATTTATCATTTATGTTCCTTGTTTATGTATATTAGCTTCTATTTGATGATGTTATAGTGTGTTTAAGTTATATTCAATAAAGGGTGCATGAAATAAGTTCTAAATTGTTAAGATCTCTAAATTTCAAGGGTTTTTAAATTTGCCGATTCGATTCCAATTCATGGCCGATTCACAATTCGATTCGGCCTTGCCGATTCCGATTCTCGTTTCTTTGCTACATACTTTAGAACATTGAAATTATAATGTTTTGTTTGAAGCCAGCTTGTTATATTAATCTTTGTTGGCATTAGGTTGTGGTGTAACTCCTTGAGATTTGGTTGTTGGCATTCAACCATAAGTCTTAACATTCAAGAATCAAACAGCAAGTATTATCTAAGGTGAGGGGCAATATATTTGGATCCTAACTTCATTGAACAAATCATATCAAACACTATATATATATATATATATATATATATATGTGTGTGTGTGTGTGTGTGTGTGTGTATGTTTGAAAGTTCCAATTAATCTATGTTCATTTTGTTGTCCAACCACAATTTATTCTACAGTCATTGCAATTGTTATTCTTTGGCAGTGTAAGACGTAGTACCAAACATTCTGGCATCATCATCTTTGTGAATCTAGGTCATCAAAAGTGGTTTTAAGGGATTGCCAGTCAATCAATTTAAACCTTACATAAAGTGAGTAGTATTATTTTTAGATCCTCTCTATACAAAACAAATTTTATCAAAATACATACATACATACATATATATATAAAAATTCAGATTATCCTATGTTCCTTGTGTAGTACAACTACAATTAATTCTTCCATTATTGCAATTGCTATTACTTGGTAGTGTGAAAAGTATTAGCAAACATCCTAGCATCATTGCCTTTGTGAACATGGGCCATTAAATGTGCATTAATGGAATGTCAATCAAAAAACATTTTTATAAGTACACAGAATGCAAACATACTTTATTTATGTTTATAATGCATTTGTAGCTTTAGCCATCTCTTAGACTTATTGAGTTGTTGGCATTGATTGTCATTGATGTCAAAACCTCCATACCGATACTCTGGCGATATCAGTTGGCTGTTGGCAGTTTTGCTTATGCACCTGTTGATTATCGGTTATGCAACAGGAGTTTCGATTATATACAGGACAAGTTCAGTATGAACATTTTTAGTGTTCCTTGGTAGTGTACATTGTTCTACTCATTATCTATTTGATTTTGGTGCACTAGCATGTTTTCGGTGTTCTATTTCACATGGACTATTCTATTGGTTTCTAGTGCTTGCATTGGCTACAGAGTTTCTACACGCATGTAGACAGTTGTGCAAGTTCATCATATGTTTCTTCGTATATCGGCTACAGCGTATAATGGTAATTATTCTATCAATGGTCACATCTTTTGGTCTTGGTTGTGGTAGCTCTTGGAAAATGTAATATACATTGTAACATCTTAAGTGTGGCCTATATGTAGGTTGTGGTGTAGCATGTAATTGGTCTTATGTATGTCCTAGATTTAGGATCGATGCTATGTATTAAATGTAATTGTAATTTCCTTAGCATCAGGGTTGTCACACGTTTGGTGTGAAGCCGACATATGTATGATCAAATACCGGTATAAATAAAGGAGAACCTTTTTGTATCTGAGCAAGTTGTGTATAGTGTAAGTGGTAAAAAATATAGTGTGAACCAATAAGTGTTGTATGTGAGCAGTGTTAGCTGAGATGGCAAAACGAAGATTCACTCAGTGCTTACATACCGACAACAATGAAACAGACAATTGGTGATCTACAGGTGATTGTGGTGGAAGAGCTTAATTGTTAAACTATTCATGCATATTCAAATGCAAGTTTATCAATTTGTATCTATCTTTTGTATTGGTAGTGATCCTTTTTCATATTTAAGGGTAGTTAGCCTGATTGGCAATGAGCCTTACCTGCAATGAGCACAACCGACAATGAGCCTTTGTACAAATCACCTTAACAGTTGTTTATATTTCATGGGAATTAGCTTCTCTGCAGTTTTTCCCAATTTGGGTTTTCAATGTAAATCTTGGTGTTCTCTATGTTGATGTTCCTATGTTTACATTTTATGTGGATGTTTTATGTGCTTGAGCAATAAATCAAAATTTGTTGTTAATGTTTAATAGTTTACTGACGGAGAAAAAAATTGTTAAATGTGTGGGAATAACTGATAACCCCCCCCCCCCACTCTTAGTTATACGGCTTGTTCAACAATTGGTATCAGACCCTAGTCCCTTGTAGATAGAGCTTAACCACTTGAGGGAGATCTTGGTTGCTTGAACAGATGGAAGGAGGATTCTACACTAAAGAAGATCGGAAACTCATGATGAGTGATATTGAAGGTACTGAATCAGAAAATGAGGAGCTGAAAAAAAACCTGAAGGAAGCAAATGTTTGCATTGCAAAATTAACAGATCAAATTAAGTTCAAAGAAAGGCATAAGGAGGTTAGTAAAGAGTTGAAGGAATCTAAAGATAGAGTTGTTGCTCTGGAAAAAGAACTGAAGGAATTGAAAGAATCAAAAGACAATGATAAAGATCTGGATCGAGAACTAAAAGAAAAGATAGTTGATCTTGAAAGGAAGCTAGATAAAAGACACGAAGGGAAGAAAGTATCAAAATTGTATTGAAATACAAGTCAAAGAATGCTTGGTTAGCAAGAATTGAACTGGAAATGGCAATGGAGGAATGGAAAGAGACTAAAGAAAACTTCAAGGAGATAATCAAAAAGAGTTCAGAACAAAAAGAAAAGCTGGAATTGGAACTGAAAAAGCTGAGATCAGAAACAAAGGCATTTGAAAACAGTAATATCTTGGATCAATTTTTATCCTCTTAGAAACGTCACAAAGATAAAGAAGGATCAGGGTTTATCGGTGAATGTTCAAATCAAATGGATAAAGGCAAGGAAAAGGTAAATGAAGATGATGCAAAGGTCGAGATAACAAGCGAGGTCAAAAACCAGAACACATCTACAAGAAGGCCTCTGGTAAGAAAACCAAATGCTCAAAGGTATTTATCTTTCAACGGTTCTTAAATTTGCAAAAATTTTGGTCACAAGGTAGTCGATTGTAAGATGAGAAAGGTGCAAAAAATTCAATGCTTCAATTTTCATAAGATTGGTCATAAAGCAAGTAAATGTAAGAGTCAAGTTTCAAATTAGGAACAGAAAAATGCAATGGTTAATATCTTTCAAGGAAATTGTTATGTTTGTCATAATTTTGGTCACATGGCTAGTCAGTGTAGATTTAAAGTTCACTCAGTGAGATCTGGAAAAAGAAGTGTGAATTGTTTTAAATGTGGACAAACTGGTCATTATTCAAAATCATGCAGATCTGACAATGTTTCGGACAATACTGGAAATGATAATCATGATGCAAGATCTAGTGGAGCTCAGAAGAAAAAGACAGAATGGAGGAAGAAATCAGATGGTGTGGAAGGTTCGTTGTACCGGACCCTAGTACTAGCTCTACCGACAACTGAATCGAACACTTGGGCTCAGGGGGAGTAATCAACATGCTAATTTATACACTCCTCTGCCCTGAAGCAATATTGGTTAACGCTTGCATGCCTCCGGTATGATGATTGGACAGTCAATAAATGTGGTTATAGATTGATTGATGTGATGTGCACAAAGAGGCTGAGTTGCATCGGCGTTATTTAAATTTCGGCGGGAACTTTAATTGTGATGTTTTTTGTGGCTTTAAAGGCATAATCTTTGAAACATTTGGTACTCTAGCACGAAAGAAAATTGTGAATTTGCAGAAAGCGTATGGAAGAAGTATTTAAGAGTGTATGGTACCCAAGTCTATTGTTCGTGCGTCCATGGCGAAGAAGATGAAGGTTGAATTAAAGGAGTTTGATCATAGTCGTATCAAGCAATTGGAATTGGATTGCCTATGGAGGATATGCAGAGAATTAGAAATCTTGAACTTGACGTCTAGGGTGAATTTTTGTGGTGTAATGACAGTGAGTCTATTCTATTTTTGTTGAGTCGGTTTCATGGCGAAACCTTATCGCTTGACAAACCATTTGTAATATCAAAGGAAGTAATTGAGGCAGTTACTGGATTGTGCAGTATTAAAAATTACCCAAGAAGAAGTCTATTAGTTATCAAGAGGTAGAAGATCTTACAGAAATAGGCCGTGATCAGTGTGCATTCTTTATAGATACCATTGAAGATCCAATTATAAGGTATGTTGCTTATGGTGTTTCCTAAAAATTCAGTTTCGGAATCTTGAGGGTTCGACTTCTGCTTTAGCTGTGTATATTGCATGTAAGATAGTGAAGGAGAATGTGCAAAATAGATGTGTAAATGTTGTTGGACAACTTCCTTGAGAATGTAAAGATGAAAGTTGAAGATGGATATGCATTTAAATTTGGTTCATTGTTGATGTGCTTGGTATTCTACTTTATGAAACTTTACTGAAGAATGAGAACTTTGAATGAAGGACCAGCATTCCTATTGGTAAGCTGATTTGCAGATACCTGAGTTTCCTAGAGGTCAGTGAGAGTGCAAGCAAGGAATACTTTTCTACATTACATAAGAATATTTGTTCTGGGTTGGTTGTTTTTGGTGCTATGTTTGTAAGTCATTGTGAGGAGGGCTCCTCCTTTGGTCAAAAGTATTTGGAAGACGTTGTCTGTGATTCATCTCCTAAACCAAAAAAGTTGAAGACTAGTGAGAAAGGAAAAGAAATAGTTACAATTTCAGAAGATGAGGAAGAAGATAAAGGTCACGAGGAAAATGTTGTAAACAGGATGGAAGTTGAAGAAGAGGAAGAAAATATGGAGAGTTATGTGCCCTCTCCGGGAATATTTGTGTGTGTGGACTCAAGAACGGTGAGAACCGTGTTGGAAAATGATGAATATGGAAAGCTTGATGGTTTGTGGACCGAATGTTCTTCGGGAGACAAGAAGATGGTGAAAAAGTTGTTGATTGATCATCTAATCAATAGAAAGGTTGTAGTTTCCAATGTGCCTAGTATGTTACCGGCAGAGTTAATCATTAATGTTGAGATTGAGTTGTTGCAGTTTGGAACATATTACCTAATGGTGGAGAAATTCATAGTGAAGAAGTGTGACAATGCAAAACAGAGACTCTCTGGAGTTATCGGTGAGATAAATGTGTGAAGGAGATTGTAGATATTTACAGGTATTGTCTTCAATGGCCTGCCACTATAGACAATTTCAGAGAACAAAGCGAAGTAATTGAGAAGGACTTGAATGAGTTTGGCAAGTCGTATGACATTTTCAAGGATCAAGGTGGAAAACAGAGAATCAAAGTTGGTGAACTTCAAACAGAGTGGTTGTTGTTGTAGAGACAGAGAGGAGATCTAATAAAAACATTTTGGCTAGTGAGAGACATGATTGAGGTCTGGTTGGGGCTTTCTTCTGGCATCCTAATTGATGCAGAGGATTTTGCGTACAGGTTTTAGTCTTTGGATTGGACGAAGTCATTCAACAGACTAGTGGATTGTGCCAGTTTTTGTGCTCGGATGGAGGCAAGAATAGTTGAGTGGAAGAAAGAGTTTCCAATTCAGAGGGAGAGGTATAAAAAGGTATTTTCGATGAAGACTGTTGTATTACTTTGAATTTACTTTGTTAGTTTTTGGCCCTTTTCCATTGTGGTAAAAAGGGGGAGAGAAAAGGAGAATACATGTTACATTTACTAGGGGGAGTTTTTGGAGTTCTGGAGTTTTTTGTTGTTTCGGTGTTTTGCCATCAATGCCAAAGGGGGAGATTGTTAGACTTATTGAGTTGTTGTTGGCACTGATTGTCATTGATGTCAAAACCTCCATACCGACACTCTAGCGGTATCGGTTGGTTGTTGGCAGTTTTGGTTATGTACCTGTTGATTATTGGTTATGCAACAAGAGTTTGATTATACATAGGACAGGGTCAGTATGAACAGTTTTTGTGTTCCTTAGCAGTGTACATTATTCTACTCATGATCTATTTTCTTTTGGTGCACTAGCATGTTTTCAATGTTCTATTTCACATGGACTATTCTATCAGTTTTTGGTACTTGCATTGGCTACAAAATTTCTACAGGTATCTAGACAGTTGTCCAAGTTCATCAAATGTTTCTGGGTATATCGGCTACAACGTATAATGGTGATTCTTCTATCGATAGCCACATCTTTTGGTCTTGGTTGTGGTAGCTCTTGGAAAATGTAATATACATTATAACATCTTAAGTGTGACCTATCTGTGGATCGTGGCGTAGCGTGTAATTGGTCTTATGTATGTCCTAGATTTAGGATCGATGCTATGTATTAAATGTAATCATAATTTCCTTAGCATCAAGGTTGTCACACGTTTGGTGTGAAGCTGACATATGTATGATCGAATACCGGTATAAATAAAGGAGAACCTTTTTGTATCCTATTAAAATTGTGATTAGATTTAAGATGGAAGAATTTAATTTTATTTCTTATTTCCTAGATATATGATGAGCCCAATTCCTAATGATGAAACTAGAATAGCTTTTAGTTAGATTTATACTTCTATCTCTTTTAAATATAATGTGAATACTTCTGTGAAGATGCAGATCTATATAACAGAACATAGTATGATATATGTATTTATCACTTGTTGTAACTTGTAATGCCACTTATTGATTTATGTGTTTTTCAAGTTACATTTCCAATCACTATATATATACCATGAGGAGACATGTCTCTCATAGAGACATGTCTCTACATGAACAAGGTTCATGTAAGGACATATCTCTAGATGAGAAATGTCTCATTAACAACTTGTTAATGGATTAATCCTTATACGGATCGCTGCAAAATATGTATAACCACAAATTAATAGTAACAGTCATTAGCAGCCAATATGAATATTGATCAACATGTTTGCAATGACGTCAATGATCATATCGACCGATATATATATATATGCAATGTCGTCAATATCCGTATTGACTGTGGTAACCACAGTCAATACGGATATCCACTGTGATTGGTAGATAATGTAATGCACAGACTGTCAATATTCATTGTCGATGATATCTTTCATTTGACTCAACTTATCGACATCATAGTCGATACACAAAAAGATATTTGGTCGATGCTTATTGACATATATTATTATCATTATTTAATAATATGTAATAAATATTTATTAGATAAATAACAGTAGTAATTTATAATAATATGTGTATATATTAATATGATACATCTCATATATACATATATATATTATATATATACATATATATATAAATCTAATAAATATTAATCATATATATAATATTTAATAATGCTTCATAACAATAAGATAGAGAAGGATAGCTATCAAATGCTTAAGGCCGATTGGCCACTTAAGCAATTAATTTCATCGATTGGATTTATCCGACCGAAGCTACAAATCATTAACACTCCCTCTTAGCTAGGGAGGATAAATTCTATCCAGATAAACAAGACAATATACTCATGTATTGTGAGAGAAGAATATCACCTCAACGTGATATTTGAAGTTATGGTATATCCACGGATATCAAAATGACATCCACCATAACTGATGTTACCTCACGATATCATCAGGAGTATGGTATGTCCATGAATATCAACCATATGATATTCACCATACTCCTATCTTTTCTGGTATGTGCACTGGCATCAAGTCTCATGATGCCTACCAAAGAAGATATCTACTCATGGCATATCCAAGGATGCTACATCTCATAACATCCACCATGACATATCTCAGTAATATAACTCATTGTAGTTACATGCTAGTCAGTTAATATTACGTAAGAGATATGAACTATCATGACATATCCACAAATATCAACCATATGATATCCATCATGATAGTTGGGTAAACTATTGTTAAAGTCGTCACTTTACAATAGCAACCACAAGTAAACATCATTGAAATATAGTCCCCTTTCATGACGTTTCCACAAGATCATGTAATAACTCACATGACAAAAAAAAGTTTATATAAAACATCTTTTAAAAATATTAGTACAATAGATTTATTGAGACTCAACCTCAATTAAAATTTACATTTTTTACCATACCAAGCTTACCTCTAAAGTGATCCACTTTTATCTTAGAGAGAGGCTTGGTTAGAATATCAACAGTTTTCTCATCTGTACTAATGTATCTCAGTTGTATAACATTTCTCTCCACCATGTCTCTAACATAATTGTAGGGGATCTCAATGTGCTTAGACCTATCATGAAATACAAGATTCACAAAAAGCTTTATGCAACTTTGGTTATCACAGTGTATAATTGTGGAATCCATGGTTTGTCCAAACAACCCTACCAATAGTTTTCTAAACCATACTGCTTCCCGGGCCCCCGTGGATGCTACAATGTACTCAGCTTCGATAGAGCTTTGTGCAACTGAGGATTGCTTTCTGCTGAACCAGGATATCATGGTAGATCCCAAACTGAAAAACATCCTGAGGTACTTTTTTGATCAACAACACTTCCAGCCCAATCTGAGTCTGAATATCTATGTAGATTTAGATCTACATTGTCATATTTTAATCCAAATCCAATAGTCCCACGCAGATATCTCAAAAAGTGTTTTGTTGCAACTAAGTGAATTTTTCTAGGTTCACACATAAACTGGTTGAATGCATTTGTTGCATAACAAATATCTGGTCTGATGTTCACCAAAAAATCATTGACCTAATTATATGTCGGTAGAGAGTAGGATCTGCTAATTTTGATTTTGAAGTTGCCTCTTTTAGCTTGTGTAAATTTGTCTCCATGGGTGTAGACATAGGCTTGTTGTCCATCATTTTAAACCTATTCAAAATATCAATAGTATATTTACCTTGATTTAGGATAATACAATTATCTTCCTACCATACTTCTAAGCCAAGGAAGTAGTGTAGGATACCCAAATCCTTCATATCTAATTCGAAAGCAAGGTCTTGTTTACACTTGGAGATGAGATGATCTTCTCCTATGATTAGTAAATCATCAACATAAAGAATGAGAATTAACATATCACCATTTATTACTTTGAAGTATAGGTTAGGATTTGCATCATCCTTGGAGAATCCTAATTTGGAGAGATAATTGTCTATCCTCTCATACCAGGCTCGAGGGGCCTGTTTGAGGCCATATAGAGCCTTCTTCAATTTGCAAACATGAGAAACACCATCATGAACCACAAATCCTTCTAGTTGTTCTAAGTATACTTCCTCTTCTATGATGCCATTAAGAAAAGCGGTCTTCACATCCATCTGGTGAATTTTTCATCCTTTTGATGCAGCAATAGCAATTACTACTATGATGGAAGTGTAACGAGCAACTGGGGCAAATGTATCTCATAATCAATTCCTTCCTTTTGTGAGAACCCTCTGGCGACAAATCTTGCCTTATGTTTTTCAATGCTTCCATTTGTTGCATGTTTGATTTTGAAGAGCCATTTGGATGAGACGACCGATTTGTCTTTAGGTCTAGGTACAATGTCCCAAACATCATTCTTTAGAATGGATTGGTATTCTTCGATCATAGCATCCTTCCAAACTTGATGTTGAAGCAGAGTTCCATAACTCGCGGCGAGTCATGCGAGTTAAGGTGACTCGCGAGCCAAGCAGCCTCTGGCGGGTTTTCATGACCCGTCCCCATGACTCGATGAGTCATGGGCCATGACCCACATGACACGCCCAAGTCATGCGGGTCATGCCATGACTCTCCGAGTTTGACGCCATGACCCGGATTGATGGATAGGTCCGTGCTCAGGGTCCTGTTGGTGTGAGTTTCCAGTTTTGCAATTCAGGGGCAGGAGCATTTATACAAATATAACATTTAAGTATAAGTTTGATTTATTTAATTTCTTATACTTTAAGTTATATTTGTATAAATACTTTCAGGATGTTTGAGATAGGTTCCAGCTTCATAGGAGTTAAGACATAGATTTAAATTTTGGGGGTTTTCGAAAAATTCCAGACTTAGCCAAATTTCAGGATTTAGCAAGCCTTCAACAAGGTTACCTCCCACAATCCATCATGGCTTTCCAAGGTCAAACTGAAGTTGGAAAAAGGATTCTTAAAGGGTTTTAACTCGTTTTATCACAAATCACTTGGTTTCGACCCCATCTCTATGACAAACTTAGCTTAGCTCTCACCCAAATCCCAGACAAACATGACTCCCCAACAAGCCAAAATCACTCAAACCTCATTTGCTGGACATTTGTTCATTGATGTCATGGATTTCATAGATTTTATATACATTTGACAAAATTTATATTTTATAATTCTGCATATCTATGTTTTCTATTTCCTTCAGCTACAATTTACATTTGTACTTATGTGATGGATGTATGTTTATGTATGTGATCAAATTAGATTCTATTTGATGATGTTATAGTGTCTTTAAGCTTTATTCAATAATGGGTGCATGAAACAAGTTTTAAATCGTAAAAAATCTCAGTTTTTTCGTTTTGTTGAGTCATAGCCGAGTCATGGGTCATAGGCGAGTCCGAGTCATGGAACTTTGTGTTGAAGTGCTTCCTCAATATTAAAAGAATCAGACTTGATAAGTTCACTCATGAGGGCAACATAGTTTGAATATCTTTTTGGTTTCTTGCTTTCTCTTAAGGTACCCTTTGGAGTTGCATAATTCTCTGCCTCTTCAATCATTTTCCTTGCCCAGAGAGGCCTTTTACGATTAACAACAGAATCTCTAGGCTCAAGAGTAGAGTCCATAGGTTCATTATTACCTTCTACAAGTATCTCCCTCTGAATCTCAAGGCCAAGATCCTCTTCCACATTTTGAGGAGACTCGTGATCTGTTTCATTAATGTCTTTGGATCTTTTGAATGCAATGTCTTCTTCAAAAGTTACATCTTTGCTAAGATCAATTGATTTCTGACCAGGGATGTATATCCTGTAGGATTTATATGATTCACTATATCCAACAAATATCCCCTTCTTCCCTGACGATTCCAGTTTGGACCTTTTCTCTTTAGGAATGTGGATATAGATAGGACAATCAAATATTCTAAAGTGGCTTATATCAGCTTAGTTCCAGTAAATACTTCTTCAAGGGTTACGTTATCTAGGAGAGAATGAGGACATCTATTTTGTATGTAAACAACGATACTAGAGGCTTCAGCCCAGAACGAGGTGTGTAGGTTTTGATCATGCATCGTAGCTTTAACTGCTTCTACTATGGTCCTATTTTTCCTTTCGGCTACCCCATTTTGTTGAGGGTTGTAAGGAACAGTGTACTCCCTCTTAATCCTAGTTGTATTACAAAATTCTTTAAAGTTATCAGAGATATATTCCCCCCCATAATCTGACCTTAGGATTTTGATTCTTTTCCCTGACATGTTTTCAACTAAGGCCTTGAATTATTTAAATCTTGATAGGACTTCATTAGATTCTTTAAGTTTTAAGAAATAGATCCAAGTTTTCCTAGAATAGTCATCAACAAAAATAACATAGTACAAAAATCCCCCCAAGGAGGTTACAGACATTGGTCCACATAAATCTGTATGAATAAGTTCAAGTACATTTTTTTATTTACTCTCACTACTATGAAAAGTCCCCTTAGTGTTCTTACCTAGAGCACAACCCTTGCATATTCCTTTCTGGTCTTGATTTAATTTAGGTAAGCCTATAACAAGTTTTTCTATAGAAGGTAGAGCACGAAAGTGAAGATGTCCTAACCTTTTGTGCCATATTTCATTTGTAGTAGAGGTATCATGGATTAGGGCTTGAGGAGGAGCGGTACAAAGTTTGTATAAGCATCCATCTCAAATCCTTATGGTGTGTGCCTTCTTTATGTTTGAGTTCTTAGGCCATGTTAGAACTTTCCAATCCAAGAAGGTGATCCGATATCCTTTGTCTTCAAGAGCTGGGATGGAGACCAAATTTCTCTTGATGCCTGGTACAAATAGTACTCTTGTTAGTTGAAGAGAAACTCCAGATTTTAGTTGAATTGTATAGGTCCCAATTCCTTTCACCGAGTAGATGGAGTTATCTCCAATGGTGACTTCTTCATCTGAGTTTTCTTCTAGACTATCCAGTTGCTCTCTGAATCCTGTTATATGTCAAAATGCTCCACTATCAATGACCCAAGTATTCCTAGTGGTGGATACCTCGCTTGATAGAGCTGAAAAGAATACAATTCTTTTTGTATCCTTATCCATGCTAACTTCTACTAGTGAGGCTTGATGCTTGAGTATGTCTAGGCACTTCACAGCAAGGTGTCCATATTTGTCACATCTAAAGCATTGTACTTTAGACATATCCTTCCTTCTTTTGAATGAGTGTTTGCTATGGGTATCCTTTCCTTTCTTTCGTTTGAAGTTTCCTTTCCTCCCTTTCTTGTGAGAATTAGTATTCAATACTTGGATCTATTCATTAGGTTTGTTTAACCCGATCCCTTTGGTGATTAGTCTTGACTCTTCCTGAATGCAGTCGGTCTTTAATCGATCAAACTTAGGAAGTTTGGATCGAGCACTTATCCCTTGAAAAAATGCTTCAAAAGATGTAGGTAATCCATTGAGAGCCAGCATTGACAATTCTTTATTATCAATCTAGTGACCAATAGTAGATATTTGATCCCGTAGTTCTATTATTCTCATAAAGTAGGACATGATGGTTTCCCATTTGTTCATTTTAACATAATGGAGTTGTTGTTTCAGGGCAAGGGCCCTACTAGTATTGTTTATCTCATACATGTTCTCTAGAGTTATGAACATTTGGTATGTTGTTTCTAATTTAGATATAATATGAACTATGTGGTCCTTTACTGCACCCACTAGAATCTTCATGGCCTTGTTGTTGTTCTTTGTCCATAGAAGTTTTTCATCATCATCATTTGGTATAGGTATAGCCTTCTCCACAAATGTGTTTAATTCATGTTCTCTTAGTGCCATCATTATTCTGAATTTCCGAGAGACAAAATTCGAAGCTCAGTAAGCCTATCTTCGAATCTAACTCCACTCACCATTTTACTTTTCTATAAGTTTTATAGAGCTTTAATGGTGATTATATTTCTTTTCCAATTTATCTAATCGGATCTTTTCATATGCCAGCTCTGATATCATGTTAAAATTGTGATCAAATTTAAGATAGAGGAATTTAATTTTATTTCTTATTTCCTAGATATATGATGAGTCTAATTCCTAATGATGAAACTAGAATAGCTTTTAGTTAGATTTATACTTCTGTCTCTTTTAAATCTAATGTGAATACTTTTGTAAAGATGCAGATCTATATGAGAGAACAATGTTCAAGTAAGTCTAATATCTTGCTTATATGAGAAGGTATGATATATGTATTTATCACTTGTTGTAACTTGTAATGGCACTTATTGATTCCTGTGTTTTTCAAGTTACATTTCCAATCACTATATATATATATATACACCATGAGGAGACATGTCTCCCATAGAGACATGTCTCTACATGAACAAGGTTCATGTAGGTACATGTCTTTATGTGAGACATGTCCCATTAACAACTTGTTAATGGTTTAATCCTTATACGGATCCCTGCAGAATATGTGTGAGCACAAATTAATAGTAACAGTCATTAGCAGCCAATATGAATATTGATCGACATGTTTGCAATGACATCAATGATCATATCGATCGATATATATATATATATATATATATATATATATATATATATGCAATGTCGTTGATATCCATATTGACTATGGTAACCACAGTCGATACAGATATCGACTGTGATTGGTAGATAATGTAATGCAGAGATTGTCGATATTCATTGTCAATGATATCTTTCATTTGACTCAACTTATTGACATCATAGTCGATACACAAAAAGATATTTGGTCGATGCTTATCGAAATGTATTATTATCATTATTTAATAATAAGTGATAAATATTTATTAGATAAATAACAATAGTAATATATAATATATATATATATATATATATATATATATATTAATATGATACATCTCATATATATACATATATATATATAAATCTAATAAATATTAATCATATATATAATATTTAATAATGCTTCATAACAATAAGATAGAGAAGGATAGATATCAAATGCTTAAGGCCGATAGGCCTCTTAAGCATTTGATTTCATCGATTGGATTTATCCGACCGAAGTTACAAATCATTAACATATCCGAGCAAGTTGTGTATGGTATAAGTGGTGAAAAATACAATGCAAACCAATAATAGTGTTGTATGTGAACAGTGTTAGCTGAGGTGGCATAATGATGATTCGCTCAGTGCCTACATACAGACAATAGTGGATCAAACAGTGGGTGATCTACTGGTGATTGTGGTGGCAGATCTTAATTGTTGAGTTGTTCATGCATATTTAGATGCAAGTTTATCAGTTTGTATTTCATTGTATCTATCCTTTGTATCGACAGTGAGCCTTTTTCAATTTTAAGGGTAGTTAACCCGACTGGTAGTGAGCCTTTACTTGCAGTGAGCACAACCAGCACTGAGCCTTTATACAAATCACCTTAACCGATGTTTACATTTCATGAGAATTAGCTTCTCCGTGGTTTTTCCCAGTTTGGGTTTTCCACGTAAATCTTGGTGCTCTTTGTGTTGGTGTTCCTGTGTTTACATGTTTACATTTTTGTGGATGTTTTATGTGCTTAACAAATAAATGAAAAGCTGTTGTTGTTGATGTTTAATAGTTTACCAACAGAGAAAAAGTTTTGTAAAGTGTGTGGGAATGACAGATTCAACCCCCTCCTCTCAGTTATTCGGCATGTTCAACACTATCAACCCTCTTTTTCTTTTAATCTAGAATTAGGAGCATAAGATATGCTACCAAAATTATTTAAATGCTTTGAAGGAGGCTTCCTATAGGCCAATGCTTTTTCAAATGTATCCTTAATAAATTGAATTGAAATATAATTCAATACATAAGACAAACAACTAATTGCTATGACCAAAATTGATTTGTAAACTCCTTATTATGAATCACTTAGAAACTGTTAGATTCACCAAGGTACAAATTTAATTTAAGACCGAAACTGACGTTGCTTGTGAATTAAGTAAATAAACACATAAAATGCAAGAAAGTAAAGAAATTGACAAGAATATGCACCAAGAAAGAGAGACAAAGATTTGATAACGGAGTTCACCAAATTGTGGCTACGTCTCTGGATCCGCACAAATAAGAGTGATCATTGCCATTACTATGATGCAAAAACTCTTACATCACCATGGTCTTCCACTAAGTTACAATCTATCTAGGAAGGTTTCACAATATAGACTCTTCCCGCTTCTACACTGCAATGACAGGATCTACCCGGAAACATGTTCGTGCCTAGCTCCTTCGTCAATTTTACAATGCTCAGCAATTGAATCTGCAACTCTCTCTCTCAACAAGGGTACATAGGCATCTAGTCTTACACAAAATGACTTACAAGTCGTGAAAATCTCTCAAAGTACTCGCTAAGTTTTTATCTCTCCATTTTACTCACAAGAGACCACTTAGCTCCTTTTTACAAAAACTCACCCTCCCATAACTCTTTACTAAGAGAAAATAAAACTCTCCAAGAGCTAAGAAAATGAGAACACGCTCTTCTCCTAACAATAATTTTTCAAGAAGAAAAGACTACCCTCTCTCACAAATTCTCCTCCAATTTATACATAAAATTTGCTATAATGGGGCTTAACCATCATAATTACAAAAATAACCTTCTGTTATTTTCAGAGTATTAATTTAGTTGGCTTTTGTTAGGGGTTTGTTTGTTTGTTTTTAACCATACTCGGGCCTACAAAGTTTGAAACAAATATAGCCTAAATATGTTTCAAAGTCATTCTGCGGCACAACGGTCAGAGCCCATTTTGGATGGCGCAGAGTCACGGGTTCGAGCCCCACCACTCATCGTTTTCCATACTTATCGCATGAACAAAAGTAAAAAACAAACTACCACCCATATTTAGCAAACACAACTGTATGCTGCAACGGTTCTCTCAATGGCTTTTAAGTGGGAGGTTACGGGTTCGAACCTCCCTAACCAAGTTATTTTAAAAACCGTCCAGAACTAAAGAAGGTACAAGTGCCACGTGGCACCCTATCATTGGGCCACGTGGCACTCATTTGACACCTAAGCTGAAATGTGTGACATTCAAATTGGGCCATATCTGCATCATGCCATGTCACCTACCACGTCACCTTTTTGTTGTCTGGTCCTGCAACCTCAGCATGGTACTACCACATCAGTATCCAAGTTGACTGTACTTTTTTTATGTCATCAAGTCAACCCTTTAAGTGCACCATCTTTGACCGGTCATAGCTTTCACATACGGAGTCTGTTTTTGAAACCGAATATAGTTCCAAAATCAACACAATGAGCACTACGACTTGATGCCATTTTTGACCAATTTTGAGCCGATCAATTTTTTGCCTTTTTTGGTCAACCTCTTGTGCTCCTATTTGACCAAAACTTTGACTGAGCATAACTCGCACACATGAACTTTGTTTTATGCAAAACAAGTTGCATCAAGTTCATCTTCACAAGCACTCCAATTTGAGACTTTTGCCAAATTTGGCAACGGTCAACTTTTTGGTCAACCATCTGGCATCCTTAGCCCTTGCTAAACTTTGACCAAGCATATCTCAAACAAATGGATTCCTTTTGACACACCTCAATTTGTGTCAAGAACGTTTCACTATGCTCTATGCATTGATGCCAATTCTAAGAGATTCTGAGCCGGTTGATTTTTTTTTTCGAGGTCTTTGAGATCCACCTGGAATCCTTTTGATCATTTCCATTAGTGTAATGTTCTTTTCTTTAGTGATGTCATTTTCGTTAGGATATGATTAGCAAGTTTATTGGCATTTTAATTTGTCATTTTGTGACAACACAAAACAGAACGAGTACAATAAAGTAGATCTTCAAACTAGATCAGGAAGCTCCTTGAGACTTGAAATAGTACAATCCAAAAATATTTACATTACACAAATCATCAATGAGGATTTCGTATTTAATATAAAATGTTACATTAACTATTTTTTTGCCCCGAATGTAGCACCAAAATATCAATAGCTAAGACTGTAGTAAGATTTTCAAATTAAAATGGACTAACAACTCAATCACAAACAAATGCAACTTCATATTGGTTAAAGTAGAGACCAATATCCAACTTCAAACGTGGATTTGATTACTTAGCACTAGTGGATATTATTTATTGGCTAAATCAAAGAACAGTATGTTAGCATCAAGACACAAAATGATAATCCAACAAGACATCACTCAATTCCATGAAGTAAATTATCAAAGGAACATGCAAAGGTACTACTTCAATGAGCAACAAACATCAACACAAAATTTGACTAGATTGTTCAATTCAATTCAACTCATGAAATTACAAGCATAGAATTAACAATTACATAATTGAATGGTTTTTGTAACATATGCATAACATTCACCATCTTTTCTTACTAAAGCTTAACACATTAACTTGACTTCAACCTTGGAATAACAATATCCTCAACATAATTCTAACATCCACTTTGATTACAATTTATGTGTTAATGCCATATTTATAGCTTTCCAATAGAAGCTTCTTGAAGCTCCAAAATAAGTAAATAATTACTTTAGAGAAAGCTTCAGCTATTTGTAGACACCTAAAAATGGTCAACACCCCTAGGTCCCTTTTTTAGTTGTCTTTTATGTCATTGATCAATTTTGGCCATTTTTATCAATTTCGAGTCACTTTAAGTCATTTTGGATTATTTTGAATCATGTTGATTTATCTTTTATCCTGTCATTTTATTTTGATCATCCTATAGCATTTTGTCATTTTGGCATATGTTTAATTAAATAATTTGGATAATTATTTAATTAATGTCCTAATGTTGGTCATAGGGAATTAATCATTTAATTAATTTCTCCTAATGTCCCCTTAGACATAAATAAATATTAATGTAATATTTATTTATGCCTTTTGTCTTTATTTTACATTTGAATATATTAATATTCAAATGACTTTTATTTCTCTTGTTTATGTCACATTTAAATATGATTATCTTTAAATGACTTTTTGGTTTTTGGAGGGAATTAGCAAATTGATTTTATTACCTGACTTTTATTATTGATTGTTGGCTCTTCTTTTCCCTCTTGTATGTTCATTTCTTCATTGTGTCCATTTAGTTTTTGAGTCAAATTTCTATTTATTGGGCTTTCTTCTTCTTTTTTGGGCTAACCACGATTCGAGTATCCTCTCGTTATTAAGTTGATTTTCAAACTTGTTTTTTGATCATTTTAGTGCACCCACCATACAAAGAGTGACATTAAATTAAGAAGAGAAAGAAGAACAATGGAGCGTCTTCAAGAGTTTGCATAATTGCTATTTGCGTTTTACGATATTTTGTGCAAATTTGTTTCAAAGCTTTATTGAGTGATTAAAATAGTTATATATGGTATTTTATGGCTTTTCGTGGTTGAGCTTTATCATATTTCGATGCTAACAATTTTCCTAATCTACACTATTCAATCTTCATCTCTTTGAAAAAACTATTATAATGAGTTTCCAACACATTCATTTTATCCTATCCTTCTCTCTTGGGCATTACTTTAGGATGGGGGTTCATATTCATTAATTTGTCTCCTATTTCATTTTATTTTCCTCTTGTCCTTAACTTGAGCTCATTGGCTTAACTTGGGCACCACTTTTTGTTTCTCACCACTTCTTTGTTGTTTCTATCTTCATTTTACCTAAAAATACATGTTATTTTGGAGCCTAATGGAGTTTAGCCATCCATATTTATTTTCAAGAAAACTTTAGTTCATTAATGCCAAGTGGAACTTTTTGGCACCTCTATTATTTGTCTCATATTTTCCTCTTCTACTCTAATGGTTGCATTTTTCCTTTGTTTGCCCATTGATGACAATCAATCTAAGAGATTTGAAATGGGCCAAGTCACTTTGATTGATTGTAACTAAGGATGTTGTATCATTCCCCCTTCTCATGTTAGTCGAGTACATGTGTTGAGAATTCCGAAATAGGCTAAGTGGAGGTGATTGGAGCTTTCATACCACCAGGAACCAAGACCCTTGGTTCTTGGTTCCTATGGAATCTCCGACAAGTTTCTTCCCACCCTTGACCTTGACAACATAAAGCTGAAGGTGGTTGGAGGTTCCATACTCACCAAGAAACCTTGGTTCCAAGTTCCCATTGAACCCCCAACAAAAGAATTGTTGAGGAGGTAGCAAGGTTTGGAAGGATTAAGAAAAATAAAATAAACCAAGTGGAGGTTTAATGTCTGCAAAAGCTAGAAGAAGTGACGGAGCTTGTGATAATGTGGGAGTGCCAATACATTTTCAAATGCATTTTGAATGGATTGCATGCCAAATGTAGTGGTGTTGAGGCATTACCTCGCTCGCCTGCCTATTGTTCATCCACCAATCTATACCTCCTCTAGGTGCCATAAAGACTAGACACGACATTTGTAGATAGATTTAGGCTCCCAAACTCCATAAGCACAACAAGGACATTATGAGGCATGTTCTCAAAGGAAAAAGTGATTGTAATCTCTGACAAGAAGGCATGGGCATTGGATTACAGTTACAAAGATTGCAAGTTTTTCATAATGGCAGGTCAAAAGTGCATGTGTCCACTTGAATGAGACCTACTGTGGGATATAGGTAGAGAGAGTTTTCATTTTTGAGGAGATTACATTTTGGACTGAGGAAGATATGGCAAAAAGAAGCATGGAGTAGAACCACAAAGTTCATAGTTCCAGTTCTAGCTAAAGCTATTTTGATGTTGTAATGATTTGGGTTTAGCCCAAGTTTGTAAAAAAAATGTAACCTTTGTAAACAAAATGATTAAATGCAGAATCAACCTTAGTTGGGTGTCTCCTTGTGTATGGTATGCATTTTTGGATATATTTATTTACCCCAAATTTCCGAGACAAAGACGGTTTTTTTTCCATTTTAGGAGATGGCGGGAACGGCAAAGGGGATGGTTATATAAAAAATAGGGAAAATTCAAACATATAGGGAAATCTGAAATTTCAAGTATATTCATATGATAACATTGATAAATCTAAAATCATTCATCATAGAAATATATATTATATAGAGCAATTAAGTTGAAACTTGAAATGAGAGTTCAAACTTCAATTTTATACATTCATAATTTCATACTCAGATATAATTCATTGAGTCTAGAATCAAAATGCCCATAGGTTGTAAATTTCAGCAAAATGAAAAATCATATATCATTGCATCAATGTATCATATGTCAAAAATCTCAAAAAATTCAAAGTCTCAAAGTCAAAACTCAAAAGTAAAACAAAGATAGTATGTTTTTGCCCCTAATCTTCATAAAAATCAGTGTCACTACCACTACAAGCCTAAGCCTCAAAGGTTGCATCATCCAATAGAATCCCAACCAATCCCTCTTGTGCATTATCCTCATCAACCTAAGTAGTGTCTTCAAGATTAATATCCCACCATAAAGCTGGAGTTTGTCAATACTTTGTACTCTAACAATCCCTAAGTCGCAAAGCGCTATGCATAGCCACTAACTACTCCACTCATCTAGATATAAGCCTATTCCTCTTGATGAAGTGGATACAACCACATGTAGATGAATTCCTCTCTACAATAGAGGCACTAGCAACCTGTGAGAGGAGGCAAATGGAAAGTGCCCTCAACTCTGACCCATCTAACCCATGCCATTGCCACCATCCAACAAGATTTTTTGTACCACTACTACTCTATCCACCTCTACCTCTGGTGTGTTGAAGTTTGGACCATCAATATTTGCGAAGGCAACTAATTGTTCACAAAGTATAGTGGACCACTCAAGTGAATAAGTCTTTTAAAGGTCCTTCATCAACCCACGTCTCACCTTGGCATCATCACAAGGAGGAGACCTTCCAGGCTTGCGCTCATACCATTTTGGATTTAGTGCAAAGGTTGCCATATGAAGTAGAGTGTTCATAGTGTTCCCACCTTTGCATGATAATGGGCTTAATATACTCCTCAGATAAGTCCAATTGATTATCCTTAACCAAAATTACTTCCTTTATCTTTTGAATTGTGTTGTCAAAAGCCTCATATGTCTCTCCAAGACTAGGAGAGCCTATATCAACATATCCAATGACATCTACAATAGGCAAGATGATGGAGCAAACATGTCTGCAATGTGCAAAAAAAAAATCAAATAAGAATAAGAATAAAGATTATCAATCTCAAAGTTACATGACAACTAGGAGACTCCAAAACATAGAAACTTTGAAAGACTCAACAATAAAATTAAAATATTAAAATCAGAGTTTTTTTTTTATTAAATATGAAAATTAGCAATGTCTTACCTCATAGCGAACCACCAATCATCATCAAGGATCTTTTGTTTGATGGCTTTTCCTTTAGCACTGTTTGCATTAGGCCATCTATTCCACTCTAAATTCACCACCATCATTTGTAGTGTATCATGCACCTCAATCATCCTCTCTAACAAAATGAAATAACTAGCATATCTTGTCTCTATAGGTTTGAGAAATTCCTTCTTTGAAAAAGTCTAGAAGAGAGCAAGTGAGGTGTGGTGATTGCAAATGAACATTTGAATACTTCTAGCTTGTGTCACCACTTCCTTTACCCAATCTAATTTTCCTATGTCCTTCAATGCATAGTTCAATGCATGAACACAACATGGAGTCCAAAAAATGTGCTAGTAAGCACCCTCCACCATCAAGCAAGCCAATTTGCACACACGTGCTGAATTAGTGATCACTTAAACACATTTGAGGCCCCAATCTCCTCTATATGGCCTCTCTCAAAATGTCAAACTCGAAGTCTATATCCTTGTGTTCCCTAAACAATCAATGTCTCTAAGAAAATACAGCCAGTTGTGCATGTGACTATGATGTTGATGAGTGATTGATGACTAATATTGGTCCACCCATCCATCGCAATAGAACAAGTTGTCCTCATCCAAGTTTGCCTCATATCCTCCATCACCAAACTCACCTTAGAATATGCTTTGTCAAGGAGAGTAGTGTGTAGTTTATGATCTTTAGGGGGTACAAAAGAACCAACATTAGCTAGATTTTGATCATTTTTTTGAAGGAGAATGGGCCAAATTTGAAATGGGATGGCATGGGCCTAAAAAAATCAGTAATGGAAGAAACTGTCAATTCCCGTACCTGCTTATTGAACGTATTTGAAATTGACCCTAGCTGCCCACTACAGCCTTTCTATTTCCTTTTTAGGCATCCGCACTGTAAATAGCACTACCACTACCTACACTAGATGATATAGAGTGATGCATTGATGGCTGAGGGCTGATGCATTGGCATGGGCACACCTTTACACTTGCTTTCCACCTCTATAGGTAATTTATAACACACTAACTTCTCATCCTGATTTAGATCTTTACAAAATTTAACTCCTTTGCCCGAAACACCCAAGAAATGAGACCACACTCTTGTGTAGCTCCCTCTAATTTCATTGTTGCATATATTACATAACCACAAACTTACCCTGGCTGCCCAATATCACTAGCCTTCCTCCTTTTTTTGGCATCCACGCTAGAAATATCACTACCACTACCTACACTAGATGATATAGCGTGATGCATTGATGATTGTGTGGACTGATGCATTGGCATGGCCACACCTTTACACTTGCTTTCCACCTTTGTATGTAATCTATAACACTCTAACTTCTCATCCTGATTTAGATCTTTGCAAAATTTAACTCCTTTGCCCGAAACACCCAAGAAATGAGACCACACTCTTGTGTAGCTCCCTCTAATTTCATTGTTGCATATATTACATAACCACACCCTGCGCCCTCCTAAATTTTTCTTTTTGACATCTATTGGATGAACAAGACAAAGAAGAGGTCTTTTGGGATTAAAAGGCCTTTGTGCATTATCATTTAAGATAACCGAAGGGCATTCAATTTCGTTATGTGCATGTTGTGCTTCACCCCCAACACTTTCACTCCCACCCCCAATTCCAACTTCTTCCCCTTGTGATTCTTCATCACTGTTACCATTTCCACTGTTGTTGCTCATGTTTAATGAAGGTAATGCAAGCTCAAAGTACAAAAATATAAGGAAAAAAACAGACATTTGATGGACATTTCTTCTTTAAAATTTGCAAAATATTATAAAAAAAATCAAATATGAAACAAAGGACTCACCTTCAATGCTCCAACTCCTTCAAATTCTCCTTGAAGCCTTTCTATTGCCTCTTTTTATCTCTACTTCAAACCTGGTTGCTTCTAAGTTCTTTCTCCTTTCTTGCTCTCTTCAAAATAAGAATGACTCAAATAGTGTTGCTTTAGTAATTTTAGGGTTGAATAGAAATGTAGGGGTTACCTTTCAAACAAAAAATGCAATTTTTTACAAACTAGGTGTTACTTTTTTTATTTTGTTGCTGATTAACACCGGGGATGGCTGGCCATCCTTGGGATGGTTGAGGGATGTCTCAAGCATCTTTGGATCATCCCGGGGATAGTCACCCATCTCTGAACCCCACCTCTTTCGTTTTTTCGTCCCAAAAGCATTTCCAATTTTTTTGGTTTGATCAAGAACAGCTAGGAAACGTTTCCTGCCATCCCCCTATCCTCAATGTGGTACCTATTTCTGAAACGTCACTAATTGGGGTGAAAACGCATTCCAGGGTAATGTTGGCTATTTAGTTTTTCAACAAAATGTTTACAAAGCCCTTGCAAAGCCTTTGTAAGGTCTCTTTTCAACATAATAAATTAAGTGTATGGGCATATCCATGGATTACTACATAAAGTCTCTTAATATCCTATAACTATCTATTGTTTTTTGAAATGTATGTGTAGAATCCAACTTGCTTGTGCATTTTGGAAAACTTAAGTCTTTTGTGGAGTGCTGATTAAGGCATCACCTTGGTTTCAATTATGACATCTTTTGTATGAATTCAAAACTATGTTGCCCAAATGGATAAAGGCACCCATCTGTTACTAGATTTTCCTCCCCATCATCCTCAACGCACTCCAAATCCATAACTTAAACAAGTTTTTGTGTTCTACTACCATATCTAAATGTATATAACAGCATAAGAGGTTATCATAAAACACATTCTTAGATATTTATATGGTAGACCATTTATTTAATAGGGTGCTAAGCCTTGCATGTCCAAACTAACACATAGGTCTACTGTAACAACAATATTGGGGTACATTGTGCAATGGATATTGTTTTTCTTAAAGAAGTGTGCAATCATACTTTCAATCATCTATCCTCAACACACTCCAAATCCATAACTTAAACAAGTTTTTGTGTTCTACTACCATATCTAAATGTATATAACTGCATAAGAAGGTTATCATAAAACACATTCTTAGATATCTATAAGGTAGACTATTTATTTAATAGGGTGCTAAGCCTTGCACGTCCGAACTAGCACATAGGTCAACTATGACAACAATATTGGGGTACATTGTGTAATGGATACTGTTTTTCTTAAAGAAGTGTGCAATCATACTTTCAATCATCAATCCAGCAGCTCAAGGAAACCAAAGACAAAAGGAGGCCTTACCCACTTCAAAAATTAATTCTAAATTTGTAATGTCCCCTTTTTAGCATGACCATGATAGTGGATGGATTTAGCCTATTACTGGGTCCTTGTAGGCTAATACTAGTAATTAGAGGACCCTGTTGAGGGTTATGGCTACGTTTGGTGGGACTTACTATTTATAGTAAGTCAAGGGATGGTTTCGATGAGCTCAAATGAGTTAGAGGAGTTGAATGATGCTCTCATTTTTTATTTTTGGCTTCTGGTTTGGATTCCAAGAATCTTGGAGGGAGCGTTTGTTTTTAGTAAGTCACCCCGTCAGATTCATTCATCGACTTTCTTCATCAGGATCACTCATGTACTATTAGATTTTGATTTTGATGCTTCTTCAGTCATTTTCACAAGACGGGTGAATTATGCTTATTATTTAATTAAATACGCTAAGGTTGCTATTTTGTTGGTATTGTATATTGGTCACCTTAGTGTCATAGCTTGTTGGAACCGGGTTGAAAAGCTTTAAATCTTGGGCATAGGAAACAATGACCTTGTGTGTCAGAATATCATGATATTGATGCAAAGGTTGTTTTGGGAGCCAAAGGGAGTTAATAAATTATATTATTCAAATATGTGCCTAAGTATAAAGCAAAGGGCATTTAAGTGAAAAGTGTCTTCATGAAGCTAACTGTTGGAGACATAAGGAAGATTTTTTTTATTATTATAAAAGCCATGGCTTGTTGCAAATGAAATCATTCTTGGATATCTTTTGTTTGCATTTTGTGGAGATACTGGTCTTGCGGGTTTTGAAGAAATTTCATGGTTGGACGCCATGTCTTTGCTTGCACTTTGAGCCATTCTTGATAATGGTGAATCGTGCCTACTGAAAAGTGATTGAATACTAGCCTGGGCGGCATTCTCTAGGAGCAGCGAATCGCCTTGATGAGCTGCAAATATGTGTGGTCAGCATTCACTCCTAACAGGGCTGCGTTCATTTACATTGAGCTGGGCATACGTAATTTGCAAGGCTGTGTGCATACTTGTGGCCTGCGATTTACATATAGGGTCCGCGACCTATACTAGAAGGCAGTGTTTCATCTCTTTGAGCTGCGATCTATCTTAGCAGCATTTCATGAAAGGTGCATCATTCTGGTTTAAGTTTGTAATTCAAATGTATCTTTTAGCATTGAGTATTTTTGCAAGTAAATTATAATTCCAAAAACAATCAGCTGTATTTGGCATGAAATAAAATAGAGTTCAATTTGTGCCATTAGGGTTTGTTAATTAATTGAAGCTAGTTGAAGGAGTTTGTGCATTTAGTTTGAGAATTTTAGATGCATTTTAATTATTGTTGCAAACCCCAAAAGTGCATAATTGTTCACAAACACACTTATATTCAGAAATCGGAACTTGTACATTGCATGTAAAGTGTTTGACAAAATGTCAAACATTCAAAATTGACAAACAAAATCAGATTTGAGACAATATCCTAGTTGGGGATATTACAAAATTGCCCAACTTGAAGACAGGTTAATTTTGATCTTCCCAAGTTTGACAGGCCTGGCACTTGATATTGTTAGACCTTGGGGATTTAGGGTTCTTCTGCTCAAATCAGCAACAAATTGGTGGCATTTCCAAGACTAAAGTACTTTTGGTTTTATCTTGAAAACCTCTGCAACTCAAAACAAGGGAGTATTTTGTCTAGTGTTTGAACTTTGAAGTACTACCTACATGGAAAATATCTTTGTTTCTTCGAAGAAAAGAGTAGAAACTTTGTTACTGTCTACCTAGAATTAATAATCAAATCAAGAGACTATACGATGTAGAGAAGGCAGCCCATGTACCATCAAAGAGAAAATTAAGCTTCCAATGCACCAAGGCATCCATCATAGGACATAGTGATGGTAAGTTGTTCAGATATACCCCTCAAATTTGAAAAGTCTATTTTGCAAAAAGAAATGATTCGTGAATTGATTTCAGAATTCAAAACTTATACACTTTTGAGGACTCAAGTAACAACATAAATAGACAATATAGACAAATTTGTAGGTCTGATTACAAAGAAATAAATGATATGGTTGTTGATATAAGAGATAGGGATATTGTACTGCATATCCTATTTACCACTCTTCCTCTCCTCCCAACATTTCATATGATTATAATGATGAACTAGATGAATTGCTAGATCAGCTCAGAATGGAGACACAGAGACAAATGGCAATTGTTGAGCCGAAAGAGGCTGAGTTAAAAATAACCTATATGCTTCTTGATGGGATGAATGTGGATAAACATTGTAATGCACAAAATATTGGCATGAGTTATCTGGATGAAGAAACATATGATCCTAGCCAATATCCCCTTCCACCCAAGATGCTGTACAAAGGATAAGTTGAACATGCGAAAGTGTTGTATGACCTTAAGCAAGAACAATGGCAACTTCTTGCAAACATTAGGTTGCAGGAAGCTCAGTTTTCCACCCTCAAGAATCCAAATGTCCTTTCTATGAGTAGAGGGGGGTATTCATTGTTCTCAGTACTATGAAGAAGAGGATGATCAGTATGGCACATCAGGTAATAAGTCCATGGATGGAGAAGATGTGTATAGTGATTATGAGGCAACTGATATAGATTTTCAAGATATGCATGGTGCTGATGAACAGTACGAGTTGCCAACTCACAACACAAAAATCCCAAGGAATTCATCCATCTATCCCTACAGTCCAAGATACCATGTGAAGATATGAAAACCCAACCAGATATAGAAGTGCATGTAAGAAATGAATATCAATTGACAGTTGAGACTGTACTTGCACTAAATAAAAATATTGTTGTCATGTAGGAGGAAATTTCCATGGGAAAAAATAAGAAATCACAATGTCTGAAAGATAAGAAAAATGACAACAGTATTGTAAAGAAGGTAACAGAGAAAGGATCCAATGCAACTGTGGGTAGTAAAGAAAAAAGAGGTGCCAGTAGTTCAACATAAAGTTCCAAAAGGTGCAGATTTGAATAATGAGGCACAATTTATTCTGCCCCAGCCATTGAAAATGTAATGTATGGACAAAGGTTGAATACTCAAATGAAAACATTCATGGAATTGATTATATGGGTGTACATGTGTTTAAGATTTAAATTATCAAGGGTGAGCAAGAAACTAATTTCTTGTTTGATCTATTGCCCTCTGTTTTTATCATTAATAATGAAGCTACTAATGTTTGTTTGCGTGAGGATGATAGAGACATGGTTGCTCATGTTCAAGATGGTGAAAATACAAATGCATCTGAGAACCTCTTTTTTGGTGTCAAACCTATTGTCTTCCTCATGCAAAATGTGTTTCAATGAGATCACCAAAGATTGGTGTTCCAGTGATTGAGGATAGAGATGCAAGTTCTTCAACTGAAGTGTCTCATACTCCATATTGTTAAGTTTTGGGAACCAGAATAGCATTCAACAAAGTTCTGAAACTCAAAAATATACAAGAACAGATGACACAAACATTTATCCTACGAAAACCCTCCTACTCGAGGAAATAACCCAGCCACACCCGGAAAATAGATCCTTTATTGTGTTCTTCAAAGCAATTACAATAATCACTTGCTTATGATTGAATACAAAAGACGTCAATCAATAAGCTTTATTCTCTTGATCACAAATTGATCAAAACAGAAATATAAGTGTCTCACAAATACACCTAAAAGATGAAAGACTTGCAAAATATATATATCAATCATGAATGGATCGAACACACTAAACAAACACATTGTCTCTACAATCAAATATACTAAACAATAAGTACTATCTCTGCAATTGAACACACTAGACAAATACAGATAACTCTGCAATAATGAAATCTTCAACACTCGTCAATAATCTTGAATAGCTTTTTCTGAAGCAACCGAACCGAAACAAATGAGACTCGACAGTCCTTTTATTTTCCATCATGTAATACAAAGAGATTTTTCTGCTACAAAGGAGACTCCCGCGGAATACCAAGAGGTGTCAGTTACAAGCATTTACATCACTTTAACATGAAGACTCTTCAATGATATTTCACAAATGACCTTCCTTAAATCAACAGCAAGACAAAATGGTGCCAAGTCATCTATCTTGATGCCAAGTCATTTAACTCAATGCAAAGTCATTCAATCTCAGCAAATACGAAGGTAGTCAATAAAATAATTATGAGAACCAATGCCAGCCGGACAAATCCCAACAGCCAGAAATTCAAGACACCTCACGATGCAAAATAGTGAACACAAACCATATGCTCCGTAGTGAACAGAAGAATAGGTGACCAGCGGTAAGAATAATATCTCCTGTAGCTACAAACATTAACACTCCCTCTTAGCAAAGGAGATATTTTCATATGTCATAGCATGACAAGCACACAGAATTGCAACCAAAAGTATCAATAACAAACTCTTATCACAGATTTTCTCAAAATAATATTATCATCTCAGCATGACATTCACCATGGCTACTCCCAGAGGGTGAGAGAACAAAAAACCAAGTCATGGAGTCTCACACATGACTTCCACCATGGCTACTCCTAGAGGGTGGAACAAGGGCTTTTACCTCAAACTTCTTTCGCAGAGAAGAATGCATTAGCAAGGGATTGCACCTCGAACTTCTCCCTCGCAGAGAAAAACTCATTAACAAGGGATTGCACCTTGAACTTCTCCCTCACAGAGAAGAATTCATTAACAAGGGATTGCACCTCGAACTTCTCCCTTATAGAGAAGAACTCATTAACAACATGAATAAGAATCGCTGAAGCTGAGACTCTCTCTCAACAAAGACTCCCTCTCAACAAAGGCAGCATTCTCACTGATTTGATAATCATAATACCAAGAAATTAGCTCCAATGTTTGACCAAACAATTAGCTTTAGAGGTCACACTACTACTCGAGCTTGTTGATCCTCTGCAAAGGACTTGGCACTCTCCCTCTGCCACACAAGCTCCCTCTAAATCTCCAAATACTTGCATCAACCTACTAACCTCCTCATTCAACATACACCTCTGAACTTCTGACTTACTCGAGTCCAGAACTGTCCTCCTCGACCTTATTCTAGATCACCCTATTCTGGAGCTACCAATGAAAAATACAGATTGACTATGCAAATTTGTTCTCTGCATCTGAAGAGTCTCCCTTTGAATATCATATCCTCCTCTTCGAAGAAGAAAATCACAATGACAAACTGTATAGGTTTCTTCCTCTTTAGTGACAACAAATCAATCTCATGGCTGCAAGGAGTGCCCCAATGTTCATTTCTACAACCTGCATGACTTTACATGTAATCTCTCATTATTATGTTGCTTCTCGATCCGTCCTGGAAGCATTTTAGAGAGATTAGTAATAGTTCAAAGAATCAAACTACTCTAAAGAGAAATATGCAGACCAATGCTAAAGGCATACATAATTCACTATTCTCAATATTATTGCAAAGATTATTCATGAACATCATTCAAAGATACAAACATAAAATACTTATCTCTTTAATGCCTAAACTTCCTCACAATCCACCAATAGATCTTTCGCCATCACACAGATATAGTACAGGTAGAGAATGAAAAATTTGAACACCAGAACATCTTCTATCCTCATAGACATGAATGTCAAACATGACAGCATTCCCCCTGCCCAGGTAAGAAGCTTCATCAGAGATTCTACCCTCCAAGGCTCTTCAACTACACATTCTCATATGAATCCCTCATTTTGAACAGCATATTCAATTCCCTTTAGACATCACGATTCTTCTAGAATCAAATTGTTCTATTCTGGTTCGAATCGTTTCCTTAGACCCACTCTGATACTATGTTAAGTTTTGAGAACCAAGATACACTCAACAAAGTTCTTAAACTCAAAAATATACAAGAACAAATGACACAAACATTTATCCTTGGAAAATCCTCATACTCAAGGGAAAAACCCAGCCACACCCGGAAAATAGATCCTTTATAGTGTTCTTCAAAGCAATTACAATAACCACTTGCTTATGATTGAATACAAAAGACGTCAATCAATAAGCTATATTCTCTTGATCACAGATTGATCAAAACACAAATATAAGTGTCTCACAAATACACCTAAAACATGAAAGACTTGCAAAATATATATATATCGATCATGAATGGATCGAACACACTAAACAAATACACTATCTCTGCAGTCAAATATAGTAAACAATAAGTACAATCTCTGCGATCGAACACACTAGACAAATACAGAGAACTCTGCGATAATAAAATCTTCAGCACTCATCACTAATACTGAATAGCTTTTTTCTGAAGCAACCAAACCAAAACAAATGAGACTTGACGGACCTTTTATTTTCCATCGCGTAATACAAAGAGATTTTGCGGTTACAAAGGAGACTCCCACGGAATACCAAGAGGCGTCAGTTACAAGCATTTACGTCACTTTAACATGAAGACTCTTCAATGATATTTCACAAATGACCTTCCTTAAATCGACAGCACGACAAAACGGTGCCAAGTCATTCAATCTCAGCAAATACAAAGGTAGTCAATAAAATAAGTATGAGAACCCATGCCAGTGTAACAAATCCCAACAGCCAAAACTTCAAGACACCTCACGATGCAAAATGGTGAACACAAACCATATGCATCACGATGAACAGAAGAATAGGTGACCAGCGGTAAGAATAATATCTCCTGCAGCTACAAATATTAACACGAATTGATATGCTGATGAAGATTGCATTTGCATCGATAACAATGAGGTATGTTGGCTTTCTGTTTTCCCAGAGATGAGTAAAATTGAATATAAGGCTTTCCTTCATGATGAAGTTGCAGTTTCTCATAGTGTGGATAACAGTTTACCCAAGTTCAAGTGTTTCAATTGGGCCCAACATATGGCTTGCAGTGGTGTTGAACAGCCACAAATTCTTCAAGCTGATGATTAGTCAGCTGCTCAAGTTTTTCATATGCTTGAACTTCAATATTTTCAGGTTGATGTATCAGTGGATGAGCTTCCTTTGGATCAATTTATTGAAGAGCCATATTTTCCTTTGCATTGTGAATTGGAGGTGTTTTTCTTTTGCCTCAATGGACGTCAGCAAGTATGAGAATACACCATGGATCTTTATGGTACTAACCTAAGTTTTAAAACTATGCCCCCAGATGATATAAAAGAAAGGATGTAATGCAGGATGCCATAGTGGCCTCTGTTTTGTGGTTGCCATACAATGGCAAAATTAACAGCAGAGCTGGCCTCCACTCTCTTGGAGGCAATCATTCATTGATGCATGCAGACATAAGGCCTCATTTGATGCAGTTGGGTGATAATGACAATTTTCTTTCAGAGGAGATCAACTCCTTCAGCAGGCTTGTCTTTGACAGAGGCAATTGAATGTAGCAGCTTGTCCATGGCCATGTGTTATGGGTATTCATGCACAGTGTGACCTGCAAAATGAAATGCTGAGTTTCTGTGCGGACATATCTCCAAAGTCGTGTGCCTACAAGAGACAAACATCCACAACTAGAGCCAATGTTGGCACCCCATTTTTTTGTCTCATTTTGCCCTCTTCTACTCTAATGGTCTACATTTTGCTTTTGATTACCCACTGATGATAATCTATCTGAGAGATTCTAAATGGGCTAGGTCATATTGTTTGGTTGTACCTCTGAATGTTATATATTTCCCCCTTCTCATGTAAGTCAAAAACCCAAGATGAAATTATGAAATTGACCAAGTAGAGGTCGTTGGAGCTTTCATAGGCACCAAGAACCTTTGGTTCTTAGTTCCTATAGACGGGTTTCTTCCCACCTTTAACCTTGATGACATAATGATGAAGGCAGTTAGAGGTTCCATAGGCACAAGGTTCACGATTCCCATGGAACCCCCGACAAAGGAGTGGCTGACGAGGTGGCAAGGCTAGGAAGGATTAACGAGAATAAACCAAATCAGGTGGAGGTCTACTGTCCACAAAGGTCAAACAAGGAAGTGAGGAGATCACAGTGATGTGCAAATGTGTAGTAACTACCTATATTTTTTATCAAAATTACACCAACTGAAAGTAGATTATAATGCAACTTCCTTTCCACTTTCTGACCACTCAAATCCTGATATTGGTAAGGTTAGAGCATGTTCTAGATTACAATCAACTGAAATGAAATGTTGAAAGGAAAGCAGCAAGCATTAAGCTAACCAAAGCCACTTATTCAGAAGGATGCATATACATTGCAAAAAATCTAAACTAACATCTTCAACTTAACTCAGTGATGAGCACTGGGGCACATCCGCTTATTGAGAGGGAAAGCTAATGGGCACATGGACTTATCCAGTTGAAAATCTTGCACAATATTGAAATGTAAACACAAACTTCTTCCACTTGTTCAATGGTGAGCAATTACAATAAGCCACATATTCAATGAGGTAAGTACATCAGCAAATATCAAACCAACTCACTGGCAATACTACCATCCAATGTTACAATGGAATACATGAAATATTAGCTTTTGACAGTAAGACCGTCTGAAGCATACAAGATCAATACATTGGCATCATAATCATCAAAATAAAAGATTAGCATGCTGATAACAAGTGTTGATATAAATAAACACTTTGTAACACCCACAATGGTGACAAATAACATGTACCCAACAACCCATCTATGAAATGACAACATGATACCTTGATTAAATGAATAGGAAGGCTGGTGCAAGTTTGAAAATGCACTGAAAACATGTGGGTACAGGTCTAGGCAGGAAAGAAGATACCCAGAAATCTCACCTACACACATCTAAAAAACATCCAAGCTGCAACTTCACTTGTGGCACTCCAAAATCACTTCAAAACCCACCTGAACATGAATACTAGAAAGATATATCAAACTAACATAACAGAACTGAACACACTTTAAAGACTGCTAATTATTTGTCTAAGTTTGAAAACTTAAGTTCCTCCAAAACTAGATTTGCATTGTATCTCCTAAAGATTTGAAACCCATCACAAACACACAAACTTATACTTAAATGTTTATTTCATGTATGGCCTCTTGTAATCATGATAACTCCACAAGTACAACTCAGATTTGAATATATTGTCTTCAAACAAGCTAGACGCCTCTATTTACTATGAAGCATCACCCAAAAGTGCATCACTTTGGTCTTAGAACCCTCATGCCACCCTTTGTAAGCTAATCAACGCACGGTATGACTCCCACACAACAACAATCTCCTCTCGTCATACTGGACTACCTAAAGATGTAGCAAAAATGGCATGCAAACTTCATGAAAACACCTCAAAACTCTAGAGGTACACCCACTTAAGTGGCCAACAAATATATGCACAGCCTGCCTTCTGTAATGTCCCCATTTTTACACAATGGTGTCTGGCAAGCATTTGGCCAGTTTTTGGGTTTTTCTATATGCCTTTGGATGTGCTTGAGAGAACTCTAACATTGTTGGAGAAGCAATTTATCGGTCTTGCAGAGCAATTGTTATTGGGATTTGAATTCAGCGGGTTACATGGAGCCCTTTGATGCTTTTGCAGTCGATTTCCATCCTTTTGGGTGCTCTCCAAACTTTTTGGAGGAGCAAGCTAGTTTTTGAAAGTCACTCGGTTGCCTCTGATCATCATTCCTAGTCTTTAATATTATTTTTGTATGATCAAAATTGCAAAATTATATCTTTTGGGTGCTTTCCACAACTTGGTTATATTATTGAGTTCATAGTTGGACTAATCACCAAGTCCCGAGCATTTGCTGAGTTTTTCAGCTGGGCGAGCTTTCCAGAGAAAAAATCGCAGAGTTTTTTGGAAAAACGCATCGATTAATCAGCGATTTTTTCCAAAAAAACTCTGCGATTTTTTTTAAAAACTCTCTTACGCCTGTCCTCCTGTGTTAAAACGCAAAAAATGGCATTTTCGGTCATTGTTTTTGTTTGTAGCAATTTGGTTTGTGAGTGGAGGAGAAAAAGAGGCTTCCAAGCCCTTGCTAGGTGATTGCAAAGTATTGGAGGCGATTCAAGTGGAGGCACAGTCGCGCCCAGTGCAGCAATCTACTTATAAGACTAAACCCCGTAGTTCCTCTCCCTTAATCTTTATTAGAGTTGGGAAGAGGAAGATGTAATTGTAATGATGTATTTACTTTTAGTTTTATAAAAACTATTTACTATTTTGCTTCCAGCCATCAGCATTCCGCATGAGAACGTGATTTTGTACCCACTTTGCGATTATATATATCTAAACTCAGCTTGTTTCTTTTTTGTTCTCATTAATTAACTCATTGGATGCATCTTCTCATTGAATTTTGCAAAATAAATGCATTTCTAATTAAATTTAAGCATTTTTAAGTTCCCGAGTTCTTTCAAAAACTGGCCGAATTTTTCCCAATTTTTTTTGTGGGCTTGGCGAGTTTTTGCCGACTCCAAGTTTTCCATCTATGATTGAGTTATTTAGTTATTATTTTACTTAAGTTTTCTAATGTTGAAATTACTAAAAGGGACAACTAGTTGTAATAACTCATTTTAAAGGTGTTGAAAAGTTCTTTCTATAAATGCCTTGATAAGAGGACTTTATTCAAGAGAAAACATTATTATTCCTTAAAAGGTGAAAAGTGGTCCATAAAGTGAATTATTCATTTTATAAAAGGAGCTTTGGAGCAAATAAGGAAAAAAGTAATAGCTTATTGCTTCAAAAAATTATAAAGGAGGTTGAGGGCTCATTGTACAGTCCATCTTATCAACCGTGCATGTCAATTTGCCAGTCGTACGGTCCATCCTATAAGTTGTACATACACTATTTCAAGTCGTATAGGTCTATCTTCAAGTTGTATGCCCTCTCTCCTACTAGGTCGGACACAGTTTGGTCAAATCAATACTACTCTTTTGTACGGCAGCAGCAATTCTTTGAGTTCTAGTGCTTTGTTCAACAAGTAAGAGATTTGGTAGGAAGAGACTTGGCAACCCCATTTTTAGGCTTTATCAGTATTGTTTTTGACATCTTAAAAAATCAAGAAAATGATACATGCCATGGAGTTTTGCGCGGTTCTAAAGGTATCAGCATCCCTCCAAACCGATATAGTCCATGTACATCGGTCCTAATGTCTATCGGATATATGGATCCTAATGACCTCTATGGATCCCATTTCTTCAAACGCTCAATATTGGGACTTAACACATCCCCAAAGTCTGGGTCCAAGAACTCTACACCAACAAACTTTCCCCCGGAGTCTCCTCCCGCAATGGATCATGAGTTTTCTCTTACTATCCAGTTTGACCAGATTCAATCCCTCAAAGAGAAACTAAGGGATTTCAAAGGATTTCTCAATAATCAATAAGTTCACCTTGAGGCTAGGTCCATTGTTGGAAATCTGAGAGAGTTATTAACCTTAGATAAGCGAGGCCTTGAGGTACTAATAGCATTAGGACTGATTGTAGATACCCATGTATCTCTTCCTCCACAAAACTCCTAGGGAAAGCAACCTAACACTATTGCAGAATAGGTTAGCAATGCTATATCGAGGGTGTCTATACACGTAGAGTCAATGCCCAATATTGACCCTTTGTCTAGTACTATTAGACCTAGTGTTAATGTGAGTAAAACCCCCTTGGGGTACAATTCAAAAAACAATGGTGCCAATCTCAGGTCTGGTTAAGGTGTCAGTGGTGGGGAAGGTAATCGAACTCCACCTCCCTCGCCTCATAATCTTGTTCTTAATACCATATTGCAAAACATAGGGCAATTGAAGCAACAACTTGCAAACTTGTCCACTCCGGTTCTCAATACCATATTGCAAAACATAGGGCAATTGAAGCAACAACTTGCGAACTTGTCCACTCCGACTAATCAAAGTTCTCTCGCTCCTTGTTATCTTCACAGTCCCTTGACCATTCAACCATTGAGCACTCCACTGCCATAGTGTTGAATCCCTATGATTTGAAGGATACAACGGTGATGTAGACCCTTGTCTCCACATTGATTCTTTTCTTACTATATGCAATGACTACCATACTCTGGATTATGTGCTACTTAAGTTGTCCTCTCGGTCCCTCAAAGGATCCGCTACTGAATGGTACAACTCCCTGCCAAACTACTCTATTAAAACTTTTGATCAATTAACAGACGCTTTTCTCACTTAGTTCAAGGCTAACATAGGCAACAAGTTCACTATTGCTGACCTTGTTCATTCCAAGCAAAAACCAAATGCAAAAATAACTGATTTTATCTAGAGGTATCAGTCTATTTTTACAAAATCCCCAATGCCCTGCTTGATGGTGACCTCCCAAGGATGTTCATCAAGAATTTATTGTCGACACTAAGGGAGAAACTTTCTCTAAACCGGTATCCTAATTTCAGAAGTCTTTGTAGTGCTTTGATAAATTATCAGCACACTATATCTCAATTCGGGGATTCTTCTTTGGCTGCCTATGGAGGGGCCTCTTTCTCGGGTGGGTCCTGCAAGAACAAGGTTGTGGCTAGTGTCATGACATTCCCACAAACCTTGAAGAGGAACTATTTTTCAACAAATCTACAATGGAGTTGGACATTCCTTAAATTGGTTGATTCCTATGCGAGTATTCTGCAAAGGTTGTTGAAAGACGACCTAGTAACTCTCCTTCAAATTATTCCTCTCCCAGATAATTGTCCATATCCTCGATGGTATGATGGGTCAAAGTTTTGCCAATACCATCATGTGCCCCATCACGACACTGAACACTAGGTGCATCTTCGACATTTGGTCCAAGACCACATAGACAACAATGCTATCAAGATCAATGAGAGGAAGCCAAAGACAAACAAGTCAGTGGATAAAGCAAACAGTGAGCTTCAGATCTACATTGATCCTTTTATGTCGCATTTTACAAACTTTATCTCTACATCATTGTCATCTCCTCCTTTGTTATTTGATAATCCCTTCAACATGGTGATGATCACTCCCATATTGCAACCTAGTTGAAGGGTGTGCAACATGAACATAACATTCACCCATCTTGATGAACCATATAGCGAAGAGCCCTCCCCTCTTTTTATATCTCAACACTAGTCAACGAGGCCCCTGTCAAAGTTGTTATGGTTGACCCTACATTTCGCATGGACATTATAACTGAAGAGGTACTCTTTGTCAATGGACTTAACTGTACGCGGTATGATGAGTGCTCAACAACCTTTCGAACACATGTCAAGCTATCACTTCCCCCTCTAGGGTCTACTACCTCGACGATTTAGGACGAACCCAAGGCAGTCTTCATGACCTTTGTCATTATTCCAAAATCAGACCTTTTCAAAGTCAAGTTGGGCATTCCCTGGCTAGTCTCCATGGGAGTCACCTGTTTACTACTATGCCTAGCAGATTACGTACATGAATTAATAATACAAATAGCAGTACGTACCCGATATAGGAGTAAAATATATTGTTATTAGTTCATGAATTCATTACAAAGAAGAAGACCAAAGATGGTTGGCCAAGGATTACAATTCCTCCAACTATACACTACTCTCTTCTTTGGCGGTACATAATATATTTAAAGGACCCGACGATTGCCAAGAGAGACACAACCATCAACCAACTGGCACTACAACTACCCAAGAGTACCAACCAACAAAGAATTAGTACATTGACAACAATTAATTCATTAATGGATAACCAATATTATCAACATAACAATAGGCATTGTATGCCTACTACATCATACCCCCCAAAAGAAAAAGTTGTCTTCCAAACGATAAGTATATATCAAGTAATATTCGGGAAGACTAGTGGCAAGAGTGTAGACAACAATTTGTACTGTGCAAACTCAACATTATAGTGTATTTCAAAAATCAAATGGGTGTCAAGGGGCAGTGCCCCTTGCAAGGGCCTCGGGTAAAGTTTGTTGGTGCAGGTTCTTGGACCCAGATTTTGGGGATGAGTTAAGTCCCAATATTGAGCCTTTGAAAAAATGGGATCCACAGAGGTCATTAGGATCAATATATCTGACAGACATTAGGCCCAATCTACTTGGACCATACCGGTTTGGAGGGATACTGGATCTCAAAGATCTCACGAAAGTTTGCGAAGTGGTCTGGGTCATGAAATTAATATATCTTCACAACATCTAGACGAACACCTTGAGAATCAAAGTTTGAAAAAGCTTCACATCAGGTTGACCAAAATGTGGATAAGGGAAAATTCACCAACCTCAAGACCGATTAAAATCTCAAAGGATGAACCATCCCTTGCACCACCTCACTTTTAGCGCTCTAGTGAGATAGGGGATCAAGACAACTTAAATGATAAAGATGAATCTAAGACTTGAATGATATGAAATGCAAAAATTGAAGAACTAGATTGTCGAGACTGTATTAACTGGTAAAAATGTTTAGACTATCACAAATGGAAGAGCTAACTTTATCGGTTAACTACTAGGGTTTGCGAGCTCACTACTTCGGACACCAGCACTAGTCAAGGACAATAGCGCGGATGCAAGATGTCTATGCGGTGCGCATTCACCCAGTATGGATAGTGCACAAAAACCAAGACAAAAACCCAAGATACTAACTAGAGTATCAAAAATATAGAGAACAATCATACTATAAAAATAAAGGACAATACAAGGGAATAGAAGACAAGAGAAGACTCGCAACTAGGAGAGATTTACGAGATTGATAGGTTGCTCCACTTCTCCTTCTAACGAACATACACACACAAAAACAATGAAAATGTCGGGTGGCTATTTTGGGACTTGCCTCAATCAAGTCCCTACTTTGGTGTTTCCACCTCCACAGTAGTTGAATAGACAAGATACCGATGATAGATAACTGCACATGTAATAGGCATTCAATAAATGAAATGACAAGATTATACTAAGAATGATATGATATGCTTCACAAATATGAAATGGGCTAGTGAGAGAATCCACTTCAATGCCACAAAGTCGGAGCTCAATGAAGACAAGGCAACAAGGGTGACAATGTCACAATGCTATGAAGGTCTATTGACATAAACTTAGTTGTCATTGGTAAAGTCATAGGCAAACATCAATCCCACCGGAACACCGGTACATCACACTAGTACTCATAATTGTGAACCGGTAGACTAAACAAGAAAGTGGTGTACTTTAACCGGTCACGCTTATACTGGTCTAGGTTTTTGCAACCGGTCATGGGATACACATAGGGAACAGATGACTAACCGGGTACAAGCTCTTCACTGGTTAAGTACATGATAATCCAAACCGGATTATGCGGAGCGTTTTCAGTTAAACAGGAGTTAGCTTTTTTAGTGGAACTGAAGTTAGCTTTGTTTTATCTACGAGCGTTTTGAGGTAAACTCAGGATTAGTTTGCAAGTTTTTTTTGCATGCATGATTTATGGGTGAGTTTACAGCTTGGCGAAACTATGAGATGTATTTTTAATAAGATTAATTTCTTATAAATACAAGTAAAAGGATATGAAAGAAGTGTTGTTGAATATCAAAAGCATAGAGTGAAAAAGAGCAGGAGAGCCGAATCTTCTAAGAGGAGTCACAGTCACAAGAGGTGAAAGGTAGAAAAGGATTCAATAGCCAAGCAGAGGAAAGGGTAACAGGTATGATCTGATTCGACAGAAAGTGTCATCATAAGATCATTGCTTTAAATTGAGAAGCATATTTAAATCCCTCAATCAGGGTGAACCCTAACAGGTTCTTTGTATAAATCCCTTTACCAGGTAACATCTTTATTGGTGTTCTAGGTCCTCTTGCAAGGTGACTCCTAACAGGGTCAAGATCCTAGCAGGTCTTCTACCAAATCCCTTAACTAGGTTGCACTCTTACCACTGCTTTGTAAGCCTCTAACAAGGCAACTTTATTACTACAGTAGTGGAGTTTGTGGGTTCTGTCCCACCGTGGTTTTTTTCTTCTAACCGAGGGTTTCTACGTATATATGTTGTGTTGACCTATGTATTCAATTTTTGTTTATGGGTGTTGTAATATTCTTTTAATTTCTATATTAGCAAGAATATCTGTTTGCAGAAAAGTAGTATTAGAAATTGTATTTACTGATTCACCCCCCCTCTCAGTAACTGGTTAGGATTAACAATTGGTATCAGAGCTTAGGTCCTCATAGACATAAAGCTTAACCGCTTGAGTAAAGATTATGGAAGGTTACAGGTATCAAAAGCAGCTTGTGAAAGCCAATGACATGATTGCCTCTCTTGAGAAAAGACTGAGGAGGTCTCTTGCAAAGAGGAAAGAGTTGGCTCTACAACTGAGTGAGAGTAATGAAACCATTGAAGAACTCTCTGGGCAAAGTGGATCTGATGAAGCAAACGAGGCAGTCTCTGATCTTATGGAGAAAAATCAGAATCTAACCGATCAAATCTCCAATCTGAAAAGGGAGTAAGAAAGTCATGCTCTGAGGATGACTGAAATCATCGAAGACAAAAGGAAAGTTGAAGATGAAAAGAACAGTGCCTTAGAAACACTATTGACTGTTGAAAGAGCAAGAAAACTGGTGAAAGATGCGGTAAGAGAAAGTGATGCTCTTGTATTACAACTTCAAGCAGACATGTAGAGCATAACTCGAGAGAATGCAATTATGCATGAGCACTTGCATGACAAAGATGATGCATGCAAAAGGTTGGCTATTGAATTGTATCAACTAAAGGAACAACTGAAAACTCTTGAAGAGAGAAATGAGAAACTTAGAAGGTACAATGAAAGCTCAAAGAAGCTTGATGAGCAACTGAGAGCTCAAAGAAAGTACAAAGATCCCACATGACTTGGGTACATCGGTCAAAGCAACCAAGAAACCGGTGAGTCCTCTGGAGACAAGCAAGTCAAGATGGAGAAGAAGAAACCTACATAAGACAAAGGTAAGAAGACCTTCAAACCCTCTTGCAAACATTGTGGCAAACCGGGTCATAAATCTAATGACTGTAGAAATGAACCAGTAAAACCTTTTACTTCTAACAGCTACTACAGCAACTGTTACAAGTATGGTCACAGGACCTTTGAATGTAGGTCACGCTCCAACAATGTGTCCATTGGAAGCAAGGGAAGCTTCAAAGGCTATTGCTGTGCATCCAACAAGTTTGGACACAAAGCGGAAAAATGCAAGTCCAAAACCATGGCATTCAAATCCCCACTGAGACCGGTATTCCATAATAGGAATGAAAACTGGAGAACATCCACCTGTGCTACCTGTGGGCCATCTGGCCATAGGAACTCTAGATGTCACTCACTCATGGACAGGGAAAGAAGGGTCAATCCATGGAGAGGAACCGAAATGGCTTGTTACAACTGTAACAAGATTGGGCATCTGTCCAAGGAATGCAGGAACCGGCCGATAAACAAAGGTAAAGGACCGGCCAAACCAGTCAAGAAGAACTTGTCCCCCAACCTAAAAGATAACTTGCGTAAAGAGACCAAAAGGGAAGTAAAGAAGACTTGGTCAGTAAAAGGGACAAAGAGTTTCGTTGAGGAGAAATCTGAGGTAAGGTCATCATCTACTGATGGTGATATCTCTTCAACAAATTAAGCCTAAGGGCTTAAGGGGAACAAGTAGCCAACCTACTGTTCCCGGAGGAACTGGTGAGCTGTGATCTCACTCAGTCAAGAAGTGCAACCGGGAAGATGTCACCGGTCTAACCTGTAGACCGGACAGGTAAGTGTTGACATTGCAATAGAGAACATACAAACAAGTAATGAGTCTGCAGACCGGTTGTCGAAGGAAAGGTTAGGTAAGGGTAATTAATACAGTAACTGTTAACAAATGTTACCATTACAACCTAAGTCTATAAAAGGGAAAGTTGATTACTCATTTCACTTTACATTGTGAACTATGATTATTGATTTCATAAGCTTGAGTAATCTTTTCTTGTTGTGATTTACGTTCTTTGCTTAGCAAATTTCGTGAATCTTATCAAGAACTTTCTGTTAAAACCGGTCTAGTATCATGGCATCCTCATCTTCTGTGGTAAGCCTAATCAATGCTAATCAACTGGATAGACCAGTTTACAATATTATGGCAGTACAGAACCGAGACAATGATATGGCGGGAGCTCTATCGTCCGTGCCTGCAGATGTTTTGCTGACTGAGGATGTAACAGCATTCATCCACAGCAAACAGGAGGAACTGGGTGAAACGTTTATCGAGAGTGAATACCTTTCACTTTGGGAAGACCGGAAGCTTCAATCCAAATACGCGAAGCTTGAATCATCGAGATTGATCAATGGAGTGAAATATCCAACCGTGTTTTGACCGGATTGGACTAGACTGGTTTTGAGCAGGGTTCACGAACCAGGAATGTGGCTTGCGAAAGGTGCAGTCACACCGATAACTAAAGAAGACATACGCAGGGTGACTGGTTATAATGCCATAGGGGAAGCTCTAACCCTAAGGACGATAGCCAATGCAGAAGTCACACGGTTGACGAAGACAAGGTATGAATGTCAGATGATGACTATGAACGACATTGAAGACGATGGCGTTCAGTTTTCCTCAGCAGTTATCGACTACAAAGTATATCAGTCGAGTAACCTAAATAGGATACTGGGAGGTGCAATACACGCAGCGCACAAGATTATGCACGACAATGCGCAATACGATATATGCGCTATGTTGAGGGGGCAGATCTTTGAAAACCTGAAGAAGCTTGGCTTGGTCAAGAAGTTTCTGAAGTATGGGACATTACTGGTATGTTTGTTCTTTTATTACCAAAACTTCTTTCCAGGCATAGGTAAGGTCACATGGCAACAAGACAAACCGGTAATGGTTCAAATAAGTGAGTTAATCAATAACTTGGGGAACCAATTTAATAAGGTCATGACTGACTACTTTGAAGCCTTTCAACTAAGAATGCACAACAGGGAAAGAATTCCCTCTACCATTGTTGAAGATCACAAGGAAGAGATGTGCTTTCTGGTAAGCATTGATCACTGTATTATCCAGGCTGTGGAGCCAAGGTCAGAGTATGCACCGGAGCTTGGTTATGAGATTAACTCTAAGGTTGCAAAGGCATATGTTGATGCACTACAAGAAAGCGACCTAGATTTCTCTACATATCAGTTTGGCACCTATGAAGAGATACAGACAAATCTGAAGAAAAAGACATCTGCAAAGGAACTGAAGATGTATGTAAAAAGAACTCCCACACATAGGAAGAAGAAGCCAGTGGCAGAAGAGCCCAAGGTTCAAAGAAAAAGGACTCAGCAGGAGTCCAGTGCTCAAGGTGAGGAATCGGAAGAAATAGAAACTGCAGAAACAACTACTCTTCACAGAAAGAGAAAGACCGGGAAACCGGTAAAAGAAGATGCACCTAGAGCAAGGAAACCAACCATTGATGAAGTTATGCATTTTGGTGAAGTGTCAAATGCTGCTAAATAGTTCAGTGTTCTAGTAGAAGAGGATAAGCAAAAAATAGAGATTGCTTTGTTAGAAACCTTTTTGGATTTCAAAAGAAGTCCTAGGGACTATAGGCCTCACTTTCCTCCAGAATTGAATCAAAGGATAATGGCCAAATGGAGAACGGGTTTAGCAACAAACAATAAGATTATAACGGAAACTTTGACATAAGTAAGACCAGGTCTCAGTGATGAGACAATAAAAATTCTGATGGAAGCCATGTCACTCAATTTGGACACGAAGAATAGAGTTGCCAAGATCATAAATGGACTAGAAAAAGATGTGTATGAAGATTCTCTGGATTTTTGGCAAAAATATGAATTCAACACTCTTAAGTCAACAGGTCCACAGGACATCTCACAAGATGAACCTGAAAAAGAATTAATACCACCAGTACAATTCACAATTGGTGAACAATCTACAACCGATGAGAAGGAAGTTACTCCTAAACAGTTCACTTCCAGTGAACAAGTAAATCTAGGAGAACAAGTTCAACCAGAAGATCAAGTACAGGGAGAGTCATCAGCAAAGATGACTACTGAAAAAGGAACAAATAAAGAAGAAATTGTTTTGAATGATCAACATGTTGTTGAAGAGCAGCAAAAAGAACAACCACACAAAGAGGAAGTTCATCCGGAAGAAGTCCATCCGGAAGAGGAGGTACATCAAGAAGAAGAGGTACATCCAAAGGAAGCACCACAATAGGAAAAACCTACAAAGGAAGAACCGGAACAAGAAGCAAAGCAGAAGGAATCAATAGATGTTCCAAGTACATCTTCATTAAAAAGAAAACTAACATTTGCAACAGATATTGAAGCGAAGAAAAGCAAAGTGAGTGAAACGGTTGTTGACATAAGCAAAGTGTCAACAAGGCAACTCAAGGAGCTCACTAAGAGAAAACAAGATATGGTTCTCTCTAGTGTAAGAAATATCTTGTACAATTTTGTACCTGATACAAATATAGATGAAGATGAACCGGTAATTGATCAATTGGAGATACTAGTGCAAGCAATTGGGGAAGATGTCAATGACCCAGAGACAATTGCAATTGATCACTATGAGAAGAAGAGAATAGAAATTCTTCACAAATAGGTTGAAGAACTCAAAGCTACTGTATCTACAAGCACCGAGGAGCTACAGCACTAGATATAGGAAGCAAGAAGGTTGATCACAAGGACTTCAAACTTTTAAGACTTCGTTAAAGATATAACTAAGAGAACGAACAAGACTATCGAAGAGATAAAGGTTCTAACATCCAAATTTGATGCGAAGAGCTCTTCTGCAACAAAGTACAGTCGGGACCTGACAAGTCTTGTTCTCACCTTAAGGAAGGCATCCGAAGAAAAGACAAAAAGAATCCAATATCTTATTGGATTCCAGTTGTTCATTGCACCAACTTTTGATCTAATGCAAACAACGGCAACAGGTATAGATAGACTGATCAACGAACCTGATTACAAAACTTGGAAGACATGGAAAATATAATTGTCTCACTGCAAGCCGCAAAGAAAAATTTAGCTCATGTAACAGGTATATGGAAGCCATTCCTTGATTCTGTGAAGAAAATTTATAAGGATATCTTCAATACGTTACAATTATAAAGTAAAAACATGTAAGGAGTAACAACCCTTCGTCCTTTGGAGGCAAAAAGGGGAAGATGTAGTCACATGTGAAATGCAGATGAAAGAGAAAGAACAGAGAAGAGAGAGATGACAGTGTGAAAAGAACAGAGAAGAGAGATGACAGTATGAAATTAGCTTTGTATGCTACAGAGGTAGACAAGGAGATCAACAAGTGATGTGTATTGATATGATATGTTTTGCCACCAATGCCAAAGGGGAAGATTGATGATATAAACTTAGTTGTCATTGGTAAAGTCATAGGCAAACATCAATCCCACCGAAACACCGGTACATCACACCGGTACTCATAATTGTGAACGGGTAGACTAAACAAGAAAGCAGTGTACTTTAACCAGTCACACTTATACCGGTCTAGGTTTTTGCAACCGGTCATCGGATACACACAGGGAACAGATGACTAACCAGGTACAAGCTCTTCACCGATTAAGTACATGATAATCCAAACCGGATTATGAAGAGCGTTTTCAGTTAAACAAGAGTTAGCTTTTCAATGGAACTAAAGTTAGCTTTGTTTTATCTACGAGCGTTTTGAGGTAAACTCAAGATCAGTTTGCAAGTTTTTTTTGCATGCATGATTTATGGGTGAGTTTACAGCTTGGCAAAACTATGAGATGTATTTTTAATAAGATTAATTTCTTATAAATACAGGTAAAAGGATATGAAAGAAGTGTCGTTGAATATCAAGAGCATAGAGTGAAAAAGAACAGGGGAACCGAATCTTCTGAGATGAGTCACAGTCACGAGAGGTGAAAGGCAGAGAAAGATTCAACAGCCAAGAAAAGGAAAGGGTAACAGGTATGATCTGATTCGACAGAAAGTGTCATCATAAGATCATTGCTTTAAATTGAGAAGCATATTTAAATCTCTCAATCAGGGTGAACCCTAACAGGTTCTTTGCATAAATCCCTTTACCAGGTAACATGTTTATTGGTGTTCTAAGTCCTCTTGCAAGGCGACTCCTAACAGGGTCAAGATCCTAACATGTCTTCTACCAAATCCCTTAACCGGGTAGCACTCTTACCAGTGCTTTGTAAGCCTCTAATAGGGAAACTTTATTACTGCAGTAGTGGAGTTTGTGGGTTTTGTCCCGCCATGGTTTTTTCCTTCTAACCGAGGATTTCCACGTATATATGTTGTGTTGACCTGTGTATTCAATTTCTATTTATGGGTGTTGTAATATTCTTTTAATTTCTGTATTAGCAAGAATATCTGTTTGCAGAAAAGTAGTATTAGAAATTGTATTTACTGATTCACCCCCCCTCTCAGTAACCGGTTAGGATTAACAAGGTCTAGATATCATGGCCAAGAAAACCCAATACAAGAATGAGCTCTAGAAAATGAAGAAAAATGTTGTACAAGGGGGGCCAACTGCTTGAAGAGATTGAGATAAAATCTAAGAAATGTCAAGAAGACCAAATGAAGCAAAAACAAGGAGTTTTAAGTTGTTGGACGGATTCTCGACATCAATGGGCGGTGGTAAGAGGCATTACACTACAAGTGTGGCAGTTGTAACGTCTCAACAGCTCACTGCACGTCTGCAAATTCACAGGAAAAATGTGTTGCACAAACATCTCTACAGCACGCATGCATCCCGTGTCAACTAGGCTACATGGCCAAGAATTCAAACAAAAAGGACGAGGAAAAGTGGAGGGATGTGGAGGCTTACGTGATTTTGTCTTTCAGCTAAGGTAGGAGCATTACATAATGGTAAAGTACACTAGGGTGCAAATTTACAACATTATAAGAACATTCTACCTTATCGGATTCAAACCCTTAACCCACGAATTGGGTCTGGGTCCGGGTCCGGATTCGCAGACTGGTCCGCCCCGGATTTGGGCAGGGTCCGTGTTTGGACCTGTGGGTCCCCCAAGATCTGCAGGCCCGCGAATCCCGATGGACCCACAGGTCCAAACACGGACCCTACCCGGACCCGAGGGGATCCAGCGCAAATCCTCGAGGATCCCGCACAGATCCCCAAGGACCCATGGCCAATGAAGGCATAAAGTGGGTCCAAACCACTTAAAATGCCATTTTTTATTTATTTTTTTCATCTAACCCTAAAACAACCCTTATTATGGGCCTCCAAACATATTTCATTTCTCATTTTTCTCTCTCTATTTTGCTCTCTCATTCTTGCAAGTTTGAAGTGAGGTGATTGTATTCGAATGAGATCGATTGTTAAGTGGCAAATACCTTCCAAGAAGCAGATTTGAGTGATTAAGGCATGCATTTCAACCATATTCTTTAGTTTTTTGATAGATTATTTCAAGTTTTGAAAAGTTATAAATTTTTTTCAAGTTTTTGTATAAGTTTTGAAGGTTTTTTTTTTCATTTTTGTTATAGATTGCAACAATCATACAATGAGTAGTCAAGGCTCAATGGGTGGGGAGGGATCTCAAAAATATAAAATTGATAAAGGGTCTCCTTCATGGAGACACACTACAAGAATTTCTCAATGTTCTGGGGGTGGGGGGTTTATATGAAAATGAAATTTTTGCAACACACAATATAGAAGCTCCTACTCCCGAGTAAAATTTCATTTTTTGGGCCCTAGGGGTCAAGGGAATAACATGTGTGAGGGCCCAAGAGAAGAAGGGATTGTCAACTACACAAATAGCAGCTTTGGTAAAAGAGCAAGAAGCTGACAAATTAGTTGTAAAAGGGAAACAAGATGCTTATACCGGGGAACATAAAACAATACCGCCACCCACTCAACTAACCTCTAGATCACATCCCTTCTTGCCTATGCCTTCTAGGGATGATGATGTAGAACAACCACAAATCACCGCCCGCAAGAGAGGCCCATTAGATAGGGCATTTCAAAATGAGCTAAGAGATATTGTTGATCTCAAAGTTGGACGTTGCCTCTTTGCGAATGGTGTTCCATTCAACTTAGTGAGATCACCTTATTGGAGGGAGATGGTGCAAGCAATAAATGATGCACCTTCTAGTTACCATGGCCCTGGATATGAAAAGTTGCACACCACCTTATTAAATAGTGAGAGAAAAAATGTAGAGGCCCAACTAAAACCAATAAGAGATCCTTGGGTTCAAACGGGTGTGTCTATTGTTTCAAATGGACGGAAAGATTGCAAAAACCGTCCATTAATTAATGTAATTGCTATATCCCCCAAGGGGTCAATGTTTTTGAGGGTGGTTGACTGTGAAGGTGAAGTAAAAGATGCAGAGTTCATTGCCAAGATTCTCATTGATTCCATAAAGTCTGTGGGTCATGACAATGTTGTCCAAGTAATTATGGACAATGCAAAAGTTTGCAAGGCTGCAGGTGCTTTGGTAGAGGCTAGATATGATCACATCTTTTGGACACCGGGCACCATCCATTCTCTCAATCTAGTGATGAAAGCAATTGGCACCCAAATAGAATGGGTGAAACAGATATACGAGGAGGGTGAGGATATTCAAATGTTTGTGACAAATCACCATATGTCACAAGCAATTTTCAGAACTTTCTCAAGATTGAAATTATTGAAGGTAAATTTTAAAATTTAATTTATAATTTATTTAGTTTCATTTATCATTTTATGTCATGTTTTACATAATTGAATAAAATATCTTTTGTGTTGTATACATATTTTAAATGTGTTATTAACTCACTATTAACTTGTTCTTAGGTGGCTGAAACCCGGTTTGCCTCTCACACAATTGTGTTGAGATGTCTTGTCAAGGTGAAAGGAGACATTAACACAAATGGTTATTAGCAACCAATGGAGCATCTAGAAGCAGTCCGATACAGTGAGGGACCAAAGGTGAAGGCATTGATATTCGATGATGATTGGTGGGCTCGTGTGGAGTATGTGTTGGAATTCCCTGAGCCTATCATGTCTATATGCTTCGATTTGCCGACACTGATGAACCATGCTTTGGGGATATCTATGATAGCATGGACACAATGTTGGAGAAGATAAAATTGGTAAGTTATAATACATTCCTCTATCTTTGGTTATTGAGAGATATCTAAATTCAAAATTGACATAATGATAACTTACATCAACATCATTTAATATCCCAGGTCATACATAGGAGAGAGAATGATCCTGAGGACACCTTTTACAAAAAGGTGGAAGCAATTGTTCTTCATCGTTGGAACAAGATGACCACACCTTTGCACCTCCTAGCATATGCTCTATCTCCCAGGTACTATAGCGCAGGAGTACTTGCTATTACAGGTAGAGTGCCACCATATAGAGATGCTGAGGTTGCTAATGGGTGTAAGAGGGCATTTGATAAAATCTTCCGCGATCCAAATGTTGGGGTTAAGTGTTAGGAGAGAATTTGGATTATTTATCTCAGGAAGAGATCTCCACCCTACTGCTATCAATGACCAAAGCAGAATGGATGCTATTAGATGGTGGTACCTTCATGGCAAGATTATATATACCTCCAACCTCTTGCAATTAAGATTCTATCACAAGTAAGTTTTTTAGTTTTTTTGTTCTTTTTTTTGTCACTTGCATTGTAGAATTTAACACTTAACACTCTTGAATTTATCTTGTATTTTTTAATTTTGTTGGTTCTCTCTAGGTTGCGAGCTCTTCTGCTGCTGAGCGGAATTGGAGTACTTACTCCTTTATCCACTTAGTCAAGCGTAACCAGTTGGCTGCAAAAAAGGCATAAGACTTGGTGTATATTCACAACAACTTGCGCCTCCTATCATGAAAGGATCCAAATTACAAGAAGGGGTCAAAGAAGCTTTGGGATGTAGCACCCGAGTCTACTGACTTAGATATGACCATTCGGGAGCTTGCTAGAGCCACTTTGGCTAATGATGATGATGATGATGATGATGATGATGAGACAATACCCTCTAGTGCTAGTGGAACCGGTTTGGGTTCCAATGATGATTTTGATCAACCACTTGCAGCTACTGAAGACCCCATTGATTCAGATTTTTTTGATAATCCATTTGATGATTGATGAAATGAAAACTTTAGTCTTTCATGATTGGTGAACATTGAATCATGTTTCAAACTTTAATGAACTATATTTTGAATTGTCATTTTGTAATTCAGTAATTCAATGTGCTGATTTTCCTTAGAATCGTGAACATAGATCAATGATCAAGTATACTATTTAAATTTTTAATGTTTATCTTTGACATTTGGCATTGATCAATGATCAAGCATCATAGATTCATACTATGAAATGATTTAGTTTTAGAATTATGTATATTTCTCTTTTTATTTTGGATATCTAATGCATATATATATATATACACACACACAAACCCATACGAATCATAATGGGAAAAAAAAATTCAAGAATCCATGAACCGGATTCTTGAACCCGAATCCATCCCCAAACCCGAACCGGCAACTTAGAGAATATTCCAAATTCGAGGAAGAATATTCCAAATTCAAATTTGAATCTCATGTTCAACATGGACGCTCCTACATCAAGGCGTTGGATTGTCATTGGATGCAATCGATGTAGCACAAAAGTCATTTCCATCTAGCAACAAGGTGGAGCCATGGGCACAATCTTCTAGGCCAAGTGGAGAGTCAAAATTAAGCACGAAGAATAGACCCACTACTACCCAATTTTTTCAATGCGATAGTTTTAGATTTTGAAGTAATAAAGTATGATATATTTTTCTTGTGAATAAATTGAGAAAATGTTTGTATATATCCAATCATCCTTCTAATTTATATCATTTAAATCTAAACTTAACAAGATATTTGAGAAATGTTCAAGAGAATTTATGAATGCACATATATATGATCAAACAAGTTTATGGGTTCTCACACTAGTGATTTCAAAATAAAAACAATAAAAAAGAATTACCCAAATGATGAATGATAGCTTTTGAATAAGTAAAATAAAATATAAAAATAAAAAAGTAAACAATATAGATAAATTAAAATATTTCTCAATGATAAACTAAAATTTGTGTTGATTTATCTATGTAGTAGGTAAAGTAGTTCTACAATACAATAAAATGACTCTTTAAGTAAATAAAAAAGCTGGAAACTAATACTTCTCAACAATATAGATAATTAAAATATTTCTCAATGATAAACTAAAATTTGTGTCGATATATCTATGTAATAAGTAAAGTAGTTCGACAATACAATAAAATGACTCTTTAGGTAAATAAAACAGCTGGAAACTAATACTTCTCAACATTTTTTAGATAAATGTATTCAAGATATCTATACTACTTAGCTGTCATTTCATACCCTTAATATCACCTCAATTTGACATGAAACATTTTTCCACTTTCTTTAAACTCTAAGGCTAAGCAATTATTCTTCCGCTTGAAGCAACAAGTTAAAAAACAATCTATAAATTTAAAGCCTTCAAATCAAATTCCACATAATACGGGACATGTCGAGTCAATAAAATTTACGAGACAAAATCCCCATCCAAATACTCATACTAATTCCTTCAATTGCTTTTAGAGAATCCACAATTTGCAAAATCCAACATTCCAAATCAATACAAACACTAGAATACACTTGAATCCTCATTTGGCTTTCTCAATTTGGTAAAAATATGGAATGGGCCTCTTACATTTTCTGATCAAAAGTAAATTCCCTTGTCTCGAATTGTATCATCTACAGCCACTAGTTCTTTCATAATGACAATAACCTCTTTAGGAGTCATTATTGCCTCCATGTTGATCTTCTAAAACCTTAAGTTAGAAATCTGACCAACTTGTCATCATAAATCAAGCTGGTCAATATTATACCCAAAAAGAAAAACAAGCTATTCAAATGCATTGAAATCTGAAAACTGATAGCCGACCACAGTGCACACAAAATTATGTCTTGGATCAACTGATTTTATGGAAAAAAGGCATCCAATAAAAGACATGCAACCAAAATAAGTTGAACAGAAGAATAACCTCAATTAGGCACCTTGTTACACACACTAGAGGACTAATATACTAGATCTTACAAAAGGCTGGAACTCTCAAACAATTATTACAAGTTAACAACATGAAAGAGTAAGGATGGGAAGGAATAGACTTTACCAAAAGTAAATTATTACAGCTAACAAAAAAAAAATTTGAAAGAAGTCAAGTATTAGAGCCCGAGTACCAAAAGGATAGTGGAAAGTTGGAAACCATGTCTCTTTCAACTTGGCAGTTGCACAATGAAAAGCTACCACACAATGCTACTTGAGAACACTCCTAGTTGTTGTGTGCCTCCTCAAGGCTAGCTAGTAGGGAAGGGTATCACCCATACCAAGGTACGCATAATATAATTATGGATCCGATGGTTTCCAAACTTATACAACGATTTAATCCACCACATAATAACCCAATGAGCCAAAACACTAGTTCTTTGTGGGAACAGAACTGGAACCCCGAGAATCTCAAGAACGCCCATAAGCAATCATCATGAAGATTGACAAGACAGGAACTAAGCAATTCTTGGAGTTTTCAAATCAATAACAAAACAAGAGATATCAACCATTAGTTAAAAACTACTGACCTTAGTTTTGGGCGTTGGTTTGGTTCGGGGTGAAGCAACCATAAGCAAAATCCGATCTCTTTAGGCCACTTCCGAAGCAAGTGAGGAGGTGGTATGCGATGCCTTAAATCTGACATCATTCTCCATTGCTCCTCGTCTGAGCTAAAGGTACAGAATAGCTGGGAACGAGAAAGAAAATCAGATTGAAGAAACCATGCAATTCTTACATTTTTCGAATTTCCACATGTAGACGGTTTTTTTTGCCCCCCTTTTCTAGAAGCAATTATTTGTGAATATTTTGCAACCCAAACCCATCGCCATATAATTAGCAATATTTCTAAATGGAAACTTCTGTTGCTTGTTATGGCATTTATTATACACAGAAAAAAAATAACCAAATCAAAGTAAATCGACGTCAAGTACCTCAAAAAGGAGAACTCCCAGAGCGTAAACATTTGAAGAAAATGAGCAGGATTCACCCCTTCGTTCCTCTGGACTGGTATACCAATTAAGCTCCATATGCAAAATTTGTTTTGGTTGAAAGGAGCCATATTTCTCTGGATTGCTCTCTTCATCATGTTCAACCTCCATGTCCCTTGCTTCTGGACTTATTTTCATAAGCATTGCATTGGAAGAAGATGCCATTGCAACTGAAGTAGCATTCCTATCATGGTTCCCATCATAAAAAGTATTCAGGTCTAGTGTTTGGTGTCCTCTTCGGTTAGACTTTTGCATTGCCCTGCTTCGATCTGGTTGTGCATGCCCTTGAACCCTTCCATTGTAAATATTGTTTCCTGAACTGTTTACAAATTCAGTCATGGATACTCGACTGAGAGAAGATACCCGTAAGCACGAGGGCCGTATGTTTCGCAGGACCAGCCCTCGAGAATGTGCAGCATTTATGACCTCTACCACCTGCGCAAATATGAGCAGGCATTGAAATCTATTCACAATCCTATGTGGCCTTGTCAGCCATTGTCTCATAGTCACACCACCCAACTCTGTTTCATCTTCTTTGAGACCTAGGTTCGAGCCACGCTGAATAAAACCAAACTGGTTTTCGTCCGGCTTAATTGAACATAAGTTTCTTGCACTGCTATGTGCCTCAGGAAGGCTCTGTAAGGGATATATATGCCCATCACCAGCAGGTTCAGCCAAGCTCTCGAGGCCATACAATTCACATACCCTTGCCTGCTTGGATTTCTTCTCTTCATCTTCAACCTTATCCATTTGGCCAGTTATGAAAGGACACAATTAAAATTCAGGTTGGTGCTCCACCTTTTCTGGAAATTTTGATGTTTGAGAACCCGGACACAATTTGCATCCAAATTTCCAACCCAATTGTCTGCCCCCCGACCATTCATTTTTGAAGAACAGTTACACAGGAGAAAACGCAATTGGATAAAAGAGAACAACTGAGAGAAAAGGCACGTGGACGAAACAAAACAACAGCATATGGAAGAATGGCTTGACCAGATGCCCAAACACTAAGCAAGATGTAAAAAAAATATTGAATGACAAATTTAGAATACAAGGGCGAAAATAAATGGAAAACAAATGGCATTTCTATTTCACCGAATTCAAGCCCACTTACGACACGTGGGCAGTAACCTAAGGCAGCGAAAATACATACAAACTTACATGTGATAAAAGTAAATGGGCAGCATCAAAGAAGAATTAGATGAATAGATTAACGAGCTCAAAACAGCTTTTTTACAGACAGAGGGTCTCAATGCATAAACGACCCATTTGCTTAACCACCTTCACCTGTGCTGTAATGGGACAGGATACTAATATTCTATGCATTCCAGAAGCAATTGGGAAGAGCAAATAAGAACATTCTCTATACAGAGAAAACGAAGTCTAAGCAGACAAACATTTCAACATGTAACAGGGAACTTGCAATCAAATAAATAAAACAGTGTACAGTAAAGGAAGTCAGGCACAAAATCTTAACTGAAATCAGTACAACTGACCTCTATAATGAAAGAATACAATTGAAGAATTTCAATGTCTACAAGCTCAAAGATAATCTATATCCTGTCTTCCATACTTTCAGATTTGCAGAGCGATTAATTAGATACATGATGATGAGGTCTCCAATTTTCCCAGCCTTATCTTCAGATTTGACAATCTCATTTCCAACGCCAGGAGGATTCAGAAAAAGCCTTCCATTTCCACAATGTCGCTCAATCAAGAAAAGCCAACCTCCAAACCCTCATCCTTCACATTGCACCTCAAAATATCCACACATTTCACAAGTAAGCTGTGTACATATATGCATCTCGTCAACTCCGATACAAGGAATTGAACCCGCGACATGCATGAGAAGACCAACCAAGCATCAAAGGTAAAGATTACAGAAGCTCCTGTGAAATTGGCCGTGTAAGGTACGATTAAACAACAATACTAAACAATTATGGCTCCGTAAAAGCAAAAGCGGGATTTTGTGTCAAGCATTAATTAGGCATAACAGGCACTCCGTAAAAGGAAGAGCAGATTTGTGTGACAGGCATTTGTCTCAACATTCAAGGCAAAGATATGTCGTGAAACAAGTTTGAAGAGGCCAATGACAGTTTTTAAAATATCTTGATTAGTGTTTGTACTTACGTGCGACGTGGCGGCAACGCCTCCATGTCTTGAGCAATATCCTCTTCCTGCTTTTCCCTCCATCACCGGCTTTTTCCCAGAGGCCACGTAGGAAAGAGAATTCAGGCTCCACTTCCACCATTTTTACAAATTTTTGACTTTAAGATCTTCGTCGCCTAGCGTTTCTGATCGTTGAGGAATTTAATTTACAGTTTCCCCAAAGTTGAAAATATTTATTTCAGATGTCTGAGGTGGATGACAGCGATTCGATCGAGCAACAAGAATTTACTGCCTGTCGGCGAGTTCATCGCTGAGCAAATGAAACACTATACGGCTTTCCCACGTCAACCCTGATCGTTAAAATGCCATTATCAAGAAACACTTTGTGTCGTTTCCTGGTTTAATGGCTCACTCAGACGTTCAATTTAATCATCACAGGTTTTCTTATCTTAATTAGGCACCAACCTTTTTCCTACTGTGGTATATTTATTTGTTGGTTGACAGACTAAAAACTTTATCTGTTGCTGTGTATTTTATTTGTTATTATTCTATGAACTTTATTTGAAATGTATATTATTTTTTAATAATGTCTAAGGAAGACTAGTACTTTTATGTATCTATAATTTTTAAAAAGTCAATAAATGATCATAAAAGTTCATTAATAAATTTCACATGTGTCAATAGTCTATTATTTTTTAACTCTTTTAGTTGATAATTGATCCATTTGTGCACTATTAGGGGAAGAGCATCACTTGCTAGGGCAAGTTCTCTACACCTAAACTCCTAATTACTAATTTTTTAATGGAGCCAAACTAATGGTAACTAAAAGTACATTAATAAGTTTCATATGTACTAATAGCCAATCATTTTGTGTGTTTTTGGTTCATAATTGGCCCATTGTTGTAGGGCAGCGTAGCTCCCTACAAAATGTATTGTTGACCAAATTTCAAAAAATGGAAAACGCAATAGATTTTCATGAAATTTTCACCATTTGTTCTTCATGATCTGCATATTTTGTGGTCGAAAACCACAAAAAAAAATTGTTGTGTTTTCGTGAATTTGGAAAAAAAAAATTGACATTTTTTTTTGTCTTGGGTGTGTTTTGTAGAGAGCTTAACTGCTGCCATTGTTGCACCACTACTAGAACATTTGTCTATAAGTACATGGAGTATTGAATGCACGATTATTGGGGCATCTTTGAGTACGTATCGGGTGACACTTTGAAATTGCCAAATTTTGACCATTTGATGCTTAATAGATTCTCCAGGGAGCTTCGTTAATACCTAGATGGCCAAAAATAATTTTTAAGTATCTAAGTCATATACGAAGACAACCAAGAGAAGTTGAGATCTGATGTATAATTTAGGTTCTACATATGCGCAAAGTTAGCTATAACAAGTAGTGGTACACTTCCCCTTCTACGACATTTTTGCAAAACTATTAGGACATTTGTCAATCTTTAGTGCACAGTTATTGAGGCATCTTTAAGTAGGTGTTGGGCAACACTTTGAAATGACCACTTTTAGACTTTAACAAAATCTACATGGAGCATATTAAGAAGTAAAAAATATAAGAGTCAATAGATTTCCACAATCCATGAGATTATTACAAGTTGTTTTTGGATTCGATTGTGTAAGTATTTTTGCATCAACGTTTTGGATCACACTCTGTGATTCATCATCAGGATGAATGATAGAGAGTCAAGGGATTTAATTGGCTCTCTCTCTCTCACATGTTTGATGTTTCTTAAATAGATGTATTTAATATACCTTTTATCTATAATTTTAACAAGAGAGGCATTGTATCAGTTTCACTGATGTTGTAGTGAGTGTAATGAATTTTGTTGTATTTATATCTTTATTTATTATACATCTAAGAAATATGACTTTTAACCACATTAAACTCATCCTTGGTAAAACTAGTATAGGTATTGTAAATACATCTATATAAAAGACATGAAATCTTTTCATGTTTGATGTTTCTTAAATAGATGTATTTAATATATCTTTTATCTATAATTGTAACAAGAGAAGCATTGTATCAGCTTAAGTGATGTTGTAGTGAGTGTAATGAATTTTGTTGCAAATAACAAGACACAAGGCATCGAGCTCCTGTCTCTATTGTTATTTGGTAGAAGTGCTTGAATGGAGAGGATAGTGGGTGATGCTTCATAGAATGGTGCAAATTATTTGTAATTGTATTAAATGCAATGTTGCAAGATATGATTAGTGTTGGTAAACATTGTTTTTCATTGTAAAGCTATCATATAGTGGAATATGATATTTGATTACATATTAAGTGTGTGATATGTTATTTTGTAATTTTAAATGTGAATAATTTTTTATTTTGTTTTTTTTGCTTTTGACATCTTAGCATGTTTTTAGCATGTTATTCTATAAAGTTTAATGATATAAGGTATATAATAATTTGATTAACTATTTTTTAATGTTGTAGAGTTGTTTTTATTAGTACAATATCATTTATCGAAATTGACAAGAGTGACATTTAAATTTGTTGTGTCTTATTTAGTTGAGAAGTGTGAATGAGAGTTTTTCAAGTCAACTTCTGTAAAATTGCAAAGTTGAGCTAAGGAATTTGTGTTTAAAGAGTTGGGAAGGTAGATCATTGACATCAAATACAAAGGAGTTTAGCATAGAAGTACAGAGGGAAGGTGTGGTATATGATTTATCATCTGAGTGTATTGAATGCAAAACTATCTTGCGTGAGGAGGATTGTAGCTAAATACATATAAATGCTCAATTTGGAGAGAAACAATTTGAGTAGAAGGTTTATTGATAACAAAAAACTAAAATTTATATTTACATATTAAACATTTTTATGTAATGTTATTGTCATACACATGATTATCATGAGCGTTGAGTGTTTTCCTTTAATGTTTTTTGTTACTTGTGGTTGAAGGAGAACGAGAGTAGGAAAAGGTTGATAGAGTGGAGTAAAATATTACGAATAATATAGTATCCTTTGAATAGCGCACTTTTTGACATGTATTGTGGTCAACTTCAGTTTTGTAGTATGTAGTTTGTGATGTGGCCATCCTTTTGAAATCTTATGTATAATTTAGGTTCTACATATGCGCAAAATTAGCTATAAGGACTACTAGTACGCTTCCCCTACTATGACATTTGCACATGATTATTGAGACATTTGTCAATTTTCAATGCACAGTTATTGGAGCATCTTTGAGTAGGTGTTGGGTGACACTTCAAAATGACCATTCTTTGACTTCAACAAATTCTATAGGGAGCATATTCAGAAGACAAAAATATTTTTTTCAAGTATCTCAGTCGCATACAAAGATAATCAAAAACAAAAAAGTCATGAAAATCCGATGTACAATTTGGGCAAGTCTCACTTCCCCTAGTTAACTTTTGAATGAGAAAAATAAATTTTGTATTATTCTAATAATTATATGAATTTTATTGATCAAAAGATAACAATAGTATCAATTTAAGTTATATTAAAAAAATTACAAGAAAGATTGTTTAATTATCTTTATTTATTATACCTCTAAGAATTATGAATTTTAACCAAATTAAACTCATCCTCTGGTAAAACTAGTATAGGTATTGTAATATGTCCATCTAAAAGACATGTAATCTTTTCATGTTTGGTGTTTCTTAAATAGATGTATTTAATATATCTTTTATCTATAATTTTAACAAGAGAGCTATTGTATTAGCTTATGTGATGTTCAAGTAATTGTAATGAATTTTGTTGTATTCAAGTCTAGTTGGAGGGTCATCATGATAGAAAAAGTAGTGTTAGCATATACGGAACCATACTAATCCAAATTATAATTGCCACAACATGGCAGTTGGTAGTTGCAACATATATGCAGGTGGGCTTGGTTTTATGGAGTGTGGAATACTTCACATTTCTAAGAGAAAAAGGGGAGTTGATGATGGGAGTATAGCAAGGACTAGAGGTGTACGATCAGATAGGAAAAGACCAAAGTCATAGATTGAAGTAATTTATTTTGGTTAAGAGAAGAGGTCCATGGAAAATTACAAACAAAGAAATCTTTGCACAACCAAATAGACAAGCTTAAAAATGGAAAACAAAAAACATATGATTCAACATTTTTCATCTTCTAGATATCAACAAATATGAATATAGTGGTTGCATCTAGTAACAACAAAAATATCAACATGAATTGAGAGATGAGGTATAGATGCTTGGAACCTACAAATGAGTTTTGCAAAACCTTGCTCCTCCTCGTATTTGTTTCCCCAGATGTTGTCCCTTTCTTTACAGATCCCCCTTCTATATTTTATAGCATGATGCATAATAAATTTAAAGTTACTGTTAGTCAAAAAATTGATTGAGTATTAATGGTGGATGGGTGAGAGAGCATGTCAAGAATAATGTCAAAGGTTGAAAATAATGCAATGTTTAGGAAAAAAATATTTACCATTTCAATCAACATTTGATATCAAATTATATCATATCATATAATATATTTATCATTCCAACATGCCTCTTTCTTTCTTTATTATGAGATTGATTTTTTATTTATTACTTTTTTAAATCTCATGCTATTGTTGGATGACTCCAAAAAACAATAGTTAATACATATAAGATATATAATTTGTGCAATGGTTATTCAAAGAATGAACCAATTGGAAATGAAATAAATATTTTTTCAAGAAATAATTTAAATGGTTAAGTGAAACATTAGAAAAAAAGGCAGTTTTGGAAAAATCGTTAAGATGATTGGATAAAAGAAAAAATAAAATAGAACTCAACGGATGATATATGCTATAATTATTTATCGATGGAAACTAATAAATTGAGTAATACTAGAAATATGATTTAAGAAGGCAAAATAAATTAAAATTTAACTTGATCAAGGAAATAATTTTTTTTTAAGATTACCCTACCTTGTCACATTGAAATTACTATTATGATGTATAAAATAGTGCCCATATCATTAAATTGTTACTAGAATTAAAATTTGAATTAATTGTAGTGAATTAAATAAACATGTGCTTTACAAAAAGAATTAATTTAAAATGTTTTTTTTTTAATTTTCATACAATAGAAGAAAACTAAATGACATTGTTATAACTATTTAAAATTAAATGTAAATGTGGTCTATAGGATTGTTGGTCAATATTTAATTCTATATAGATGTACAAATAGATTAAAAATATATAATTATTTATTAATCTTTAATAAATTCTTTTAATTCTTATTATTAATATTAAAAATAATTTAACTAATAGATGTAATTATTTCAATTGTCATTATAATATCTATTGCTCAGAGAGTAAAAACTTTATTTGTTTGTATGCTTTTTTATCTCTTATTGTATGAAGTGGTATTTGAAATGTATGTTATTTTAATAAAATACACTTAACTTTTGTATCAGATAAAACTATTTTTTGTGTTCTATCAATAAGAGTAGTTATATAAACAAAATTACAAGAAAATATTATACAGCTAACTTTATTTATTGCACCTCTACGAATTTCAATGATATACAAGGTGTTTGAACAACTAAATTAAACTACAATCTTTAGGTGCAATTAATGTCGATATTGTAAATACATCTATCTAAAAGACATTAAATCTCTTTATGTTTGGTGTTTTTTTAATAGATGGATTTAAGTCATCTTTGGACATTTTAAATAGATGCATTTAAGATATATTTCTTATTTTTTAAATTATTGTGAGTGTAATGAATTCTATTTATTTTTCTAAATTGAGTAATGATAGAAATATGATTGAATGAGACAAAATAAATTCAAAGTTAATTTGAACAACAAAAAAATAGATGAACATAGCTTGTCACATTTAAATAGCATTTATTATTATGTATATAATAGTGTTCATGTTATTAAATCATTAATAAACTTGGAAATTCATTTGATAAGTTAAATGCATCAAATTAAATAAACATTGATTAGTTTAGATTTTTTTAACTGATTATACCCAACATGAATTTATAGAAGGAAAGTTAAATGACATTTTTACAATTATTTAAAATTAAATAATAAATGTAGACGATTGTTGCTGAAATTAAGTTATATAGTTAAAACAAATCCAATTATCTTTATTTATTTTACCTCCAAGAATTTAATTACTATAAAAAATGTTTGTCCTGTTAGAAAGTAAAGTCCACCGAGATAACTGAGAGGGGGGGTGAATCAGTTATCAGATAAATACAAATTTTATCAACCTTAATAGATTTTAACCATGTAAGCAATGTAATCAACAACCATAGAAAGATAAACATGCACAATAACACAATGACACAAGATATGTTGACTAGGGAACCTCTTGATCAAAGAGTAAACCCCAATGGGAATTATGCCCACAATAGATGCACTAATATGAAAATTCCTTGTGAGAGGATGGACTTTGTTAGGAGTCTTATGAAATACATTCAATACATATGAGTCCTTGTTAGGAGACTTTGAATCTCTACTAAAAGATTCTAACTCTGTTAGGAGTTATGGAAGACAGAAGGACCCACTGCCCAAACAACTTCAGGGTAAGATCATTGAACTCACTGTCCAACTGATCTTAGTATTACTCAATAGAATAATACCACAAGATTACTTATCTCAATAATTCAATACTCCTTATCTGACTGTGCCAAACCACACTAACTGCTTCTTCAGATCTCAATACCAGATCTCTAAGCTTCGCATATCCTCTTTCCACAAATTTGCTTTCACAATTCCTTTATTCACTTTCTCATTACACACACACACATTACAATAAGGAAAACATTCCTTCCTTATACCACACTCAAGTAATTACAAATGAGTCAATATACAAATTACAAAATAAAAGTTTCCACATGTTACATCAAAATTACACAAAACTGTCAACTTCCAATTAAGATAATTCTTCACTCGTGCGACCTCGGATCTTGCGCTCACGTCCACATCACTAAAATCATGTCTTCAACTGCCTCATAACTATGCATGATCAAATTCTATCCCGATTAGGAGATATCATCCGATTTCCACAAACCGCTACTCAGGAACACTGTCTAAATATTGCTTCCACTGATTTCCTCAAACTGTCATGAATAAATGAATTTCCATCTACGCTCTTAACCACCATCGCATAGAACATCATAGAGTAAGCCCTCAACTTCGCATAGCTTCATCTTCAATATCCCAAGTGCACTAACTCAAACACTGTCTGCTTCTTTGCTAATATTTAGTAGATCAATGTGTTGACATCAATGACAATCACAGTCATGAATGCAACAACAACTGCTATAGAATGGCTATGAATACTCCCCCATAGGATATATTCAACATTCATTCCTAACAAGTAAAGTCCACCAAGATAACTAAGAGGGGGGGTGAATCAGTTATCAGATAAAAACAACTTTTATCACCATTATCAGATTTCAACCATGTAATCAATATAAGCAACAACCATAGAAAGATAAACATACACAACAACATAATAACACAAGATATGTTGACTAGGGAACCTCTTGATTAGAGAGTAAACCCCAATGGGAATGACGCCCACAAAAGATGTACTAATATAAAAATTCATTGTGAGAGGATGGACTCTAGTACAAGCCTTATGAAATACATTCAATACATATGAGTCCCTGTTATGAGACTTTGAATCCATGTTAAAAGATTCTAACCCGGTTAAGAGTTATGGAAGATAGAAGGACCCACTATCCAAACAACTTCAAGGGAAAGATCACTAAACATATTGTCCAACTGATCTCTGTATTATCCAAATAGAATAATACCAAAAATTACTAATCTCAGTAGCTTATCTTCACTCCTCTGTCTGTAACAAACTACACCAACTGCTTCACCAGATCTTTGCAATTCACATATCCTCTTATAATTTCATATATCACTTTTCACATATTTCTCATTTCATTCATATCCATATATATGCTTTCAATCAAGGAAAATAATCCTTCCTTTATACCACACTCAAATAATTACAAATGAGTCGGCCAACAAGGCTTAACCAATTACAAAATATAAACCTTCACACATTACATAATATTTCATAATCACATAAAATTGTCAGCTTCAAAACAAAATAAATCTTCACTTGTGCGACCTTTGACCATGATGTCTCATCCAGGTCATCACCAAAATGTCTTCATCAACTATATAACTTTGCATGCCCAGATTCTATCCCAGTTAGGAGATATAATCTAGTTATCACAAGCCACTTCTCAGGAACAGTGTCTGAATACTGCTTCCACTAAATTATACATAATTGTCATGAATACTTGAATTTCCATATGTGCTCTTGACCATAATCTTAGGACAAAATATAGAACAAGTCCTCAACTTTGCATAGCTTAATTTGCAATACTCCATGTGTGCTAATTCAAACATTGTCTGCTTCTCTGCTAATCTCCAGTAGATCAATGTGTTGACATCAATGACAATCACAGTCATGAATGCAACATATAACTGCTATAGAATGACCTTGAATACTCCCCCATAGGACATATTTAACTTTCATTCCTAACATGTCCAAATTAAATTGCAACTCTTTGGTAAAACAAGCTACGCTAAGAAGTGTAACTCTACAATGGTAGTACCTATAGGATGTCAATAGATCCACACAAAAAAAATGAATTAGTTTACATTTATATAGTTACAAACCTATCCCAGATGTTGAGTTAGCAACAATTCTCCTAATGCAAGAAAATGAAAAAGTGGTTTGCAATGGGAGTTACTAGGCTTGGAATGGCTACATATTTCCACATATGTTATGGTTATTAAGTGTCTAGGCAGAATTTGATGTGCCTTATATATTATATACTCTCTAAATTATTTCCAAATTATGATTTTAGTTGATGGGGATCTATCACAGGAGATATTTCTCTTGAAAATTTAGGGGATTTGATCCAAATTCTATTGGATTCAATGACCAAATTGACATTTAAATGGGGTGTTCATTTCATGATCAAGGATTTTTCCTCAAATTCCAATGTTGTTAGTTTTCAATCCATATCAACTTACAAAAATGTTTGGATTTCTAAGGAAAAAAAGGTATGCATACTACATATACATATATACAATATGTTTTTTTTGTTATGGCTCTTGTTTTTCATTTTTGAAACATAAATTGAATTTGTAGTGTGATTTGCAAGGGAACATTTGTTTGACGCAGTCTCACCCAATTTTAGTAGTGCCAACAATGTCGTATTTTACATATCTAATTATGCTTTGATGTATGTCCATGCCCTATTCAAAAGCTCCCATATGTCCACACCCTATTCAAAAGCTCCCATTTTTGCATAGGCGGGGAAAACATTATCAAGGAATTTGACTTTATACCTACCAATCCCATTTGTTTATAAGTTTTGAAAGCTTTTTGAACATATCCATTTTTTTGCAAATCTTGGAATGTGTGGTTGACTCCTCCTTATGCTATCCCTTGATTGTTGTTGGGTATGTCAACTCCTCCCTCTTTTATCCCTTGATTATTATTGGGTATGTTGACTCCTCCCTATGCTATCACTTGATTGTTATTAGGTATGTCGACTCCTCCCTATGTTATCCCTTGATTGTTATTGGGTATGTCGAGTCCTCCCTAGTATTATCCCTTGATTGTTATTGGGTTTTTTGACTCCTTACTATGCTATCTATGTTTCCCATGGTGTCCATCAAAGGATATCCATCAACACTCCTCTATATAGTATGATATGATACTTCTTACACATGTTATGCACTAGCATCTAGAGCTATCTAATGAACAAAGATTGGATTCATTTAAGGGCCTTATATTAAGACATAGTCCTCCCATTTTAGCATAGATAAGGAGGATGTTGGCAAAGAAGTCAAAGATATTTTCTTGTTCCACTATCTAATTTGAAACCCTACAAAGTTAAAACCCACCTTGATAGCTCTATTAATTAAAAATGGGATATCAAAAAAATATTTTACAAATACCCTTGGTATATTATCCTAATCAAATTCCATGGGGATTTGAACACATTTTTATTTTGACACTTGCATTGCCCCCCATAATGCAGATTGGTGCCTTATTATTTTTTAGATCCACAAAGATAACTACAAGAACCATTTCTCTCTTAAGTAATTTTGAACAATGTCATATTTTTTTACATTCATATAATTGAATTAGATTTCATGTTGAACACATCTCATTCTCACCATCGATTAAATTGAAATATTCTAATCAATATTATGAGCTTTTGATAGATGGAAAGAACAATGAACCACTTTAATAAAATATATGACTATATTACACCCTATTTTTATGGATGAGTTCATATGAAGTTATGAAATAGCTTGTTTTTTAAGTTTAGAAAGTATTTTCAACAAATTTATTTTCTCCAAATCTTCTTATCTTGTTTAATTGTATCTATGATATGATCTAAAAGTTTTTGACTTTATAAATATGTTTTCTGCGAATCTTGCAATCAATGCATTTTGTGTAATGACATCCCTTTAGGCATTTTGTCAAAAAGTTTGTGTGCTTCCACATCTTGCATGCATGTCTATTAGAGCATTTCTAACTATAATATCTAAATAAAATATTTGTTTCATTTTGCTTTGACGCATCTCCATGCCCTATTGAAGAGCTCCCATTTTTACATAGGCAGGGAGAATGATGTCTAATAATTTGGCTTTGTACCTACCAATCACATTTGTCTAAAATCTATCATAAATAAATAATTGTATATGGTTTTATAATAAATTCAAAATATACTAATCATACTAAATATATAATTGTAGTATTATGATAATTTATAATATAATTGATATTATTTTTTAATAGTTCATATTGGAATAAGATTGTTTTATTTTCTAAACTTATAGAATGTTCATTATTTTATTAAAAAATAAGGGAAAAGGAAGAACTTGACATAAAACAATCTCTTGTTTAAAAAATGCTAGACTCAAATGTAGGGGAGATGGAGGAATTTTATAGAGTCTCAATGTTTAATGACAATAAATTGGAGGTCTCGAATAAAGAAAATCAACCATTAGGCATTTGACAATCAAAATCGACATTGGAAAAGTCAGACTATGGCTCAAATTTAAGCAAGAAGAGGGGTAGAAAATCTTCTTCAATTCTAAGAAAAGTAGATGGTGAGGACTTAGACCAAAGGAAAATCACCTCATTCTATAAGTAGATCTCTTTGGAAATTATAATAAATTATAGAAGCTTTGAGGATGTGAATGTGATTTTAGAATGACAAGTCTTGGTACATCACTATTCAAGGAAGGTGAATTTGTATTTCAAGATTACTAGAATTTTCTTCAAGGGATTTCTTCTTCAGAATCCATGACAAGATTGTGGGTGGTGACAATACCTTAAGATGGTCACAATATTCAGGATTCCCTTGCTCCATTTTGAATAGTGTTCATTAGCATAGCAGAGATAGGGTCAAACCAAAATTCAAAATTAGGTTGACTGTTGCAAATGAGTGAATGACGTGTAGTAGACTTATTGTCCTACAAGCCTTGATAGTTCCTCAAAGGGACAAATCCAAATTATAGCTTGCCGGTGGTTGGAAGACTTAAAGATGATTAGATAATCCAAGTGGGATATAGATTAAAGGGTGGTAGATTATCATTTTATGATGAAAGGGTGTGGAGAATATCATCTTCAATTTAGGGCCCACTTATCAAAAAGTTAATTATTAATGGCAAGCCTCCAATAATGAAATCTCACACATGCCTTATTGATTGGGATTATAAACATAATGACACATGTAGTCATTTCGGTCACATTATTACACCTACAACCTTTCTTGGTTTATTAACCCCATTGCTTAATGAAGTATGTGTCTACAACTTCTCGCCCAACAAGCTTTTATATATTTCTTCATTGCAAATGGAGTCAACTCTTCATTTTTTACCAATCAAGAGTCTAAGACAAATGACATTCCTAAGCGAGATCACTAAAGAAAGGTGGGGCAAAATAGTTAACAAAGATCTTGATGATGTAAATATAAGAGTGGTGCAGACAAATGTGGGGAAGGAGTTTATACAAACATATCATAAATTTAGGGTAAACATTGACATACCAATAGCCTTTGTATCTATCCTTCTAGTTATAGGTATATAAAAAATAGAAGCCATGCAAATCTGTAGATGAGTGTTTGATAAAAATTTGTTAGGTGATATGGAGAGGATTGCGGAGGATGTGGATGCTAATTTTTAGGTTCCTTACCCTAAGGATCATGTATCTAAAGATGGCTCCATTCAATTAATAGAGCTAGAATTTTTTAAGAGGCATATTTTAATCATAAGGGATAGAAGGGCTTTTGAAAATTGCAAACTAGTTATAATAAGAAATATAGAACTCCTACAAAGCTGGATAGGGCAAAAGGAGGTTGTGGGGCTTGACTGGTAGATAAATTATCTTACAAAATAAGGATTTTTTGCTCCTTATTTGAAATCAGAGAAGATGGTAGGCGAGCAGATGGAGGAAAAGAGACTATATAGTGGAAGGGGAGTATTGGAAAGGAAGAGCGAGAAGAATCATTGTAACAAAACCCTAGAGTCGCCTCTATTGATAGCTATGCTTCTTCATGCCAGAATGATAAATATTTTGTGGATAGCAGGTCAAGAAAGGAAAGTGGTACCTGATCAAAGCTATGGGAGAAGTTACAGGTCCATAATAGTGGATTGAAGCAAGCTCAAAGGGATGAAGCAGAATCCTCCTTATTGTAATAGAACTATGTTTGATCTAGATGAGTTAGATTCTAGAATTCTGGTTAGACTTTAAGAAGATTAGCTCATTTTGATTTAGATTATACTCAATAGATAGTTTTCTCTTTTTGCCCCCATTGAATTTTTTAGGGGAATAGTCTGTGGTAATTTTTTTGCAAATATTTTAGCATATATTGTGGATCTTTACTTCTTTAAGATGGTATTTTGAAAGTTTGGACCTTTTGAAAACTTTATGTAAAATTTTCTTAGTACTATATTAATTCATCCTTTGGCTTTGACCTTTTACTAATAAAAAAAAATCACTTCATGTTATAATATTTTTTAAAACTAACATAGATGTTTTAAATACATCTATTTAGAAGACACTAAGAGATGTGAATCTCTAGGGGTCTATCTATGAGTCTCAATAAAAATTACAATAGATATATTTAGAATAGTGTATTATATATTATTATTTAAATACATATTAAATATCTATTTTTATTTTTATTTTGAAGTGTATTTAATATTTTCATGTATCATGTATTTAATAATATAGGTAATAGAATATTAATATACAATCATAAAATTTAAATTATACAAATATGTTTAATAATTTTTTATAATCATATTATAATAAAATTTTAAAAGTAAAGATTGAAATTGTTTTAAGTGGATGAAAAGTTGTTCCCCTATCATTTATAGAATAATAATAATATTTTACCTTTGTATTATATATACATGTATTTTTTAATTATTAATATTTACGATTTGAATGTGTCGTCAAAGAGTAAACAAATTACTTAAATAGAGCACAATAAAATCATATACAACTCTTAAAAATATTTAATTATCTTTTGAGATGGGAGTCATATTCTAAAATTACGAGAGGAGTTACTTCAAAATAAGTAGAGGAGGAGATTAAATTTAAGAACAAATAATTAATATTTAATTATTCCCACAATAAATCTATGAGGAGGGAAAAAGTTCAAGGATATATGTTCTTTCATTTTCACAACATATGTGTTGTTAAAACTAATCCAAAAATTAAACCTTCTAAGATTACAAAATTTAAGAATGAAAAAACTCAATATCTTATTGAAAATTGGGAATGAAACTCTCTCAGATAGATCTAATTCACAAATTAAATTATGATGATTTTAAATGTTCCTAAATTTTTAAGGTGATGTCATTTACAAATAATTAGTGTGTTTATAACGTAAAATAAATATTTTATTTAAAAAACAATTTACTATAAAAATAAATTAATTGTGATGGATATTGCAATTATACAAAGTTGACAATGCAATCGATTTTTTCAGGCAAACTAAGTATGTGATCTTTCATTGTAACCCTCTTGTAATTTAGGTAGCCCCCATACCAACCAAGGATTTGACCTCCAAGGATCATGAACAAGGGGATTGGATTAAATTTAAATCCAAAAGGACAAAGAAAAACTTCCAGGCAAAGCAGTCTAGATCAAAGAAGCCACGCCTCTGGGCAATTTTGATCACAAGAAATTCATCCTCAAAGGCCACGGGAGCTAATCAAGTCCCTCTTGGAAGATCGATACCACAGAAGCCATATCAAAGGGAAAAATTCATCCTCCCATTACAGAAATAATATTTACCAAAAGTGGTCCATTCAAGAAGACCTAGCAAATTCACCAATAGGAGAGTATCAAACATCAAAAACTCCAACTTGGACCCTCAGAAAGAAACATTAATAGTGACCAAAACACCCCAAAGCTGAGAGATGACTCCAATAATAAAACCCTAGAGCCAGTAAAGGAGCTATCGGGAAATGATCTGGAGAAACTAACCCTTGAGATCAAAGGTGGAGCAGTGAATAACATCCAACGCCAATGTCATAAATATGAGCTTTTCGCAAGATGGATTGGAATGGGAATGAAAATTGAATAAATAGAGAGATGGATCAAGGTAACCTACGGTAATAAAATAGGCATTGCAATCTTAGAACATGATTTTCTATACATTGATTATTGCAATGTAGATTTTAAAAATAAATTTCTATCAGGAAAATCATTGTCTTTTAGGGTTAACCATTCAAAGTTTTAGATTGGAAGCCCTTTTTTCATCCAAATAAACTAAAATCTTTATGTGTTGATAGACCAATCCTTCTTCCCAACTTACTGATTGAAATGCTAGTCAAAGAAACCCTTAAAACAATAGGTAATAAAATGGGCAAATTTGTGGCCTATGAGGAGGATGAATTCATGTATTCAAGTCCATTAATTATATGTAATATGAATATCAAAATTAAAACCCTTAAAAACCTATAAATTAAGGTAAATGATCAAACCCTAGTTATAGAACCGAGGTTCTTTAGAGGGCATATCAAGGAATGGGAGGAACTAGGAAAACCCACGGTTGCACCACATTCAGAATTTCCAACCCCATACTTGAACATCCTAGTAATCTCTAATTCAGAAGGAAGAGGATTTACCTTAGCAAGGATCTTAGCAGGACAAGATTTAGAAGAAGGGGAGATCAGGGATGAAGGGCGAAAAGAATCACCAGAAGCAAGGTTGGGAGAAGATGTAGGGGGAATTGAAGAAAGGTCTAGGACAGATAGAAACAACCACCCTGAAGCTATGGTGGAGAACTCAGAGGAGGAAGGGAGAAAGATAAATTCTAAGAACAACAATGAAGATATGAATGAGGACAAGGAATTAAATGAATTAAGAATAGACGGTCCCTCTCAAGAGACATGGAATCAGACACCATCAAAAATTCAAAAGGATTATCAAAACAAGGCAACTAACAATGATGATGAATAATATCCCCAACGAGTGGAGGAGGAGGTTAACATCATCTCTGAATACTTAAGTGACATGGTAGTTAATGAGCTAATGGATAAATTCATGGATGAAATTTGTGATGAGGAAGAATTAAATCGACATAAGGAGCTCCTAATTGAAAATCTAACAAGCGGGGACAATCTTGAGATGATGAGGGAGGTAGAGGAACTAATGAATGACCTTGAAGCATTAGAAAAGGGGAAGCAAGAAGCCCTAGGGACATCTGCAACACAACCAAGCAATATTATCCCAAATTGTACAAAAATAACCAAAAAAAGAGGCAGGAAATCTCTCCTAGAATTAAGAAACAAGGATGGAGAAGTGATGGGACAATAAAAAATAAATGACATTATATATGCAGGGAAGGGGAAGTACCTTCCCATGGTGCCATGAATATCCTAACCTTTAATGTTAGGGGCCTCAATTCCCCTAACAAGAAGCAACTCCTCAAGCATTGCATATCTAAAACAAAGGCTGATATTATTTTAATCTAGGAAATAAAATTAAGCTCAACAAAGATGCAAGGCTAATGCAGTCAAGGATGGTGGATCCAATTAAGGATAGTCCAAACCTTGTAGCCAATAGAACAACACAGCGGAATACTCAACAACACAATGACAAATGATTGTTTAACTCTGATTTTCATTAACATGCCCCATTGTAAGGCCTTCCGGGTTAGGGCCAATTACAATCAAAAACAATTCTGCAAGATCCAAACATATCCAATACACTCTTAGCTAGTTCATCTCTAAAGACAATCAGAAGTTTATGGAAACTCTAAGGCATATCTAAACTTGAGCTTGCAAGCCTCCAAGCAATCTCCTTGTCTCCAAGTGTGTAAACCACTAGCTCTGCAACTACAAACTATCAGATAACAATCTGATCTACAAGATCATGCAAGATCTTCTCCACAACTTTGCCAACTTCGGCTCTCAAAACCTCAGGTCTGATTTACTAAGTCTTCAAGTCATGAACTTCTACGATCTCCTGATGATCCTTAAACATCTAGCCAAACATCCTATAAATACTAGTCATCAGCTGCAATACGGCTGGATGAAACCATTAACTCCCCCCAACAAATATTAAATGCCATACAAGTCGGCTTACAATCGTATACAAATATTTAATTCAGCATGTTGGCCTATAACAATAGCTACCAACAATAAATGCACCAATTCGGCCCAACAAACCACATAGACCTCCAGTTAGTAAGCCATAACTACTGAGCAACAGTGAATTAACCGAGCATGCCAGGCATCACCGAGCACCAGTGTCGACCGAGCACTGCAGGCATGACTGAGTAACACTCTCACCAAGTGCTAGAGACTACCGAGTTCCTTTAGCGACCGAGCTTCCTTCAATGATAGAGGTCATCGGTCAAGACTGCAATTGAGTAACACCTGCCAAAATACAAACACCCCGTGGAGTTTCACCGAGGACAAAGAATGCCCCTGCCTTAACCTTGGATGCCCTAGCATCAAACACCCCAAGTTCCAAAAGATGTTCATATGTGAGAAGAACATCTTCCAAGATTCAGCACGTAAATCCCGAACTAGTTCTTCACACACAAGTCCTCCATCTTTTCTGCTTGCAAATTTTTCCACTTCAATTTCCTCTGTCTCTTCAATTTTTTTCTTGACAACATACAGGTCAGTTTTCCAAACTGATCATTCATTTTCTCAGGATCCATAATCTCAACTCGACTACCAATACTCAGGCTTCTCCTACCGAGTGTTGTATCCATCAAAGGCATCAGGGAAAACTTCTTGTCATCCTTCTCAATAGTAAACACATTTCAGACACAGTCAAAAATAGCTCTGCAATCATATTGCTAAGGTCTACTGAGCAATATATCACAACTATCCATCTTCACAATGTCACATAACACAAGATCCTTGTACTAGCCAATCTGAACATCAATGAAGCATTGTTCTCTAACTTCCAGAGTATGAACATCTTGTAACTAGCCAATCCTATAAGGACAAGGATGCTTCATTCTATTCAACCCAAGTTTGTGAACCATGTCCTCAGCAACAAGGTTATCAGTGCTACCACTATCAACAATAACATCACAGAGTTTACCTTCAGATTTTCATCAAGTCCTAAACAAGTTACTCCTCTGACAAGGTTCCTCCTTTGTACCAAGCAATATTCGCCAAAGCAACAAGTTCTCTGACTCAGGTTCATTATGAATGTTCTCATTCATCACAGTAGTTCGTCAGTCAACCTTCTTCTATGTACACTCAAAAGAATGGTGTCCTTACTCTCCACAATTATAGCAAGTACCCTTAAAGATAACTCTGCCTATCTTCTTCGGTTCTACAGGTTTTTGTTCATCTTCTGCATCAGTCGGTTTATCCTTCACCGAGTGATCAATCTTTTCCTTCCCTCAGGAGTTACTAGGTTGTTTCCTTTTCAACTTCTCTTCTGCCTTTAGGGCATACTGATAAGCATCTTCAACAGAATCAATCTTTAGCATACCAAGTTCATCCTAAATATTGAATCTCAAACCATTCACATACCGAGATACCTTTTCCTTACCATGCTCTCGGTGTCCAAACCAAATAGTAAGTTTGTAGAACTCCTCGGTATAATCTTCAACAGACAAATCCTTCTGTTTCAGATTCTGCAACTTTTTAAACAAGTCAAGCTCATAGTCAGCAGCTGTGAACTTAGCTTTCAAGTTAGTCACCATCAACCTCCACCAATTGAACTTCATTTCACCTTCATCTTCTCTATCTCTTTGTAGTTCTTTCCACCAAAGAGCAGCATGTCCTTTCAACTTTGTTTGTGCTAATCTCACCCGAAGAGGATCTTCAATTTCTTCCAGCTCAAAGAAATCTTCAAGTTCACCAATCCAATCAATCAGATTGTTGGGCTTCAAAGTACCAGAGAAAGTAGAAACTTCCATTTGGTAACCATTACTAAACCAAGCTTCGTATCTATGCAACCAAGTAGTTCTGCCTTCACCAGATCTGTCCCTTCGGTCATCACCACTAGATCCAGCAGGTTCAAATTCTTCAGCATCTTCTTCATAGCCATCCTCAGTACTAACATTCTGAGGTATACTAGCAACAAGTCTCATGATCTCGGTGACCATGTCATTCTTCATCAATTCTATCTTAGATCTGACATCTAATCTGACTTTATTAGAAATATTTTATTCCACAACATCACAAAGATCCACCATAGCTCTAGGGTCCAATCTTCTCGGAGGCATCCTTAAAGATATGCAAAAATAACGCTTTGCAACAAACCCTCACCGACCACCTTGTGGCAATCTCCAAGTTGTGTACAATTCAGATCTCAACTTGCCACCTTGAACAAACAACTAGGGAAAGATCCACAAGTTCAGTGCTCCGGATCTGCAATCCAGATTGCGCACAATCTCTACTCCAATAGGATCAACTTCACAAGATCAGCCTTTCTAGGTCAACCTTTGCTCCACAAGATCAACTATCAGTTCCAACAGGAACAAACTTCACTATGATAGCACCTGATGCAGTCAAGGATGGTGGATCCAATTAAGGACAATCCAAACCTTGCAGCCAATAGAACAACACAGTGGAATACTCAACAACACAACAACAAATGATTGTTTAACTCTGATTTTCATTAACGTGCCCGACTGTAAGGCCTTCCGGGTTAGGACCAATTACAATCAGAAATAATCCTGCAAGATCTAAACAGATCCAATACACTCTCAGCTAGTTCAGCTTTGAAGATAATCAGAAGCTAATGAAAACTCTAAGGTATATCTAAACTTGAGCTCGCAAGCCTCCAAGCAATCTGCTTGTCTCCAAGTGTGCAAACTTGATGAAGGGTGCTCCCCTTAATACCATAAACACATAACATAAACAGAGAAACAATAACAATATGCAAGAACAAAAAATTGGCTTCTGATTATCTCCACAAATGTGGAATTACAAACTTTCAGAATTACAATATGCAAAGCCACATGGGCATTCCCTTACAATATTTTATAGGACAAAGCCTCGAATCATTACCCAGATTCACCCAAAACTATCCCGAACTGCCTAAGACAATACTACAGACCTTTCTTATATAGGCAATTTCCACCACCCGAGAAGGTTCCAAAAATTTAGCCCTTTAGGCTGACTAAACATAGAATTATTTATTTTCACAATTTTTATAATAGGGTCGGCTCAAAAGAAATACAAAATATGATTTTAGGTAACCCAACTTCCGGAGGCCATAACTTTCTAATCGTAGCTCTGTTTTCCTATTGTAACCACTTTTCGAAAATGCCATGATGAGATCTACATCACCTAACACGTGCTAGCGCCAATCAGCTGGGGGGTCGATCGCGATCCGGAGCCTCTAAGGCCTTCAAAATTGACCTAAAAGATTTCATACCCAAAAACCTCAATAACTTCACCAATACTGATGATGTGACAATGAAACTCAACTGGTAGGCTGAAATGACTAAGATGAACCTCCAACTGTGAAATCAGAACATTCTGAGATCATATGACCAACTTACTAAAAATAGTAAGTTTCCATAAATAGCAGCTCTACACAAGATAGCCCTTATTGAAAAGCAAACAAAAATATTTTTGGGTGATGCAAGATTTCTCTTACACCCAGGATGCTCCTACATCAGACACCCGGGGTAATTTGAGAAGTGACCCTGTCATGACTCAGGTGTGCAGAGGAAAACCAAGACGGTTAACCTCCTCCTTCGTTAGCCATGATGAATCTTCAATAGGTCATTCTTTCCATTTGACCAAATATTTTTCATATGTCCTATTCCGTGTGCTTCTGCCAACACGACTGTCCAGTATATCCTCAATCTCCTTGGTAGCTGAACTGGTTGCTAGAATACTCTACTGTGCTGCTGTAACCTCATCTTCAACTTGAAATTCCTTATGCCTCCTTTTCTGATCTGCCTTAGCCTTATACTATGCATTTATTTTGGTAATGTGCTTCTTTACTTCCTCATGGATGTTCTTCAAGTGTTCTGCAAAATCCTCAGCTTCAACACTACTTATTTCTCCTTTATCTATCTTCCTCAACTCAAATGCATTTTTGGGACTACTTCCATATACAATCTGTGGATGATGTGATGAACTAAACTTCAAATCTGTCTTCAAATCTTCACTTTCTGCTAGTGTCATTCTGTGTGTTGCCTTATTTGGCAAACTGGTTCCTGGAATCAACTCTATCTGATGACTGATCTTTCTTACCGGTGGTAATCAATCAGGCACATTATCCCGAAACTCATTCAATAATTCTGCAACTTCTATAGGTACATCTTCTACTTCCTCTTTCCCAACCTTTGGAATTAAGGTAAAACACATATGCTCATGCCTCATACCATCTGAGAAATTTTCTCTATCAACAAAATTTATTCTTGCATTACCACATACCTTTTCTTCTGTTTCCTTCAATGGCTTTAGCTTATGTCGCACTCCATCCTTTGTCAGGGAATAGGTATTCGCATGACCATCATGTACAACACATCTGTCAAACTACCACAACCTACCCAACAACATATGACATGCATCCATAGATATGATATCACATAGTACCTCATCTTGGTACCCACCGATCTTGAACTTTACTAGGCACTGTTCACTGACCATGACCTTGTGGTCATCCTGCACCCAGGCAACCCAATATGGATGTGGATATTTCTACCTCTTGAGTTTCAACTTTGTCACCATCTCTTCTAACACCAAATTATTAGTACTACCACTATCAATAATCACATCACAACATTTACCCTCACACTTGCATCTAGTGCGAAATAGGCTCCTCCTTTGTTCAGGTTCATTCTCACCACTCAACAAGACTCTTCTGTTAATTAACATTTCTCCTCTTTCAGCATCTTTAGAATGTGATGATCTGGCATCCTCATCTATATATGCAACTTTGGCCTGGCTTTCATTCCTCCTATCTGTCCTTCCTTGGCGTTGAGGACATTCAAATGCCCTATGACCTTCTTCCCCACAGTGAAAACATGTTCCACAGAAGCCTCCTCTTCCAGACTCTTGTCCTCTTCCTCTTCCTCTCTAATCTCTATTATTTTGATCATAGAAATGATTGGAATTATCTCCTCTCTAATTCTGATTGTTACTGGCCTCATCTTGCTTTTTCGGATCTTCATTTTGATCTCCATATGACCATCCATCAGATCTTCCATCATGACCTCTTTCACTTTGTCTGCTCTCAAACTTCTTGTTCAACTTTTCCTCTACTTTTAGGGCAAACTGGTATGCCTCTTCAATACTGTTCATTTGAACCAGATTCAATTCTTCCCGAATGCTTGACCTTAACCCATTAAGGTAACGAGCAACTTTCTCCTTGTCAGCTTCTGCATGGCCTATTATGATGAGGATTCAATAGAACTCCTCTGTATACTCCTGAACAGATCTTCTTGCTTGCTTCAAACTTTGCATTTTCCTTAGTAGGTCAAGCTCATAATCAACAGGGATGAACTGTTGCTTCAATTTATCCACCATTTGCCTCCATCTTGTGATTTTATCCTTTGCTCTTCGATTTCACTCTAACTGAATCTCTTGCCACCAGATCTTCACATGACCCTTCAGTCTGGCCTTCGTAAACTTGACCCGATCAGGATCCTCGATATCTTCATACTCAAAATATTCTTCACATTCATTGATCCAGTCGATCAACTCTTCTGGGTTAAGATTTCTAGAATGCTCCTGCATCAAAACCACTAGCTCTGTAACTACAAACTATCATATAACAATTTGATCTGCAAGATCATGCAAGATCTTTTCCACAACTTCGCCAACTTCAGCTCTTAGAACCTCATATTTGATTTACTAAGTCTTCAAGTCATGAACTTCTACTATCTCCTGATGATCCTTCTTGATGATCCTTAAACATTACCCAAACATCCTATAAATACTAGTCATCAGCCACAAGTCGGCTGGATGAAACCATTAACTCCCCTCAACAAATATTAAATGCCATACAAGTCATCTTACAATTGTATACAAATATTTAATTTAGCATGTCGGCCTATAACAACAGCTACCAACAATAAATGCACCAATTTGGCCCAAAAAATCATACAAAACTCTAGTCGATAAGCCAGAACTACCGAGAAATAGTGAATTAACCAAGCACGCCAGGTGTCGCCGAGCACCAATGTCGACCAAGCACCGCAGTCATGACTAAGTAACACTTTCATCGAGTGCCAGAGACTACCGAGTTCCTTTAGCGACCAAGCTTCCTTCAATGACCAAGGTTGCAACCGAGTAACACTGACCAAAATACAAACACCCCATGCAGTTTCATTGAGGACAAAGAATGCCCCTACCTTAACCTTAGATGCCCCTACATCAAAGGCTTTAGAAAGAAACTAGGATTCGGGGAGATCTGGGATTCTCCAGCTATTGGGGCTTTAAGGGGATTAGAAATTCTATGGGACCCTAGGAATATATTTATTTCCTCCTTGGAAAGTCTTCAAAATTGGATTTGTGGCTAAGTTAAGTGTTATAGGCTGAAACTAAGTTTTAGAATAATTAATGTGTATGAGCCTATCCCAAATAGAGAAAAGATCAGGGTTTGGGAGGAAATAGAAGAGAATTTAAAAGCTCACAGAGAGGAACTCACTATTGTGGGAGGAGATTTGAATGCCATTACAAAGACCTCAGTGAAATGGGGAGGCATTAACAAACTATCTAAAGCAACAAATGACTTTAAACACTGGATTGGTAGGAATTATCTCCTAGAAATAGAAACATCAAAAGATTCATATACTTGGAACAACAAGAGGAAGGGATTCAGTAATATAGCTAGTAGGTTGGATAGATTCTTTATATATGGAAGCTTATTAGATACTTCTTTTACTCTGGAATCATAGGTGAAACCAATCTTGGGATCAAACCACTACCTAGTGGAACTAAAAATTATAGAAGATAAGAAGCCCAACAATTACACCTTCAAGTTTGAACAAATGTGGCTCAAGCATGAAAACTCCCTCAAACTGATAGAACAGTGGTGGAAAGAAACATAGGTGTGATGCTCAAAACTCTTTAAAGTTGTTAGCAAATTGAAATTCATCAAACAAAAGTTAAAGGAACACGGAACTCTGAAAACTTTGGCAACATATTCAAGACTAAGCCCTCCCTATAAGAAAAATTGGAAGTAAACATAGAACTAATGGAAAGAGGTATGGATGAACCCTTATACATGGAATAAAATACCCTTCTTCAAGAGTATGAGGAGGTCCTTGCTAAAGAAGAGATCTTTTGGATACAAAAATCCAAGGAGACATGGTTGAATGCAGGGGATAGGAATACAAAAAAATTTCACAACAGTACCAAGCAAAGAAGAATGGTAAACTGAATAACTACCATTAAGGATAGTTATGGGGTTGTAAGTGAGGATCAAGACATCAATGAGAATGAGGCTATTAAATACTTTGAAAGCATATTTAATAACTAGGAGGGATCCAATTTAAGGGAGCAAGATAGTATGGTTAAAAATTACCAAAGTTGATCTCCAAGAAACATAATAAGATGTTATTGGGAAAATTCACAATACAAGTAGTAGAAGAGGCCCTCAAAAAAATGAATCTAGATAAGGCCCCATGACCAGATAGGTTTCCATCTTGCTTCTTTCATAAATGTTGGAACTTCATGGGTATGGAAATAAATGAGGCATTGGAAGGGGTCAAGAACTCTGGAAAACTCCTTAGGGAAGTAAATAATACCTTCATTACCCTGATCCTTAAGAAGGAAAAGGTGGAATGTTTTGATGACTTTAGACCCATAACGCTTTGCAACTCTTTGTACAAACTCTGGACACAAAAACTCTAGCTAATAGATTGCAAAAATTGTTTCCTTCCCTAATTAGTTAAGAACAAATTGGGTTTGTTCCAGGAAGGTCCATTTACAATGGAGTAATAATAGCACAAGAAGATATAAACTCAGTTAAAAAGAACCTAGAACCCAACATGCTTATCAAATTGGACATAAAGAAGGAATACAACAAAGTGGATTGGAGATTTCTTTGTAAATGTCTTGAGGATTTTGGTTTTTCAAAACAATGGATCAATCTGATCTTTGAATGCATCTCAACATAAAATATGTCCATCCTTGTAAATGGTTCGCCTAGAGGTTTCTTTGAGATAACTAGAGGACTGAGATAGGGGGACCCTATCTCCCCCTTCTTGTTTATCCTAATGGTTGAATCTTTAGGAAGATCAATAACTAGGGAAAGAGAGGATGGGAGACTCAAAGGAATTAACATCACCAGTAGCCTAGAACCCTCAGCCCATCAAAAATTTGTGGATGACACCATTCTATATGGATAAAGATCAATTAAAGAATCCAAAGTATACCAAGGAACCCTCAACAAATATATAAGAGCATCAGTACTAGAAATTAACCTTGAAAAGTTAAAAATATTCTTCTTCAATACCCCTCTAGAAGTAGAAAACCAAATTTGTCAAATTCTCAAGTTTAAAAAGGATAGTTTACCATGCAAGTACCTAGGCCTCCCCTTAAACTCAGGTTGTAGGTCCTCCAAACTTTGGGATCTCACTATTGAGAAGATCAAAAGGAAAATGGAGTCTTGGAAGGGGAAATGGCTCTCAATAGAAGGAAGAGTAACTATGGTCCAAATGGTCCTATCAACACAACCTATTTACCAACTATCATGCATAGATTATCCTATGAATAATAGGGAAGAACTCTACAAACATCTTTGGACCTTCTTTTGGCAAGGGACGAGGGACACGAAGAGAATATCCTTAATGGCTTGGGATAAATTATGTAGGCCAAGACAAGAAGGAGGGATGGGTATTAAAAACATCAGGGCACAATGGAAAGCCCTGGGGAGGAAATTAGTATGAAGGATGTTTAGACATTCACACCTCATATGGGCTAGAATTCTGATTCACAAATACCTAAGTAATTCAGACCCAATCAATATTTTTAGGGAAAAATCTCCACCCAGAGGTTCAAGAATTTGGAATTTCATGTTAGACTGCAAAAGCACTATTATGGATAAAATCACATGGAACCTTCGAAATGGGTAGGAAGCCCTCTTTTGGTTAGGCTCCTAGGGGGGATACAAGGCTCTGGATAAGGAAAGAGATTGGGAACAATCTAGGAATATATTGGAAGCTAGGTGGAGAAATAAGGTAAATGATTATGTTGATATCGAGTCAAAAGGAACAAGGTGGAAGTGGAAGGACCTTAATGACTTGGACCTCCCTCCTTTGGAAAAGGAATCACTATGCAGAACCTTAAAAACAAGGAAAATAAATTTTAATTCTGATAAGGATAAACTTGTTTACGATGGGGGCAGGATAGGGCAATGCACTTCCAAGGAAGGGTATAAATATCTAACCTCTAATCATTTAAGGAATATGCATAACCTTCCATTGAGACTCTATTGGGACAAATTTTATTTACCCAAGGCGGGTATATTCACATGGTTGGTCCTTCATAAGAAGGTTCTCATTGTAGAGAAATTTGGGAATATGGGATATCAAGGCCCAAGTAGGTGCTGTCTCTATGAGAAGGGGGAAGAGTCCATAGATCATATATTCTTAAACTTCCAACTCTCAAACCATTGCTGGAAATGTCTAAGCTCCCAGTTAGGATGGTCTTCAACTTTCCCTAATTCTATTACAAAGATGCTCCAAACTTGGACCCTCCTCTGAAAAGAAAGTATCTATGGTGGATTATGGATCTCTGCCCCTTGACTGTAATTTGGGAGTTGTGCAAGGAACATAATATACAAATATTCTAGGAAAAAGAGATAGACATAAATTGACTAATAAACAAGATAGAATATTTCATTATAGAAATAATAAACAATAAAATTATTAATAGGAATATGATAGATGTAGCAATGACCCACTAGGATGAAAAGATGAGAGGGAGGTGGATTGGTCTTAAAATACTTCCCTATGTGGGATCAAAACCAAAATATATAATGGAAAAAAGAAAAGGATGTAAATGGCAACCTCCAAAATAGGGGTGGTACAAACTCAACTTTGATGGAGCATCTAGGGGAAATCCTAGGGTGGCAAGAATTGGTTGTTGCATTCATAATTCAAAGGGCATATAGATTACCAAGATAGCCAAACCTATTGGGATAGAAACCAACAATTAGGTAGAATTAATGGCTCTTGTGGAAGGATTCAAACTTTGCAAAGTCATGGGTTTAAGAAAAATAGATATTGAATGGGACTCATAAATAATCATCAACACATTAAGGAAAGAATCACTTATGAATTGGAGACTAGATTCCATACTGTCAAGAGCATTGAATTTATGTAAGTCTTTTGACATAATTATCTTCAACCACATTTATAGGGAAGGAAACCAAAGAGCCAATGAATTGGAAAACATAGGGGCAAATGGGAACTATAGCTCTTGAGTTCGATAGTCTACTCTTACCCACCTCATGTATGTGTGCCTTCATTTAGGATCCTTTCAATCCCTAGAGTCTTTTATGGATCCTCTAGTTCAGAGTGTTTCCTTCCCTTAATCTCAGCCCCTTAGGCTTCCCAAGCGCACCTTTTCTACAAGGGGACTTTTATTCATTATTAACCCTTCTCTCATTTATCTTGCCTTTTCTTCTCAGAACCAATCAAATCACTCAACCTTCTTTGGCTTTGGGTCAATAGAGGTCACCGCCAATTAGCCTCCATAGAATCCCCTAGATTAAGCGATGTCGCTTCCCCTACCCTTCCTTGTGGAGCATATTAGCCTATTAAGAGCCACTTCTTCTTCTTTTCTTAGGTGACCTATAGATGACACCCTATGTTTTAAATTATGGCTACACCCATCAAACTAAGAGACCCATGCCAACAAATAGAATTCGATGAACCAATTGATAGATATAGATTGAGGAATATTATGCTTACCTCACATTTCCTTCTAGTTAGAGCTATCTTTAAAATCTTAGGAAGAGAGTTTATTAACAACAATAAAAACATGAGAGTAAACACATACATCCTTGCAATGTTCATTGCATCAACATTATAGGTAGAGCCAGATAAGTTGGCCATCGATCTTCTTTGCAGAAGAATCTTCAACAATTCATATCTGGGCGATCTAGACAAGGTGTTAAGTAATATAAGGGGAGACCTCACGATTCTAAATCCTTGCTACAATGACTCTTCGATTTTGGGTGGAAGGCCAATACTTACCTACGCAATTTTGGTTATAGAAGATTTGGACTCATACATCAGTTGGGATCCCACAATAAGGAGAAATCTGGACTTTTTATTCCACTTTATGCATGTGAGAAGGCCCCAAGAAATTAAATGGATTTATATTTTTATCTTGGAAGATCAGGTGGGGGCATGGGAATGGGAAGAAAAATCCCACCTCAACCCCAAATCGCATGAATTCATCTTTATCCCAGATCTGATGGATTTAGAATCTCAATAACTGAGACTTGTTGGTTTTTGTGTTTATTTTTTCACTTTGATGTTCCATTTGTTAAGGCCCTAAGTCATTACTACAATGTTTGATCTACCTCTAAAAGAAGATTCGATGATTATAAGACTAGTTTATTACCTTGTAAGCCTTCTTAATAATGAGGATTAAGTGTAGCTATGTTTGGTAGTTACATGAATGGAATTCATCTCATGATGAACAACATATTTTTATAGAACCGTATGAGATACATATTATAACTGACTTCTCTACTCATATATTTTTTCTTTAGGTAATTAGAAGGAACCAAATTTGATTCAACATTGGATTATCATGCAATATCTAACCTTATGAAAGTAATATGGCCAAGGCTTAGATATATTATTAAAAACAATTTCAAGACTAAGTAGATGATCAGTATGGTATGGTGGTTTCTTGTGGTAGTTGGAGTGTTGTGTTGTTTCACAAGAAATAGAGAGCTTATAAACAAGGGTTACAAAGGACAAATGAAAGAAAAGAAAATTGGATCTAGCTCCAATTGATTCAACAAAGAAAAGGATAGGAATGAAAGCAAGCTATATCAGATCTGTGGATCAGTATTAATCTCATTATTCAACATGTATTTGTATTGTAAAATGGGGCAAGACTGGAGGTTTTCTCCACCCGACTCTTTCCTACCAGTGCCCCTTTGAGTTGGGTTGTACTACTTTTTAAATTATAAATAAATTTTTTTTTGGCTGTGGCCTCTTGCTTATTAAAAAAAATTGGTGTGTTTATAACTAATATTAAAAAATAATAATTTTCCAAGTTTTTAATATTATTTATGAGAAATTGTTATATAAATAATTAAAAATATTGTTGATATGTTTCATATTTTTTTATATGATTCGTCATCAAATAAATATAAGAATTATATATTATTTTGATAGTTGTATGTGTATATGATTGTACTACCAAAATATTAACCTTGAATTTCATCTCAACATTACATTCATTTTAGATCTTTATAGCTTGCCACAAAAGTTGATGTCCCAATCATCACAGGTTCTCGACTTGACTTCATCAAAATCTTTGATAATCAAAGAATGTGAAGTTCTACATTTCATCAAACATTAAAAAAGTAATAATAATTTGAAAACGTTTGAAGTCATGTCTTGTATAGACTTTAAGGTGTGATTTTTTCCACCTAATATTTTTTTGTTAATATTTTTAATATCAATTGTTATATAGAATATAATATAAGCGACTTATTCATTAAAAAAAATAGTTTAAAATTTTTATCATTGTTTTGTCACCCTTTTGTCACTTTGGTTGGTGACAACATCTATGAGGTCACCAAAATGGACATGTCCTATAGCGTGTCTAAGTATTAAAGTGCAACTTTACACTTATAAGGTCAATGCATTGTGGTGACTCAACTACTAAAGTAGTGTGGATTTAGTCTTCATAATGTATAAATCATTAGGAGTTTTTTTAGTAAGTTGCTCTATTTCAGTTTTGACAACTTTTTAATAATAGTTAAACTATTCCATCCTGTCTTATTTATGGACTCTTTTGACATCAAATTACATACATTGTTTATTGTCATTTTTTCATTATATTGTAATTACATCCTTAACATCTGTTGTGGGTACAAGATCAAATGAAATGAAATAGATGTCATTTTGGTAGGCGTACAACTTTGTATTCCTAGGGCTACCAACTCTAGTATTGAGTTCAAAAATCCAATGACATAAGAATTCCAAAAAATTTAATCTTATTTTCTATTTATTGTGAATAGACTAAGTCAACAGTCGCAAGATTGCTTTGGTTTATCTCAGTTACAATTACATGAAAAGTGAGAAAGGTTAGACAAATTACCATAAGTAATTAATAGGATTCCTAAAAAAGATGCCATCTCAATGGAAGGCAATGATTGCAGGATCAATATAATGTTAACTTGTTAATGAAACTTGTAAGGTATGTTTTTGTAACCTCTCTTTCTAACCATGGACTATAAGGATATTTGGAGAAATAAAGTGTTATTGGAAAATAAGTGTGATTATATGAGTTTTAGGGTTAACATGTTTTTCTTTACAAGTATTATGTGTTGAGTGCATTGAATGTTAGATATATTTCTTTGAGTTGTTTTCACAATTTGCAATATGGGATCTACTCTATATCAAGATGGAATTTTATCTTTATGGAATACTACAAACTACCATGTCTCAAAGCTAGGGTTTCCATCGAGATTGAAAAATTTGTAACTTTTGATTGCACTGTTGAAAAATCATGAAACTTGGTAAAATCCCTCATTAGATTTTTGATATGGTGCCCACCAAAGTAAATTAAAAAATGCAATCATATATGTAAATTATGCAAGTCTAAGTGTGTTTATTTCATGAAAAAGTTGTCAAAACCCTAGTGAGTTGAGGGTTCGGTAAAAACAATTTGATCTTTTTAGCTTGTCCTAGAGAATGAGGGTTTGAAGAATCTAAGTGGATTGTGTGTGCGTTTGAGAAGCCTACATAGGCATAAAATTGAGTGAATACCCAATTAGGTCTTCTTAGAGTGTTAAACCTAGAGAAAAGGTTGTAAGAAATCTTGCAAAGACAAGGTTGTAATATTTGAATCCCATCTTGGTGACAAAGTTGTTTACCCTCTGCATAATTATTGGCATCATAGCCATTAAAATCAATAAAGTCAATAAAGATAATAAAGCCCAATAATCAAGAAGGTGAAAGATGCCTCTAAGATGTTGGAGTTTTACATTAATCTAGGTTAGTCTTTAGTTTAGATTAAAAAATGAATGTTAGTTTATAACTATTAGTTGGGAAGTTACTTTCTAGTAGAAAGTTTTTGATTATGGTAAAATCAGGTTTTGAAGGGGCCTTGAAACACTTTACATTAAGTAGAAAGATGGGAAGAGAAAGCATAAAGCACAAAAGAGTAGTTGGAGGGACGAGAGAACACAAGGAACCCTCCAGCAAACCAAACCAAAAAGACTAAGACAACAAAAAAGGCCCAACACATAAATCCAACACCAACAAACCACTACCCAAAACTATTCCTATTGATTCATATAATTAGTAGTGTCATCCTTCAGTTTAATCATCTTATGGATAGACTCCCTCAAGTTTACTATCTCCTTGGGTTGAACACCCATTTTCTTTCTAATGCTCGCATGGGTTCTAGACCCAAGCCCTTCAGCAGGGGCAACCACCTCTTCTATATCTTCCACAATATTAACAACCGAACTGCCCTTATTGCCATCCAATAGGGCAAGCAACACCATATTTTTTGTAGTAACCTTCATACCTTCAAAGCTCTGCTACATCAGGAGGTTAAGGGTCTCTTCGATTCTCTGAAGATGACTAGATGTGGTCTGCATTCTTAAATTAACAACAATATTAATCCTAGTCTCTAATTTCTCCAAAAGGGCCTGGTCATCCCTAGGGACCCTCTCACTACTCCCACCATCATTCTGCTTACCACCCTTATTCAACAGCATTTAAACTTTATCAACTCTTTCCTCCATCTTGATGTACCTCAAATTAATTTCTTGAATCTCATTGTAGACCCAAGTAGCCATCTGGAGGTCCAAATCAGACCGAGCCCTAGCAGATGAAAGAAAACCTTTCTCCTATTTTTTATTTTTCATCTCTTTATTCTCATGCTCCTCATCAATCCTCTCACCATATTTAACAACCTCTTTGACCATAACTGATGTATCCATATTAGCAGAATGCACAAGGGAAGGGGGATTACCCATCAGAGAAGAGCCTCATAATTAATGAGGGCTTGAAAACTCTAATTAGCAAAGACAACCCCCACATCAGACTGCACATGAGGAGAGGCCTTGCTATCCTCTCTGATTAGTAGAAATTTATTCATTGGAATAATGGCTTTATATCTAGCCAATATTGATCAATGTAGGATCATCTCGATTGAAGCATTTAATATGAATCAGTGTAATATGCACCTGAATACATCCAATTGAAACCTGATTGAATCAATAATAATGTTTTTGTTTTGTATTTGATTTTTAATTAATCTAGCATTTGAATACATCCAATTGAAACCTGATTGAATCAATAATAATGTTTCTATTTTGTATTTGATTTTCAATTAATCTAGCATCTAAATACATCCAATTGAAACCTGATTAAATCAATAATAATGTTTTTGTTTTTTATTTGATTTTCAATTAATCTAGCGTTTGATCCTTCATTTTGGTATTAGAGCCTACTGTGTGAAAGTGATCGTGGAGGAGCTTTCTCGGTAACAATAATATGGTAATGCTTGGACTCTTACAGACAAGAACTTGTTAGTTTTTCATTTTGGGGGTCTATTTAAAGAAATTTATCCATACCTTGCATGTACATTATTCTAACAGACTTGTATCCATCATGTACACGCACATTGTATGACATATTTCATCCTAGTTTGCACCCAATTTTCAATACGCATGGCCTATAATGAGAAATGGAAAAATTAAAAAGAGACTTGGTCGGGTGAAAGGCACATAAATGAAATTCTTATCTATAGGATTATGAGTTATGAATCAACAAATTCATCTCAAGAAGATCACAATAGAATTTTTATTTTCTAATAATTATTTTTGTATTTTCACGAAGGTGTTGATTCTATAATTTTTCTATGATTTAAATTCATTTTGGTTGTCACATTTCAATTACCTAAACAAGTTTAATATTTAATATTGAATGCTAAGTCAATTATAGAAAAGACCACGTGGATGGGTTGTGCATGAGGAAATAGTTTCATATGAAGCAACTCACTTGGGGGATCAGAATAAATTCTAGATTCTAGAAATTTTTTATGAGTTCAAGTTTCTATTAGGACTTTTATTCTATCTATGGTTTCAAATTCAAAAAGAAAATGATTTGATTTATGAAACCATATTACAATACCAGGTGTGATACTTGCAGTATTGTTAAATTCAACATAAAAACTAAGAAGATTAACAATAATATTGCAAGCCAAAAATTGATCCATTCTATTTGAATATTGGAGTTTATACAAATTTGATGGATCCAAAGGGTCACAAGAACCCCTTGGAAATGAAATGAAGAATCATCATAATATTTATTATAAATAAACTATTCAAACTATCAAAATTTATCAAAAAACTATATATAAAAACTAGGTCCACTTGGAGAAGGCATAACTTTCTAGTCCTAGCTCCGAATTGTGAACCGTTTACTTCGTTGGAAAGGTATTCAATAAATATAGGCACCATCCAAGCCCAAAAATGCTCTAAAGACCCTAAAAAATGTAGTTTACTAAAACATAGGAAAAATTGTAAAATTAGATTTCAGTATTTTCCCAATTTAATCTTGATTAGGAAATTTGATAGATTTATACCAAGGTCAAATGTTTAAATTCATCTCTTCCATTTTACAAGGGAATTCTTAGTGTCACACATTTGAACTCATCCTTGTCATTTTCCAATGGAAGTATTTGGTTTCATTCTGGCTTTTCTCTAAAAATAATAAATTCACATCATTACTGATTCTAAGCTCTAAAATGTTAGATATAGTTTTGTTCAAAGTAGAATATTGTGCCCTTAGAGGATAGTGCAATCGCATGTGACATGGTAGATGAAGCTCATTGTTGGAAAATAAGATTTGAAGATGTGAGCTTTCATTGGATGAGTCAAATTTTATGTGATTGTGACTTGAACCTCTTAGGTTCTAAAAATTTATTTATTAGGGTTGAAATTCATTTGCATTAAGGAGGTTGGAGGCTAAACATTCAAGTCAATTATTATTTTTCTTGTGAAAAGGGGATTATTTTTTAAGGCTTATTTATATATAGGCTCATTTATATGATGATGTATTATAAGTTGAATATGATATTCATATGCATGCACTTTTTTACGTATTTATATGTATTTGTGACTATCATTCTTGTATTTGATGATTAAGATCTAAAGTAGTTTTACAAGAGGCTATAGGTAACATAGGCAAGATGATACCTATCATCTCGGGCTAGCTTCTCACTCAAAGATGATTGATTGCTTGAGAAGCACCCTATTTTTTTCCCTGAAGAAAATAGGGGGCTTGGCATCTTTGTCCTTGAAGAAAATAGGGGGCTTAACATATTTGTGTCCCTGAAGAAAAGAGGGGGCTATTTGTGTCCCTAAAGAAAATGGGGGGCTTGGCATCATGGTTTTCCCTTCAAGGAGAAATGGGGGCAAGATTTGGTTAATGATTTATCGAGAACTTGAGGAGGTGTTAGACACACTTGGAGGAGATGTGGACTTTTAGAGAAAAGGTGTCTCATGTGCAGGAATATTGGTGGTGATTTGTGCAACAAAGGAGAGATTGTTTCCACATCACTTGAGGAGGTGTTAGACACACTTAGAGGAGATGTTGACTTTCAGAGGAAAGGTGTCTCATGTGCAACACTAGAGGAGGAATCAAACACACTTAGAGGAGATGTGGGAATTTTGAGGAAATGTGTCTCATTGTGCTTGGGAGGTAGGAACACTCATGTTGTGTAGATGATTTTAGGTTCTATTGTCAAGAGATCCACAAATATAGTTAGTTCAGTGTTTCTTGAGTGAGTGAGAAAAGTTGGTGAAGATGCTTCATCAAATTATCTATAAGGGTTGGGTTCAAAACCCTTGCAATGTTCCACTCTTGTTCGAATTAATGTAATAAGGGGGGGAATTTTGGAGTTTTCCATTATTTTAGGTTAGTCTTTAGTTTAGATTAATAAATAAATGTTAGTTTATAGTTGTTAGTTGGGAAGTTACTTTCCCATAGGAAGTTATTCACTCAAATAATGGCTTTATATATCCAACATGAATCAATGTAATATGCATCTGAATATATTCAATTGAACCCAAATTGAATCATTTCAATAACAATTTTTTTGTTTTGTATTTGATATGCAATTAATCTAGCGTCTAATCTTTCAGAAGAGTCAATATAGTTGAAAGGGAAGTAGAAGGAATATTCACACAAATGGGAGAAGATCTTGCAAAAGAAATGATGCAAATGAGAATCAATTTGGATACAAGAATCACTACAGTGGAAGCTAACCAATGAAGAGGAGTGGTTATAGGGAATATGAGTCACCAAGAGGAAATAGTGGATGAAGAAAATCTAAGAGCCTTATGAAGTTAGGGATCCTAATGAGTGGAGGATGTAAATATTGTTGAAAGTGGTCAAGGGTGAAGGAACCAAGGCAAAAATGGAACTTCCAGTATATACAAGTAGTTTGAATGGTGAAGAAATCCTTGATTAGATAGGGGAGTTGGACAAATACTTCTAGTTTGAGGAGGTACTTGAAGAGTGACAAGGCATCGAGGTAATGCATCACTATGGTGGGATTGTGTTCAAGAAGAAAGGAGAAAGAAAAGAAAAAACAAGATTACTTGTTGGGATTATGATGGTTTCCAAGATGAAGGGAAAATTATTTCCTAGTGACTACACAACTCAGTTGTATAAAAAGTTGCAAAACTTGAAACAAAAGGATTTGGGCGTGAAAGAGTACACTAAAGAGTTCTATAAGTTGACTATCAAATCAGGATACATGGCAGATGACACTGACAAGGTTGAAAGACACCTTAATGAATTCAAGTGCAACTTACAAGATGAATTGAGCCTTACAATCCACAAGATGCTTGAAGAGTGTTATCAACTAGCCTTAAAGGCTGAAGAAAAGCTAAATAGGGAGGAAGAAAAGCATAATAGAGGTAGATGAAGGAATTTTAGAACTAGAGGTCCATATGCTAGTAGAGAACTGTAGACACGAAAAATTGGCAAAAGGCTTAAATCAATCAAAAGGTGCAATCAAATCATCAAATAGCACGAAAAATCAATAAATGGAACAAAGGCAATTCAAATCAAAGGAAAATTCAATTAAATGATTAAATGATTAAATAAAGCTTGAAAAGGGGAAAAACACTACGAAATTGATTAAATTCAATTAATGACATAGTTGTTGAAAGCAAAAATCAAAATGAACATCTTACCCTTCATGGCTAAATTTAATTACTTTAATTAATTAATAAATACTAATTTCCCTCAACAAAGCAAAAAGGAGACAAAATGGACACAAATCACTCATGTTTATTGAAATGGTCCAGCCTTTTGAAACCATTTAAATGATTGTCCCCTCCTTGTCCCCCCATTTATGGACAAAGCAAAGCCAATTGACCTTACCCAAGCATAACCATGGTTATCTCACTCTACCCCCTACCCTTGGGAAAATCCTATAAGTAGAAAGCATTTAGAGGCATAAATCATCCACTCCATATCTTTGAATTGCAGCAAAGCTCTGGCAATTTGCATCCACATCACTCACTTATCATTTTTCATTGCTAATTAGCTTAAATTGCTTTGATCATAGTAGATTGTTCATCAAATAGAGTTAGAATTTGATAGAATAGATCTAAATTTGCATATCATATAGCTTAATTCTCATCTTTAGAGTGTCACTAGTGAGGATCATAGCTGAGAGCCTCATTTACCACTTTATTTTAGAGATCCATGAGATATTTAGATTAATTGTGCATTATTTAGATTAGTTTGCTTTGAATAGTGTAATTATCTTTTAAAATCTTATTATTTCATGAAGGTGTAAATCACTCACACACAAATGGCACCCACCGTGGGGCCCTAGGCCTCAAATTCATCATTATTTTCATGTTATTTGCAAAATTTAGGCTAGAATTGCATGAATTTGCTTGCTGTTTGCAGGTTACAGAGAAGAAATCACGCCTGCTAGTAAAGAAGTCATGCCTAAAACAAAGAAATGTCGCGGATGATGAATTAAAATATCACCTACAGTTTGGACTCTTACGCATTTTAGCCTGCAGAATCACGCTTTTGTGAAAGAAATCACGCGTTCAAAAATTAAACTCTCACATTTTGGATAAAGGATTGATGCCTTTGGTCATTTAAATGTCGCTTAATCAGACTTAAAAAGCTGCAGCTGAGGAATCATTTTATGTCTGGTGTGAAGGGAGTACTCTACCTTATCGATTTAATTTCTCGCTATTGTCATTTGAAATGTCTCCTTTGATAAATTAGATATCACTTTTATAGCATCAGTTTGTCGCGTCTGGTAAAGATTTCACGCGTAGATAAAATTTGATATCGCACCTGGTTATTTTAATCTCGCTTGAGCCCCGCAAGGTGACGCTCACAGTTAAAGTAATCACATCTTTGCCAAATTAGATTTCACATTTAGTCTGGATAATGTCGCCTGACTGCACTTTTATATTTTATCAAAATAATGATTGTTGTCGCGTCTGGTAAAGATTTCACACGTAGATAAAATTTGATATCGCACCTAGTTATTTTAATCTTACTGAGCCCCTTAAGGTGATGCTCACGGTTAAAGTAATCACGTCCTTGTTAAATTAGATCTCGCGTGCAGTCTGGATAATGTCGCGTGGCTGTACTTTTTATATTTTTTATCAAAAGTGTTAAAATAATGACTGTATTTTGACTTCACGTCCATTTTTTTTTCTATCTCAGGAGTATGGTCTGTCATAAGAAAGTTCAAAAACCAGAGAGAAGGCATAACTTAGAGGAGAAATTGATCGCTAAGAGGAAAAGAAGGAAATACCATTTACATGTGCATACATCTAGACATCGATACTGATTGCATACATGAGAAAATAACACAAAAACAAAAAAAATTGCACCCATACATGAAGAAAGAAATGCATCCATCTATCTATATCATACATAAGATACATTGCATCCATAGACACATCCATCCAAAACAAATGCATTAGATAAACACATATAGCAGCATCTAAAGGTAATCTCATATATCATCAAGTAAAATAGGAAAGATCATAAATGTCCTCATATCACACGTCTACTCAAAACTCAACGCATCCAGTATAACAATGATATCATAAATCAATTCTATAATCGCCCATCAACAGGGGCATCAATGTCAAACAAGTATCAAAGTACAACTGGAAGGGTAACACCAAGGTCACAAGAATATGATACAACATCAAGTATCTCAACATCAATACACAACTAATCAACAAGAATACTCATAGCTCAACTCTCGTCACCACTAGGAGGAGGTCCTGGAGGAGGCTATGGAGGAGGCTGTAATGGAGGCTGTTGAGGTGGCTGAAGAGGTGTCTGACCAACCATAGCAACAAGGAGAGGAACCAATGGAGCCAGACCTGACATTAACTACTGAATCATCGAAGACATCTGTGATACCTCTGTCCGTAACGTTCCCACATCTGCTCACAGCTGGATAGTACTAGAACTCTCACCAACCTCGTAAGTACTCTGAGGATCACCTGTATCTATAGGAGCCTTCCCCCGATCATAGGAAAAAGCTACTGGTATCTGCTGTGCACCTGTATCCTGACCATCCACGGTAGCCTGCGGTAATCCCGCTCCCGTATTCTATCCTACCGCTGAATCCTGCCTAGCAGCCCTCACATGGTCCTGATGATCTACCCTCTGTCTCTGTGCTACTATAGGAGGAGAAGGAGGAGGAGGTGGTGCCTGTATATGTATATCTCTCGCTCATCCTCTGAGTCTAATCACCACCCTACCTCATGGTCTACCTCTGCGTCTCCTCCCACCACTGACACCATCATCATCATCATCTCTCCCAGGCACTAGCTCTACAGGGTCTGTAAATCGAGGCATAGGATGCTCCATCAACCAATCCAGATACTCCTGAGTAACCCCGGCATCTCTAATATGTAATCTCATATCCAAGTCCATAAAACCAAGCCATGATATCTGCTCAATAGCATCATCATATGAAGGCATGTGTCCCCAAGTAGCCCTCTCTGCACTAGAACGAGCATAAACTGCAGATCCCTGAGGCATAGGCTGAATCTGCCCAAACTGCCATAGCACTCTACCTACCAAAAATCTCTCAAGGATAGAATCAATCCTACCGATCATCCATCGAGGAGTAAACATATACAGTAACTCCAAGCCATCCTCTCTCCAATCCTCAACATCGACATATGGTCTCCAATAGACCTCATCCATATCATCAATCTGTTGCCACCAATACTCCAAATGTCCCAAGTGATGTTGTGTCACCATCCCAGTGTACTACCACGCAAAAGGATACCCTAAAGGTCGGTCTCACTCTGATATCGGATGACTAACTGGTAAATGCTCCCATATCCAAAGCTGCAAACTGTGAATCCCAGCAGATAAAGCAGTTGATCTCCTATAAACCACCTCATGCAGATCATGGTATAGTTGTGCAAGCACACAAGATCCCCAATCAAATTATCGAGGCTGATGCAGCAAGTCCTCGATAATCTTGCCCCAACCCACTGAAAACCCTTGACCCCGACGATCAGGTAGTAACATGCCACCAATAATAGCACCTAACATCATTGGTAGAACAAGAAATGAAGCAAACTGAGCCCATAGGATGCCATCATCACCAATAGAAGGATCTCTGAATACTCACCGACAATAGGTCCCATCATACACTGCATCATAATATACTATCTCCCCATGTGTCGGGATCCGCAGCAACCTATACACATCCTCAGGAGTGATGGTCATCTCTCCTTGTGGCAGCCAAAAGGTGTTTGTCTCAGAGTGCCAATGCTCTGCGACAGCGGTAATCAAACCTCGGTTCATCTGGAACCGAGGAAGCTCTAATAAACATAACAAACCACAGCACCTAATCAATCACCTCTCGACGTTAGTCAACTGCTCTCTAAGCTCCATCACCCAATGTGGCACGGTCCGGAGGTACAGAACAGGGACATCCTCCTGTTTAATCAAAACAATGGAATCACATGAGTAACCTAATGTTAGGAAATCAAACAATCAATCATAGTCATCAATTTAAATATACCTATCAGACCTACCAATCCTAACTCTAAGCATTGAGGAAGGATGATCCTAGTTTTATGTCTCTAAGCATTTGAGAATAAAATGAATGGACGATTAGACCCATGACCTATCATTCGTGATGAAGATTGATTTACATTATCCTTCGATATCATAGTTACCAATGTCCTAATTCGTTGGTGAAATCAAACAAGGGGAACACCCTAACTGAACATTTGATCAAATTCATTGAAGTGATTGATATCAATCAGGTTGACGCAATCAAACATCATAACAAAGTCTCAAGCAACGTAAATTTTTTTTTCACTTACGTGACTTTTCATTCAAGCGTAATTTCTTTTACCAGGGGTGACATCTAATTCGTCATCCGCGTGATTTTACTCATGCACATGACTTCATTTGACAGACGTGATATAAGATTTACCTAAGGCGATATTTTATTATCTAGGGTTTTTCACGCGACAAACAATTAAAATGTTTAAACCCTAAGTGATACCAAATTTTCTGCACGCGATAAAAGATTTTCTATAGGCGTAAATAGAGCTACGGAAGGCGATACTAAATGTTCAAGAAGCGACATTTTATTTTTTTAGGCGTAACTAAATTGCACGGAGGTGACATTTCTTTTCTAAAACGCAGAATTAAAATTTTAAAACGCATTAAATGAAGTCATAAATGCAGTTTTAGAAACAAGAGAAAATTTGAAGGACATACCAGAGGACCATAGTTCGCTCTCCGACCAAACCGGCGCGCTCTCTCAAACCGATGCTTGCAATGTGGGACCACCATCGTGTAAAAAGGGCTAAAGTCAGAGCTAAAAATCTCAAAAGGGAAAGGTGAAAATGAATAGTAAAATGAGGGGTTTTACCCTATTTAAGGTCAAATTGGTCCTAATAAAGACTTAAAAATGCACTTTGGACCTATTATATGACATCTTCATTAGCCGGGGCATAAATCAAACTTGCTTATTTCTTTAAAATGGTATCAAAAATCAAAACATATTCCAACTAATCAAAATTTTTCAAATCAAGGAATCAATATGTTTTATTTCTGAGGGGGCATTAGAGTATCAAATTGGCATCACATCAAAATCATTTATCAGTGGGGCATATCATATCGAGTTATCATATCATATCAATTTCATATCAGGAGGCAAATCAGTATCAGATCAGTTTACCATATCATATCAAACCTATCAACATATCAGAAATCAGTAAACCCAGGACCTATCATCAAACCAGGACCCATATCATATCAGAGACATCATATCATATCAGCACCATCATCAGAGGCACATCATCATCATCAGGAAGTACATCAATCAGAACGATCAGAGGCATATCAGAACCAGGACCTGAATCAGATCATCATACTAAGGGAATCTTTGAATCAGTGTTCTTCGCACATCGATCCAAAGAGGGGCATTTGTAGACACAAAAAATTGGCAAAAGGCTTAAATCAATCAAAAGGTGCAATCAAATCATCAAATAGCACGAAAAATTAATAAATGGAACAAAGGCAATTCAAATCAAAGGAAAATTCAATTAAATGATTAAATGATTAAATAAAGCTTGAAAAGGGGAAAAACACTACGAAATTGATTAAATTCAATTAATGACATAGTTGTTGAAAGCAAAAATCAAAATGAACATCTTACCCTTCATGGCTAAATTTAATTACTTTAATTAATTAATAAATACTAATTTCCCTCAACAAAGCAAAAAGGAGACAAAATGGACACAAATCACTCACGTTTGTTGAAATGGTCCAGCCTTTTGAAACCATTTAAATGATTGTCCCCTCCTTGTCCCCCCATTTATGGACAAAGCAAAGCCAATTGACCTTACCCAAGCATAACCATGGTTATCTCACTCTACGCCCTACCCTTGGGAAAATCCTATAAGTAGAAAGCATTTAGAGGCATAAATCATCCACTCCATATCTTTGAATTGCAGCAAAGCTCTGGCAATTTGCATCCACATCACTCACTTATCATTTTTCATTGCTAATTAGCTTAAATTGCTTTGATCATAGTAGATTGTTCATCAAATAGAGCTAGAATTTGATAGAATAGATCTAAATTTGCATATCATATAGCTTAATTCTCATCTTTAGAGTGTCACTAGTGAGGATCATAGCTGAGAGCCTCATTTACCACTTTATTTTAGAGATCCATGAGATATTTAGATTAATTGTGCATTATTTAGATTAGTTTGCTTTGAATAGTGTAATTGTCTTTTAAAATCTTGTTATTTCATGAAGGTGTAAATCACTCACACACAAGAACAATTACAAATAAACCAAGGTGAGTAAATAAATTTATAAGAACAATCATTGATGGGCCTCTAAAAGACCATCTTTCTTAGTTCTTTTTATCTTCCTTTCAAATAGTTATTTGCAAATAGACATGACTTTATGGTTTTTAGGCATATGAACTTATGGTGTATATATATATATATATAATAGAATGTGGATAATTTAAAGACATGATATTTTCTTGAATTCATGGAAAGGAATGGTATAATGCAGTAGCTATACATGCCGATGAATGTTGCCTTGCCTATGCTATATTTTGGGTAGTCTTCCTCCTGTAGCCATAGGACTTGCAAGAGTGTTAATTAGAACTTTACACCTTTTTCTTAATATAAATGATAAGGATATATATGTATATGGAAGGTTGTGTGTACATTGATTATTTTGTAGGTATTTATTGTGGGCAGTCAAGGACTAGCATTATGGTGCTGGAATAGTCAAAGCCAACTGTTGTTGCAAGATCTTCGCAAGCGGGGCAAGTCAAATATTGTTTTCTATTGCAAGTAGCATGTGGATTTAGTTCCCTTAACGTGCTATATTCCTAGAAGATTTATTCATGATTAATGTTGTTTTTGTTCTAAACTTTATGAATCTGTAACGATCCTCATTTATGGAGAGATCTTAGATTTAGGAGGTAGTTGTAGCTTTCCTTCAAATAAATGACTGTTGTAACTCTTAAGGAGTTAGTCTATTTTCATAATAGAACTATTGTTGTTGTGATACTATTTTTCAATCAAGTGTAATCATTTTCCATGAATGAATAGAATGCATAGTTCGAGTTTAGATCTTTTATCTTGATTGTATTTTCTATTCACTCATCCAAGGGGGCCCACTTGGTGAGTGAATTTCTCTGTTAGAGTAGAATTCATTTTCATGTTTATTTTGAAGTAAAGTAGAACTCTGTTGTTCCTGTAGTATAGGCGGTTAGAGTAACTCCTACCCTTGATTGCATGCTTTATTAGAATAAATTCATTTAGTGGTTCTAGCATAGTTTTCCTGAAGCTCAAAGCACTTGAATTCTGTAAGTTAGTCATAAGATTGAAAAATTTTGAAGCATATACTTTGCAAATTCCATTCCAAGTTTACGTCCCTGGGTGATAATTAAATGAGACTAAATAATTCATTTAGCAACCATTTAGGGTGTCTAATTCTAAAATAGGCAGTCCATTACTGTGGGTTTCTAATACCATTATTTGGCCAAGCATTTTTGGCATCGTTGCCGGGGATGGTGTTAATTCAAACTTATCTTAGTGTTTACATTCTCAGTTTTAATAATTTAGAGTTGGGTTTTAAGTAGGCATTTTATGCATAGAAGAAGAGACCACCTTGGGAGATTTCATCCTCAAAATAATCAGGAGGATCCATTTGATATTTTTAATCCCAAGCTTGAGGAACCCCAAAATGAGAACAAAGAAGAAGAACCCTTTGAAAATATATTTGTTGATGCTCAAGAATGAATATCCTCACCTTCATCCTCTAAAGGATCATTGCATTTGAATGACCTTTTTGCTAAACCTAAGTATCAAGAAAACCCATTTGCTCTTGTTATCTATTAGCCACCACAACTAGGTCCTCCTCCAAGAATGGCTCAGCCTACATTTCCTTTCCCTATCTACACTTAGCATGGTAATCATAATATGAAGAACATACCTGACTTTGCACTTCCCAAATTTTATGGCCTCATTACTAAGGACCCTGAGACCTTCCTCTTTGAATTTGACATCCTCTGCAAGAGCTATGATTACACCACCGATGCCCACAAGCTGAAGTTTTTTCTATCCACTCTCAAGGAGGCTTCTCTAAGATGGTTCATGGGGTTGGGTGCCAATGTTGTAGCAGATTGGGATGCAATGAGCGATATGTTTATTTCCAAGTACAAGGAATACTGTAGGGGGAGAGACATGAAAGGAGATGACATTTTTAAAATGTCACAAAAGGAAGACGAGACCTTGGAAGACTATGTCTCAAGGTTTATGTTCAATCTAAAACACAACACACAACATCAGTTGAATGAAGAGTCCCAAGATCACCTTTTCTTAAAAGGTGTGAATGATGGAGGTATTGAGGATCTAGACCTTATGGCAGGAGACATTGCTCAGAAAAATTGGGTTGACATAAAGAATATATGTCTGAACTATTCAAGGGCTACTATGAAGAAAGGTAGGGGACTTAGAGACCTACCACATAAGTCCAATGGTGGTTCAGGGGTATCTAATATGGAGATATCCAATCTTCTATCTAACTTCAAGCAAGACATCATCAATGATGTTTCCACTCAGTTGGATAGTATGCAAGCAAGAAGAAAGAAGGAGGAGGCAGATGCCATGTTGGCCAAATTTTCCTCTCATTGTAGAGAAAAGAAGAGAAATTGTAGGTGCAAGATAGTTGCATCAGTGGACACTAATTCAATGCCCACTGAGTTTAAAGCCATAGACGAGGAGAACGGAGAAGTTTTCTATGTTGCTCAAAGGCGTCTGTGGGATCAGAGACAAGGTATGCCTCCAGACCCCTTGAATAATTTTGGTTATAATAATAATAGTAGTCAATGGCCAAACCATGCCCCTCAAAATTCTTCCCCTCAAGGATAGAATTAGAATTATAACTAGTCTAACCAACAACCACACTATAACCAAGCCTATCAGCAACATCCACCATTTAACTTGTACCAACAACAGTTTAACTCATATTAGCAGCCACAACATAATAACCAATGGCCACCACCTGGTAACTGGCAACAACAACCTTAGTGGGGACCTAACTAGTCTAATCAGCATCAAGCTCTCATGCCTCCACCTTAGCAACAAGCTATTATGCGTCCACCTCTTGTAGCCAATAATAACTCTCAAAAGCCAACACAAATTCCTAGACAACCAACTCCAAATCCCAACAATAAGCAACAAGCTTATTCCATGCAAGTAAATGATATCCATCTTAGATTAGGAACTACATTGCCTGCACCTAAGGAGCCTATAATAACCAAAGTTGTTGATGCTGAGGATATACCTATGAACCAACCTACTGATGTTCCACCTATTCCTCAATCTACACCAGTATTAAAAAATCCCCCTTATCCACAAAGATTAGATCAATCAGCTCCTCCAAAAGAAAATCTTATAGCAGCTGATTTAATTAAGCAACTCAAGCAAATGACAGTAAAAATATCCTTATTGGATTCCCTTAAAGAAGTCCCAATTTAAAATAAGGAAATCAAAGAAGCCTGTATTAAGTAGCCAGGAAGGAAGAAAAAAGACCTTGACACTGTCCATGTCCTAGGACAACTTTCTACTCTCATGTTAAGAAAAGTTTTAATGCCTAAGTACTCTAATCCAAGGAGCCCAATGGTCACTATTCATATTAATGGTATCCAAATACAAAATGTCTTGATTGACCTAGGAGCATCCATCAATGTCATGACTTGGGAAGTTTTGTTGAGGCTTAGCATTATTGGTTTAAGAGATACACCTACAATACTGCAATTAGTTGATAATTACACTACTAAGCTAGATGGCATGGTAGAAGACATCATTGTAACAATGGATTGCTTGGATTACCCTTCAGATTTCATAGTCCTATCACCCAAAGCCACTCTAGGAGGATATCCATTAATCCTAGGATGACCTTGGTTAGCCATATTGATGCTTGCATTGCATGCTGCTTAGGAAAAATGACCATATCAGATGGGATAAATACTTAGAAGCTAACTTTGTATTCTCTAGCAAAAACCCAAGTAGAGCTTGACCAGGTTATCTGGCTAGATTTAGGTGATGCTACCCTTGAAGAAAATTTAGTGCAACAACTCATGGTCATTGAAAGAGATCTATTTATGGTGTCACAAGAAGAAGATGATATATTAGCATCAATTCTCACTAACCAATATGGTTTTGAGGCACATTCTTGTGCTATTCCAAACTGTACCCTCCAAACAATATTGCCCAAGCAGACTTCACCTTAGTCTCCTGCAACATTTAATTATCTCCACACCTTGTTTCCTCATGAAATAAAGTCACCATCAATTGCAAAAATTTTAATGCTGGATAGAGTAAAAAGAGTTGAAATTGCCTTAGGGAAGGAGTTGAATATTAATAACAATCTCACTACATCCCATACATCCAGTCTTCTCCAACTTTTGCAAGAAATTCAACAAGCCTTTGCATGGGGCTATATTGATATGAAGGGGTTAGACCCTAAAATTTATACCCATATAATCTATATAAGCCCTGAGTGCAAGCCAGTTAGAAAATTCTAGAGGAGGATTAATCATGCTTTGAGAGACATAGTGAATACATAGTTGCAGAAGCTCCTTAGTGCTAGTTTCATTTATCCTACTTCTGACAGCTAGTGGGTTTCTCCTCTAGTAATTATGCCAAAGAAGGGTGAAATTGAGATTTTGTGTAGACTATAGGGAGCTTAAAAAAGCCACCAAAAAGATCACTTTCCATTACCTTTCATTGACCAAGTGCTTGATAATCTTGCTGGTAAAAAGTATTTTTCATTTCTAGATGGCTTTAGTGGATATAACCAAATCCAGATATCACCAGAAGACCAAGATAAGACAACATTCACCTATCCATGGGGAACATTTCCTTACTCAGTCTTACCATTTGGATTGTGCAACACACCTGCTACTTTCTAGAGAGTAGTGCTTGGTATTTTCTCTGACATTTCTGCTGACTGTGTTAAAATATACATGGATGACTTCACTACTCATGGAACTACATTTGAGAAGGCACAAGCTAACTTGGAGAAGGTTCTCAAGAGATGCTAGGAATACAACCTCTCTCTTAACAATGAGAAGTGCTACATGATGATGGAGGAGGGAGTTGTCTTGGGACACTACCTTTCATCTTTTGGAATCCAAGTTGACCCTGCAAAAATTGCAGTCATTAGCACACTTCCCACACCAATCAAGCAAAAAGATGTCAAGATTTTTCTTGGCCATGCTGGTTATTATAGGAGATTCATCAAGGATTTTAGCCAACTTGCAGCACCTTTGTACAATTTTCTAAAGAAGGAAGCTGAGTTTGAATGGACAGAGGACTGTGAAACGTCATTTCAACAGCTGAAATATGTTTTGACAAAAACACCTATTCTCATAGGACCTGATTGGAAACTGCCATTTCACATCCACACTGATGCATCTGACTATTCCATTAAAGTAGTCCTAGGACAAAAGGAAGGTATAGTTGAGCATGTTATTTATTATATTGGTAAAAACTTTCAAGGTGTTAAACTAAACTATACTATCACCGAAAAAGAACTGCTAGCAGTAATCTATGCTCTCAACAAATTCAGGCACTACATCACAAGCTATGAAGTATTTGTATATACTGATCATTTAGCCTTAAAATACTTAATGAACACACCTTCCATCAATGGTAGATTAGCATGCTGGTTACTCCACATGCAGGAATTTGATGTGAAGATCATTGATAAACCAGGCAAGGCTAATGCGGTGGCTGATTTCTTATCCAAATTACAAGTACTAGATGATCTTGCAACAATTGATGACATCTTCCCTGATGAGCACCTATTTTATATTGATTCTTTCAACCCATGGTATGCAGACATAGAAAATTACCTTGCTACAGGAAGGAAACCACCTCACTTCTCACCTAAACAACATCAACTTCTAGTTGAGAAGAGTTTTAACTTCTCATGGATCTCAGGCTTTATGTTCTATATAGGTCCAGACCAGGTCACCAGAAGATGTGTTCGAGAGGATGAGACTTATGACATTCTACGGGCCTGTCATGATGAGCCATGTGGGGGCCATTTCGAAGAAAAGATGACAACCTATAAAATTCTGACAACTAGATACTATTGGCCTACTCTACACTAAGATGCAGCCAAACATACAAGGCACTGCGATAGATGCTAGCACATGGGGTGCCCAACAAAGTCAGATGAAATGCCCTTGCAGCCTCAGGTAGTGGTGACACCATTTGACAAGTGGGGTATTGATTTTTTTGGACCCATTGAGCCATCTTCTCATGGAAAGTTGTATATCTTAGTATGTACTGACTATGCCATAAAGTGGGTTGAAGCTAAAGCCATGAGGCATGCCAGAGATCACATAATCGCTAAATTTCTCTATGAATATAGATTCACCAGATTTGAAGTACCATGGGATATAGTCATGGATCAGGGAGCACAGTTTACCTCCAATCTTATCTTAGAGTTGATGCATGAATATATGGTGTGGCATGGTAAATCTTCACCATATCATCCCCAGACCAATGGCTAGGTAGAGATAACCAACTGGTAGATAGAGTCCATCCTAACCATGATAGTTGCTATTCACAAGAAGGACTGGGCTATCCGTCTTCCTAAAGAAATTTGGGCTTACCAAACAACATGGAAAGCAACAAAAAGGTTTACCCCTTTTGAGCTGGTGTATGGAAAATCTGCATCCATGCCTATAGAGCTTCATCATAAGACACTCAGAACAACCTTGGAACTAGACATTGATCTTACTAGAGCCCAAGAAGATCAGCTATTACAATTGAATGGGTTAGATGAATACAGGAAATCTGCACTCCACAACACTGAGTTGATCCAACAACATCAGAAAAAGTGGCATGATAAATTCATCGGAGAAAATAAATTTTTAGTTGGTGATTGGGCACTGTTGTATGACTCTAGATACCAACACATGCCAGGAAAATTTCAGACGTGGTGGTTCGGGCCCTATGAAATAATCTTAGTATTTGATAATGGAGTAGTTCAAATTTCTACCATTGATCCTGTACGGTTCAAGCTACTTGTCAATAGGCATAGACTCAAACTCTGCAACAAACTAGTCAATCACAAGGAGTTCCTACAGCAGTTCCAACACAATGATGACACACTCACTCCTGCAGCAGAAGCATCTAGGTCTCTTACCTAGATTTTCGCCGATTCTTGATTCCATTCAAGAACTCCATAATAAACATTTCACATTTTGTGAAATTATTTCTCCATAATAAACTCCACCTCACCTTCTCTCTCAACCACTTTTCCATACCATCCCATCACTCCATCAATGCAGGTTATCTTTTTCAGAACACTCTTCCTCCAATGATTGCTAGGTATGTGCCACATAGCTTTGTACATATTTTATTTTATTCATTATTTATTATGAATAAGTGTCATTTTAATTTCACTCTTGCACATCCTGGCTTGGTGGGACCCATGCCTTTACTTAGTTGGGGGGAGGGAAATATTCTATTTTCAAATTAGCATGTAAACAATGAGTTTCTTATCTTTATGAGATGACTGTTGTCATGTGTTTATCAATCTGTCATTCCGTGATTGCATCATCATATCTGTAAGAAAATTAAAGATATTAAAAGCTAAAGATTAACTTCTAATGATATTTTTGCAACATTTTTGAGGTGGTAGGCCTTAACAAGAGCGAACTATTATGAGATTTGATGCATTAAAACAAGTGGAAATATCATTAGATTTCATGCATTAAACGCTTTTAATTCCTTGAAGTAAGTAGCATTTGGTACACCACCTTTTTCGTCTGCAACGTCCTATGTTGTAACACTTTGAATTTTAATATGCCATTGTTGTGCTATGTGAAAATAACAAGCTTCTTCAAAATTTAAATTTTTTGTTCATAACAATGGGAGGAGATCTTCAAAGGCATGAGCTAGTGGATCACAAGGTTTTACTGGGCGATGCGTCTAGTTGTGAAATGTTCAGAAGGAAAGGGTGGTTGGACTACTGCTTGAGTCTTAAGGGGTTCAATGAAGAAGTTGCTCTGCAATTTCTAAGCACTTTGAAGGATGGATTTGTAGTGGTCAAAGGTTTAAAAATTAAATTTACAAAGAATATTGTGGCTGAAGTGACCAGTTTGCCACAGGACAGAGAAAAGTGGACAAAGGACCTTGACTTGTATTTGGCTAGGGCTCAGTTCACCTTGCACGGTGAGCCCCAAGTAGGTGTAGATAAGAAGCAAGACACTTCTAGATTATCCTTACCCTTGGAATTCATTCAGCCAGCTGCATTCATCATCCAATACTTCACCTATGAAGGGTGTTACGAGTATTTGCATGGCCTACATTTCAAAATTCTTAGTCATCTTTGGCATGACAATGGACTGGTAAATTTTCTTAGCTTCCTGTTCAATATTGTGAAAATGCAAGCTTCCTTAGTTCATTTGGAAAAAGATCAGTCTATTTCGCATCATTGCTTGATAAAACTACTTGTAGAAAGAGAATTAAACAAGCAATTAATTGGGACATGGGAAGAATTTCTACAAATGAATGAGATAGAACCTAGGATGGTCGACCCTAAAGGCTAGGATGTTGGGCGAAGAGAAAACACATCCACTGGGGTTTGCAAAGTCATCCACAAGGTAGAGAATGTTTCTGAAGCTTCCCCTTCCACTTCTAAACCATCCAGGAAAAGAAATTGTAATGTTGGTGCCTCCACTTCTAGAGGAAAGAGAAATACAAATAAAGAAACTGCTAATGTCCCTGAAGCCCCACCGTTTGTAAAGACCAGGTCCACCTCTAGGAGAGACAAGGGTAAAAATAAAGAAACAAAAGAGGGAATATCAGAGCAGAAATCTGGTAGTGATAATGATAATGTTGATGAAACCTTGAATTCGCATGGGGAGGAAACTCCAGAAGAACCTCTTATAGTAGCTACGGAGGAAATGCCCACTAGTAGGAGGAAATGAAATAATCCTCCATGCTCATCCATAACCCCCATAAGGAGAAGTGTAAGGCTTTTTGAAAGCAACAGGGATGCTAAGGCTCCCATTCCAATTGTTAACCTTGAATCCTCCAAATTTGTGGAGAGGCCCTCTTCTGAGGAAATGTTTCAAGAAAATGTAGCTAGTGACACTGAATTCAACAACCAGAATCCACAAACTGAAGTTAACCCTAGTATTAACTATATACTTATTAACATTGATGAGGATTCTAAGGAGGCCGAAGAGTTTGTAGATAACTTTGTTAGGCAAGACATTCCTAGTGATTGAGAAGACTCTCCTTCTAAAGAGTACCCAAAATTTGGAAAAGATATTGTTGAAGAAGTGTTAGAACAACAAAATCAGGATGGATTAGAGATGCTAGCTAGGGAAATGGCCGAATCTAGTGAGGAGGGAAATGCAGTGAGAACCCTTATTTTATGGAGAGGAGAATCATCCACACCAAAAATCACAGTAAAAACCCCTCACCTGGTATCCAGATGGACATATATTCTCAATCAAGAACCCTTTCCACCACCTGATTTGTCTACACCCCTGGCTATAGGGATAAATTTATATCAATAATTGTTGTGGGAAATGGCATAGTGGAAATTAGAGAAGGAAAAATTGAAACATTCCATGGATGAGCAAGGCCATCAAATAGAGCAGAAATCAGACCAAATTGAGGTTTTGAAGAGATGGATTGATCAAATCATAGAGCTGATTCCTGAGCTCATGGCTTGCAGATCAGCGTCTCCGATGTATGCATTGTTCCTTAAGGAACAACTTATTAATTTTAAATTGACAAGAATAATAGAAGGGCTCAGTCCCTCTGTTTCAACCCCTCATGAATTCTATGATGCATTCCAGTCTACTCCAATGTCCCTAAAAATTTTATTGTGTGAACTATATCTACATAACTTGGCAGTACCAGATGATACAGAATGGAACTCACTCCTTTATGTAGGAGATGTGCAATTAAGGGTAGTTATGTCCTAGATGTAGAATGAGATAAGTAGGGAGCACCAAGCTGCACCTTATAGAAATAATGAGATGACAACTCCCTTGCTTATGAGGCCTAAAGTTCAACATTCTAGGGGGACATTTTTGGACTAGATTTTTGTTACAGTAAACCCAAGTGGAGCTAATAAAGTGTACCCAGTAAGAGAGCAAGCTTTTGCAGATTGGGATCATCATTCATCTCATGACATTGTAGAAAAAATCAGTGCTTTTAGGAAGAGATGGATATGAATGTCACATGATCTTAAGGTAAGGGAACCTCACTCTCCACATAATTTAACCCTTGCTACTGGAAGAGTCCCATGGTACATCATGTTGGGAAGGACTCTGCTCAATTACTGGTTTCCATTAAGGTTTTAGTCTCCTGTACTCCTGCAACCATTACTAGCAATGAATGATAGTGTTGTAGATTATGATATGACTAAAAAATTTTAGCGATGGGAAAGGCTCAGGGTGAATCATGGGTATTTCGATTATGTTAAAGATGAGCCTAGGGAAAAGACAGTGAGTGACTTGAGACTGCATGCTAGAATCCAAAATTTCATGGTTGTTGGGGACCAACAATAGTGCAGTTGGGGGGAATGATGGGCCTCTAAAAGGCCATCTTTCCTAGTTCTTTTTATCCTCCTTTCAAACAGTTATTTGCAAATAGACATGACTTTATGGTTTTTAGGCATATGAACTTATGGTTTATATATATATGTTTTATATATATATGTGAAGACATGAAATAGAATGTGGATAGTTTAAAGACATGATATTGCTTGAATTCATGGACATGAATGGTATAATGCAGAAGCTATACATGCTAATGAATGTTTCCTTGCCTATGCTATGTTTTGGGTAGTCTTCCTCATGTAGCCATAGTACTTGCAAGAGTGTTAATTAGAACTTTACACCTTTTTCCTAATATTAATGATAAGGATATATATGTATATGGAAGGTTGTGTGTGTGTTGATTACTTTCTAGGTATTTATTGTGGGCATTCAAGGACCAGCATTGTGGCACTGGAATAGTCAAAGCCAATCATTGTTGCAAGATCTTCACAAGCGGGGCAAGTCAAATACTATTTTCTATTGCAAGCAACACACGGATTTAGTTCCCTTAACGTGCTATATTCCTGGAAGATTTATTCATGATTAATGGTGTTTCTATTCTAAACTTTATGAATTTGTAATGATCCTCATTTATGGAGAGATCTTATATTTAGGAGGTAGTTGTAGCTCTCCTTCAAATAAACAACTATTGTAACTCTTAAGGAGTTAGTCGATTTTCATAATAGAACTATTGTTGCTGTGATACTATTTTTCAATCAAGTGTAATCATTTTCCATGAATGAATAGAATGCATAGTTTGAGTTTAGATCTTTTATCTTGATTGTATTTTCTATTCACTCATCCAAGGGGGCCCACTTGGTGAGTGAATTTCTCTGTTAGAGTAGAATTCATCTTTATGTTTATTTTGAAGTAAAGTAGAACTTTTCTATTCCTGTAGCCACTGGTAACAGAACTGGTAGACTATTCCTGCAGCATAGGCGGTTAGAGTAACTCCTACCTGTGATTGCATGCTTTGTTAGAATAAATTCATTTACTAGTTCTAGCATAGTTTTCTTGAAGCTCAAAGCACTTGAATTCCATAAGTTAGTCATAAGATTGAGAAAGGTTGAAGAATATACTTTGCGAATTCCATTCCAAGTTACCTCCCTGGTCGATAATTAAATGAGACTAAATAATTCATTTAGCAATCATTTAAGGTGTCCAATCTTGAAATAGGAAGTCCATTGCTGTGGGTTTCTAATACCATTATCTGGCCAAGCAATCGCCAAGTTCAAGGGGGGGTTTTAGAGGAAGAAGGTTTAACTTTAGGGGCATATTTGGATAAAGAGGAGGATTTAATGGTTTCATAATAAATGCTATAAGTGCAACAAGTTTGCAGGTCATTAAGCTTGGGAGTGTCCATAAGAGAAATGAACTACTATTGTTAGGAATTAAAGGTTTCAAATCGCTCAAGGAGGAGATAAAGAAAGTGTTAACTCTTCACCACAACAAGAAGAGCTAGAGATAGGAGAATCCTTGTTGATAGGGACATTGATTAAGGTTCCAATGGAGAAAGAACCACCTCAAAGGAAGACATTATTTAGGATTATTTGCAAGTGCTAGAATAAGTGTTGTCAATTTGTTATGGATTTACATACTACTGATAATCTAGTTGTTGTTGAGATGGTAGAGATATTGGAATTAAAATGATCACCCCATCTTGTGCCTTATGGTTGAATAAGGTGAAACAAGTACTAGTTACCGAATAGTGTTGGGTAGAGTTTTAAATAGGAAGGAAAAAGGACATGATGTTATGTGATGTTATTCATATGGATGCATGCCATATGATATGTTATAGACCTTGACAATATGATAGAAAAACAATGCATGATGATAGGAATAATGTCTATGTTTTGGAGAAGGGTGGAGTTACTTACACCTTAGCACCTTTAAAGGAGGAAAATAAAGAATAAAAGATTGGCTCAAGTGTGATATTAGTGGGTGAAAAAGTGTTTTTAAAGACAAAGAATGAGGAAAAGATAGGGTTTTCAATGATGATAAGACCTAAGACCATTATGATAGCAACAAAAATTGATGAGTTGTCTTAGGAAATTCAAGAGATGTTGAAGATGTATACCGATATAGTTGTAGACGAACTTCCAAACCTAAGAAAGAGGGTGAGTGGAGAATGTGTATTGACTCTAGCACAATAAACAAAATAAAAATTAGATTTAGGTTCCCACTACCAAGAATAAAGAATTTAATGGATTGATTGTGTGCAAGGCAAGTTACTTCTCAAAGATAGATCTCAAAAGTGGATACCACCAAATAAGGACCGAGCAAGGAAATAAGTGGAAAACAACATTATAAACAAATGAGGGACTCTATGAGTGGCTAGTTATGAAATTTGTCATTTATAATACACTTAACACTTTCATGAGCCTCATAAATGAGGTCTTCAAACCATGCCTTAGTAATTTTATAGTTATTTACCTTGTAAAATATTAGTTTTCAGTACTAATAAAGAAGAGCATTTGTACCATTTGAATTTAGTGTTGAGAAGGATACAAGAGGAAAAATGGCTGATCAACCTTGAAAAGTGTGAATTCATGAAGATAGAACTATTGTACCTCTATTTTGTAGTCTCAAAAGGAATGTTAAATATGGATCCAAGAAAGTTCAAGTCAATATTGGAGTGTCCTATATCTAGATCACTTACAAAGGTAAGCATTTTACATGGCCTTGCAAGTTTTTATAGAAAATTTATTAGAAATTTATGTCATATATGCACACCTATCATAGGCCCCATTAAAGGGGATAATTAAAGGATGTTCATGTGGACTGGACAAGCTAATAAGAGTTTCCAATATTTGAAAAAGAGAGTGACTGAACAAACTATCTTGACCTTACCCGACTTGAATAAAGTCTTTCAAATAGAGTTTGATGCTAGTGGACATGTTATAGAGGTAGCTTTAAGCCAAGATAACAAACCCATAGAATACTTTACTGAAAAAATGAATGATGCAAAGAAGTACTGTTCATATGACCTGAGAATGTATGTAATGGTTTATCACTAAAAAAATTGAGACACTACCTTTTTCCTAAAGAGTTTGTGGTCTATACAAAAAATCATGCACTTCATTTCATCAATAGCCTAGAAAAACTTAGTCAAAGGCTTATTAAGCGGTTTAAATAACTAGAAAGATTCACTAACACAATCAAACAAAAGACAGGGCAAAGTAAAAAAGTGGTGAATTCTTTAAGTAGAAGATAATTAATGGTGCAAGAAATTTAGTTACGAAGTGTTGGGATTGAGGCAATCAAAGAGATGTATGAGGGTGATGAATATTTCAATGAAGTATATGTTGGACATTCATATATGTGTTGACACTGATGTTTTGTCATTGATATCTACATATCTTTTATTCTTGAGAATTTCCTGGTTTGTTTAGTTGAAGTTTTGGTTTGGCATGGACATTTTATTTGATATCAGTTTTTGTGAATCTATAGATGTATTGAGGAATGTATGTACTTGATCTTATTCAAGTTGCATAGGTTCATTGTATGATTTAAGGAAGTTATGATTGATTTATCAGAGGATAATTTTTTGATTATTTCAATGGAGACAATGTTGTAGTTTTTGGATTGGTGAGGATCGGTTATGAAATATATTTAGTTGCAAATCTAGTGGTGAGTTTGAGACATGGATGTGTATCCTCGGCTCAGATGGTTCATGATTAGGATGTTGGAAAGCTATTATTTTTTAGTGATAAATGTTGGTGTTTAGTGTTCTTGATGAATAATGTAGAGACAGTTGTAAATTATGAGACAATGATGTTTATGTTGTTGTTGTGGTATTTCATGTTTCTTGTTAATGTTTATGGATCATGTTCTATTCATGTTGGTGGATTGTATTTCGTTATGTGATCGGATTTAGTGATTTTCCTATGGCATGTTGGTGTTCTTGGTCTACTTGGTGAGTTAGCGTATTGCAAATATTTGAGGTGTGATCTTTGGATTGTAGCATGCTCATGGATAGAGATTTTGGTCCTAGCTATGTATTAGCTGACATGTCTTAGATCACATCTTGTTACAAGTAGTGGTTTCTGTTGCACCAAAAGATTGACCTATTAATGCCCATACAACCACTAGATTTATAGAAGACATAGGAGGCTGTTAAACCATGTCATGAATTCTGAGGGGAGTGCTGACTATTTTTCCAACAATCTCCCCCTTAGCATTACCCGAGGGGATTCAAACCTGTGACCAAGCTCTGATACCACTTGTTACAAGTAGTGGTTGTCTTTGCACCAAAAGATCGACCTGTTAATGCTTGATATAACCACTAGACTTATAGAAGACACATGAGGCTGTTAAACCATGTCATAAACCCCAAGGGGAGTGCTGACCATTTTTCCAACACATCAAGGATTGTGTATTACTATTTTTAATAAGGTCCCTGGCTGACCTTGTTGTAATGAGTTGAAGTAATGTATTTAAAGGAGAAATCATTTTTAATTATAGTGTGATGGTATGGATGTGTAAGATGCTGGATGAAATGATGTCAGTAGATATGCAAAGAGGTATGAGTGTAATATAAAATAAATTCAGAATAGAGTTATACTTTATTGGAGTTGTATTGGCATGTCTGAGATGATATCATCTAGTTCACCAAATTAGTGTATTGTAGTCCACTTTGGGGTCGTATGCCTAGTTTTATTTTGGGTTGTTACCTAAGGGTTGTTGCCCTCATTTGAATTTGAGAAATGATCTCTAGGTAGTGAGCCTAAATTCATGTGCATTCTCTTTTGTACCTTTAACAAGGTTATATGTGCTAGTACATCATCTAGTAGGTTTAATCCCCACCGTGATTTTCCCTTAATCAGGTTTCCACACAAAAATTATAGTGCTATGTGTTCTTGTGATGTTGATTCATTGATTTCATGTTTATCTTTAAACATCTAAGCAAATAAGTTAAGCATTGATAAGTTTTGGTTTTTGAAACAACTATTTTGAACAAAAATGATTCACCCTTCCCCTCTTAGTTGTGTGTGTTGTCTTATTTGTATCAACTGGTATTAGAGATGGATCCTCTTTTTGAAGCTTAACTACTTGAGGTGATCTAGGATGACATCTTTTAAGAAGGATAATATGAGATTTGATGGAACCAATTACTCTTTATAGGAGGACATAATGATTACACATTTGAGATGCATTGGAAAAGAATACTGGGATGTTACAAAGAAAGACTACAAGCCTCCTACAGATTTGTCCTTTGCTACTATTGATGAGAAGAGAAAATTCAAATGTAACATGAGAGCAAAGGAAGCCTTGTTGAATGTATTATTAGATGTCGAATATAAATATCACAAAGTTGGAAATTGCTTATGAGGTATGGATAAAACTTGAAGCATTACATGAACAAGATATTGTTGTAAACCAAAAAAAGTTGTAGAGTCTAAAAGAGAAGCTAGAAGACTTGAGGATGAGTGAAGATGAAAATATTCAAGGTTATGTTTAGAAGGTGACCAAACTTGTTTGTGGAATCAGAAGTGTTGGTGGAACAATAGATGGGGATGAGATTGTTTCTAAAATTCTGAGATCTTTTCCTCCTTATGATTACAAAGTTGCTTCAATTGAAAAGCTAAAGACTATTTCTAAGGTGAAAAGAGACTCACTGGTTGTTAAGTTATCTTATTTTGAAATGAATAGATTTTGTGATAACCTTCCTAAGTATGAATATGCATTTAAAGCTACTATCTCTAAGGATAATTTGAATTATGATTCTCGTGAGAGTTCTCCAAGTTCATCTATGTTTGGATATAGATATGCTAAGGAATGAGAAGATATTGAAGAAGAATAAATAATTTTGGAAGATTTAGAAACCCTATTTGTGAAAAGAGTACCTAAGGGTGTAGGTAAGTATGAAGGGAAGCTACCTTTGAAATGGTTTTCTTGCAATAAGATTGGTCACTTTTGGATGTCTTGAGGGAGTGCTAAATTATAAACCTAGAAAATATCAGTCTAAGTATCATAAGAAATATTATTTACCTACTACTGATGGTGTGACTGATGATGAATCTGAAAAGAGTGAAGATGAGATTGTATTTATTGCTATTAAATATGAGAATCCTACTTTCTTAAATGAAGAGAAAGCCCTAGCTACACATGTTAAGGTAAACAATGAATGGGTAATAGACAATAGTTGTTCACATCATATGAATGGAGATAAGAAAAAAATTGTGAAATTGGAAAGGTATGATGGTGGTGTTGTCATATTCGATGACAATACTCCTTGCTTTATTAAAGAGAAAGGTTCAATTACACTTGATGGTAAGTAAAATACTGGTGATGCCTTATATTTTGAAGGTTTAAAGAATAATCTTTTGAGTATTGGACAACTTATTGGTAAGGGATACATGTTGGAATTCAAGGATGAGAAATGCTTAATAAAAGGAAGCTTTAGAAATGATATTGCATCAGGTACCAAGGCTAGCGGTAATTTTTTTCATTTGAATAGTACAAAGGATAAATGTTTGATTGCTAGAATTGATGATAGTTGGTTGTGGCATAAGAGACTTTATCATGTAAACTTTGATAACATTATGAAGATAAGTACTACACATTCTATAAGAGATCTACATAGATTGATGAATCAAGATAATGCTATGTGTAAGGAATATTAGTTGGGAAAGTTAACAAGATCTACTTTTAAAAGCAAGATACATTCTTCAAGTGGATTGTTGGATTTGGTGCATACAAATTTGTGTGGTCCTGCACGAACTAGAAGTTATTATGGTGATGAATATTTCATTATATTTATTGATGACTATTCAAGGATGACGTGGGTTATATTTTTAAAAGAAAAACCTGAAGCTTTTGATAAATTCAATATCTTTAGAGCTATGGTTGAGACTGAGATAGGATTGAAGCTGAAATTCTTGAGATCAGATAAAGGTGGAAAATTTACTTTAGGAGAATTTAATGCTTACTATGAAGAGAATGGAATAAGGAGACATATCTCATCTCTCTAAATCCCTCAGAAAAATGGAAATACAGAGCAAAAGAACATATATATTCTTGACATTGCAAGAACTATGATAATGGAAGCACATGTGCCTCAAATGTACTGGAGAGAAATTGTGAGCATTACAAGATACACCTTGAAATGATTTCAAATAAAGCATGGTATTGGTAAGACCCCTTATGGACTTTGGTATGGTCATGTTCCCACAATGAAGTATTTTTAGAATCTTTGAAAGTAAATGCTATATCATAAGAGATGAAGATTTAGGGAAGTTTGATCCTAGATGTGATGAAGGTATATTTTTTGGATATTCTACAAAGAGCAAAGCTTATAAATGCTTTAAAAATTGATTGAGAAAGATAGTGGAAAATGCTAACGTGAAATTTGATGAGAACTATAAAAAATAGGTCAATTCATGCAGTTATGAGTCAGATGATGAAGAAGAAAATTAGATTGTTCAACTGCAGAGTCAAAATCAGAGTGGATTGGTAGAACATAATGGAGAATTTATTGATTATGAAGAAGTGGAAACTAGAGATTCTTATACAAAAGAAAATATGAAGACTCCAAGGTATGTAAGGCTAAATCATTCAAAAAATTAGACTATTGGTGATAGAGATCAAGGTATCACAACTAGAGGAAAATATGCGAGAATCATAAATGAATTTTTTTCATTTCTAAAGTTGAACCTAAAGATGTTGATGAATCTTGCAAAGATGAAAGTTGGGTTAAGGCAATGAAAGAAGAGCTGGAACATATTGAGAAGAACAAAACATGGATTTTGTTCCCAGACCGAAGGACAAGAACGCGATTGAAACAAAATGGGTTTTTAGAAACAAACTGAATGAAGAAAGTGAAGTGGGAAGAAACAAATCTAGATTGGTTTGAAAAGGATATTCATAGATAGAAGGTATTGATTTTGAGGATAATTTTTCTCTTGTTGCTAGAATTGATGTAGTTATAATTTTTCTTGCATATGCTACTTACAAAGATTTCAAGGTAAATCAGATCGATCTTAAGTCTGCATTATTGAATGGATAATTGGAAGAGGAAGTACACATTGAATATCATGATGGTTTTCCTTTACTGATCAAGGTGAAATGGTGTGTCGATTGAAGAAAGTATTGTATGGATTGAAACAAGCACTGAGAACCTAGTATGCAAGGTTAGATAAGTACTTATTGAAGCTTGGTTTTAGTAAATGATCCATTAACAACAATTTGTATTTCAAAATTGATCATGAAAATGTCTTTATTATTGAAGTGCTTGTTTCAATCCATACAATACTTTCTTCAATAAATACTTATCTAACCTTGCATACTAGGTCTTCCTTTACTGATCAAGGTGACATGGTGTGTCGATTGAAGAAAGTATTGTATGGATTGAAAAAAGCACTGAGAACCTAGTATGCAAGGTTAGATAAGTACTTATTGAAGCTTGGTTTTAGTAAATGATCCGTTAACAACAATTTGTATTTCAAAATTGATCATGAAAATGTCTTTATTGTTGAAGTATTTGTGGATGATATTATTTTTGGTAGAAATGAAAAGTTGAGTAAGGATTTTTCTAATGAGATGCAAAGGGAATTTGAGATTTCAATGATAAGTGAGATTAAATTATTTCTTCATCTTCAATTACTCAATTAGAAAAAGGGATTTTTATATCACAGTCTAAGTATGTGAAGGAATTGTTGAAGAGATTTAGAATGGATGATTCAAAACCTATTGGAACCCCTATGGTTACTGGTTGCAAATTAATAAAGAATAACAATTATCCTCTTGCTAATTAGAAAAGGTACAGATCAATGATCAATGGGTTTCTATACTTGAATCAAACTAGACCAGACATAATGAATGTTGTTTACATTATTGCAGGATTTTAACTAGAACTGAAGGAATCACATGTTGTTGTTGTGAAGAGGATATTTAGATACTTGAAAGGGATAGTGGACTATGGCCTATGGTATCGTAAGGATGATGATCTTACATTGTGTTTTTATATTGATGTCGATTGGGTAGGTAATGTGGATGAAAGGAAAAGTACTACAAGTGGAGCATTCTTCTTGGGGAAGAAGTTAGTTTCTTGGTCCAGCAAGAAACAAACTTGTATATCACAATCTAATGTTGAAGTTGTTACCATAATTGATAGTAATGTTGAAGATTAAATATTTGATGGAGCTGATGATGAAGAATGAAAAAGATAAGAGGAATACATGGTAGCAGAAAGGTTAGATCAGTTATTGTCTTGTAAGTTATGTTAAGCAATTGATTTCTAGTTTATATTATGTTGCCATATCATTAAGTAATGATATAAGATGAATGAGTTAAGGAGAAGAAGAAATGAGAAGTTGAGAAGTTGAATAACTTAATTGGGCTATTGATATAGATCAGACAATGATCAGATTATGTTGATATATTTGTTTTCTACCTAACATATGATTATGTTAAGTCGATAAAGCATGGTGATGACGATTTGACAATTCGGTAAGTTAAGTTGCTTTGGCTATCGAGCAAGATAAGTCACTTGGTAAGGTGAAGGTAAAAAGAAAGGTTACTCAATAAAGTAAAAGGAACTCAAGACATCGAGCGATGTAACCAAAATTCAAATGAAGAACACCAAGCGAGGAATAAATATCAAATAAGGATTAAATTGACATTTAATGATTAGCTATAATGAGTTGGATGATCATGATGATGAGGAAAGTTAGTTACAAGAGATCTAAAAACAAAAATTTCAAGATGAAGATCAATGAAAAGATCTAAGTGGAAAAAGAGATGGAACAAGTTTCTAGAAAAGTTCAAGTTCCTAGGTGAAAAGAAAATGTGTTACCGAGACTCAAATTCGATGTATAATGAATTGAACGGTTAAGATTGATTAAAGAAAAATGTAATAGATGAGATTAAGAGGTAAAAGTTGTCTATATAAATGATGATCTTGTATGGACAAATAGATGGAAAATTGAATAGTTGAAGGGTTATCGACTGTTGCAGTGAAGAAGGAACATAGAGATTCTGAGTGGAAAAGAAGGATTTGATGAAGTGTTAAAGCTAGTGGATAATGAAGAATTGAAGTGAAGACATAAGAGCACACAAAGATCTATTTGAGAAAAGATAGTTGCAATTCTACAGGTCAATTTTATTATTGTTTCTTATTAGCATTTGTAATAGAGAAATATCTTAATAGAGTAGACCTAACAGTCTTATTATAAAATCCTTAAAAAAGGTAACATTCTAAAGAATGTTTAAAGCCCTCTAACAAGGCCACTCCTAATAGGGTGAATATCCTAATAGATCTAAGGTAAATCCCTTGACTGAGTCACACCTAACAATGTGTATTGTAGTCTTTAACTAGATTGGCTCTTAACCGGACATGCTTCAGAAGAGTATTTTCCTAGTGGGTGACAATTCCCAGAGTGGTTTTTCCCAAAGTTGGGTTTCCACATTAAATATTGGTGTTACATGTTGCGAATGATTCATGTGAATGATTTACTATTTTTTATAGTTTATTTACTCTTGTCGGTAAATAGTGAACTGTGTTTTTGGAGCTGCTACCGAGTTAATCAGAGAAAAGTTATTAAGGTATTTGTGATAAGGGATTACTGATTCACCCCCCCTCTCCGCAATCCAACAATTGGTATCAGAGCCAAGTACTTTGAAGAGACAAGTTTAAAAGACTTGAGTAAAATATCTAAAGATGTATAGGAGAGAAGTACCTAAGTTGAATAGGGAAAGTTTCTCAACATGGCAAAGTAGAATGAGATTGTATCTATTTGGGATTGGAGAATCTGCATTGAATCTATTGGATAATGATTACACTCCAACGCCTGTCGGACCTTTGATAGTTTATCATATGAGAGAAAAGAAGGAACACAACTCGGTTATGATAGAGATTGTTTCTTCCCTCTCCGATGTTGAATTCAATAATGTTAAGGATTGTGTTAACTGAAAAAAAATGTGGGACAATCTTACACTTATCTATGGAGGAAATCATCATGTACAAAAATCTAAATTTGATAGTTTGAGAGGAAAGTATGATGAAATGAGGATGAAAGATGAAGAGAACATCACACAATATAGCAGCAGAATCAAGAAAGTTGTAAGTGCCATTAGAGGTGTTGGTGGAACATTGACCAATGAAGAAGTGGTAAGTAAAATCTTGAGAACTCTTTCTTCTAAGTATGCTATTAGAGTATCTACAATTCAGGAATTGAGATCTATACCAAACAATGTTGTTACTCTTGAAGCCCTAATCAGTAAGTTGATTGCATTTGAGCTTAGAAATTATGATAATAGTATACCGATGATTGAAACTACCTTCAAGTCATCTATAAACATTGGACCATCAAGAAGAGAAAGAGAAAATCATAGTAATTCATATGGAAGTGAGTATGATAGTATTCTGAATGAAGAAAAAGAGAAAGAAGAATTGGAAGCACTGCTAGCTAACTGATTACCTAGAGGTAAAGGAAAGTACAAAGGCAAGTTACCATTGAAATGTTTCAATTGTAATAAGATTGGATATATTGCATCTAGATGTCCCGAAAATAACATAAATGATAAGAATGGTAAAAGAGAAAACTGACACCGAATATTCAGAGACTTTAAGGACAAAGGTATGAAGTATTGCTAACTAGTTGAGGAAGTGGTAATTGATGATGAATATGATGATACTGAAGAAGTATATGAATTTGTCTATGCTGCTATAAAGGAAGAATCAGACGAGGAAAAGTATGAAGATTAAAAAGCATTTATTTCTCATGTAATTAAAAAATACCCTTGGATTATTGATAGTGGTTGTTCACATCATATGACTGGTGATATTGATAAGTTTGAGAACCTAGAAGAATATGATGGAGCATTTTTCAGATTTGGCAATGATGCTCCATATCCTATGAAAGGTAAAGGATCTATTGTGTTGAATGAAAAGATGAAATATAATGATACATATTGGGTTAGAAGATAGAACTATAATCTGTTGAGTGTTGCACAACTGAACAATACTGGCCACCAAAAGGAATTTTAGAATAGAAAGGTAAATATCTATGGTGCTGATGGAGATCTAATTGGGAGTGGAGGGCAATCAAGAGGTAATATATTTTATCTTTATACTAATGCAAAGAGTTGCTTATTTTTTAAAATTGAAGATGTATGGTTATGGTATAAGAGACTATTTCATGTGAATTTTGATAACTTGATCAAAGTAAGTAAGAATAGTAGAGTCAGAGGACTACCAAAGTTATGCAAACCTGATAAAGTAATGTGCAAGGAATGTCAAATTGGTAAGATGACTACGTCTATTTTTTCAAAAAAATCTTACTCTACCAATGGTATTTTGGAATTGGTTCACACTGACCTTTGTGGTCCTATGAAAGTTCAAAGATATTATGGAGATCAGTACTTTATTTTGTTTGTTGATGATTATTCAAGAATGATGTATGTTATATTTCTAAAAGAAAAATATGATTTATTTAAAATGTTTAAGTGGTATAAAGCAAGAGTTGAGAAGGAAACATGAAAACAACTGAAGTGTTTGAGATCCAATAGAGGAGGTAAATTTATCTCTGATGAATTTACTATCTTCTGTAATGAGTATGGAATTAAAAGACAAGTATCTACACCGAGGACTCCATAACAAAATGGGATAGATCAGAGAAGGAATAGATTTGTTGTTGACTGTGCTAGAACTTTGTTGATTGACAAAAAGGTTACACAAACATTTTGGAGAGAAGCCATAAGTACTACAATTTACACTCTCAATTGAATACAATTGAAGAAAGGAACCAACAAGATGCCCTATGAACTTTGGTTTTGTCACACACCGAATGTAATTTATTTAAAAAAAATTGGAAGTAGTTGTTACATACTGAAAGATGATAGAAATGGAAATTTTGACTCTAAAGCAGATGAATGAATATTTCTTGGTTATTCATCAAAGAGAAAAGCATATAAATGTTTGATCAATGATTCTAACAAAATTATTGAAAGTGAAAATGTAAGATTTGATGAATTTGAAGAAAGTACTGAAGAGGATAGAAAAAAGGAACTTGAGGATTACAAAAGATTTGTTTATGTTCAAGAAGGTAGTTTAGTTGACACAACTAAGAAGCAACAAGAAGAAATTAATGAACAAGATGAGCCTCCACCGAGAGATGAAAATACTGATGAACATTCTATTGAACCTATATTGGTAAAATATGTGAGAAGACACCACTCATTGAGCAAAATAATTGGAGACAAGAATGCAGGAGTCATGACAAGAAGTAAGTTGAAAGATAACACATTTGATTTCTGAACTTGAGTCAAGATTAGTGAAGGATGCACTAGAAAATGAAGATTGGATGAACGTTATGAAAGAAGAAATTGATCAAATTGAAAAGAATAACACATGGTCACTAGTATTGAGACCTAAGGACAAGAATGCGATTAGAACAAAATGGATTTTCAGAAATAAACTCAATGAGAAAGGAGATGTGATAAAAAATAAAGCAAGATTAGTATGCAAAGGGTATGCACAAGAAGAAGGTATTGACTATGGTGAAACTTTTGCACCTATTGCTAGATTAGAAGGTGTAAGAATATTACTTGCATATGCTGCTTACAAAGGATTCAAAGTTTATCAAATGGATGTTAAATATACAATTCTGAATGGAATTGTTGAAGAAGAATTTTACATTGAACAACCTGATGGATTTATTGACAAGAGAAATAATAGTATGGTCTAAAAATTGCATAAAGCTTTATATGGATTGAAGAAGACACCCCAAGCATGGTATGAAAGAATGCAATCTTACTTAGTTAAGATTGGATTTGAAAGGACTAGTGATAACAACAATTTATACTTGAAATGTGACAAGTCTGATGGAATTTTGATTGCTGAGATATTTGTTGATGACATTATATTTGGTGGTAATGAGATAATGTATAAGTCATTTGTTGAGGAGATAAGAAAGGAATTTGAGATGTCTATGATAGGAGAGATTAAATTCTTTATTGGACTTTAAATTCAACAATTAAAGGATGGGATCTACATAACTTAATCAAAGTATATCAAAGAGATCCTAAAAATATTCAATATGGAATACTCAAAATTGGTTGTAACACTGATGGCTACTGGTTGTAACCCTAGAGAGTCACACATGGTTGTTACAAAGAGAATCTTAAGATACCTGAAGAAAATAGAAGATTATGGATTATGGTATCCTAAGGAAGGCAAATTTGAACTCATAGTTTATACCGATGCTGATTGGGCTAGAAATGTGGATGACATAAAAAGAACCACCAGAGGAGAAATTTTCTTTGGTGAAAGACTTGTTACATGGACAAGTAAGAAGCAGGCTTGCATTTCTCAGTCTATAGTCAAAGCAGAGTATGTGGCTGCTACTACAAACCGATCAAATATTGCATATATTAAGCAAGTATTGGAAGGTATGAATGAGATAATCACAGAGCTGGTGATTATATATTGTGATAACACAAGTGCAATAAACATTTCAAATAATCTAGTGATGCACTCTAAAACAAATCATATATCTATTAAGTATCACTACTTACGAGAACAAGTACAAGAGAAGAAAGTTAAGCTAGAGTTTGTTACATTAAAAGAACAACTTGCAGACATATTCACAAAGCCTCTACCAAAGGATACATTTGAATACTTGAGGACTAGACTTGGGGTCCGTCCCCTATCTATCGGTCACTAATGTGATCTGGATGTTACATCAACCTAATCTTATTAGAAGATCATTCATGTTGATGCAACATAGTTCACACTTTGGATCATGTCTAAGGTTGTGAAAAGTTTGGAGAACTGGAACAGATTGGCATATCAATATACAGAGATACAAAGTATGCACTGGACAATAGAGAGTTACATGGCTACTATAGAGATGTATTTTTATTTATTTCTTTGGCATTGTTTTGAAAGGGAGAGATAAACAATATGAAATAATATGCACTGATGAGAACACTGAAACATCTATCTAAGGGAGAGACAAACTGAAAGAAAGGGAGAGAACTAAAGATCAGTTACTGAGAATAGAAGAAGGAATCTGAGAGTTGAAAAGATCATCTATGCACAATGTCAAAGATGCATTGGTAATGCTATTGAGTAACATAGTGATTAAACATATTAAGCTAGGGAGAGCTTGTACAACATTTGTTCACAGAGTTGTAGAATACATGTTTGGTATGTGTATGGTATATTTCATATTACTTGAGTTGCCATCAATGCCAAAGGGAGAGATTGATGAACTACAACTGATTTAGGACCTAATTGAAGATTTGTTATTAGAGATCACCGAGTTGCTGATTAGATATGTAATATGGTTAAATCAGTAATATGTTTTCATTGATGTCATCTATTTTAACATCACTTATTTTGTAAGTTACAATACCTAAACATCTGTAGAAAAGGAGTAAAAGAGATGAAGAACATAAATATCTACATGAGGAAGATGTATATGATAGATGAGGATAAGGAATACATTGGGTAACTTGCTGATGAGTCTATGACCTTATGTTATTGACTTGATTATGTTTCATTCATCTATGATGAAGAAAAGAACTGAAAGCCACAAGGCAGTGTGGTCGGTTGATGAAGCATCACAGTATACACTGAGCAGTGTAGTGTATACCGAGAATAATATAAACCGAGCTTGTGTTCACCGACACATTTCTTTGTTAATCGAGCAAAAGAAAAGAACTAAATGATTAGTTTAACCGTTAAGGATTGCTGAGCTATAAAGTACATCAAAATCAAAGATGGAGATAATGTTTGTTATGAAGATCAATGGCTAGCATAATTCAAGGAAGATCTAAAGGATGAAATCAAAATATGTTATTGGTACATTAGCCGAGAAAGGTTAAGCAATAAAATTGACGAAGGAGAATAAGCGGCAAAATCTTATGGAGGAGAAGAAAATGGTTTACTTGTCTATTTAAGAGACTAGGGTTTCATTATGAAACTTATGCAGAATGAAGGAGACTACAAAACTATCGCATGAACAAGTTTCATGTATGCCTGATCAAATTGGTTAAGGAGAACCAAACTATAGAGTTTATCGAGCATCAAAAAGCTATTACCGAGCGACAGTAAGTCATTGATTATTGTTGATACAGAATTGATATATTGATCAAAGGATTTGAATGGGCTTAACATAGATCTGATAAGCTATAATTGAAGTTGTATTGTAATCAGATCAACTACTGTTACATTTTAACCATTTTAAATAGAGAAATCTCTTAATAGAGTGGACTTGAAAGTCTCATATGTATCATTCATAGAATGAACATTGTTATCCTATCAACCCCATAGTGAATGCTGGTTGGATGATAACGGTTGGTCTAAAATCCTCTAACAAGGTCACACCTCATAGTGTGTTTGTAACCTTTAACAGGGTTGGGTCTTCACCGACCTCACTTCAGAAGAGTGAACATTTTTGGGTTGCCAGTCCCAGGTGGTTTTTCCCTTCACAGGGTTTCCACATTAAATATTTTGTGTTATGTGTTCATTTTGGTGATTGTTTGTTATCATACTTTACATATTGCATGTTGGATTTGATCGGTAATCATTAGTTGTTATTGACTGGTAATCGGTAAAAGCATAGACAATATAGTATTTTATGTTACCGAGCTGCAGAAGTTTAAGTAAATTGTTTTGGATTATACATTTTGATTAGGGACTGTGGATAACTGATTCACCCCCCTCTTAGTTATTCTAACACCATTAGCATGGGCTTTGTCATGGGTTTGCGAAAGAGTCTAAGTGGTTTTGATTCAACTTATGTATTTGTTGATAGGTTTTCCAAGATGCCTCACTTCATTCCTGGAAAAAGTACAAGTGATGTTTCATATGTTGCAAGTTTTTAAAAAAAATATATTTTAAGACTAATGGATTACCATTGAGCATAGTTTTTGGTAGAGATAGAAATCTTCTAGGCCACTTTTGGAGAACATTGTGGAGAAATATGGTACAAACCTTAGTTTTAGCTTAGCCAACCACCTTCAAAAAAATTTCCAAATTAAGGTGGTCAATATTAGCTTAGGTAACCTACTAAGATTCCTTTCAAAGGATCATCCCAAACACTAAGATCTTGTGTTACCTCAGGTAGAGTTTTCCTATTATGATTTAGTGAACATAATCATTGGTAAGAGTCCATTTCAAGTGGTATTTGGCATGCATCCAAGAGGAGTTTTTGAATTAAGAGACATCATTGGTATGGAGAATAAAAGTATAGCTCAGGTGAACAATTTTTAATTTCCATACAAGAGATACATCAACAAGTGAAACAATAGTTACAAGCTAGTGCAAAAAAATACAAGCAAAAGGAATATTTGAAAAGAAGAGATGCCAATTTTTAGATTGGAGATCTTGTCTTAGCACATTTTAGGAAAAAATAGTTTACCAAAGGTGAATACACCAATTTGAAGATGAAGAAGATAGGTCCTTGTAGGGTTAAGAAATTTTCCAACAATGCCTATGAAACTGAATTTTCCTAGTGGAGTAGGCACATCTCCAATTTTCAATGTTGTTGACACATTGCCTTACAAAGGAAATGCCAATGTTTATGAAGGAGTAGGTACACATTCCATGTCAGATACTAATTGAGAAATTTAACCACCACACACCAAACCAATGAAGTTAGAGTGCATTCTTGACACCAAAAAGAGAAAAAAGACTAGGAGATAGTAATAGTTTTAGGTATTTGGTTAAATGGAAACATACCACCCGAGGATGCCACATGGATGACTAAAGTAGAAATCATCAAGTATTGTAGACCTTCCCTTAGGAGAAACCTAAGTTTATTTCTCTTTCCCTTGGGAGTATGATGAAGGAGCATCACTTTAGTGGTTCATTTATGCTTATTTTAATATTAAAAGTCTTTTTTTAGTTAGTGTAGGCCTTAGTGGATCCATAGGATCATTTCAAAATAGTTCAAGTTGTGTAAATAAGCCTAAGAATTCAAATTTGGGATTTTCACTAAATACAAATTTCATTTTCTTAGTGAATTTTGGTTTGTGGGAGAGTTGGGGTTTGTTTACCAACTTTAGATTTTGGTTTGTTTATTCAAATAAGGTCTTGGAAGATCATGTAAGACCATGTAGGCTCTCTTTACAATGTTTTTTTTTTCTTCTACTCCTAGGTAGTGTTCAAGGAAAAAGTTATGCAAGTTTGAAGCAAAAGTCATAAAAACACATTAGGTTTTATTAAAAATAATGTATCTTTTGTGGATAAAAATTATTGATATGTTATTTGTATGAAATAAATGAAGGAATGCACTTTGAGAAATTGGGAAATATTTTTTGATGGGAAAACAATAAACTTTGTTTTTGATAGTTTTATAGTAATTTTGTAGAGATAATAGTTTGAGAATTACTTTGTACATCCTTGTAAAGAACATGATTGAACTCAAAATGATTGGAAATTTTGGTTTTATGTTTGTAAAATTAACTTAAATTAGTTTAGAGTGATTTCATTATATTTTGTTCAAGTTATGGAAAAAATACTACAAACTGCCCTATCTCAAAGCTAGGATTTTCAACGAGGTTGAAAATTTTGTAACTTTTGATTGCACTATTGAAAAATCATAAAACTTGCTAAAATATTTCATTGGATTTATTCCCAAGTGGCCACCAAAGGAAATTATAAAATTCAATCACATGTGAAAGTTATGTAGGTCTGAGTGTGTTTATTTCATGAGAAAGTTGTCAAAACCTTAGTGAGTTGAGGGTTTGGTAAAAAAATTGATCTTTTGAGTTTGTCCTATGAGAATGAGGGTTTTTAGAATCTAATTGGTCAATTTTTTGGTTTGAGAATCTTAATTAGGCATAAAATTGAGTGAACGCCCAATTAGGCCTTCTTAGAGCATTAACCCTAGAGAAAAGGTTGTAATAAAACTTGCAAAGTTAGGGTTTTAAGGTTTGAATCCCATATTGGTGATGAAGTTGTTTATCCTTTGCATCACATGCTCAAAATAAGGCTAAGGCTATGTTAAGTTTTTAAAGCTACTACTAGTGATGACAATGATGATAGTAATGCTACTAATGATGACAATATGAATGATGATGAAAATTGTATTAGTGAGATTGATTTTGCTAACTTTGAAGATGAAATTTGTGATGATTATGATGACATTAGTCCTTATTAATGTATCCCATCTATTTGAGGGTATGAAGATTAAGATCTTGCCTCTTTTCCAGTAATTTCATTAGGGAGATCACGTCATTACTATTTTTCTCTCTCATATGTCAAGGGGGGAATATTATATGTATGTTAGATTCAAGTGAATACACCTTGTGATTAGTATGGTGATTACACTTCAATGTATTGATTGCACCCAATGTGTGGTATTTTAAATATTATTTTCAATAGTTATATAGTTTTTTTCAAGATTGATAATGAGAAACTCCTCATATTGGCCACTAAAGTTTGGCTATTTTATTAAATTGCATCATGGACAAAACAAGCCCATTGCACCCAATGTGTGCTAATTTTTAGTGATTGTGTACCTATTGTGTGTTATTTCAAAATGGATAAAATAAGTTCCAAGTTGGGGGCTCATTATTAAAAGTTGTGACCTTTCAAAGAAACAAGTTGATTATCAAAATTTGAGATCCGTCAAAACAATGGGCTCATTATCAAAATTTGATACTTGTTAAAGATATAGGCTCATTTATAAAAGTTTGAACCCCTTCAAGTTAACAACTTTAGTTCAAACAATTTATAAGACCTGCCATAGTAATAGACTTTCTAAATGAGCTTCAGATTAGTCAACAAATATTTCTACCAAAGTGCTTGGTTGAGACAAGTTTGAGTAGTTCAAAAAAGTACCTTATTCCATGATAACCCCTTCAAATTAAGGGGAGAATACTAATTTATTAATCATTAAGGGTTTATTAGTTAGTTGTTATGTTTTAGTTTTGACAATTTTTGTATAATAGTTGAATGGTTGAATTGTTCCATACTGCCTTATTTATATACTCTTTTTACATCAAATTACAAATAATTTTTATTGTCATTTTTTCCATTCTATTGTAATTCTAGGCTTGCCAAGTCTCTAGTCAATTGATCTACTATTGGGACAATGTTATATCTAATATTTTCCATTTCCTTTGATATTCCATTGATCTTCTTCTTACTTAATCCTTTAAGTTTGATTATCCTCACCCATAGGAAATCTACAAACATTGTCAACTAAAATGAATAGAACAACTCATTGATGATCAAATAACTTGGCAAGAAGGACAATTTACTTGGAATTAATTACAAGATAAGAATGACCTGATTACTACTTGCAAACTTAAGGAAAATTTGTTGGTCTATGGTGATTGATTAGGGAATTATTGTACACTTTCCATGTATCCTCACCGGGGTTGGAAAATTTTTCTAGGACTTGTTTTAGGCTATTTTTGGGCCGACATGTTGTAATTGATTCTAACCCTAAAGAGGCAAAAAATCTTGTATAAAAATGGCTTAGGGTTAGGGATTTCATGATGTATGTTTTTAGTAGCTTCTAGCGACGATATTGAGTTGTAAGGGATTACAGATTATAATTAGGTTGTAATCAATGGATAATAAGAATATTGGGCTCGCTGTTGGTGGACATAGCCCAGGGATTGGGTGAACCATGTTAAATATTTGTGTATTGTGTTCTTTTATGTGTGGTTTATTATTTTCTAGTATTGGTTATATTTGCATGTAACTATTATTTCTATCTTGTTAATCCTAACAAAATTTTCATAAGGTTATCAACATGAGTACTAACATAGCTCCATCAAACATGTCCACATATATGATGTTTGTGACATTGACATTATTCTCATTATTTTGTCATGAGAAATGGGAGGTGTGTCATAAAATGATTTCAATTTGAATAGAAAATTCAAACTTCCCCATCTCTCATACAACATTATAAGTGTTATTAGCATAAGCAACAAGAATATGCAGGGTTGGAGAATTATATTAGTGAAATATATGAATTACACCTTAAAATACCGCAAGCCACTAAAATTAAATTACCCAAAAAAATGCAATTACCTTGCACATCTTTGATCAAACACTTGGTTTTATTTTCATGTAAATTCTATTTGGTGAATTTAAATTCTACACACACCATTCCTGTTGTTTAGTTTCTTGTCAACTATTATCAACAAAGAAGATTTATTCTTTGTTCTTATTTTCATCATGTAAAAGAAATGCACTAAACATTAAAGATATGAACAAGTTCTTATTATTTTGATTTTGTATTGTTATTAGAGAAGAACACCTAACATTATAGCTAACTTCACAGACTCTAAACTCCTAAATTGTACATCAAATTTTGATTATTTTTTTGTTGTTGTCTTTAGATGTAGCTTAATTGCTTATAGCTATTATCCTAGATTTTGGTAGTAAAGATGAATGTTCTGGGATCTGTTATGTGTGCAAGGGCCAAAAAATGGTCATTTCCAAGTGTCATCCAAAACATATCCCCTATTGCCTCATTACCCGTTCATTTTGACAACCAAAAAAATTGCACAATTGATCCAATATTTACACACATACCTCAATTATTATGAGCTATTGGTACCAATAATGTAGTACAATTGATCTAATTACTAACTTCTTCTTTTTTCCAAAAATGGGTTGTCATTGGCTTACTAGATGATTTTTTAGTATGGTTATAATTCGTAAAATCTAATGAATGGTAATTGGAACATGGGCGATAATTATGCTCTTCCCCTATTGATTTCCTTAATTAATAATCTCATTCAAAAATTCATAGTAAAATAACTTGGCTTAGTATGTACCAACGATTTGAATTTGAAGTTTTGTTCTTAGCTTGCCTTTCTACCGTGTCTTGATGTCTTATCTTTGAAAACTTAACTTTCTTAGTAGAGTACATGTTTTCCTAATTACATGAATTTGTGCAAAGTCCACTATCATTTGGAGGATACAACTCCCTCAAATGAACTTATTTTAAATTCATTATTAAATATTTTCTAGTAGTATTATCCACAAATATGTTTACATGAATAGATATGACATGTTATTTGTACTAAGAAATTTGGAAACTAACAAATAATATTCTTATCCTTACATGTTGACCAATTGTAATAATTTTAAATTTCACACCTTTGATCTTCTTAAGATTGTCCATAATATCATCACCAAGTCATTAGAAACTTGTTGGTGTGGTTTTTATGGACATTCAAAATAGAATAAAATACTAAAGGTAGTGTATCCTCTCTTGAAAAAAATATTCAATGTGATAAACTATGTGATCACAAAGTTGACTACAAGGTTCTAAATGCAGGTATTTTTTCTATTTGGGATAGAGTCAATTGGTTTGTGATGCAGGAGCATCTCGGGTCCTTGGCAATCTTGTGTCACCAAATACATGTTTGTGTTTTCCTATGTTCCTCGGTTCCTTCTTTGACCGAGTTGGTTCAGTGTTGCTCGGTTTCCTTTGTTTATCGGTGTTGGTCGATTATCTTTCTAGCGCTTGGTGAATTTCCCTGGCGCTTAGTGATGCTTGTCGGTTATCCTTTCTTACCGAGTTGTTTATTTTGGATTTCTGTTGAGGCGTACTCTTGCATTTAATTATGGTCATGGATTTAATGATGGTATCTATCATTGGGAAGCATGTGGACCTAGATTTGGTCATTCCTTCTATTGATGGTGGATCTGAAGGCCGACTTGTTTGGTAGCCTCTTGTATAAATGTAGTTGTTTGGTTAGAGTTTAGGGGGTCAATTTTTGTAAGAAGATAGAAGCTGGAAGATTAGAGATTATTGACAGATCCTCACATGTTGGAGGACTTCTATACTTAATTGTAATATTTGGCCTAAACCAGGAAGGCCTTATAGCCTGACATGTATGAATATATTGAAGTTAATATATGAAAGTTTCTGCATTCTCTCTCTCACTTTTGTGTGTTGTTACTTCCGCATGTGATCTCTGCAAGGTGGATCTAGTTAGGGTGTGCCTTTGGCCCCTCTCCCCATCCTCCATTGTGTTAGGTGGTATAAGAGTGAGGTGAGATCTGGATCTAGGTTTGTAAATCTAGGTTTGAGGGTTTCTTCTTGTCAAACCCTAGTTGATTTATTGTGGGGTAGCAAATTGTGATTTGACCTAAAATTATAGAGGGTTTCAAGATGGTTCGTGGGAGGCGAGATGCAAATCCAGGGTTGGTAGACATGTTGAGATAACTTGTTGCTAGATTAGAAGCTATTGAAACAACCCAGAGAAGATGAAGACATCTTGAAGATGTTAGTGATGATGAAATTAAGGAAGAACAAGGTGATGTAGAACCTACACCGATGATGGATCAAGGTGAGGAAAGATTGTTGAAGGCTTTGACAAATTTTAAGTCTACACCACACTTTAATCCTCTTGAGTATAGTGGAAAATTGGATTCTAATGAATTGGTGGATTGGATCACTGAGATGGAAAAGTATTTTGAATATGAGAATGTACCTGAGGAAAAGAAGGTGAAAATTGCAAGCACAAAATTGAAAAGTCATGCATCCTTGTGGTGGGAACATCTGTAGTTGGATAGAAAAAGGAAAGGCAAAGAAAAAATCAAGGTATGCAATAAAATGGTGAATAAATTGAAAGGAAAGTTCTTACCTTGTGATTATTAGATTAACCTAGTTAGGCAAATGCAAAGTTTGAGACAGAAAGATAGCTTGGTAAAAGAATATACTGAGGAATTATATAGATTAGATATCAGATTTGGACATGATGAAGATGATGTGGAAAGAATTGCTAGCTACCTAAATGGTTTGAGAGTTTCCATCCAAGAAGAAATGAGTTTGGTCAAATTAGAGAACATTGAAGAGGCTTATCAATTTGCATTGAAAGCTGAGGAGAAATTGAACAAGAGACATGAGAAAAGACAAAAAGGTAGAGGTGGTAGATTCCCTAGAGGAAGAGGTAGATCTTATGGTGAAAATAGTAGATCTGAACTTGAAAAGACAAATCTGGATAAAGGCAAGACCAAGTGGAAAGGTGAAACTTCTTCTAGAGGTAGAGGCAGTAACTACTGAGGTGGTTATAATAGAGGTGGTTTTCGAGGAACTTGTTACAATTGTGGAGAAGAAGGATGTAGATCAATTGAGTGTACATATGCAAGTAAGAAGGTTGGTAGTAATAGAAATGCTTTGGTGCAAGAAGAGTCACCGAATGAACCTGAGAAGGAAAATAACTTGATGGTAAGGAGAGCACTTTGGAGTGAAAGTAATAAGGAAGATCTAGTAAGGAAAAGTTTTTTCAAGACCAGATGTAGAGTTTTTGATGAAGTTTGGAAGGTAATCATTGACAGTGGTAGCTTGGAGAATCTAGCATCGGAGGAAATGGTTACAAAGTTGTAGTTGATAAGGTTGGAACATCTGAAGCCCTATCAGATTTCATGGATCAAAGATGAGCATACACTCTTGGTAAGTGAACAATGTTATGTGAATTTGAAAATTGGAAAGTACTATGATAAGGTGTTATGTGATATCATGCCTATGGATTGTTGTCATATTTTGTTGGGTAGACCTTGGCAATATGATAGAATTGCTATATATGATGAGAGATTGCATAAATATACAATTTGGGCTAATGGAAGAACACAAGTCTTGTTACCTTTGATTAAAGAACCTATTAGTAATGTTTACACATCTGTGAAAGTTTTCTTAATGGAAGGAAGAAAGTTTGTTAAGGATTTGAAGAAGAATGATGTATGTTTTGCTATGATTCCTAACAAACCGATTAAGAAAACAGAGGATCCTATACCTGAGGAGATTGATAAGTTACTCACCGAGTATAGTGAGATCATTTCTAATAATGTACCTGATGGTTTTCCATTGAAGAGAAGCATTGATCATTACATGGATCTAATCCCTGGAGCTAGTTTACCGAATAAGACACCACATCGGTTGACACCTACCGAGAATCAAGAATTGAACTGACAGATTCAAGAATTGTTACAGAAAGGTTTGATCTGAGAAATTTTGAGTACTTGTGTACTATCTACTGTATTGGAACCTAAGAAGAATGGAGAATGGAAAATGTGTACTAATTCCAGAGAAATTAACAAGATAACAGTGAAATATAGGTTTCCTATACCGAGAATGGATGACATAATGGATAATTTGACTGGAGCAAAGTATTTTACCAAAATTGATTTGAAAAGTAGGTATCATCAGATCAGAATTAGAGAAGGTGATGAGTGTAAGACTACTTTCAAGACAAAAGAAGGTTTGTATGAGTGGTTAGTTATGCCTTTTGGTTTAACTAATGCATTGACTACTTTTATGAGGTTGATGACTGAAGTTTTGAAGAAATTATTGGGTAAGTTTGTGATTGTATACCCCTATGATATTCTGATATTCAGTAAGACTAGAGAAGAACATTTGTTGCATGTTAAACAAGTATTGCTGAGGTTGAAAGAAGAAAAGTTGCTGATAAATCTGAAAAAGTGTTCAATCATGAAAGAGGAGATTGTGTATTTGGGATTTGTGATTTCAAATGATGGTTTGAAAATGGATCCTAAAAAGGTTGAAGCTATTTTGAATTGGCCTACACCTGAGAATGCTAGTGAGGTAAGATCATTTCATGGTTTGGCAAGTTTTTACCAAAAGTTCATTAGGAATTTTAGTTCAATTTGTAATTCTATGACTGCGACTATGAGAGGAGATAAAAGAGAATTCAAGTAGACACATGGAGCTGATAAAAGTTTTGAGACTCTGAAGCAGAAGGTTGTTGAATTGCCTATTTTGGCATTGCCTGATTTCAATAAGGTATTTCAAGTAGAATGTGATGCAAGTGAAAGTGCAATAGGAGTTGTATTGAGTCAAGAAGGTAAACCTGTTGCTTTCTTTAGTGAAAAGTTGAATGATGCAAAAAGGAAATATTTTGTGTATGATCAATAATTCTATGCTATTATTCAAGCACTGAAGAAATGGAGACATTATTTGATACTGAGTGAATTTGTATTATATATCGATCATAAGGCTTTACAATATTTGGGTAGTCAAAATAAGTTGAATCAGAGACATATGAAATGGGTTGAGTATTTGCAGAGTTATACATTTGTGATAAAGCATAAGAGTGGAGTCACTAACCGAGTTGATGATTCATTAAGTAGAAGAAGATCTTTGATGACCGAGATGAAAATTGAAGTTCTTGGCTTTGATGACATGAGATATTCGTATGAATTTGATCTTGATTTTTTTGATCCATGGAGAAAGTGCAGAGCACCTATTCAAGATCAACCGAGTACTAAATGGGAAGAATATTTCATTCAAGGAGGTATGTTGTTTAAAGGTATTTAGTTGTGTATATCGAAAGGATCAATGAGAACTAATTTGATAATGGAGAAACACAGTAGTGGTTTGGCTGGAATTTTTGGTGTTGATAAGACATTGAATTTTCTTAAGGAGAAATACCTTTGGCCACAGTTGTATAAAGATGTTCATAAATTTGTGAAAATTTGTGGAATTTGTCAAGTTGCAAAAGGAGTAAGTCAGAATACTGGATTGTATACACCGATTTCTGTTCCTAAGAAACCTTGGAGTGACATCAGTATGGATTTTTTTCTTGGCTTATTGAAGATAGTGAGAGGTAATGATTCCATATTTGTTGTTGTGGATATATTTTCTAAGATGGCACATTTTATACCTTGTAGAAAGACATCAGATGCAGTACATATATCAGATCTTTTCTTTAAGGAAATTGTCAGATTGCATGGATTACCGAGGAGTATGACCGAGACAGTAAATTTGTTGGATACTTTTGGAAGACCCTTTGGAGAAAGTTTAGCACCGAGTTGAAATATAGTTCTACATTTCACCCATAAACCTATTGACAGACAAAAGTTGTGAATAGAATTTTGGGAAATCTTTTTAGATGTTTAGTTGGAGACACACCGAGTAATTGGGATTCTGTGTTGGCACAAGCAGAGTTTGCATACAATAATTCAGTGAATAGGAGCACTGGAAAAACACCTTTTGAGATTGTAAATGGCATACAACCGAGAGGTATATCAGATTTGAGGGATATTGTTGATTAAAAAAAGAGAAGTGTTGAAGGAGTAAAGTTTACTGAGTACATGAAGACATTGCATGAATATGTGAAACATAAACTAGAAATAAGTAATAATAAGTACAAAGACAGAGCTGATAGATTAAGAAGACATAAGACTTTTGCAATCGATGATGAAGTAATGGTTCATTTGAAGAAAGGAAGATTTCCTGTTGGAACATATGGGAAGCTGGAAATGAATAAGTTTGGACCTTGTAAGATTTTGAAGAGATTTGACACTGGTAATGCTTATGAGATTGAGTTACTCGATGACATGGATATGTCACCTATTTTCAACATTTCTGATTTATATGAGTATCATGAGTTGAATGAAGAAATGATAGTACCAAATGATTAGCCTAAGAAATAGATAGAAGAAGTTGAGGATATTTTGGAGCAAAGAATTGGCAGAAGCACATGAGGACAACAATATATGGAATATCTGGTAAAGTGGAAGAATAGACCAATTGAAGATAGTTCATGGATTTCAAAATCTAAGTTGGATGCAGCTTGGATCATACCCGCTTCATGATTCAGAGAATCATTTTCAAATAACCTTAGGTGTCTGATGTAGGACAATCTCAAGTCCTTGGAAATCCCGTGTCACCAAAAACATGTTTGTATTTTCTTGTGTTGCTTGGTTTCTTCTTTGACCGAGTTGGTTTGGTGTTGCTTGGTTTCCTTTGTTTACTAATGTTGGTTAGTTATCTCTCTAGAACTCGGTAAATTTCTCTGGTGCTCGGTGATGCTTGTCTGGTGCTTGGTTATCCTTGCTTACCGAGTTATTTATTTTGGATTTTTGTTGAGGCCAACTCTTGAATTTAATTATGGTCATGGATTTAATGATGGTATCTATCATTGGGAAGCATGTGGACCTAGATCTAGTCATTCCTTCTATTGATGGTTGATCTGAAGGCCGACTTGTTCGGTAGCATCTTGTATAAATGTAGTTGTTTGGTTAGAGTTTAGGGGGTCAATTTTTGTAAGAAGATAGAAGCTAGAAGATTAGAGATTGTTCATAAATCCTCACATGTTGGAGGAGTTCTATACTTAATTGTAATATCTGACCTAAATTGGGAAGGCCTTACAACCTGACATGTATGAATCAATTGAAGTAAATATATGAAAGTTTTTGCATTCTCTCTCTCACTTTTGCATGTTATTTCTTTCGTGTGTGATCTCTATAAGGTGGATTTGGTTTGGGTGTGCCTTTGGCCACTCTCCTCATCCTCCCTTGCATTAGTTTGATGTATATTAGTAACTGAAGTAGGACTTACGTAATTATTCTAAGATTTTTACTCAATTCCAAGTTTGAGCAACTTCCTTCAACACTTCTAATTTGAATGATATTGTTTTGAGCTCTTCAGACTTACTTCTACAAAAATGTTTGAAAATAAAATCCAAAATATGAGAGTTTTAGGAAGATAATTCTAAGCCTAAACTAACTTTATGAATTCAAAAGACCAATAATACAAATGTGAAATCAAATCTATGTTTCTTTTCCAATATCAAAAACTCCACAAAGACGGTGCAATCTTCTAAGGTATCTAATAAATTTTCACATTACTTATGTTTACCAACATTTCAAACAATGAATGAAGTAATAGAAGTTAAGTTTATCATTTAGGAGTTTAGGTTAACCTTAAAATACAATTGAAAATCATCCAATAATAAAAGGTATGAACTTAATAGTCTCACCATAAGAAATAATATCAATCATTCATTCATCTACTAACTGTTAGAATAACTGAGAGGGGGGTGAATCAGTTAGATCAGTTATCCTACAGTCCCAAATACAAAGATGTAACACTAAAAATAATTCCAATAAATTCTACAGCTCGATAACATAAACTATTAAACTATTTGTGCCTTTTACTGATTACCAATTAATTAACTCACTATGATTACCGACCAAATCAAATATGTAGTATGTAAAGTATGACAATAAAATAATCATCACAGAAATACATAACACAATGATTTAATGTGGAAACCCTATTAAGGGAAAAACCACCTGGGACCAGTAACCCAAAATAATTTTCACTTTTCTGAAGTGAGCTCGGTGAAGAGCCAACCCTGTTAAAGGTTACAAACACACTGTTAGGTGTGACCTTGTTAGAGGATTTAAGACTAACAGTTAACTTTCGACCAACATTCACTATGGGGTCAATAAGATAACAATATACATTCCTTGAATGACATAGGAGCATAACATAAGATGGTTAAGTCCACTCGGTTAAGATATTTTTCTATATCAATGGTTAAACTGAAATGGTAGTTGATCTAATTATAATAAAACTTAATTTGTAGATGTTCAAATCTATTCTAAGCCCATACAAATCCTCTAATCAATATTTCAATTCACTTCCTCAATGTACTTTCACTCGGTAATAGCTCTCTAACACTCTGTACTGTTCTGCAGTTCGATTCTCCTTCAACTAGTTTGATTAGGCATGCACGAAACTGTATTCATGTGAAATCTCTATAGTCTTCTTTCTTCTGACATAGTTTCAATAAAGAAACTCATATCTCTTATATAGACAGATAAATCATTTTCATATCAACCATAAGATTTTTCTGCTTATCCTTCTTCATTGATATTGCCTCTTAAACCTTCCTCGCTAGTTGTGTCCATAACATGTTTCAATTCCATTCGTTAGATCTTCTCTAAATTTTGTTAGTCATGGATCTCATAACAAACTTTATCCTCAATCTCAAAATCATAACAATTTCTAGCTCATCATTTTTTGTCGGCTAAACTAAGCATTTAATACTTTCATCCATACTCGGTTAGCAAAGAAATGTGTCGGTGAACACAAGCTCGGTTAATACTATCACTCGGTATACACTACACTAGCTCGGTGTATACTGAAGTGCCTCATTTACCGACCATATTGCCTTGTGCAATTTTGCTTCCTTCTTCATAATAGATTAATGCAACATTATCAAGTCAACAATATGAGATCATAGACTCATCAATAAGTTACCCAAAGTATTCCTTATCCTCATGTGTCATATCCATCTCTCTCCATGTAGATATCTCAGTTCTTCATCTTTTCTCTCTTTTTATAGATGTTTAGATGTTTGTAACTAACATGATAAGTACTGTCAAAACTAGTTGACATTAATGAAAATATAATGACTTATTTAATTATCTTACATATCATTCCAGTAACTTAGTGATCTCTAATCAATGATCTTCAAGTCATTCAGGTATTTAATCAGTTGCAGTTCATCAATCTCTCCCTTTGGCATTGATGGAAACACAAGCAATATGAAATATGCCATGCACATACCAAACATGTATTCTACAACTATGTAAGTAAATGTTGTAGCTCGGTAGGCTCTCCCTAGCTTGATTTTTAATATGTTTAATCACTATGTTACATAACAACATTACAAGTGCAGACTCTCCTCTGTAAATTTTATCTTTTTCAGCTCTTAGATTCCTTCTGTTCTCAACAAAAAATCTTCAAATCTCTCCCTGAATTTCTTAGATTATCTCTCCCTTAGATAGATATTTCATATTCAAGCCTTCTCTCCCTTTGAAACAATGCCAAAGAAAAACATAAAACATAAAGCTCTGCAATAGCCAAGTAACTCTCTGTTGTTCGGTGCAAACAATGTATCTCTGTATATTGATATGCAAATCTCTGTTCTAGCTCCTCAAATCTTTCACAACCTTAGACATGATCCAAAGTGTGAACTATGTTGCATCAACATGAATGATTTTCTGATAAGATTAGGTAGATGCAACCACCAGATCACATTAGTGACCGGTAGACAGGGGACGAACCCCAAGTCTAGTCCTTAAGTATTCAAAAGTGTCCTTCAGTAGAGGCTTGGTAAAAATATCAACAAGTTGCTCCTTTGATGTGACATATTCCAGTTTGACCTGCTTCTCCTATAATTTTTCTCTTAAGTAGTGATACTTAATTGAAATATGCTTTGTCTTCGAATGCATTACATAATTCTTAGAAATATTTATTGCACTAGTGTTATCACAATATATAATCATCGGCTCAGTGATTACCTCATTCATCCCTTCCAACACTTGTTTGATATAAGCAATGTTTGAATAGTTTGTAGTAGTAACAACATAATCCCCTTCAGCAGTAGATTGAGAAATACAAGGTTGTTTCTTAATTGTCCAAGTTACAAGTCTTTCACCAAAGCAAAATGCTCCTTCGGTTGTGCTCTTTCTGTCATCTATATTTCCAGCCCAATCTATGTCGGTGCAAACTCTTAGTTCAAATTTGCCTTCCTTAGGATACCATAAACCATAATCCTCTATTTTCTTCAGGTATCTCAAGATTCTTTTCACTGCAACCATATGTGAATCCTTTGGATTGGCAAAAAATCTAGCCACAATCCCCACTTCATGTGCAATATCAAGCCTACTGTGTACAACATACATAAGTTTACCAATCATAGATCGGTACAATATCTGATTTACCTCTATAGATTCATCATATTTTGTCAATTTTCAGCCTGTAACCATCGGTGTTCCTACTGGTTTAGCATCTTCCATGCCAAATGTTCTCAATACTTCCTTAATGTACTTTGATTGTGTGATGAAAATTCCATCATTCTGCTGAATAAATTGCAAGCCTAGAAATAATTTAATCTCTCCAAACATTACATTTCAAATTCCTTTTTCATCTCATCAGCAAATGATTTACAAATATGATCCCGTCCTCCAAAGATTATATCATCCACAAATATTTCAGCAATCAAAATAGTATCATCAAATCCTCCTTTCATGTACAAATTACTATTTTCACTAGTTCTTACAAAACCAATACTTAAAAGATAAGTATGTAATCTTTCATACCATGCTCTTAGTGCTTTCTTTAATCCATATAAGGCTTTGTGTAGTCTACATACCATGTCTTTCTGATTCGGATCAACAAACCCTTCTGGTTGTTCTATGTAGACCTCCTCCTCTAGTATACCATTTAAAAAAGATGACTTAACATCCATTTCATAGACCTTAAATTTCTTATGTGTAGCATATGCAAGTAACATGTGGACTCCTTCCAGTCTAGAAACATGTGTGAAAGTTTCACCATAATCAATACCTTCTTCTTGTGCATATCCCTTGCAAACAAGTCTAGCTTTGTTCCTTGTAACTTCTCCATTTTCATTCAGCTTATTTTTGAAAATCCATTTAGTACCGATAACATTTTTATCTTTTGGTCTAGGTACTAAAGTGCATGTCTTGTTTTTCTCAATTTGTTCTATCTCTTCATTCATAGCATTGATCCATTCATCATTCTTAAGTGCAACCTTAACATTCTTTGCTTCAAACTCACAAAATAAGCATGTGTTTTGTCTTAACTTACTTCTTGTCAGTATGCCAGCTTTTTTGTCTCCAATGATTTGGTTCCCAGGATGATGTCTTTTGACAAATCTTTCTAGCACTTAATTTCTTCTTTTTTCAAGCTATTCTGTTCAGGTTCATTTCTTTTCTTGACAGCTTCTTCCTGATCCTCGATTTCCCTTTGTTGTTCCTCGGTGTTGTTTTCCTGATGCTCGATCGACTCAACCTGTGGCTTTGGTAAGTACTCTGGATTCTCAACATAGGAAAATCTACCATAGTCTTCTAGCTCCTTAGTGCTTTCTTCATCATTTTTATTAGCAAATTCATCAACTTTAACATTAGCACTTTCAATCATCTTATTAGTAACTTTTTTCAGACACTTGTAAGCTTTACTTTTATTATAATATCCAAGAAATATTCCATCATCCCCTTTAGAGTCAAATTTGCCATTCCTATCATCTTTTAGAATAAAACATTTTCTACCAAACATTCCAAAGTAACTTACACTTGGTGTGTATCCAAACCATAACTTGTAGGGTGTCTTGTTTGTGTCTTTCTTTAGTTGTACTTGGTTTAGTACATATATAGTTGTGCTAACTTCTTCTCTCCAATACATCTGTACAACATTTTTCTCTATCATCAGTGTTCTTGCACAATCAACAATAGATCTGTTTCTCCTTTCAACAATTCCATTCTGCTGTGCTGTTTTAGGTGCAGAAACCTGTCTTTTGATGTCATGCTAATTATAATAGTTAGTGAATTCATAAAAAATAAACTCACCTCCTCTATCAAACCTCAATCATTTCAGTTCTTTTTCAGTTTCTTTTTCTACTTTAGCTTTGTACCATTTAAACATTTTAAATGCCATAGATTTCTCTTTTAAAAACATAACAGTCATCAATCTAGTATAATCATCAACAAAAAGAATAAAATATCTATCACCATAGTAGCTCTGAGTTCTCATGGGACCACATAGGTCGGTGTGAACTAACTCCAAGATTATTTTTGTTGAATAGTCTTTACTTTTAAAACTAGATTTTTTCATCTTCCCTTTCTGACATTGATGACACATAACATGATCAGGTTTAGTTAGGCTGGGTAGTCCTCTAACTTTTCTCTTTCTACTAATCTTAATCATGTTATCAAAATTTACATGACATAACCTTTTATGCCATAACCATGCATCTTCTTTTGTCACCAGTAAACAAGAAGTCTCATCATTGTCAAGATAAAACAAGTTACCTTTGATTGTCCTCTTGTTTTGATAAGCTTTCCACTTTCATCATAGATCTTTACCTTCTTGCTTTCAAATGCCACTCGGTGACCTAATTTGTTAAGTTGTGCCACACTTAGAAAATTGTAATTTAGTCCTTTTACCCAATAAGAATTATCACATCTGATTTTATCATTTATCAATAAAGATCCTTTTCCTTTAACCATGCAAGGTGTATCATTACCCATTTTTACTGATCCTCCAGTATAATGCTCAAGATGATCAAACTTATCTTCATCATAGTCATGTGATGTGTACAACCACTATTAATGATCCAAGTATCATTTTTACTAACTTTAGAAATGAGTGTTGTTTCTACATACCTTTCCTCTTCTTCAGAATCATCTTTCATCACAACAAATACTACCTCAACATCATCATCAATGTCAGTGTCGGTGTGCTCATCTTCAACTAAATAACATGCCTTTTTGCCCTTATCTTTGTGATCTCAGTTATTTTTTTTGTAGTGTCGGTAACCTCTATTGTTTCTTCTTCCATAGCTTCCATCACTAGATTGGTCTTGGTCTTTATCTTCCTCTTTCCTATTGGGACAACTAGTAGCACTATGGACAACTTCTTTACAGTTAAAACAAGCTAAAGGTAACTTTCCCTTATATCTACCTTTACCTTTAGGTAGTCTCTGGGTCATAAGAGCTTCAAGTTCATCAAGCTCATCATCAATATTACTATCACTTTCATTCTTTATATTATGTCTACTGCTAGATTTATCAATCTTCAGAGAAGACATAAAAGAAGACTCAACAGATGGTACAACACTATTATCAAAATTGTTCAGCTCAAAAGTTGTTAATTTACCAATCAGACTATCAAGAGTAAGAGTGTTGCCAGGTGCAGACCTCATTTCATGTAGAGCAGATATTATGATTGCATATGTAGGCCAAAAAGTTCTTAGAATTTTACTTACCACTCTATCTTCATCAATGACACCACCAGATCCTCAGATAACATTGACTACCTCTTTGATTTAGTTTGAATATTGTGTAATGTTTTCTCCTTCCTTCATTATCATATCATTAAATCTACCTCTTAAGCTTTCAGCTCTAGCTCTCTTCACACTTGCATCACCACCATAGACTTGAGCAAGTTTATCCCACATTTCCTTTGCAGTAGTGCAAGTCTTGACATCCTCAAATTCAGCATTAGATAAAGCAGCAACAATCTCTATCATAGAAATGTTGTGTTCATGTTGGTCTCTCAACTGATCAAGAGTTAAAGGTCTAGTCGACGGTACTATGTAGCCATTTTCTAGTAAGTAAGTTTCATCTAACTTTGCCATATAGTAAAGTTGTCCTTATTCAGCTTTGACACTTGCCTCTTATACATCTTGTAATCTTTCTACTGAAGTCCTTAAAACTCTGTTCCAAGCAACCAGTGCTTTGATACCAATTGTTAGAATAATTGAGAAGGGGTGAATCAGTTAGATCAATTATCCTATAGTCCCAAATACAAAGATGTAACACTCAAAACAATTTCAATGAATTTTGCAGCTCGGTAACATAAACTATTGAACTGTTTGTGCCTTTTACCGATTACTAGTTAATTAACTCACTGTGATTACAGACCAAATAAAATATGTCGTATGTAAAGTATGAAAATAAAAAAATCATCACATAAACACATAACAAAATTATTTAATGTGGAAACCTTGTTAAGGGAAAAACCACCTAGGACCGGTAACCCAAAATAATTTTCACTCTTTTGAAGTGAGCTCGGTGAAGAGCGAACCCTGTTAAAGGTTACAAACACACTGTTAGGTGTGACCTTGTTAGAGGATTTAAGACTAATAGGTAAATTTTGACTAGCATTCACTATGGGGTCAATAAGATAACAATGTACATTCCTTGAATGACATAGGGGCATAACATAAGATAGTTAAGTCCACTCGGTTAGGATATTTTTCTATATCAATGGTTAAACTGAAACAATAGTTGATTTGATTACAATACAACTTAATTTGCAGATGTTTAGATCTATTCTAAGCCCATACAAATCCTCTGATCAATATTTTAATTCACTTCCTCAACTTACTTTCACTCGATAATTGCTCTCTAACACTCGGTACTGTTCTGTAGTTTGGTTCTCCTTCAGCTAGTCTGATCAAGCATGCATGAAACTGTATTCATGTGAAATCTCTGCAATCTTCTTTCTTTTGGCATAGTTTCAATAAAGAAACTCATATCTCTTATATAGATAAATAAATCATTTTCATATCAACCATCAAATTTTTTCGCTTATCCTTCTTCATTGATTTTGCCGCTTAAGCCTTCCTTGGTAGTTGTGTCCATAACATGTTTCAATTCCATCCTTTAGATCTTCTCTGAATTTTGTCAGCCGTGGATCTCATAACAAACTTTATCCTCAATCTTGAAATCATAACAATTTCTAGCTCATCAATTTCTATTGGATAAACTAAGCATTTAATACTTTCATCCATACTTAGTTAACAAAGAAATGCGTCGGCGAACACAAGCTTGATTAATACTATCGCTCAGTATACAATACACTGGTTCGGTGTATACTGAAGTGCTTCATTTACTGACTACATTGCCTTGTGCAATTTTGCTTCCTTCTTCATAATAGATTAATGCAACATAACCAAGTCAACAATATGAGATCATAGACTCATCAATAAGTTACCCAAAGTATTCCTTATCCTCATTTGTCATATCCATCTCTCTCCATGTAGATATCTTAGTTTTGTTAGGAATGGGAACATTGAGAGAGGGGGGGGGGGGGGGGGGTGAATCAGTGTTTACTATATTTAATCATTTTTCTTTACTCTTGAAAATTAACTTGATTGCTTAAGTACTGAAATAAAATTCAATGTAAACAAGATAGACAATCACAACACATAACACCAATATGGTTACGGGGAAACCCAAATAGGTAAAAACTTCGGTGGGAATTGAAACCCACTAAGAACTGCACTAGTGTCTTATGATCCTTATTAGAAGATCTGCAACCCTGTTAGGAGTTGTTCTTTATAATGCTTTTAGTATAGTGACCTTGTCAAGGGTTAGACCATGTTAGGAGTCTTTTACAATAACCCTGTTAGGGGTGGAGACACACTATCCTAGAGCTCACTGCTCAAGTGGTGAAGGCTACAACCTTCTGATCTTAGATACACACTATATCTACTGGATGAACTGGTGCTGTGACACTGCTTGTTTGATTAGTTCCTTTGATGCGCTGATTCTTTGACCTTTTGCAAAGCTCTAATACATTCTAACTGCTCTTCGCTTACTTATGCTCTGCTTCTCTTCTCTTTTTTTCAACTTCCATACATTAATACAAAGGCACATCTAATATTTATATGCGCTACCAAAACAATTAACTAGGTCGACCTATAACCGGTTACATGCAACGCTTCCAAGTGAATTGGATCAAGCATTTTTACAAACAAAGATGTTTATTTATCTAAAACCTAATTACAATAGGTGCATAGCCTTTACAAAACAATAATATAATCGCTAATCAAAATAGTAACAGTCGGCTGCATACTCTGTTCTGTTCTGGCATTTGTAATACCCCAAAAATGAGCTATAGGTTCATTAACCTCATACATCATCAAATCAAATGAAATCGACATCAAAGTCCTAACCTAAGGCACATCTGTACATCAGCTTATTGAAACCCTAATTGATTATCTTAATTCTGCATCGGGGAATATTCCTTGAATCTTCCTAATTATCCTAATTATTGTTAAATTAAATATTATTTGGCGATAAATGTAATTATTTATCCTAAAGTTAATCAATTGAATATGATAAATATTTAATTAATTAATTTAATTCTACCACTTAATTATTTAATTAGATTTATTGCTAATTTATATTATTTAATTTTGATAATAAATAAAAAATCCTAAGAATAATTGATTAAATTCTTATTTAATTAATTAAATCCTATTGTCAATATTTAATGATATAGTTTTTGAATAAAAGTTTGATTTAATAATTGATTAACCCATAAATCAATTGTTTTAATTCAAAATCAGTTAAGTTGAGAATAAATCACTTTATTTTTAAATTAATTCATATTAAATCATGCACAATCAAAAAATTAGTCAACTTTAAATTAATTATCAATTTCAATTTGTTAACTTTCTAAACTCAACCTTTGATGATGAGTTGAAAAAGTTAACTAAACTCTATTTTGAGTCAAAAAGTGCTTTTGCATGATTTTATGAGTTGATCTATTCTTGATTTCTTGTTAACTCAAAAATCAACCTGAGTTTATCAAGAGTGATTTATGGCTTTTCTCAATGCATCCTCAAGCCCTAGATTTCTATATAATCAAGGCTCAACTCCTCACAAAAGGATCCCTTGAATTTGCATCTTTACTCTGGCGAATTTGCATCTGAAGAATCAAGATTTTGCGTACAAGGCGATTGTGATATTTTTGTTATTGTTTTTGAGGGTTCATAGCATTCATTCATAGCATATCATTGTTAGATTAATTTTCATATCATTCCAATCCATTTTAGATCAATTTCATACTAGTTTTTCATCTTATTGCATACAAAATCCAAAAAAATAGATTAATTTGCATTCATATTCCATTGCTTTCAATCATTTAAATCCTTCATTTAGGTGTTGCATTGTCACTAATCTTAGTCTGAATCTGAGAATACCATACTCGCACCTACTAGAAGGTAGTAAATCACCTATTTAGCTATATTGTTCTTATTTGTAGATTTCTTGATTTGCTAACCTCTAATGTTTTATTGAAGTGTTGTGTCCATAGCTAGGTACAAATTTCACACACATTTCTGGCGCCCACCATGGGGCCAAGAAATGGGTTCCATTTCATTTCTAATTAATCTTCTATCATTTTCTATCAAAATTGAACTTTTTATTTTTTGTCAGTATAATTTTCATACATTTGATAGAGTGTCGTGTCAGGACCCCTTGACTATCGTATGACAGTTGGTTGTTTTTGAGAATCATGCCTATTGTCATACATTGTCATTTTAGGACTACTCTGTCATGTGTGCATAGACCCACTGTTGTATCATACCAAAATTGTTGTGGGAGGTAACCCACTGTCCTATGAGTTTTGGTACCAGAGATTCAGTTGTTGTATCAGATTTCCAATTTGTCTTTCGGATTTGGATTTTGGATTTGGACTGACAGCTAACCCTAAAGATTGATATTTGCTATTTTTGATCTCTTTTTCTCGTGGGATTTCTCAACAAAGCTAAAAATTAGGTAAAATCTACTAAGTGCATTGCATGGGAACTTAGTTATTCTACTATGATCTGATAACATTTCAATTTGGGACATAAAATGAATCTCTCATGTGTCTAGCTTGAGTGTCTTTCCAGCTTTCACAATGCACACTTCAGCTTTGGGCTCTAAAAAGAACATAGATTTTCTTTTTGCATATCTGTTACACATAGTAATTAGGCCCTATGAACACTATTTGTGGAGTTCTTGAGAGTGTGGGCTTCATTGGCCTATTTTTCATGTGAAGCTCTTTTTGAAGACAGATCCCCTTGTAGGTAGGGAGGATACTCTTATTATCTCACGTTCTACTTGGTTTGGTCCTCAACTTTGATCAGTACGTTCTCTCATGGTCCCACTTAGAGAGCTTGATAGACATTGTTTTTGACATCACAAACCTTGGTGAGGTGATCTTAGTCTTAGCGTGTCAAAGAATCTATCTACTATGTTTGGGTAAAAGTGAAAAGGCTAGAGGATTATGCTCTAATCCCTTTTTGGGTAGTATCAAAAACTTAGATCCTTGAATCTAGACCAAGTCCCCATGTGGTCTATTTTGTGAGTCACCTTTAGAGAGGGTTAACCATAGTGGACATTCCCTTTATTGGGTCAACCACATGGATGAAACCTCAAGCTTTAATAGCCATTTTTGCCATGGTAGCAACAACCACTATATAAATGTCTTTGTGGAAGAAATCTCCATAGGTGTAGTCTCTTGTTGGGCTGTCAAATCTCCTCATCAACTCCTGATTGATTAAATTATTAGATTGTGTCAAAACCCTAGTGTACCTAGATTGGATTTTTCCCTCTTGAGATTACAAAAGTTGCAGAGTTAAACCATTACTAAAAACCCTACTGAGGCCAAATTTTTCATTTTCTAGGATTGTGTGTGATTGCAAAACTTTTGAGAACATACACAAATAACACTCTTAGGGATTAGAACAATAAGTCACTAGTTTTGTTCATGTGCAAGGTTGCTTTGTCCCTTGTTCATTGTTTGAAGATGATTTCTTGTTCCCTTTCTTGTTGTTCTGCGTGCTTGATATCTACTTGGTTACTAGGAAATGAACAAACTTGAGACAAACATTTACACAGATCTTCAAACCTGGACAAAGAAACTTGCAAATAATTTGATATTGAAAAATTGAAAATTTGCAAATCTGAAGCAAAAATCCTTTCTGGAGTCCAAAGTGATCCTGAAGCCTCAGAAAGTCATACAAGTTTTTCCCAATTGTCATGCCAAAACTCCCATATTGTCGTACGGGAGACTGTATACTGTTGTATGAGTGTTGTCATAAAAATCAAGCAAAATTTTATCCTAGTGTCAACTGTCATGCTAGAGCTAACCCAGACTCATATGAGCCTGGAGAAACTCGTATCAAATTTTACAAAGTTGTCAAAAACCCTCCAAATTTGTCAGAAATCTAATTTTTATAGCCAACTTCCAGATTCTGTCAGAAAATTCACTATGTTAGGAATAGAGCAGAGAATTAGAAAAATTCCAATCTATTTGCCCAAAGTGGTCTCTTGAGTTTGATCCAACCTTCGGATCTATCGATTTGAATCCCATTTGATCTTATGTCAAAACCTTGTCAACATCATCTTCAGAATCGATCCTTAAAATGACTAAGTGTTGAGAGCTTGTGTCCGCCATCTTTTGGGTGTCTACCCATACATCTAGGGCATAATATCCTTCATTTACATCCAAATAAATCTTCAACCAATCCATTATTGACAAGGTTGCGTCATTCAATTCTCTTGAATCAAGTCATTCTTCAACTGTCTTAATCTTGCTCTTTTGCTTCACCCAAGGTTAATGGTGGAAACTAGAGCTTCCTCACAAAGAAAATAAGGAGAACAACCCAGAATCTCTTTAGAAACATCTTCTGTGATTTCTCAAACATTTCATCAACCCTACGACACAAATCTATTTGGAGAGGATGCTCTTGGCACTATTTACTTGGGAGGTGGTTACAAAACTCCTCCTACATCAATTCACTGAGTTCATCAACAAACTCCACATCAATTAATCCCTGGTAGTCCTCATAACAACACCATGTCTCAAGGAGGAGAAAATCAAGGCTCCCAAGGACAACACTCTCAACATGGAGTGGATCAAGAACCCACACCTCTTTAAATTGCCCACTATCAGAATGATTATAACTTCAAAAGAATGATGAGACACTTCTTGTGTGAAGAGAAAGAGGCATACTTCCTAGATCTAGCTCGATAAGGAGCCAAAATTCCTCCAAAATTTAATGTTGAAGATATCATCACTCAAGAGGAAGAAACTCCCATCACAAACATGATGAAACAAATGCATGGTATGTAGGTCAAATTAAACAAGATGGAAAAAGAGAAAGAACCCAAAGAATTTTCTATGGAGGCTCTATGCCCCTTTCCATTTGATAAAGACTTGTACATGCCATCATTCCCAAAAAGAGTGGAGATACCAAAATATGATAAGTATGATGGAAACTCTGATCTCCAAGATCATGTTAGGGAATTCTATACTCAATCTATGGAGTTCATGCATGAACCAACCTACCTGATGCATCTTTTCCCTCAATCTCTGGGAGGGTCGACCATTCATTGGCTCTCTAAAATGCCTCCAACAATCAAAAACTTTGAGGAGTTGATCAAACTATTTTATCAATAATACTCCTAAAACATTCAACATCCGATCACCATGATTGATATTTGCAATCTGAAGCAAAACTTAGGAGAACCCTTCCTGACTTTCCTCAAATGATGGAGGAAAAAGTTTTCACTCTATGCTCCACCTGTTTCAGAAACTGAAAAACTTGAAATCTTCATCAACAATCTAGTTCCGAAACTCAATTATCCCTTGCAAATGCAAAATCATGCATCCTTTGATAAAATGGTAGAGAATGCCACCAATATTGAGAGTGTGCTTGTCAAAAAAGGAGATATCACTTCATAAGGAAAACAAGTACGAATCTGGTTGTAGTTGCAATAACAAAGACAAAGGAAAATTTTGGAACAAGAACAAGAATGTTGTAATAGATGGTGTTGATCATGTTAGTGTCCCATCAAAGGCACCAATATTCGATCTCACCATGGGAACTCAAGCCATAAAAGCTTCTGAACAAAAGGCATCTAAACCTTCTAACAAGTTGAAAGACTATAAACCATGGGTTACAACACCAAAACATGAATTCACTCCTTTGGATGAGTCCTTGGAATCTGCCATGAAAACTCTATTGGCAAAAAAAATCATCACGTTTCCTGAGATAAAACCATATGATCCTAAAGTTAAACCTAAATGGTGGAAAGAGATCAATTTCTAACTTCCATCAAAACAAAGGTCATAAAACCAATAACTAAATGCCTCTAAAACATCTCATTCAAGACAAGATTGATGAAGGAGAAATTGTAATTGACAATCACAAGACCAATAATGATCATGTACAGTATTCACGGAACCATTTCTGAAGCATACCAAAGGAGATTCATCTTCTTAGCCTAACATGGGTGTTAAAGTCAATTATGCCTACTCTGGAAACAATTTTGTCATCAACATGGTTGAACCATGCTTATCTGAACATTGCAATGTTATCACCATTATAAGAAAAGATAGAGATAATCAATCAGAAAATGCAGTAACTCGATCATAAGCTCAGGCACATCTACAAGGACAAAACTCGAGTTCATCAAATACCCCTAAGGTGCCTTTTAATCTTTCATCTGCTTCTAAATAGAGGGATGCCTCAAAATCATCAAATCCTAAAGAGACCAGGCTTACTTCATAAAGTATTGTCCAACAACTCCAGCATACCAATGCAAAAATATCCATGTTTGATTTTCTTCGGATATCTCCTGCTCATAGGGCTATTATGGATAAAGCCCTACTTGATTCCAATGTTCTTGACAATCTTGATCTAGATAGATTCCAAACTATGGTTGGTCATCTGACATCACCCCAGTATATCTCCTTCTCAAAGGAAGATGACAATTCACTGAGTCATCCACATAACTAGCCCTTGCACATTGAAGTCTTGATCCAAAACCATCATGTCAAACACATGTTGATAGATGGAGGCACTGGTCTAAATATCTATTCCTACAAATTGATCACACAACTGGGATTATCAAAAGATGTTATTGATCCTAAGAAGAAGATAACCATAAAATCATATGATGAGCAAGAAAGATCTTCCAAAGGAACAATTGTCCTACCTATCAGAACATGACCTGTTATCAAAGACATCACTTGTCAAATTCTAGATCTTCCATTGGCTTATAACGTTCTTCTAGGGAGGCCTTGGATACATGCAATGCAAGCCATTCCATCAACATACCATCAATGTGTGAAGTTTCCTTATGATGGAGTAGAGGTCACAATTCTAGTTGACATATCCACATCTTGCAATTCCTTGAAAGAAAGTGCTGACAAACTTGATCCACATAATAGAGAATCTTTCACCAAGCAGACAAACATTGCATCTACATCCAAGATGGAAGACATTGCCAAAAAATTCAAAATTAAGGACACAGGTATGGGATAATACACAATGGAACCAATCCTATCTCTCACATCTCTCCTGTTGTCCCCAAAATCTTATGGACAACCATCAGACAAAGTGAAACCTACTGCTAAAGAACCTCAGGTCATATTTAATGGAAGTTTTATCACAGAAAAAGTGTCCAAGAAAGAATACAATGAGGAAGAAGCTATATTAGCATGGTTATACAAAGATGAGTCTCAATCCTAGAAAGTTCAGAAATGTGACTCTAAAACATCCAAAACCCCAGTTAAATCTTATGGACCAGGTCATAAACTCATGTCTAAAATGGGATACACTAGAAAATGACCTCTAGGCACAAGAGGCAAAGGTATTATAAATCCAGTTGAACATTTTGGAAGGATGACTAAAGATACTATAGGTCTGGGATATCAAAAGAAGCCTTTTCATCTCAGCAAAAATTCTCCACATGTCTTAGAACAGATTGAACCATCAACAGAAACTCAACTAAAGGAAGAAACACCACAGTCAGAAAGTGATGATTCAGATGACACTGATCTTACTCCTTAAGAACACTTACCTCAAGAAATACTGGATCTTCTTAAATATTAATGCAGGGGCATTCTAGGGTACTTGGTGAATCTGCATGGAGGTGTATTATTTAGTTGGTGTTACTCAGTTGCAGCCTTGACTGACGGTCTCAATCATTGAAGGAAGCTCAATCGCTAAAGAGAACTCGATAATCTCTGGCACTTGGTGAAAGTGCTACTTGGTGATTCCTATGATTCTCAGTCAACACTGGTGCTCGATGATGCTTGGTGTGCTCGGTTATTTCACTGGTACTCGGTAGTTTTGGTTTACCGATTGGAGTTTTGTGTGATTTGTTGGGCTAACTTGGTGCATTTATTGTTGGTAGCTATTGTTACAGGTTGACATGTTGGATTTAATTATTGTAAGGCTATTTGAGAGCTAACTTGTATTGCATTTAATATTTTTTAGGAGGAGGTAATGATTTCATCCAGCTGACTTGTGGCTGATGATTAGTATTTAAGGCGTGTTTGGGTAGTTGTTTTAGTCAGTTAGATTAGAGGTTTTGAAGCAGATCTAGATGATCAAATAGGAGAGTCTGATAATAGATTTGAGTGGTGAAGTTGTGGAAAATATCCTACAAGATCTTGCAAATCAGGTTGATTTTTTATAGTTTTTTTGTAGCAGAGCTAGTGCTTGGGGCTTGGAAACAAGGAGATTGCTTGGAGGCTTGCAAGATCAAGTTTAGATCTACCTTAGTGTTTTCATTAGTTGCTGATAGTTTTTAGAGATGAACTAGCTAGAGTTGTATTAGATCTTGTTGATCTTGTAGAATTACTTTTGATTGTAATTGGCCCTAACTTGAAAGGCCTTACAGTCAGGCATGTTAATGAAAATTGAGTTAAAACATCTTGTTGTGTTGAGTTTTCTGTTGTGTAATTCTAAAGCTGCGAGGTTGGACTGTCCTTAATTGGATCCTCCCCGCCTCTGCTTGTGTCAGGTGGTATTAGAGCTAAGTTGATCTTGTGGAGTGAAGGTTGACCTAGCAAGGCTGATCTTACAAAGAGATCATATGATTTGAGTTGCAGATTTGGAGCACTGAACTTGTGGAATCTTGCCCTAGTTGTTTATGCAAGGTGGTGGGTTGATATGACTTGCATAAAACTTGGAGATTGTCACAGGGTGGTTGGTGTAGGGTTTGTTGCAAAGGGTTTATCTTATCTTTAAGGATGCCTCTGAGAATATTGCACCCTAGAGTAATTATGGACCTCTGTGATACTATGGAATCTAGGATTATAGAGAAGGTGAAATCAGATTTCAAATTTGAGATGGAGTTGATGAAGAATGACATGGTCTCTGAGATCATGAGAGTTATTACTGGTGTACCTTAGAATGTTGGTACTGAAGATGGTTATGAGGAAGCTGTTGAAGAATTTTAACCTACTGGATCTAGCGGTGATGACTAGAGGGATAGATTTGGTGAAGACAAAACTGCTTAATTGCCTAGATCTGGAGCTCGGTTAAGTAGTAGTTACCAAATGAAAGTTTCTACTTTCTCTGGTACTTTGAAGCCCGAGAAATTAATTGATTAGATTGGTGAAATTGAAGATTTCTTTGAGCTGGAAGAAATTGAAGATCCTCTTTGGGTGAGGTTAGCAAAAACAAAGTTGAAAGGACATGCTTCTATTTGGTGGAAAGAACTACAAAGAGATAGAGAAGATGAAGGTGAAATGCAGATCAATTGGTGGAGGTTGATGGTGACTAACTTGAAAGCCAAGTTCATACCTTCTAACTATGAGCTTGACTTGTTTAAGAAGTTTTAGAATCTGAAATAGAAGGATTTGTCTATTGAAGATTATACCAAGTTCTACAAACTTACTATTCGGTTTGGACACAAAGAACTTGGTAAGGAAAAGGTAGCTTGGTATGTGAATGGTTTGAGATTCAATATTCAGGATGAGCTTGGTATGTTGAAGATTGATTATGTTGAAGATGCTTATCAGTATGCTCTGAAGGTAGAAGATAAGTTGAAGAGGAAACAACATAGTAATCCCTAAGGGAAGGAAAAGATTGATCACTCGGTGAAGGATAAACTGACTAATGCAGAAGATGAACATAAACCTATGGAACCAAAGAAGAAGATAGGTAGAGTTATCTTTAAAGGTACTTGCTATAAATATGGAGAGGAAGGACACCGTTCTTTTGAGTGTACACAAAAGAAGCTTGGTGACTGATGGACTACTGTGGTAAATGAGAATGAACCTGAATTTGAGAACTTGCTGCTTCGGTGAACATTTCTCGGTACAAAGGAGGAACCTTGTCAGAGGAGTAACTTGTTTAGGACCCAATGCAAGTCTAGAGGTAAACTTTGTGATGTTATTGTTGACAGTGGTAGTAATGATAACCTTGTTGGTGAGGACATGGTTCAACAACTTGGGTTGAATAAAATGAAGCATCCTTGTCCTTATAAGATTGGCTGGTTGCAAGATGTTCATTCTCTAGAAGTAAGAGAACAATGCTTTATTGATGTTTAGATTGGCCAGTATAAGGATCTTGTGTTATGTAATATTGTTAAGATAAATAGTTGTGATATATTTCTTGGTAGACCTTGGCAATATGATTGTAGAGCTATGTATGATCATTGTGTTAGAAATGTGTTTACTGTTGAGAAGGATGATAGGAAGTTTTCCTTGATACCTTTGCTGGATACAACGCTCGGTAGGAGAACCTTGAGTATTGGTAGCTGAGTTGAGTTTGTGGATCTTGAAGGTATGGTTGATCAGCGTGAAGGAAAATCTTGTGTGTTGACAAGGAAAGAATTAAAAAGACAGAGAAATATGAAGTGGAAGAGTATGCAAACTAAAAAGGTGGAGGACTTGTATGTGAAGAACCAGTTTGGGGTTTATGTACTAAATCTTGGAAGATGTTCTTCTCACATATGAACATCTTTTCGAACTTGGGGTGTCTGATGTAGGGGCATTCTAGGGTACTCGATGAATCTGCATGGAGGTGTGTTATTTGGCTGGTGTTACTCGGTTGCAGCCTTGACCGATGGTTTCAGTCATTGAAGGAAGCTCACTTGCTGAAGAGAACTCGGTAATATCTGGTGCTTGGTGAAAGTGTTACTCGACGATGTGTGTGGTGCTTGGTCAACACTGCTACTCAGCGATGCTTGGTGTGCTCAGTTATTTCATTCGTGCTTGGTAGTTCCAGTTTACCGAATGGAGTTCTGTGTGATTTGTTGGGCCGACTTGGTGCATTTATTGTTGGTAGCTATTGTTATAGGCCAACATGTTGGATTTAATTATTGTAAGGATATTTGAGAGCCGACTTGTATTGCATTTAATATTTTTTAGGAGTTAATGATTTCATCCAGCTGACTTGTGGTTGATGATTAGTATTTAAGGGGTGTTTGGGTAGTTGTTTTATTTAGTTAGATTAGAGGTTATGAAGTGAGACTGGATGATTAGATAGGAGAGTCTGATAGTAGATTTGAGTGGTGAAGTTGTGGAAAAGATCCTTTGAGATCTTGCAGATCAGGTTGATTTCTGATAGTTTGTTTGTAGCAGAGCTAGTGGTTGAGGCTTAGAAACAAGGAGATTGCTTGGAGGCTTGCGAGCTCAAGTTTAGATCTACCTTAGGGTTTTCATTAGTTGCTGATAGTTTTCAGAGCTGAACTAGCTAGAGTTGTATTGGATCTTGTTGATCTTGTAGAATTACTTCTGATTGTAATTGGCCCTAACTTGGAAGGCCTTATAGCCGGCATGTTAATGAAAATTAAGTTAAAACATCTTGTTGTGTTGAGTTTTTTGTTGTGTAATTCTAAAGCTATGAGGTTGGACTGTCCTTAATTGGATCCTCCCTGCCTCTGCCCGCATCAAAGATGAAGAAAAACCTAAGGAGAATATCAATGTGGTAGCTACATAAGAACCTACTACCAAACAAGAAGGTAAACCTATCACAATAGATGAAAATTTGGGATTCAATAGTGATTCTAAAATAGACTCCCATGAGTATGAATTCAAATTAGACTCAGAAGGAAATCCTTATTGGGGGATTCGTCCTGACTTTACACATGTTCTCAGATTTTCCAGAGGTCTAGATGAAGAATTAGAGGATGAATCAAATGACTATGAATGGGGAGTTATTCTAGAAGAAGATGAACTTATCAATGAGAAACACATTGATGTCATTCACCAATATTCACCTAAATCTGATGTAAGTCTAGAGCGAAATGACGAACTTAACGAGTCTGATCCATGTAGGCCCGAAGTGGAATCCAATAATGACATTGAGACTATTCAAGAATTGAACATTTTGAGAAGTAATATCACTTTTGAATTTGAGAGTCAGGTTAGGACCAATGATGACAACACCATATGCATGAACACCATTTCCCAATCCTCCCCTACATTGACTATCCAACATCTAGAACTTATTGACCAAATGACTACTGATCTGAGCCAAGATATCTATACCTTTCGAAATGACTATGCCCTTTCCTGTTACCTCAATGTAGTGGAACCTATGATGACTTCCATCAGTGAACCAAGCATTATCATGATAGAGTCAGATATCAAATATCTTAGTCAAAAGAATAAAAGCAAAAAGAAAAGGAGTTCTGAGGGTGAAAACCATTATGTGGCAGTCTCATAACCTAAAATAGTAAAAATAAAAGATGTATCCGAAGGTGAAAACCTCTCTGAGGTGCCTAAGGATGAGATATTTGATGTCTTTCTGAGTCATTTATAGGATAGATCTCTAGTATTGATAGAACCAACTCAATCTATCAACTTGGGTACACCAGAGGAACCACAACTGATTGATGTAGCACAATCCCTATTAGAGGAAGAAAAACAAGCATTCACAACTTTCTTAATAGAGAAGATGATCAATTTTTCATGGAAGTACTCAGACATGCCAGGGTTAGATCACAAATTGATAATGCATCATCTTTCTATAGCTCCAAGAGTCAAACTTGTTAAAAAGAAATTGTAAAAGATGCATCCACATGTTGCACTCTTAGTCAAAGCTGAGCTAGAAAAGTTACTAAAAGATGGATTTATCCAAGTCATAGATTATGCAAAGTGGATCTCCAACATTTTTCCTATTTCAAAACTAGACAAATCTATAAGAGTACACACAAAATTCAGAGATGTAAACAAAGCATGCCATAAGGATGATTTTCCATTACCAAATATTGATATGATAGTGGACATGACTGCGGGATTTGAAATGTATTATTTAATGGATGGTTTCTCTGGATACAACCAAATCAAAATTGCTCTAGAAGATCAAGAGAAAATAACTTTTACATGTGCATGGGGTACTTTTTGTTGGAATTTCATGCCATTTGTTCTTAAGAATGTTGGAGCTACATATCAAATGGGCTATAAAATCTATCTTTCATGATATGATGCATCGAACTATGGAGGATTATTTTGATGACACCTTAGCTAAATCAATGATAAGATCTGAACATCTGAATGACTTGAGAAAAATACTAGATAGAATGGAGATGTTTAGTCTCAGACTGAACCCTAAAAATTGTGCCTTTGGAGTCACTTCTAGAAAGCTTCTAGGATACATTGTTTCAAAGAAGGGCATTGAAGTAGATCCTGCTAAAGTCAAAGCTATCATGGAGATGCAACCTCCTAAAAATATCAGTCAAATGAGAACTTTACAGGGGAGGGTGCAATCAATCAGACATTTCATATCTTAGCTAGTAGATATATCACAACCTTTCACAAAGATATTACATAAAGGTGTGACTTTTACATGGAATGAGGAATGTGAAAAGAAATTTAATCATATCAAGAAATATTTAGTGAATCCTCCTATTTTGATGCCACCTATTCAGGGAAAGCCATTGATCCTATATGTCTCTACTATAGATACATCACTAGGGGCATTACTAGCACAACACGATGAAAATAAGAAAGAAAGAGTTATCTACTACATTAGCAGAACATTGGTAGCATATGAGAATAGCTATTCAATGATAGAGAAATCATGTCTAGCTATGATATTTGCATCATAGAAACTAAGACACTACATGTTAGCTCATACAACACAACTAGTAGCTAAGATTGATCCACTAAAGTACCTACTAAGAAAAGCTGCCCTCACAGGTAGATTGGCTAAATGGGTGATGCTATTGAGTGAGTTTGACATAGAATATGTTGAAAGGAAAGCTATCAAAGGAAAAGTCATTGTAGATTAGTTAGCTGATGCACCCTTGTTTGATGATACACCATTACAGATGGAATTTCTTGATTCATCCATCATGAACATATCTTCTAGGACTTGGCATATTTTCTTTGATGGATCTTACACATAGAATAGATTTGGAGCAGGCATATTATTCATAACACCACAAGGTTACTCAATACCTAAAGCATTCAAAATAAAGTTTCCTTGCACAAATAATATTGCTTAATATGAAGCTCTACTTAATGGAATGAAGATATCAATAGAGTGGCAAGTAAGAGAGCTGCACATTCATGGAGACTCACAGCTAGTCATACACCAAGTCAATGATGTGTACCAGACAAAAGATGAGAAGCTTGTTCCATACAAACACATGGTAGATGACTTAAAGAAATATTTCACATCTATCACATTTGAGAAAATTCCCAGAATGGAGAACAAGGCCGTTAATGCTATGGAAACACTATCATCTCTACTAGAGCAGCCCAAACATGAGCTATGTTATGAGTTCCTAGTGGAAGCATTGTCATTCCTTGCATATGATTCCCCCGAAACCCACATGGTCTGCATTGTTGTTGGTCATGATTTTTCCAAATACAAAGACCTTTTCTCCTACCTTAAAGACCAAATCATTCTCGATTCCTTCAACCACCATGAGAAATGATACCTTATCTGGAATGAATCCCGGTATGTCATCATTGTTAATGATTTGTACAAACAGAGTCTATATGGTATGCTTCTTAGGTGTTTAGAATGAGAAAAGTCTCAACATGCATTAGAGGAAGTCCACGATGGTATATGTAGATCACATTCCAATTGTTTAATAGTAGCTCAAAAACTTATTAGGGCTGGGTATTATTGGCCTAAAATGGAAAAAGATGCTATCAAGTATGCTAAGAACTGTAAAAAGTGTCAAGCACAAGGAAACTTGATCCATGCACCAGGAAGAGATCTTATTCCCTTTACTTCACAATGGCCTTTTCAAAAATGGGCCTTTGATCTAATAGGTGCCATTTATCTACATTCTTCTAATGGACATACCCATATAATTACAACTACAAACTATTTCACAAAATGGGTTGAAGCAGTTCCTTTGACTCAAGCAACCGACAAACAAATCTCTATGTTCATTCTAAACTACATCATATGTCGGTATGGGATTCCACACTATATAGTCACATATTATGGTGGCCACTTTAAGAATAAAGACCTAGATTCCTTATGCTTAAAATTCAAGATTACACAACATTGGTCATCTATTTACTATCCTCAAGGGAATGGACAAGCAGAAGCATCAAATAAGAATCTGTTGAAAATATTGCATCGAACAGTTAATAAAACAAGAAGAGACTAGCATCTCATGATCAATCCAGCTCTCTGGGTCTATATAAAAAGTATTAGAACATCCACTGGGGCTACACCATTTGCTTTAGTTTATGGGTCTAAAGTGGTACTACCTATTGAGGTTGAAATCCCATCATTAAGAATTAGAATGCATGGTCTAGTAAATGATGATGACTATAGAGTGTCTAGGTTACAAGAACTTGAACTACTAGATGAGCATAGAAGAGCAACGTATGATCATCTCAGAGTATATCAGAAGAGAATGTCTAGAGGTTACAACAAGAAAGTCAGACACAAAGAATTTTACGTTGGCGATCTAGTCTTGAGAGAGAATCCTAAAAATCAATCACATAGAGAACGCAAGGGGAAGTTTGAACCCAATTGGCTGGGCCCCTTTTTTGTCACTACTACTTTTGGCTATGGAGCCTATCAACTCTCAACGATTGAAGGAGAAAATCTCTGAGAACCAATCAACATTCTCCATCTGAAGAAATTCTACACCTAAGGCATTCAGTATTAAAAAATGTCCTAAAAAAATTATAAAAATTGGAAAAAGTCTTGAAAAAATGAACATCTTGGTGAAAACCTAGCAATAGGCGCCTTGATGTATCACAAAAAAAAAAAAAAAAAGTACAAAAAAATTGAAAAGATGAAAAATAAAGAAAAAAGAAGAAAAAGAAAAAGTGCCTTGGCGAAAATTTGGAAATAGGCGCCTTGGTAGAAAAAATAGAATCTCTGCCAAGATGATGAAAACTCAGAAAACGGGTGCCACTTGTTCAAAACACTACATCTATCAGCACAATCTTGGTCTTTCCCAAATTTTAGTTTGCTTTAGTTTGTACATATCTCCCGATTTGCTTTCGCATCCTGTTTTCAATAAAGTCGGTCTAAGCATCAATCCAACACAAGTTTCTGTATCCTATCAAAGCTTCAACTTGGGGGCATTTAGTGTTATATCCTAAAGTCCTTAGTATCTTCAGATGAGTTATCTCCAGTCAAGGTCCTTCCAATGCTATGCATGAGTCAGTCAGTCAGTCTCCTTACCAGAAAAGGATTTTGCAACAACACAACAACAACAAATTGAAAACAATCTTTGCTTCAATTCTTTTATCTCCTTGTATGCTTACTAATTCGCATTGAGATTTTTGCATATTGTGTCCTTTCAATCTCTTTGATGATTTCCTTTACAGGATTTAGAGAGTGATGACTGGGGGCATAATCTTTTCTTTGTTTTCTGCTTTGAGTGAAAATCTAATAACTTTGGAAATTCTGGATTGAATTGGTGTCCACTGTAAGTGCCTCCATCATGAATGGATGGCCACGTGTAACTCGACCATTGATACCCATAAAATTCAAGGAAGTTTGATCTAACTTTATCTTTTTGAGTGATTCTTTCTTCTCTACTATAAAACATGCTAATACCCAAGAATGTGAATGATAAAGGGTCACTGCAGGTAATTCACAGCGGATTTAGAATGATCTCTTGGATTGCTTGATGTGCTTGTATGCAAGGCGTATTCAGGTCATCACAACATTTATGTTTTGATTCCTATAGAAATTGCAATATCAAAATGGACATGATATTCAGGTCATCCTAGCGTTTATGCCTTGGTGCTTATATCTAAATCCGACATTTCTGACTAAAAGTCAATATTCATATGTCCATGGTTGTCTAGCCAGTGGACATTGTATTGACTATCCAGTTACCTAATAAATATTTAGTGATGAAAAAGACAGACACATGATCAGTGACTAAGTCCTAGGTCCTAGGTCTGCATTTCATTGTGCACTTTGCATGGTTGTATTTATCTCACGATTTTAATTTAGCTCGATGCTTGATAATTCTCCAAAACTATGCTAAACATATCACAAGGACAGAGTATCGCATGAAGGTCTTCTTAACAGATCACCAAGAAGGTACCCTAGGCTAATTTCGACGTTCTGAATCCATTTTTGGGATCAAAATTGAAATATGAGATTATTTATATTATCAAAATTGTGATTTAAAATTTTCAGACCTAGGACGATCGACTGCTTGCATAATCAACCTTCTAAACATCAAATGAATCCAAGATTCAACTTAACTGATTATCTAACATCAAACTATTCAAATTTCAACTTGGTCAACCATGGTCAACTCATGGTCAAACCTAGTCAAACTTGGTCTTCAAGACCTCCAAATGATGCAGAATGCATCTCCAGACGTGCACACCCACTTCTCAAATCAATTAACATGCTTCTAAACCATTCAACGCTGACTTTTCTCATTAGATTTCAATTTTCATCCCGAAGGGGGCATGGTATTGCACATCAATCAAATCTATAAATAAATCTTTCTTTCAGTGATCAAGACAACAACCACGTCTAGTTGCCAATTCATCAAAAGACCTCGTCACTTGGGGCACATGGCTTGGGGCATATTAGGTTCATGAAGATCCATATCAATCTGGTATCCTAATCAATCTTGTGAATTGTATCACCTCTTCGTAACCATCGGTTCAATTGTGTTATTTCCTTGGTTCTTCATAATTGAAGGGTTCAGATTTGGCATCCTTTTGATTCCTTTGGACAATCATGTCTGGAGTCAAGACAGTCACTTCTTCATAATCATAGGTTCAGAATCAAGTGTTTTGACACTTCTTCATAATCACCGGTTCATTGTTGATATAGTTAGCATCATCTCGATTCTTTGGTCAAGCAGGACCTGAATCACCAACATCTTCAAATTTATCAATCGATTTCTGTCTCGAAATCGGTTAAATCTCTCAGGAATCAGTTTCTTCACCACATAACTGAGTCCACATCTTTATCAAAAATAGATTAATCTTTGAACCACTGCACTTCGCATAGTAATTCAAAGAGGGGCAAAATGTAATACCCCAAAAATGGGCTATAGGTTCATTAACCTCCTACATCATCAAATTGAACAAAATTGACATCAAAGTGCTAACCTAAGGCACATCTACACATCAGCTTATCGAAACCCTAATTGATTATCTTAATTCTACACCGGGGAATATTCCTTTAATGTACCTAATTATCCTAATTATCTTTAAATTAAATATTATTTGGTGATAAATATAATTATTTATCCTAAAGTTAATTAATTGAATATGATTAATATTTAATTAATTAATTTAATTTTTCCACTTAATTATTTAATTAGATTTAATTATATTTAATCCTAATTTATATTATTTAATTTTGACAATAAATAAAAAAATCCTAAGAATAATTGATTAAATTCTTATTTAATTAATTAAATTCGGTTGTAAATATTTAATGATATAGTTTTTGAATAAAAGTTGATTTACTAATTGATTAACCCATAAATCAATTGTTTTAATTCAAAATCAGTTAAGTTGAGAATAAATCACTTTATTTTTAAATTAATTCATGTTAAATCATGGACAATCAAAAAAGTAGTCAACTTTAAATCAATTATCAATTTCAATTTGTTAACTTTCTAAACTCAACCTCTGATGATGAGTTGAAAAAGTGAACTAAACTCTATTTTGAGTCAAAAAGTGCTTTTGCATGATTTTATGAGTTGATCTATTCCCGATTTCTTGTTAACTCAAAAATCAACCTGAGTTTATCAAGAGTGATTTATGGCTTTTCTCAATGCATCCTCAAGCCTTGGATTTCTATATAATCAAGGCTCAACTCCTCACAAAATGATCCCTCAAATTTGCATCCTTACTTTGGTGAATTTGCATCCAAAGAATCAAGCTTTTGCGAACAAGGCGATTGTGAGATTTTTGTTATTTTTTTTGAGGGTTCATAGCATTCATTCATAGAAAATCATTATTAGATTAATTTTCATATAATTCCAATCCATTTTAGATCAATTTCATATCAGTTTTTCATCTCATTGCATACAAAATCCAAAAAAATAGATTAATCTGCATTCATATTCCATTGCTTTCAATCATTTAAATCCTTCGTTTAGGTGTTGCATTGTCACTAATCTCGGTCTGAATTTGAGAATACCATAATTGCACCTACTAGATTGCAGTAAATCACCTAGTTAGCTATATTGTTCTTATTTGTAGATTTCTTGATTTGCTAACCTCTAATGTTTTACTGAAGTGTTGTGTCCACAGCTAGGTACAAATTTCACACACACAACATTCATTGGTTGTATCTCTTCAACTATCTATATCTTCATCATACTATCTCATTTGATCATGCACTCTTAGACTTACCATGAATACACACTTACCATCTTAATTTTAAGGGTGCATACCATAACTTGGTCATACACACGTGCGATGATGCTCTAATCTACTGGTGCTCTGCTAACTGTCTAGTGTTTTATAGTTAGCCAAAATCTAACCTTATGATAATATGCGATGACTCCAAAAATCTATATGACTTTTTTGCCATAATGAAAACACTATATCTAGTCATATACAACAATATAGTCAACTTGCCAACAATCTCCCCCTTTGTCATTAATGGCAACAAAGGAATATGATGAAGTTACTAACTGTACCCTTATACAAATTTCTTTAGTATACACTCTAACTTATATCTCCCTTATACTCTATACTATACTCCTTCTATACATCATATATGATACTCCATATTATATATAAAATACTCCCCCTTTGACATTAATGACAAAGGTGCTCAAAAGATGTATCTACAAGTACTTACAATGTTAGGACATCTGGATATGCTATTTGCAAATTTTGGATCTCTTGTTTCCAAAATGCTATCAGTGTATTGACAACCTGTAGATGGGCACATAAGGTATATTGTAACTTCTCCATATTCTCCAAGTCTATACTAGGAACTTGATCATATGTCACCATAGTGGAATCGATCTCCTTGATGTTCTGATTGAGTATATCTAGAGAGGGTGCAAGAGCATTTTTGAGTTGTTTTTGCCTTGCCCTTATCTTAGACATCTCCTTCTTAGCCTTTTCTATTTTGTCTATCTGTCCCTGGTACACATTATTGCACATGTTCACATCAGTGGAGGGATCTTCCACGGATTTCATTACAGTATCTATCATTGCTTCTTCCTCCTAGATTTTCTTGTACTGATCACCAGTTAGCTTATCCTAGTTCATACAGTCGACAATGATTTTCCTTCCCTTAATTGTGAACTACTTTAGGGATGCTTGACAAATCTTCAATGAACTAAGGTCAAGTGCAAAGTTTCCTATTAGTTCACTCAATCTTTTCTTCATGTATTTCTCTTTTGTAACTTGAGATGTAGATTCTTCCAAGCTAGAAAAGTTTCCTTTAAAGTTTGTCAGTATAGTACTGACATCATCAACTGAATGGACCTTAGACACTTTCTTGTTTGAAGGTAGTAGGATATTCATAATGTTGACTGATTCAACAAACAGAGGATTCCTCATCACTTGCTTCTCTTTTTCTTTCTCCATGGCTAGGACATTGATCTTAATCAGGTATTCTTCTCCCCAAGAGTCTAAGTTTGAGGTATCTGGTGTCAAACTTGTCAACAATGATGCTAAGGGTAAGGGTGTGATAGGAGTGTTGTCTATCACTTCTTGTTTCATATTCATAGGTATTTCAATAGATCATCTATTGGTTCACTTCCTTTTACCTCTTCTTCTCCTTTCTCCTCTTCTACCTTTTCTTCCTCTTTTTCTGGCTCCTTCTCTTCTTCTTCACCTAATAGATCTTCTATTACTACTTCTTCTTGTAGCTTGGGTGAATTGTCACCACAAAGAGTTTCAACCTATTGTGTACTCACAAAGGCTTCCTCAAACTTATCCAAATCATTGTTTGTGGCCGCCATTGCAATCTCTACATTATCAATAAAGATTGTGTCATCTTTTTGTTTTTCTATCATGGGCACAGACTTCACTGCCTCTATAGGTGTTACCACTATAGGAGCTAAATCTTGAGGACCTATAATTTATACATTTGTGGTCTTTGACACCTTGGATTCCTTGGAGGGCACTTGTGTTGTGGGTGCAATAGGTGGATACATGTGCCTATTCAAAAAAACTTTCTCAAAATCTTTCTCTGTCTCTTTGGCTGTCAACTCAAAGTTATTGTCCATTATGTGTAGTGTTCTTAGCTCTCTTCTTAGATGCAGTGTCACTAGATCTAACAATAGTGTTTTCTCTTCTAAGGAACACACATGGAGGCTTTCATCTAGAATATTTCCCTTATTCTAAGATCTTCTTCAATAGCCTATTTCTTCAAGGATTCCAAGATATTCTAAACACTATTTGGAATGAGTGTCTTAAGTTCCAAGACTGTCTTCTTGAACTTAATCATATATTCTATGATCATGCCATGAATCTCTGATATGTCAATTGCATTGTACTTCTCATAAAACTTCCCTATCTGATCTAATCTACCTTCGTCAATAATCCTTGTTCTCAAAACTTGAAGACTAGGTCTGAAACCTACCTCTGGAGGTGTTTGAGCATTTTTATTACTTTTGGTTGCCCATGAGGATGGGTGACTTGTGATGGTTTCCTTCTTTTGGCCATTTCCTTATAATTAGGAGGTGATGTTAGATCAATTGTTTCTTTGGGCGCAGGAGGGATAACATCTGTTTTATCCTTTGGATCTTCAGTTTTCTCAATCTTGACCTTCCTCATCTTGGGATCATCAGACTTAGCTTCCATTGTGGATGTGCTCTCAATTTCCAAAGTAATATTTTCTTCTCTTGATTTGTATAGATCTGCCTATGTTACACCATGTGTTTTGAGTATCTCAGATCTGATCTTTGAGGCTTTTCTTTTAGTTGCTGCACTATTAAGAACTTCATCAACTTCTCTTGTCTTTTCTTCATAAGTACCCCACCTAGGTTCATTAGGTTCCTTAGGTGCTGAAAGTAGTACATGTGCATATGCTTCCAAGATTGGTTCCTCAACCTCATATCCAAGTGGAAGAATCCACTTTGTTCTAGGTTCAACTACTTCCATACATCTTATATCAGTTTCTACCATAAAGAAAATATTGTCTTTGTATTTCTCAACAATACTCTCTATTATTCTGTACCTCATCTGCATTCTGATCCTGAATGTCTTTAATTCCAACTCCATGTAGTCCTTTAATGTACTCTCAGTAGATGCCTTAAGAGATATTTGTGGCATTGTAGGTAAAATCTTGTCTAAATACAAATCTGAGATCTTTCCAAGTATGTGGAAGTACATGTAGACAATCAAAGAACCAAACCTAAATATTTTGGTCTTATGATGCTTGATGTCTCTAATATTATCTATCAATTGTGTGCACAAGATCTCACATAGATTGAACTCTCCATTTTCTCTAACAATTCTGATTGTTGCAAGTATAGTAACCGCAGACACACTATTCACCCTATTGGTGTTTTGAAACCTATAACCTAATATCATGGACATCAATTTGATGTCTTTCTCCTCTATAGGCTCAATTGTTATTCTGTGCCTATCACTTCTTGACTTACATTCTTGTTCAACTAGTTTTCTTACATCCTTATCCGCTGGAAGAACGAGTCCTATCCTTGAAAGGCTTATCATTTCATGAATGAGGTCTCCTATGATTCTCACTGGTACTTCACCTATCTAGAATTGGTCATCATGAATCCTTTTGAGCAATATCTTTATCCATTCAGACTCATAAAACTCATATGTCGTAGCATATTCAACCATGGAATGGTTTTCCAGATTAGCATACTCATCTAAGAATGATTTATCAGGTTTCATCATAGTCTCAATGTGCACTCTTATCTTGTCAAGTCCTACTAGTTCCTTCTTATAGTAAATGTATTCATGGATGTCTTCAACGTGCATGATACCCATAGGGGTTTTGGAGAATGCACCTTCTAAATCATCTAGGATAGATTTAAAGGGACACCTCTTGAAAACATATCTTCTCTTCAAAAAATCAAACACAACAGGAGTAGCCATAACTTACTTGTTTATCGCTTCAAATAGGTTTCCAAGAACTTCTGAATCATCGTGATGGATTAGGGCTTCACAACCGATCAAACACACTCTTTCACTGGTGAATCAAGCTTCAATACTTCACAATCAACTGCTAGGGTTTCTATGATCTCCAATCACTCTAATTTGAATGCAATGAGTAATCCACAAGTCTCTATGTACTTTAAAGTGAAAGTTACTCCATTAATGCTTGTTGCGTAAACTAGCCTTTTACTGAGAATTTCAAACTTTCATTTTGTAGTCAATCAAGTAGTGCACTCTTGCACATAGCCTCAAATAATCTCCAAAAGGTTAAATCCAAAGGTGCATACTCCGAGGGTGAGTACACCAGCTGAATAGGGGTCTAGAGCTAAATTAGCTCCCCCTATGACCCTAAGGGCCATTCATCCAGATGTAGAGGGTGTGTCTATTAGAAATAGGAAATATTGAGAGGGGGGGTGAATCAGTATTTCACAAAATTTTACTTTTGCCCACTTACAGATATAACAAATTACTTTAAAGAATAAGAGACTAAATAGCATACATAACAGTAAATGTAAAGAACTCATAACACATGATATGTTCTCAAGGAAACCATGGCCAAGGGAAAACCCCAGTGGGGATGGTACCCAAAAAGATCCACTAATCAAAAGATATCCTGTTAAGGATGTTGACCTTGTTAGGAGCTTGTTACAAACATATAGTGTATTAGTCCTGGTTAAGGGACTATAGGCCTTGTTAGAAGCCTCAACCCTATTAGGAGTTGTAGATACAAAACCTGATTACCAGATGAGCTCACTACCAAAAAAAGTAATACAAATTTTTACTGATTACAATATGGTACTGCTTACAACTTCACATCAACAACTTTCGCTGCTATCACAATATACAACTATCACAAGTTACATTTCAAGTATGTTCGGTACATCTTTATACAAGATACAAACATAATATCTTCTTCAGTCAGCTTCCACATCTTTAACCAAGAGTAAACATGTAGGATGTCATCTCTTTATAATATTAAGTCATTATTTTGACAAGCAAAATAATCCCTTAATTCATTTTGCTAGTTCTGCCTTCAAAACTGCTCTGTCAGCTATACTCTGTCATCGGTAAAAGAATCATAACTTTGTTCGTACTATCCATACTCTTTTTCACACTGAGATGGGGTATCCTTAGACACCATAGAGTCTATGTTCAACTACACAAACTCTGATCATGCTCCAGTGAACATCGCCAAAACAAACTATATCGGGTGCTCTGTCAAAAACACTATTTCATACTTAGAAAATTTTAATCTGCGATCTTCCATACTTACTTTATAGCTTATGTGATCTTCATAGGGAACATATGTTTCCATAATGACAACATCCATGTACATACCATAGCCAAATTGCCAACAATCTCCCCCTTTGTCATTGGTGGCAACATATGAGAAAATTGGCTAAGTGTACAAGTCAAAATCTCAAAATTTGTATCAAAATTGTGGCCATAGAATATTATCCTTATATCTACTCAAAATATACACATAATCTATAATACTTCATAATACTCCATAGAACTCCCCCAATGAGTATCCTTCCTTATCATATATAGACAATTTTCTAAGTATCTCTCCCCCTTTGACAACAATGACAAAATAAAGGGTGGAAAGGGATATACAAAATTGTGTCAAAACTTTTACCTTACTGTCTTATTGCAAAGCCAGTAGGCTTGCAACACAATCTACAAAATCTGACTTCCAAGCCTCAAAATATTTCTCCCATGCTGTCTTAATTGATTTTGCTACATTGAGTAAAGTACTCAATTTGTATGTTGCAATCTGACAAGCTTGAAGAGATTCAAAGTTGAACTTCTGAAATGATGTCTTAGCAGTAAGACATTCTTCTAGCTGCTCTTCTATTATAGTCAACTTGATTGAGACATGCTCTCTCAAGATGTTCATCCTGATAATTTTCCTATTCTTCTCATCATTCAAAGTCCTTATCTCGTCACATAATTTTCTGATCTTTTTCTCAACTGCACTGATCTTTATGATTGGGCTGGCCATTGAGTTTGTCTCTACTACAATTTCATCTTGCTTCTCTTTTATCTTCTTCTCTTCCTCAATTATTATATTTTCAGATTTTGTACACTGAATGTACAAACACTTTCCAGTCTCAAGATGTTTCCTTAAGTTCTTATTGTATCTGTCAAGGCTGCCAATGTCATTTTTGATATTCTGACTTATATTCTGCAACATCTCAGCTTCATAAGCTGCCTGTGCCTTAACCTTAGCAATATTAGTCAAATTAGTGAACTCAACATCAAAAGAATTTATTACCATCTTTTCTCTTTCAAGTGGATCCGAATCAAAGACTTTTGTAGATATAACACTTTGTAGCTTCTCAGTCAAATCTTTCAGACTACCTTCCAAATTCTTGACCTTATTGTTTCTCCCAATAATTTTGTTCAAAGATGTGATCAAATCTAGTTGATCAACACCATCCACTTCTTTGCCTAAATCTTCAAGCATCAAACCAATCTCTCTTTTCTTTCTAGTCTTAGGGGTAAAATTGATGTCCTCTTGAGGTATCATAGGAATAGGTGTACTAGATGTAGTGACCACTGCTGCCATTTGCTTCTCTATTCATGTAGTATCTATTTCAATACTCTTTTCCTACTCTCCAAAAGCCAAATTGTCAACAATGTTATCCAAACTGTTGAGTACTGCATCATCTAAATCTAAAGTAACTTTTGTTCCTTCAATGTCCATAGATTTTGTGCCAATGTTTATAGAAGAAAAGGGAATATCTTCAACTTCAACTACCTCTGCTGCTGCCTCTGCCTGTTCTAAACTCTATTTCTCTACTGGTTCTACAACTGATTGATCTTAGCTATCTTTTCCTGCTACCAATTCTGCTAGCACTTGCATGACTGCCTATTTAGTTTCAGTCTTCACTTGTTCATACTGACATCCCATTATTTGTATAGTTCTTCTTTTGGTTCTTAATAGGGTTCCAAGTGGCTTGAGGATCTGTTTAAGGTGGTCATCATCTCTTATGTCACAAAATTTTCTTATCGCATTCTCTCTCATTTTAGTATCTTCTTCTTGTGCTCTCATCTTTCTGCTCACAAGTCTGTTGTACAAATCTTCTGGTATCTTTCCATGAATAGTATCAAATTTCTTGTTTGCCAAAATCATATGTGTAACCATTGCATTCTCTAGATTTAATCTGTCAGAGGATCCATATAAATCATATTATTTTTTCATCTTGGTAAAGTCTCCATGCTACAATATGTCTTCATTAACTCTTTCTATCCTTTATTTCCATGATTTCTTCTTTATTGTTACTTCATCATCTTTTATCTCTGCAACTCTTCTAGGTACTGGTGAAAAAATTACTTTTTGTCTTTTACCCGGTCTTGAAGCACTTACCTTCATTCTTTTTCTTGGTGCTGAAGAAGAGGGTTTCTCTGTCTGACTAATTTCTTGCTCCTTCTCAGGTTCTTCAACCTTTACCTTAACTTGAATGGGTTCTGCACTTGATGCCAAAGGTGGGACTGATAGTATCTCACTTTGCCTTATTGCTTTTGCAGTCTTTCTTGCAATATCAAATTCCTTCTCACTCATACCTATTTCTTTTAGAATTTTCTTTATTGTAGTCTCCACTCTCTTCTTTGATTGTTTCTCTTCCTTAAGTGTCTTTGTTGAATCAAAGTTTTCATCATATGTTCCAAATCTATTCTTATGAGCAACCACTTTACTTTTCAACAATCTACTAACATATCCTTCTATTTCAACTTCAGAGATTTCATAGCCAAGAGGGTCTATGAATTCATGTCTAGGTTCTACTACCTTAATGTAAGTGAAATCAGTATCAACCATAAAACATATATCATCTTTGTATTTCTCAACTAGGGATGGAGGAATTCTTGATCTATTTAACACAATGTTCTGAAAATTTATCAACACTAACTTTACATTATCATTAACCTTCTCAATAAGATGTTTCATGTAAACTTTATTGATTCTTTCCATAGTATTCTCACCATCATTCCAATCAATAGTGTAAGGAAATCTTCTTAGGAAGTGGAAGAACATGTAAGTAACCAATGAGGAAAATCTAAAGTGATTGTATTTAGCTTTCTTTATCTTTTCCAAATTCTCAAACAACTGTATTCTCATAATTTCACACATATCCATAGGCTTCTTCTCCACACACATCAAATAAGCAATGTGTACCATACCTGCTGACATATCATCTTCTCTAGAACTTTCATAGAATTTTGTTGTGAAAATATTACATAAGTATCTTACATCATCTTGCTTAATCTTACTAATGCCTATACCTCTGCCATTGTATATTGATCTTGTGTTATCAATCACAATCTTCCTCATGTTTTTCTCATTCAATGGAATTGCACCAACTTTTGATAATCCAGTCACATCATGAATTAGGTCTGTAGTTATGTCTATAAATCTGTCTTCTAACCAAAATTTACCATTATGTATCCTACTCAAAATGATCTTAGTACACTCCTCATCATCAAATTCATATTTCATAGAGTACTCAATGATTTCATTGTTTTCTAGATGTTCATAACCTTGTTTCACTGACATATCCTTATTGTACAATTTTTGATATTCACCATTAAAATTACTCTCCCTTAGGGTTTCATATTTGCATCCAAGATAACTTTTAACATTCTCTAAATGAAGAACTCCATCTGGTATGGATGATAAAGCTAAACTAGCATCTCTTTCTGAGGGTTCTGTTAGGGATTTTTCTTGTAGGACATAAAATGATGCTTGAACTTATGTTCCCTGAGACTGATTCCCACAAGAGAAAGACCTAATTGCTGAGGATTGGATAAGATCCTCCATTTTTGAGCTCCATAGACTTAGGCAGGTATTACCTTTTGATGATGACTGTCTTTGTAGTATTCTTATGAGTGGACATTGACCAGCTTCTAGTCTTTTTTAATGCATAAACCTATAGAACACTTTGCATATGACTGTAATCACTTTAATGCAAACTTTAACTAGAAAAAGTGTGATTGTAAGTGAAGCAATAATCAGTGCTTTAAGGATTCTCATCCTTCTTCCTTGTAAGGAGGGACAACCTAATATGATTCTCTCTTTGCAAAATTTGGAAATATGAACTAAATGCCTTGGGCACAGTCCAATCTATCAAGTGCAATAAACATAAAAATAAAAAGGTATTGATAAATAATTTGAATGTTTCAACTTCTTCTCTGAGATCGATGAAAGATACAACTTTGAGGAACAAATACCAAACCAGTGCCTAATCCTAAGGGCAATGGAGTCACAATGCAAATCAACAAGTAAACCTTAAAATAAATACAACAGTGTGCCTTACACACCAACTACAAATCCAAATAGGATGCCTTACAAACTATTCTGTTAACCAAATATTGTTATCATCAAAGATCCATACAAATATATTTACTCTCCAAGATGAAATATAAGCACTGTTAATTCTTTCCTTGAAAGAAGCTCATAAAATAGTCAAGCAGGTTGCCTTACAACTAGCATATTTCAAATGCGTAACATGAAAAACATACAAGAGTAAAATACATAAGCAAAGAGACAACAACAATAAATGGTAGAAGTTGCAGTGTATTTGTATTAAATTCAACTAATTGCCACTTACATTTACAATTCCATTACTCAGAAGACCATACACAAAGCTTGGTAATCTGCTCCTAAGCAATCCAGTTATATTTTCTATATCCTTTCAATCTCTACTCCTTTTTCTACCAACCCCTACAAAATTAGCCTCCAACTCTATATAGCCTTTTTACAACCACCTTGGAATTCCCTCATTAATGGGAATGCAACAAGATTCAGGTGGTTGGAAAACCTAACTCCCTTTTAACACATAAAAATACAACAAAATATACAACCAACCCGTAGGTGGTGAAAGGACAAAACTTCCTCGAATTATGGTACATCTTTGGCTGCTCAAAAAATGACACCTTCAACTACAACTGTATATGATAGCTCCTTGATTTCAATGAGACATGGTGACCACCATTTCAGGCTAACCTACACCATTTTTCAATGATAGCTTATCAATCTTGTATTCCTTGGATCAGGTGTCAGGTGTGTCAGATGTCCTTTTCAATCTTCATCCAAAATATCCAAATCAACTGTGGAAGATCTTGCCTTTTTGGGCTTTGTCTTTTCATCCCATGTAGTTACCTATTCCTTTGATGGCCAATTAAAACCTTGGAGAAGTTGTAGTTGGGCTTTTTGTCTCTCCTATTTGGCATCTGTAATTGCCTTAACATCTGACACAAACTTGGTGAGGTCCACCTCTGCTTTGATGGCTTCATCTAAGGCATTATTGAAGCTCTCTAAATCAACATCATTACTCTCACCTAAAAACACCTCTTTCCTAGGTAGTAGAAGATCAGCATCTAATCTCCAATTATCAAGGCTCTTCATTGTCCCATCTATACTCAAAATTGAGGGGATGAATCTATTGGTACAGGAGCTGAGCATGGCTATCTTAGCCTCAATCAAATTTTCTTTACCCTTGAAAAGAGGTAAAATGGCTTTAATTTTGTCAATATCCTCACCAACTCCTACAACTGTCTCCGGTATGTCACTCCCCATAGATAGAGAAAATATCAATCTCTCAAAAAGTGGTGCTTGACAGACCAAACTGTATAAAACTCACTCAAAATTTGCACATAACTGTTGACCTCCTTTTTCAATTCTGGCAATTTTCCATAAGCATTATAAACTAGGTCAAATTTATCTTTGATTGTGTTCAATCTGTGCTGCAAAACACTCAATAGGGCTTGCAATACTACCTCATTCTTTTCATCATTAATCTTTTTCAATTCAGCTGCCACCTCCTCATCTGTCATTCCTTGTGCCTTTATTGTCACTGGCTGTTCAGGAGGTGCAGGGGCTACTACAGGGGTATTTATAACTTGCAATTGTAATTCCTCTACCTGCTTCTCTAATGCTATGACTTTTATAGCCTGCAAGTCCCTATCTTTCACTAATGCATTATAGTCCTCTAAGAGGTTGCCATATCTCTCTGACAACTATTTATTTTTATCCTCATTTAATTTTGCAAATTGGATCAAAACCTGAGAAATTTCCAGGTCCCCTGTATTGTGGATTGACCACACTATTTTATCTACCTCCATTTGTTCTTTTACATTCAAAATTTGTGGTTTCTTGTCTTTTGGATATAGACTCCACATGGCCAAGGCCTGACTTTTTGGGCTATACCCAAATCCTCTTATTATGTCCCCTACTTGGGTCTCAGAAGAGAGAGTGACATCTTCTTGTCTCTTTATCTGATCTATTATGAAGTCAGTATACAAAATCCACCCCGGCACAAGCAACATATTACTTTTTCTCACTAATTCCCTGGCCTCATCTAGAGTAAGATTTTCTTCCTTAGGGTCATATTCCTTCAATTGTTGCAATGCCTCATCCGGTACTTGACCTTCCTTAGTTATTTGTACACTAGAAGCCACCTGTTGTTGCTTATTCCATAACAAAAAACTTTTGAATTCCTCAGAATTCACAAAATTGTCATCCTTCATAAAGGCATCTTGCTCAATCAATCTTTCATCTTGGCCCAAGGCCAGAGGCAACTCTACATCTTCTATTTCATACTTTTGTTGCCTATTAGCCTCTCTTACTGCTTTCCTAATTTCATGGTGATGAAAGCTAGTCCCTATGTAGAGGGCACTTACTCTATCTTTCTTCCTCCTCTTTGAAGGTTCAACAGTTAACAACTTTTTCTTTTTCTTTTGAGGCTCAGCAGTATCCTCAGAACTAGGCAATTCAACAAGGTCTACATTTTCTTTCTCCTCCCCAGGCCCTTCAGCCATCGGTTGTTCCATAATGGGTGGACTATATATGGGGTAGCCACCATCACTATCCTCATCACATTCTGATTCTGAATGGGCCTTTTTTCCCTAATTAGCATCATCAATTTGATCCTTCATGGATTCAACAAGTGTATCAAATTGAGCCATCATCTGCTCAAGTCTTTGGAGGTAAGGTAAAGTGGGAAAGAAACCCCCAAATACCAATCGTTTTCCTTTAAATTCCTTCTCAATTTTGTGTAACTGATCCAATTGCCTAATTATTTTCTCCACCTCATCATCCTTAATGATGTTTCTAATCACATCCTCTTCAGGATATTCTTCATGTAGCTTATTGAAAGGAATGGTAGGCATGTAGTATTTTCAGGCAGCAGCCATGAAACTTTCTGTATCTACATACCTATGTGGTGCTGCAAACATCCTATATTTCTCTAGCCAGTCATTTACTTTACTGAATGCTCCATTTCCAATTGTAATATAATGCACCCTGAAGTGCCGAGGAGTGAGAGTCCCTTTCCTATGGGAAGCCAAGTGTTCTCTTTCTGTCAACATGAGTTGCCAGACAAACTCTAGAGATGCAACTCTTGGTGGTACATAAAATGGAAGTAGATGAGGAGGCTGAGGGCACCCATAAACCCTAATCATCGTATAGCTTGTCTCATAGTAAATATCTCCCCAATTGTGACCCTTGGCCCAATTATGAATAAACTGTAGGGGTCTCCCTAGCTACAGGACCTTGGTAGATAATCTTGTACAATTTACACCCAAACTCCGGAGAATGGGGTACACAATCTAGTTCTCAAAGGCACTAAAATCTCGCCTAAGGCATGAAGGGCTCCAAACTCCTAACCATAATTGTACTAGGTTAGGCTATCCATTCCGTATCATTTATGGTTTGAGATCATTCAAATTTATCAGACCATAATTGTGATACACAATTAGGTGCATCAGCAGGGAGTAATGCATGAACCTGGGTTGAGAACCAGAGGTGAAATTCTTTAAGGACATCAAACCCTCATGCATCTTGTTTATGATATAACCAATAAAGTCATACCCTCTACTCACCATATGGCTCTATGAATCCATCACTAGCATCAAAATATCAGATGTAATCCTCTCAGGACCTGCATCAATTCCCAAAACCTGGCATATCCCATATGCAATGTATTTCATGTAAAACTTTAGGTCTTTGTAGGCATATAGAATCGATCCAGCCATAGGTGCAATATAGTTTTTATTCTCCTTCGGCATATGATTCTTAATCTCCCTGGAGACCAGAGCAACCTCTCTAACATATCTATTTGCTAAAGCTTGTAAGTTGATTTCCGTGGCCATTGGAAACTGAATCTCGAAAGCATTCATGAAAGAATTTTGGTCTGAGGTTATCAAGGGTGAACCGTCCTCTTTTTTAATGGTCTTTGAGAGAGGATCATATCTTTGAGATAGCATGAGGAGCAAGTCCACATCTAGAAAAACCTCTGGAACAATCAACTTGGCCAACCCCGAAGTCCAAGGGTTTGAAACCGGGATGACACTATCATGATTCTTGTAGAAATATGTAAATAGGCACATGCTTGTGATTTTTGGAGTTTTAGCATCCCTACAGTAAGCTAAGTCATCTACAAAAATGTCATCACTGACCTTCTTGTTTTGAGAAGAACCAAGCAGGAGAGTGAGAAATTCATCTGAAAAACTTTCCTTTAGTTTCTCTTTCGACCCCCGGCTAGTAGAAGTTCCGCTTGCTGTCGCCTGACTCATCCTGACTGTAGCTCTGGAAAATCCTCTACAAATTCACTGATAACATTGTGAGTCTGAAAAGCACAGAAAACCTAGCACTCTGTACTTCTCCAATAAGCTTCATAACTCTTAAATGAGCCACCTCTAACTGTTTTAACTTGCAGTATTGAATGTGCCACCACATTTGACATCTCCAGCCAACAAAAGGTCACTTCCGCCATTATTTTGGCATGCACAAGGTTTCAATTTACTAGCCATAGTTGAGAAATTTTAAATTTAAACATTTCGAGATCTGGCGACTGAAGAAAAAGACACATAGTCATTTTAAAAATTTGGCACTTTAGAAAGGTATTCTGAGATCTAGTGACTAAAAGGGATTCTCGTAGTCGCGAAACATTTTTGACTTTTCAAACTTTATTTTGAGATTTGGTGACCCAGCCATCTGGAGATCTGGTGACTGAAGGGAAGAAATCTCAATTTATTCCATTCTGAGAACTGGCGACTATAGTCGAAACTATAGTCGCGACAATATATTCATTCTTAAAAACTTTTAGTGATCACCCGACCTGGAGATCTGGCGACAAACCTAAAGTTGCATAATCTCATAAAAATTTGACTATTTGACTTCTTTCTTGAGATCATGCAACCATCGTCGATCTAATCCCTCAATTCATCCAATGGTCCACATTAAGTCATGAGAGATTTTCACAACTAACCGCTTGATTCAGTGATCCAGAGATAACTGTGTCGCTGAATCACTGGAGGTTGTCTACTTAATCATCAGGAACTTGAGATCAGACAACCACATAGTCACCATATCACTAAATATAATCATAATCACCAGGTCCTAACCATTTCATTAACCCTCACTTGACCTTGGGGAAATCTGGAGACTTGGCGACAAAGACTTCTTGCTAAATCTCATAATCTTTCACTTAACTGGGGTTCAGTTCTAAGAATAAACGACTGAGGCATTCTCTAAGTCATGAGAACATTTCTTAACTCTGAGTTAGAATTGGAGATCAAGTGCCATCCACATGACCAAAAAACATCAATGGTTCTCATTAAATCTATCAAACCTTTATCACTTAACTGCTGTATTCAGAGATTTGGAGACAACCGTGCCATAGAAAAACTAACCACGCAAGAGATAGCTGCCAACATCTGGAGATAACATGACCAAAGGAACTCTCAATCGCTAAAAGAAAAGACTAACTGTGAGAGCATCATGAGATCTGGAGACAACCATCAAAGAAGATTGTTGTCACATCCAGAGATTCAATGACTAAAAGGAGAACTCATAATCGCTGAACAAAAGATCATTTAATAAAACATCTCGAGACTACCTGACCATAGGTAAATTCAATCTAGAGATCACGTGACTATAGTCCCTTAGTGATAAATCTGATACAGCAGTCGCTAGATCTCAAGAAAATATTGTGAGATCTGGAGACTAAAAGGGAAACACTAAGTCGTTAGACACTAAGGAATATTCTGAAAAGCTCATGAGATCAGGTGACAAAGGCTTTCAGGCAATCACCAAACAAAAGGGAATATTCCTAAACCTTAAGGAGACTCAGCGACTAAGAGGAAAATAGAAGTGCACATGCAAATTTTGAGACTTAAGTCATCCGATGAAGTAACAGGAGATTAGAACGCTGATGACCAAAGCTAGGGTTTTTTTGATTTTCAAAGGCAATTAGACCTAGCAAACCCTAAAGACTACAATTTTTTCAAGATCATCCATAAATTTAGGGAAAAAAACAAAAAGTGAGATTTCTAACCAACAGGTTCAACTGGATCTTTCTTAGTTTTAGGTTTGTTCTTATCCTTAATGTTGTGAATCAACAACACATCCATGATTATATTTGATTACTTAAACTGATTCAAGATCTTAGTTGGATAAATACCTTAAACTCACAAAATTAGGGCTTTCGCTAGATCGACGCTTCAAAATTCTACAAATCACTTCCAAACTTCTTTCTTCTCTCTCCAAATCACTTCTAATCACTTGATAATCACAATAACTTTGATTTCAATCTTTTAATACTTAGCATTTACTCGATCTGACATCGCATTCAATTCTTTTGCTGCTAAAATGCCAAAAATTCAATTATGTAAACCTGCAACCATAAATCTTCTTGCGACCTCACAAAACACAACATTTCTTTTTGCGTACTTAACCATAGCATTAGTATAACATAACAAACCTTCATCTAACTGTGCAAAACTTAACTCATTCAAAATCTAATTCTACACTAATTCTAAGTTCCTAAACTATAGAAATTTACATAATTTAAGTGCTTAAATAAGGGTTAGGTAAAGACTCATTCTTACCATCAGATACATTACCTTATTGATTACCTTCAATGCTGAATATACCTCCTTGATCTATGCCTTTAACAAATTTTACTTCATCTTCATTGCTACATCAACCTTTCTCTTTGTTTCCTGCATTTTCATTCCTTCTTGCATAGTTTCCAGGGTTAGGGTTATGATGATAACCTCCATTTTTCATTCTGCAAAATCTTGTTGTGTGTCCAATCTTGTTACATATCTGACAAATGATTCCATTGGTTCCATATCTAGGTGCTTGTTGATTGATTTGTGTCCTACAATTTCTAGCAATATGTCCAATTTTGTTGCATCTATAACATACTATTCCATTTCCTCTTTTCATGTCTTCAGTTGATTTCTGATCTACATTGTTAGTATTTCTAGGCATTCTGCTATTGTAATTATTCTCAATAACTTTAGATCTTCTACATTCAATAGCTCTATGTCCAAAATCATGACAATTATAACAATATCCATTAAGAGGTTTGAATTGTTTACCTCTACAATCTCTCTTCATATGACCAATAGTATTATAAGCAAAACATTTACCTTTGAATTCTCTTTGCATACCTTTGGATGGTTCATCTTGCTTCGGTGGTTCTTCTTGCTTCGGTGCATCTTCTTGCTTTAGTGATTCTTCTTGCTTAGGTGCATCTTCAGATTTTTTCTCATCTAACTTCTTTTCTTCACTGCTTTCACATACATTCAGATCTGGTTTCTTGCTTTCACTATCTTCAATGTGTTAAATCCAAGACTAGTTTTGTCATAGAATGGTTTTCCATAAGATACTTTCTCATTAATCTTTTCACTATTTGAATATAGTCTCTCAAGTTGTTGTTTGGATTGAGTTAATTCACCTTTCACAATCTTGTTGTATTTCTCAAGTTCATCATACTGCAATTTGACTTTATCAAATTCAGATGTTACCTTGCCAAGTTTAGATTTTAGATCTTCATTCTCATTCTTTAAACTTTCATTCTCAGATCTCAGATTGTCATTTCCATCTTTCAAGCTAAGCTTCAAATTTTCTATCTTCAATTCATGTTTAAGGATCACATTTTCTTTTTCTAAATCATCACAATCTTCAACAAGAATTTCAGATTCCTTCTCAGATTTCAGATCTTCTATCTTACCTTTTAATTTGTCAATAAGATTCTTTGCATCATCATACTTTCTTTTCAGAGTGTTTCTTTCATTAGTAAGCATATCAATTTGTTCAAGAGCTTCTTCAAGATTCTTCTGTAATTGATCCATATCCATAGAGATCTTACTCAAGCTGCTAGGCTTTCCTTGAATGTTCCTTCTTCGAGTAATTGCACTCTGATACCAATTGTTAGAAATAGGAAATACTGAGAGGGGAGGGGGTGAATTAGTATTTCACAAACTTTTACTTTTGCCCACTTATGGATATAACAGATTACTTTAAAGCATAAGAGACTAAATAGCATACATAATAGTAAATGTAAAGAACTCATAACACATGATATGTTCTCGAGGAAACCATGGCCAAGGGAAAACCTTGGTGGGGATGGTACCCAAAAAGATCCACTAATCAAAAGATATCTTGTTAAGGATGTTGACCCTGTTAGGAGCCTGTTACAAACATATAGTGTATCAGTCCTGGTTAAGGGACTATAGGCCTTGTTAGAAGCCTCAACCTTGTTAGGAGTTGTAGATACAAAACCTGATTACCAGATGAGCTCACTACCCAAACAAGTAATACAAATGTTTACTGATTACAATATGGTACTGCTTACAACTTCACATCAACAACTTTCACCGTATCACAATATACAACTATCACAAGTTACATTTCAAGTATGTTCGGTATATCTTTATTCCAGATACAAACATAATATCTTTTTCAGTCAGCTTCCACATCTTTATCCAAGAGTAAACATCTAGGATGTTGTCTCTTTATAATATTAAGTCATTATTTTGACAAGCAAAATAATCCCTTAATTCATTTACTAGTTCTACCTTCAAAACTGCTCTGTCGGCTATACTCTGTCATCGGTAAAAGAATCATAACTTTGTCCGTACTATCCATACTCTTTTGTGCACTAAGATGGGGTATCCTTAGACACCATAGAGGCTATGTTCAATTGCACAAACTCTGATCATGCTCCAGTGAACATCACCAAAACAAACTGCATCAGGTGCTTTGTCAAAAACATTGTTTCATACTTAGACAATTTTAGTCTGTGATCTTCCATACTTACTTTCCAGCTTATGTGATCTTCATAGGGAACATATGTTGCCATAATGACAAAATCCATGTACATACCACAACCAAATTGCCAACAGCATCCACTGTGGATGCATCCAATACATACTCATCAACCTTATCCTTCTTTGCCTCTGACCAAATCAAGCTCGCATCTTTTGAAGCTTTCACAAACTTGACTTCTCCTTCGGTATCCAATATTGACTCTTCTATCTTTTTAGGGATTTCCTGACTTTGTGTTCTTGATCTAAAAAACTTTGAGATGTGTCCAACTTTGTTACAAGAGTGACAAATAACTGGAGGCCTTAAATTCCTCGGTGCATTGATGTGGGTTACCATTTTACACTGTCTAGCTGAGTGACCATTATAATTACATATCTAACATGTAATACTCTGAGAACTTCTTGTATTTGTTTGATTCTAATTTCTCTAATTATGCTGAGTCTAGTTCTTCAATTCATAGCTTTATCACCAAATTTATTGCATGAATAATAGTAACCAATGAAAGGTCTTACCTCTTTACAATTCCTTGCTATATTTCCATGCTTGTTACATGCATAACAAGTTTGGTCTACTAGTTGTGCTCATCCTTAGATGGTTCAATACCATCTTTAGTCTGATTTCTAGTCTCCTTAGCATCTTTGGCATCTTCTGGTGCTTTCATCCTTGCTCGCATGTCATCAATCTGATTTTGTGCTTCATTGAATCTAATGCCGTTAGTATCTCCTTTAAGCTTTTGAGCATATAACTGAGATTCTATTAGATCCTTGCTTGTGTGTAGTTTATCAATGTGATTCTTTGCTTCATTTAATTTAGATTCTAACTTTTCTTTGTTGTTTCTTAGCTCCAAGATTTCCATGTTTGCTTGCCTCAATTATTCATTCATTTGAAGGTTGTCTTTGATCTGTTCTTCATAGACTTCTTGATTGTTAGTTAGCTTATCATCCAATTCTTCAATCTGATCTTTAGAGACATGATCTCTTCATTTAACTTTTTGACCATTATCCCTAAATCACTATTAGAACAATCTTTCAAATCTTTTCTTAGCTTCTTGATGAAAACTTGTGCATCACTAATTTTCAATTTCAGTTCTTCAACTTCTTTCTTAGATATGTCAAGGTCTTCAAGAGCTTCCATAAGATTCTTCTTTAGATGTTTTACTTCTTCTGAGCCCATTGATCTCCTCAAGTGGTTAAACTTCTCTTCAGAGGACCAGATCTCTGATACCAATTGTTAGGAATGGGAACACTAGGAAGAGGGGTGGGGGGGGGGGGGGTGAATCAGTGTTCACTATATTTAATCTTTTTTCTTTACTCTTGAAACTTAACTTGATTGCTTAAGTACTGAAATAAACTTCAATGTGAACAAGATAGACAATCAAAACACATAACACCAATATGGTTACGAGGAAACCCAAATAGGTAAAAACCCTGGTGGGAATTGACACCCACTAAGAACTACACTAGAGTCTTATGATCCTTGTTAGAAGATCTGCAACCCTATTAGGAGTTGTTCTTTATAATGCTTTTAGTACAGTGACCTTGTCAAGGGTTGGACCCTGTTAGGAGTCTTTTACAATAACCCTATTAGGGGTGGGGACACACTGAACTAGAGCTCACTGCTCAAGTGGTGAATGCTACAACCTTCTGATATAAGATACACACTATATCTACTAGATGAATTGGTGCTATGACACTGCTTGTCTAATCAGTTCCTTTGATGCGTTGATGCTTTGACCTCTTGAAAAGCTCTAATACATTCTAACTACTCTTCACTTACTTCTACTCTGCTTCTCTTCTTTTTTTTTCAACTTCCATACATTAATGTAAAGTTGCATCTAATATTTATATGTGCTACCAAAATAATTAACTAGGTCGGCCTATAACCGATTACATACAATGCTTCCAAGTGAATTGACTCAAGCATGTTTACAAAAAAATATGTTTATATGTCTACAACCTAATTACAATAGGTGCATATCCTTTACAAAACAATAATATAACCCCCAATCAAAATAGTACCAGTCGGCTGCATACTCTATTCTATTCTAGCGTTCACTGGCTATACCTCTTCAACTGTCTGTATCTTCCTCATACTGTCTCATCTGATCATGCGCTCTTAGACTTAGCATGAATACACACTTACCATCTTAATTTCAAGGGTGTATACCATAACTCAGTCATGTTAGGAATGGGAACATTGAGAGGGGGGGGGGGTTGACTCAGTGTTCACTGTATTTTAAATTTTCACTTTAATCTGAATACTGACACCAATATGGTTATGAGGAAACCCAAATAGGTAAAAACCTCAATGGGACTTGATACCCACTAATAATTTTCACTAGTGTTTTGTGATCCTTGTTAGAAGATCCTTTAACCTATTAGGAGTAGCTTTACAATGCTTTAAGTATAGTAGACCTTGTTAAGGGTTGGGCCCTATTAGGATTCTTTTACAATGATCCTTGTTAGGGGAGTGGACTCACTATCCTAGAGCTCACTGCTCAAATAGTGAAGGCTACAACCTTCTGAATCAGATACACACTATATCTATAGGTGAACTATTTACTATGACACTGCTTCTCAAATTAGTTCCTTTGGTGCACTGATGCTTTGACCTCTAGAAAAGATCTAATACATCATATGCTCACTTCACATACCTCTTCTCTACTTATCACAACTCTATTACAGCTTCCATACCGAATACAATGGGCACACCTTATATTTATGAGCTTATACAAACAAAACAATTAGGTCAGCTCTAAAGCTAATTACAAACAATACTTCCAAATGAATTGGCTTAAGCATGCTTACAATTATACATGTACATATGTCGGAAACCTAAATACAATGGGAGCATGGCCTTTACATCATTAAATTATAATCCCAAACCAAAAAGCTAACTGTCGGCTCCATGCTTTGTTTGCTGCTGGCACACACTAGCTGTGCAACTTCAACTGACTGTAACTTTCACAGTTTTGCATATCTACTTATGCACTCTTAGAATAAGCATAAGTATAGTCTAACAACCTTAACTTAAAGGGCACATACCTTAATTCATCCATACACATGTGCACTGATGCTCTGAGCTGCTGGAACTCTGTATACTGTCCAATCTTCAACACTTAACTGAATTCTGATCTTTACACTAAGTCCGTTGCCTTCAAACTACTATATGAATTTTTTGCCATAATGAAAACACTATATCTAGTCATATACTTCAGTATAGACAACTTGCCAACAATCTCCCCCTTTATCATTAATGGCAACAATAGAATATGGCCAAGTCTCTAACTGTCCCTTTACACAAAACTTTTTGTCTTCTATACATTTTATACATACTCCATATATCTCCCTATACATATATGTACTCCATATTCTATACAACTCCCCCTTTCACATTAATGACAAACATGCATCAAAAAATTTATCTACATACACTTACTGAGGGAAAACATCCAGATATGCAATCTTGAGTTTCTGGATCTCCTTCCAAAAGGTTATCAGAGAATTGACTATCTGTAGATGGGCGCATAATGAATATTGAAGCTTCTCCATCTTCTCCAATTCTGTGCTCGGACCTTGATCATAGGTTATCATGGTTGCATCAATCTCCTTTATGTTCTGACTGAGAATGTCTAGTGAGGGCGCAAAAGCATTCCTCAACTAAGTTTGTCTAGACCTTATCTTCTCCATTTCTTTTTATGCCTTCTCAATTATGTCCAATTGACCTTGATAGAAATTATTGCACATGTTTACATCTATAGTGCCTCCCTCATTTACCCCGTTGCATGAACATCATAATGGTATGGTTTCAAATGTCACTCTCGAAGGGTAAGGTCATGTTGGTCACATATGAGGGAGATTTCACTAGGAGGATTGTTTTGGAGCATGTATTGACATTCTGTGTGAACTAGGAGACATAGGATATGGTCTTGAATCACATTTCAGAGATCTTTAGAGTAGGGATGAGTCATTCATGTGGATGCAGTGATTGTTACCTGCATTAGGGTTGATGGCATCATGAGATCTTCTTTGCAAAGAAAATAAGAAAGGATATTGCACTAAATCTAAACAAAGAAAACAAGAAAGGATATTGCACTAAATCTAAAGATAAATAACATAGATGGATAAATGATAAACATAAACAAGATCTTTGAATGAGGGTTTTGTTGAAAACCCTTGTAGATTCCATTGGTTGCTTGTAATCCTTGATGATTTTGATTAAATCATATATACATAAGAATTTATGAGTGAATATACACACCATTGGTGTGTATCAGAAATGCTCATGAGTATACAAAAAACACTCTATCATCTTCACCCTTGCCTTTGGCTCAACCAACACACACAAAAATGACCAAATTAGGGTTTTAGATGAGTTTTGTATTTTGGCCTAACCCTAAATTTGAATTAGGGTTAGGGTTGACCACTTAGGGCCCATTTCAATTTTTTTTATTGAAAAATCATGTTCCATTAAGTTTCTTTTAAACTTTATTTTCTAATTAAATCATTTATTAAAAGATGACTATAAAAGTCACTTTAATTTAGAATGATTTTTAGTTAGTGCTTTGTTGATTTATTTAGGCTTTTTGATTTTTTTTTAAATTTTGAATTTGGTAATGCTTTATTCTTTTAGTTAGAAATTACATAGTGAGAATTCTTAAATATTATTTTAATTTTTGTGAGTGGAATTTTAACATTTATTATTTAATGCCATTTGAATTATTTTAGAAATGTTAATGTATTATTATTATTAAATTGACTTTAAATTCTTTATTTGATTTAATATGAATGTAATTACTCCTATTTCAAATTTATGAATTATTGATTATTTCTTATTGAGCCTTGTTTTTATATTATATGAGTGGCATTATTTTAATATATAATTTAATTTAGTATCATTTCAATTATTAAAGTGGATAACCCTATGGGAGTTAATTTATGCCATTTTAATTTAATTTAATTTATTGTTGAGATTCCAGATAATGGGGCTTGTATTATTATGTTTTAATTGGGCATTTAATTATTGAATTATTAAGGATTAGTTGTATTATTAATAATTAAATGCCTATTTGCATTTCTCTTGATTATTAAATTATTAGGGAGATTGATAAACTTATAATCCCTAGGTGGGACCTAGGTAAGTTGTTACTTCTTAATAATAATTACTTCAATTGATATTTATATCATTATTTAAATGTTTAAAATCTCTAAGTGGGATTAATAGTTATGTATTTATATCTTTAATTAAAATATAATTAAACCTAAGGGGATTATAATTTTAATTCAGTTATTTATTTTAATTAATGTATGTCCAAGTTCTTGTGTACCCTTGTATGCAACCTTGTAGTTAGTGACCTAAAAAAATAAAAATGTGTGTGTTTTGCCCTAATTTTGGGCATGACATTTTGGTATCAAAGCACAGTTTCAACGCTTGGAACCTTAAGCCCTTTCGTTTCCCATTTGTATTTGAATTTTAAGGTTGTCTTTTGAGCGCGATAGGTATGTAGACATGGAAGGGTATTTTGATATGCTCTTCAACATGTGAGGAGTTGGAGTAGGGAGCTTGAGGATACTAGAAGGAAATTGAGATTTCCCCCTTTCTAAACAGCTCCTGAACCAAATATGAAATATCATAATTGCCTGTGAGGTAGGCACTTAACTAAGGCCATGCATTTCCACTACAATCTCTTTGGTGTGAACTCCCATGTTTAAATGTTGTTATCTTGTAGTCGACCTATAGCTTGGGTGACCTTGTGTTACAACTTGGGCGTTTGAGAAAACTAACCCAAGTACCTTGTGGTTTAAGGAGCACTTCCTATGATGTTTGGAACTACGTATAGTCGAGTTTCTTGCAACCCTTTTTGTGTTTGGTGGTGGGGCGGGCTTGGTGACGATGATAGTGATCCCACTAGGCATATCATGGTGGTTGGTGTATGTTGTTAGAGTTCTTTGACGCTCTTGGTAGCCTTTAACGGTTCACTTTCTAGCATGAACATGTGTGGTTAGAACAAGATTGGTACCATGCTTGGTATAAGAGCCTGTTAGCTTTCTCCTTCCAGCATGCGGTACATTGTTAGTTTATATCATTATGACACCATGAATTTTTATTGAGTATGTTGTGGTTAGGACCTTTGGGTCATGATTCGTGAGAGAGTTAGGATGGTTTTTAGTATTGGATTTTTCATTGATGTCTTGTTCTTTTATGGAAGGGTATATTGTTGCTTTTGGGGTGCAAAACCTCATTGAGTTTATCTCTTTTGTGGAACAAATTATGAATCGGGTGAGCAATGATTTACCCCTCCACTTGTTCTATGATGTCATTTATGTAGACAAATTTTTCCTACCATTGTATTGTGTGGAGATTTTTACCACATCCTTGAATGATGCTTTATTGCAGAAACCTATTCTAGTGTGGTGATGTAAGTTGTGCGTACCCTAGCTTTGGGAAGAACCTCATGGGAGTTCTAACTTTTTCTTGGAGAACTTAGAGAACCCTTTCCTAGAGTCCAAGGTTCATGTTTCAATTTAGAGTAGTTCTCTCTACTTTTGTGGGGGTGGTTGAGAGCAATCATCTAACTCCTTTTACCTTGTTAGAGAGGTTGTTGCAATAGGGTGAGAGATAAGTTTGTTAGGATTAGGATATTGTTTCACCTATTAGTATTGTAGGGATGCTTACATTAGGGACCGTATGTGGTGGTTTTGATCTCAAAGGTTTTTTTTGAAGCGGTGTCCTTAGTGTCCTATGGTGATTCCTCCCTCGTACATGGCTGAATTTTGGAGAGCAAGTTGAATCTTTGATAGAAATGAAAGTATATTATGTTACCTTCATATTATATTGGAAGTACTATTTAATATATGGAATTTATTTATATTCCTTTCATTTCATCTATCTTTTGTAGAGGAATTTTCCTCATGTTGTGTGGGCTAGCATATTTTGGTTATTTCTTATTCTGGAAATAGTCACCAAATTATCTTTCTTTGATTATGAACACTTCCTTTATTGTTATAATAAGCTCATATCTTTCTTGAATTTACTATTGAAATAAATAGACATCTTATTAGGATTTACCTTTCTATTGGTTCTTGGTGACTATTCCAAATGTTTTTTAACTTGCTGGCCAGTCTTATGTTTGTGACTCTACCTAGTTTATTAAGGATCCTTGGCAGTATGTATAGAGGGGGGGAACATCATGAAGGAAACACCAAGATGCACCCTTGTATTTAGTATAGTGGTGGTGCAGGTCCATAGCCTAGAAGGAGCATGTTGGGATTTGATGATATCTAGAGTTTAGATTAGAAGTTATCCTTGTGTAAGATCCACTTCTTGTTTGTAAATATATATTGTTAAGGCCATGCCAAGGGAGGCTATCAGGGGATTGTGACTCTAACCAATAGTTGAAGGTTGAGAAGACCTCATTTGGTAATGATATGAATTATAAAGGTAATGCCACTTGAGTTTAATTTCTTTTATGGCTTTCGTGAGGGCATACAAACCTTTCTTTCTGCGATGGATTTAGCATGTATCTTGAGGACCTTCCTAGACCCCTTGAATGTGTTTTGGAAGCTTGGGAAGTTCCTCTTCTTAGCGTGGTTTGATGGATTGTTAGGTGCGACTTACACCACTTTGGAGATCTGATCCATGTGGTGGGCCTTGATGGCCCTAGATTTGGTGGGGTAACACTCTTTGGGTTGTGAATTGATCATGTTATCCTATCAATAAGTTGTTCCCCTTATGCGGGATCTATGCTATTTATTGAGGAACCTCTAGAGGATGAATTGTTTTAAGGTAGTGTAGCATCCTCTTCAGTTTGTCTTGTCGACTTCTAGGAGTAAGCCTAGTCCTTGGGGGGGATGATGTAGTGCCTCCCTCATTTACCCCTTTACATGAACATCCTAATGGTATGGTTTCAATTGTCACTCTCGAAGGGTAAGGTCATGTTGGTCCCATATGAGGGAGAATTCGCTAGGAGGATTGTTTTGGAGCATGTATCAACGTTCTGTGTGAACTAGGAGACATAGGATATGGTCTTGAATCACATTTCGGAAACCCTTAGAGTAGGGATGAGTCATTCATTTGGATGTAGTGATTGTTACCTGCATTAGGGTTGATGGCATCATGAGATCCTCTTTGCCAAGATTTTCCTTATGTTTATCAGGAGTTTATCTTTGGAAGTCATGTTAGGTGTTTTAAGAGATTCTATCTTGGTATTATCTTTCTGTATAATAGACTAAATAATTATAAATTTATGTTGCATTATGATTTGTGTCTTGGTAGATAGAGGTTTGATCACCATTTGTGATGTACTCTTTTCAGGTTACTTATACACTCAAAATCCTTGGATGCTATGTGTTTAAAAATAAGATTAATTGAATTCAACTGATCTTTGTGATAATACTATCAAGTGCATGTTTTATAGAAATTGTATTGGATAAGGTAGTTAAAATAATAAAAGGGTGAAATATATATATATATATTCTAATGTAGTTAAATATTGTTTCCCATGTGTATGTAATCTCTAGAAGAAATGCAATAGGAAAGGTGTGAGTGTACCACTACTGAATGTTCAAATGTTTCTATTTAGATATGAATGCTTACATAAAGGACCATTTGAATTTATTTTATGTTGAGACATGTATTAATAGAAAAGTGATTATTAGGTCCTAATGTTGAGTGGGAGATTTTGCATAGAACACTTTGATGTTATAATAATGCAAGAAAAGTGAATAATTTGAAATGTAGCTTGTAAATAATTTAGGACTTATTTTCACGTTGGATTATTAGGTCTTGACTTATGGTATTGATGAATTAATTAATTTAGAATACTATGCCATAATTTCATGTCTGTACAAGAAGAGTTTATGTGAGATAATCATGGTTAATAAATTAGGTTAATGGATATATTTATGTTCTTGAAATAGCTTGATTTGAAATTTAGAAAGGTATTATTGGAAGTAGGTGATTTTCTTGAGGTGAAGTGTGGATGCAGTTGGACTATATGATGTACTAGAGTTTGATTAGGCGATGATGATATAGGACTTTCACCTTGATGCTATTTATGAGGTCATGATCATAATAATTGATAAATCCTTGATTTAAGTATGATACCTTGATGTTACATTCATGTTAGGAAAATTTATGAGAAATGACCATGATTATTATGTAGGTGAATTAGCATGTATCATTTTATTCTTGACTTTATATGCTTTAGAAATTCTATGTTGAAAATGATAAGAATTATTATGGAATGCAGCCAGAAATTTATGATGTTAAGAATGTGATTTTTAGATGTATTCTATTTGCACACACACACACACACACACACACACATATATATATATATGATATTTGACATTTCATGAGCTACTAATATTTTTTCAAGTGTGCAGGTAAGACCATGGATATATCGGGGAAAATTAAAGATGGATATTTGTAAAATCATGTTAAGCCAAGGTTAACTCCAAGGGGAGAAATTAACCTCTTTGTAAGGTGTAATTTTTGTAAAGTGGTGCATGAATGTGATTATTGAATTATGTTATTTTACTTTATTATTTAGTCTACTTGGCATGCCATGTGTATCATGTGTAATGTGATTTATTTGTGGTGTCAATTGACACGCGTCATGTGAGTTGGCATGCCCAAGTGTTTAATGTGTGTTAGTGGCCTCTATTTTTAGGGGCCATGAGTGGGAATCTCTTTCATTTTCGGATTCAATCTTTGAGTGGTCTTTTGAGTGGCTTTTATTGACCATTTATGATAGTGGAGGTTAAAAATAGGCTACCCCATAGTGGTGCCATATGTTGGGGGTCAAATTTTGACCATTGTAATGCATTTTGACTATTTTTGCCCTTCCAAAAGATGCTGTTTTGAAAAGTGACGAAATTGGAAGAGCCATGTCAAGCCCACTCTTCATTTTGAATTTTGAATTTGAATTTCCCTCTTTTGTTTTGAAAGGATTAAGGTTTTTCTTCTTAAGGAGATGGAGGGAAAATTGGTGGGCAATTGCCCACTCTCCAATTTTGGAGACTTGTGAGAATTGTGAAAATTTGTTCTTGTTTTCTTGGAGGATTTTGGTGTTGCATAGGAAAGGAGGAGACTTGTTGGAAAGCTCATCTCAACCTTCTTGCCATAAGCTTGGATCAAGGTTCGATCTTGATTTCTCTTGTTCTTAATGCTATGTACATTTTACTTCCTTTTTTATGTTGTATGAATGCTAGTTATTTATAATAAGTTTATGGCTTTTTATCTTTGCATGTATGTGTATCTTCTTTCTTTGTTGTATTGCTTTCTTTGGGGTGTGCAAGGCCAAGCTCACCCTTGGGAGGGAAGAGAGCCTTGATGGGTGAAGGGTATAAGTTGGGACTACTCTTCTAGTGTAGAGTCCTTCCTCTAGGAGGAAGGGGATAAGGCATGGATGTATGGGCATCCATGTGCCATCTATGTGTATACTTTTGGGGGCCATAAGGGTGTTGTTATGGTGATGAGTATGAGAAGGGTGGATGGTTGTTTCTATGGCCTTGTGAAGGCATCTTGAGCAGATTTTAGAGCCTTGTTGAAGACTGGTTTTCTTTTGTACTTTGGAATTCTCCTAGTTGAGTAGCTTCCACCTTCACCCCTACTATGGGTCCAAGGTGACTCATGTTGTGCTAGCCTTGGGAAAGGGAATTTGATGTTTATGTGTTGTTGCTGGTTTTTGTTTGTTTATGTGCTTGAGGTTTGCATGTTGAAACCCTATCCATCTTTGTTTTCCCCTAGCTTGGGGGTGGCCATGAAATGGCCCAGGTTGGGAGGTAAGCCTCCATGGTCTATTTGTTATTTTGTATATTTTTCTCTAAAGAAAGCTAGCTGGTTTCTATGGTGGATTTGAAAAGCTTGGAATATAGCCTATAGTGTTTATTGATCATGTATGGCTTCAAGCCACTTGAAACAAGATTGTGAAAGGCTATGTAAAAGCCTAACTTGAATGTGTTTATATTAGAACTCTCTTTTCTCTCTCCTATGGACTACTTGATATTAGAATAGATGAGCATCATGTAAATGTAATTTTTTTATATGGAAAAGTAGAATAAAGTTGTTTTTTTAAAGTTGAATCTTTGATAGAAATGAAAGTATATTATGTTACCTTCATATTATATTGGAAGTACTAGAAAAGATGTTTGGAGTTATTTTATGTAATGAGTGTTTATCAAAATAGTGTTTAAAAGCTTCCTTAAATGTTCTAGAGTTAATCTAATATTATTTTGTGAATATATTTCAAAAAGAATAGAAAGGGTTAATCTAATGTAGATGATGTATGAAAGGAGCTTGTTTATAAATCATGGGCTATAAGCCTTTTACTTTATGTTTACAAAGATGATTATGAGAGAATGGTGAAGTTATTACAAGTTAAAGTTAAATGAAAGTAATACTATGTCTGTTGTTTGACTCCCTACTTGCAGAATAGATTCCATTATTCTATGAAATCTAATTGTGTTCCTTTTTATTCTCAAGAAATTTAATTATTTATTTGCTTAATTGTCTCCTTAAAGAAGGATTTATTTTATTCTATGAAGTGTATCAATAAAATAAATATATATAACATAGTTGCTTTTACTCTTGAAAGATTCGATCTATTATTTATTTTTACTAAATGGCTATATCCTTGTAAAGTGTGAAAGAAAACTATTACTCTCTTTTTATCTTTGTAAGTTATGTTCCAGATCTCTGCCTGTGAATCCACATTTATTATAGTATATAATTACATTAATATATATATATATATATATATATATATATATATATATGCATTAATATATATTATATACTATAATAACATAGTTCACTGTCTTTTTTTATATATTAATCACAACTTTTAATCAAAATTTTGATCTGTCTCTGCGTTTAAAATTGCAGCCGGTAACACCCCCCCTAAAATAATTTTTTGATTGTTATTTTTTGTAAAAATAAAAATTACTAACGATTATCTTATTGCATGAAAATACAATAGCGTTTATAAGATCTAACAATGAATAAGATAAAATTTTAAAGGAAGATGGAACTTATGCATTCGATAAAACATTTATGAACGTCGGTAATTAATTTTTTTAAGCCTGCTGCTTAGTAAATAGGACTGTAAACAAAAAAAATAGAATGGATTAAAATGATTTCTTGTGTTTTGAAGCAAACTTCTTATCAATAAATCTGATAGGAATAAATGCTAATTAGAGAGGAGACTGCTGGCTTTCAACAGAGGTGTATCTATGTGAAAGTAGAAAATCCCTCAACCTGGAAACAAAAATAAATGTGTATATTTACATCCAGATTTGGCTATAATAAAAATATCCTTAAACAAATATCTCCTTTGTTAGGGATTTACATAGAGCTTGTTCTGTGCCCTAACAAAGAGAATAAATATAAACGAAGAAAACAAGAAAGGATATTGCACTAAATCTAAAGATAAATAACATAGATGGATAAATGATAAACATAAACAAGATGTTTGAATGAGGGTTTTGTTGAAAACCCTTGTAGATTCCGTTGGTTGCTTGTAATCCTCGATGATTTTGATTAAATCATATATACATAAGAATTTATGAGTGAATATACATACCATTGGTGTGTATATTCACTCAGAAATGCTCATGAGTATACAAAAAACACTCTATTATCTTCATCCTTGCCTTTGGCTCAACCTGCACACACAAAAATGACCAAATTAGGGTTTTAGATGAGTTTTGTATTTTGGCCTAACCCTAAATTCGAATTAGGGTTAGGGTTGACCACTTAATGCCCATTTCAAATTTTTTTTATTGAAAAATCATGTTCTATTAAGTTTCTTTTAAACTTTATTTTCTAATTAAATCATTTATTAAAAGATGACTATAAAAGTCACTTTAATTTAGAATGATTTTTAGTTAGTGCTTTGTTGATTTATTTAGGCTTTTTGATTTTTTTTTAAATTTTGAATTTGGTAATGCTTTATTCTTTTAGTTAGAAATTACATAGTGAGAATTCTTAAATATTATTTTAATTTTTGTGAGTGAAATTTTAACATTTATTATTTAATGCCATTTGAATTATTTTAGAAATGTTAATGTATTATTATTATTAAATTGACTTTAAATTCTTTATTTGATTTAATATGAATGTAATTACTTCTATTTCAAATTTATGAATTATTGATTATTTCTTGTTGAGCCTTGTTTTTATATTATATGAGTGGCATTATTTTAATATATAATTTAATTTAGTATCATTTCAATTATTAAAGTGGATAACCCTATGGGAGTTAATTTATGCCATTTTAATTTAATTTATTTTATTGTTGAGATTCGAGATAATGGGGCTTTTATTATTATGTTTTAATTGGGCATTTAATTATTGAATTATTAAGGATTAGTTGTATTATTAATAATTAAATGCCTATTTGCATTTCTCTTGATTATTAAATTATTAGGGAGATTGATAAACTTATAATCCCTAAGTGGGACCTAGGTAAGTTGTTACTTCTTAATAATAATTACTTCAATTGATATTTATATCATTATTTAAATGTTTAAAATCTCTAAGTGGGATTAATATTTATGTATTTATATCTTTAATTAAAATATAATTAAACCTAAGGGGATTATAATTTTAATTCACTTATTTATTTTAATTAATATATGTCCAAGTTCTTGTGTACCCTTGTATGCAACCTTGTAGTTAGTGACCTTAAAAAAAAAAAATTGTGTGTGTTTTGCCCTAATTTTGGGCATGACAACATCAGTAGATGTGTCTAGCACTGAATTCTTCACCTTCTCAATCATTGCCTCTACATCTTTGATCTTTTTAAGATGGGCATCAGTGAACTTATCCTGATCCATGAAGTCTACAATGACTTTCCTTCCTTGATCTACAAATTCCTTCAATGATGCCTGACCAGACTTAAGAGAGTTCAAGTCTAGTGCAAAATTACTCATCAGTTCATTGAGTCTCTTCTTTAAGTACTTCTCCTCTGCCACTATGGCCATAGATTCTTCTAGGCTTGAAAAATTAACTTTGAACTGAGAGATAACTGTGCTCACATCATCAACTGAATGTATATTTACCATCTTCTTATCTTTTGGCAGCAAACTGTTCAAAATATTTACTGATTCCACCAAGAGAGGATTTCTCATTACTTTCTTCTCCTTAGCCTTCTCCATAGCCAGGACGCTAAACTTAATCAGGTCTTCTTCCTTCGAGGAGTCTAAACTGCTAGTGTCAGGTATGAAACTTGACAACAATGCTAAGGAGGGAGTGATGGGAGTGTTGTCCACCACTTCTTGCTTCACCTTGACCAAATCAATAGAAGATTCATCTTTCTTTTCTACCTCTACTCCTTCTTTCTTTTCTTCTTCTTTCTCATCAGATATATCTTCTATGATTACTTCTTCTTGCTGAGTGGGAGGGATATTACTGCATAGGATTTCTACTTCCTCAGTGTTGACAAATGCTTCCTCAAACTTGTCCAAGTCCTTATCAGTAGTTGCCATGGCTATTTCCACATTATCTATGATAATTATGCTGTCTTTGGGTGATTCTATCATGGGCACAGACTGATCTGCTTCTGTTTGAGTTTTTGCTATGGGCGTTGAGTCCTAAGGACTTTTCATTGGTACATTAGTGGGCTCTACCACTTTATCTTCCTTAATGGGTGTATGAGTGATGGGCGTAGTAGGTGGTTTGATCTGTTGCTCTAATAACACCTTTTCAAAGGCCTTCTCTATTTCCGTCACAATCAACTCATAATCTTTATTCATGATGTGAAGAGTCCTCATCTTTGTTCTTAGGTGCGGCTTCACCAGATTCAATATTAGTGCTTCTTCATCTTTAGAACATACAAGCAATGTATCTTCTAATACTTTTTCTCTTATTCTTTGATCTTCCTCATTAGCTTGTCTCTTTAGGTTTTCTAATATATCCCATACTTTATTTGGAATTTATGTTTTCAATTCAAGGACTATCTTCTTGAATTTGATCATGTGTTTGACAATCATACTATGTATTTCATATTTGTCAATCTCACTGTAAGATTCATAATATTTCTCTACTTGATCAATTCTGTGCTCATCAATAATTCTTGCATTCAAAACTTTAAGGCTAGGTCTGAATCCTACTTGAGGAGGTGCTTGAGTGTTTTTCTTACTCCTTAATGCTAGCGAGGATGGATGAGTAGTGCTAGCTTCTTTCTTCCTTTTGAACAAAGGCTTATATTCCAGAGGAGTATCTTTGGGTGCAGAAGGAGTATTGTCTTTTTTATCCTTCTGACTGTCATCTTTTTCAATTTTTTATCTTTTTCATCTTGGGATCTTCTTGTTCTTCTGCTGCGCTCTTCAATTCTAGGGAAATCTTCTTATCCCTTTCTTTATCAAGGTCTGCTTGTGATACACCATGTATTCTTAGGATCTCTGATGTGACCTTTACAAACTTTCTTTTTGTTGCAGCACTGTTTAGCTTAGCATCAACTTCTCTAGTCTTCTCTTCATAGGTTCCCCACCTAGGTTAATTGTCATCCTTAGGGGATGATAGTAGTACTTGTGCATAAGCTTAAATAACTTTTTCTTCAACCTCATACCTAAGTGGATGAATCCACTTAGTTCTAGGTTCCACAGCTTCCATACATGTAGTATCAATCTCCACCATGAAGCATATTGTATCCTTATACTTCTCTACAATACTATCAGGAATCTTTTACCTCATCTGTATCCTTTCTCTGAAGGTCTTCAACTCCAAAGTGATGTAATCTCTTAGTGTTCTTTCTTTGGATGCCTTGTTTGATATCTATGGCATGGTAGGAATGGACTTGTCTAGATACAAGTCTGACACTTTACCAACTATATGAAGGTACATATAGATGATTAGGGACCCAAACCTAAATACCTTAGTCTTGTCATGTTTGATAGCCTTGATTTTATCTTTCAAATGTGTGTGAAAGATCTCACACAAGTTGAACTCTCCATCTTCTTGCACAAGACGGATGGCTGCTAGAATAGTGCCCATAGACACACTATTCACCCTGCTGGTATGATGAAATCTGTAACCCAATATCATTGATATCAACTTGATGTCTAGTTTCTCTATAGGCTCAATGGTCATGCCACACTTATCACTTCTAGATTTACACACTCGCTCCACCATTTTCCTGACATCCTTACCCATAGGAAGGATGGCGCATGTATTAGAAATGCCTGTCATCTCATGAATTAAGTCTCCTGTGATTCTTACTGGTAGATCTTGTTAGAAATAGGGAATACTAAGAGGATGGGGGTGAATCATTATTCTAAAGACTTTATATTTTTCCCAATTATGGATATAACATATTATCTTTATACATGCATAACATAAGAAGCTAAACAACATGCATAACAATAAAGAGCTCATAACACATTATTTGTTCTCGAGGAAACCCTGGCCAAGGGAAAACCCTGGTGGGGATGGTACCCACAAAGATCCACCAATCAAAAGTATCATGTTAATGATGTTGACCCTATTAGGAGTCTATTACAATCATATAGTGTATGAGTCCTGATTAAGGGACTATAGGCCTTGTTAGAAGCCTCAACCTTGTTAGGAGTTGTAGTAAAAAATGTGATTACCAAATGAGCCCACTACCCAAACAAGTAATGTACAATATACACTGATTAAAAAATAGGTTAAGGTACATAACCTTATACTTCTTGCATCAATATCACTTCGCTACTCTTTCACTATCGCTATTACATATGCTTCATATACTTTGCATCATATCACTTGTCCTTCTTTTTCAATACTACTACTATTACTTGCAATTACAATTACAATTACATTTACATTTATACCAATAGCTTTATCCAAGATTTAACATCTAGGATGTCATCCCTTTATATTTTTAGGTCATTATTTTGATAAACAAAATAATCCCTTAACTCTTTACTAGTTATGTCTTCATATTCTGTCCTGTTGGCTTCACACTGTCTTTGGTAAAACTATCATAACTTCTTCTGTACATGCTGTAATGACTTGTGCTCTAAGATGGGTGATCAATAGACATCATAGAGTCTATTTTCAAGTGTGCAAGCACTGAACTTACTCCAGTCAATGTTGCAAACAAAAACTGTGTCCAGGTTCATTGGTAAAACATTGTCTCACACTTAGACAAATTTGCAATGCACTCTGTCATACTCGCTCTCTGACCTGTGTGATCTTCATGTGGATCATATGTTTCCATAATGACAACATCTATGTAATCAACTTAGCCAAATTGCCAACAATCTCCCCCTTTGTCATTGGTGGTAACATATGAGAAAATTGGCTAAGTGTAGAACTCAAAATCTCAAAATTGTTCAAAACTGTGGCCATAGTATAAAATACATACTATCCTTATAACTCCTAAAAAATTATTTCCTCTAATATAGTACTTCCCCTAAGAGTAACAACCCTTATCATATACTATCAATTTTCTTCTATATATCTCTCCCCCTTTGACAACAATGACAAAATAAGGTAGGGAGGGTCACAAAAAATTGTATCACAAAAAGTTAAACCTCAATTCATTTATTGCAAAGCTGGTAGGCTTGCAACACAATCTACAAAATCTATCTTCATGGCTTCTATCTCCTTCTCCCATAATTTCTTAATGGAATCTTCCACATTAAGTAGTGCGCTCAGTCCATAAGAAGCAATTTCACATGCTTGGAGGTTTTCAAAGTTAAATTTCTAAAAAGATGTCTTTGCTAAAAGACATTCTTCCAATTGTTCTTCAATTATGCTCAACTTCATAGAAGCATGCTCTCTCAAAAGAGTGTATCTTCTCAATTTCCTATCTTTCTCATCTTGCACAACTCTAATTTCATCATAAAGTTGCCTAAATTTCTTCTCAACATTACAGACCTTCACATTGGGGTTAGACAGAAGGTTTGTTTCATTCAAAATCTTTGCTTCCTTTAACTTTATCTTTTGATCTTCCTTAGCTGTCAAAGTTTCTAATTTTGTACATTGTATGTACAAAGATTTACCTATTTCCAAATGATTCCTCAAATCCTTGATACAGATATCAAGAGTATTGATATCATTGCTGATATACTGACTGATGTTTAAGAGCATTCTAGCCTCATAGTTTGCTTGTGCTTTCACTTTTTCAATATCAGCTAGGTTTGTGAATTCATTATCAAAGGTGCTCATTACCTTCTTTTCTTTCTCCATAGGGTCTGCTTCTAAAATTTGTGTAGTCATAGTACTTTGTAACTTCTCAACTAGTTCCTTCAGATTCCTTTCAAGACTCTTCACCTTCTTATTCTTACCAATTTTTTTTTTCAAGGATGTAATCAGTTCCAATTGATCATCATCATCTAATTCTTTTCCCAAATGCTCAATCATAGATCCAATTTGAGTCTTCTTTCCAGTCTCAGGAGTAAGACTGATATCTTCTTTGGTGGGAATGGGAATTTGTTCTTTTGTAACTGGTGGTTCCACAATAGTGGTCTCTGTCATCTCTTCTTCTTTTGTAGCTTCCTATTCTTCAAATGCCGAATTGTCAACAATGTTCTCCAAATTCTTAAATACATTTTCATCAGTATCCAAGGTGATTTGTGTACCTTCTACATTCATTGTTTCATCTTCAATATTAATAGCTGGAGAAGAAGGAATGTCCTCTTGTACTTTCTCAACTACTTGCTCTGCTGCAACTGATGATTCTCCAACATATTCTACCATAACCTTGATAATTGCCTATTCTGTCTCAGAATTTACTTCTTCATACCTGCCTCCCATAATCTGAATTGTTCTCCTTTTGGTTCTCAGATGGGTGCTTAGGGCTTTCATGATCTGATTGAAATGAGCTTCATCTTTGATTTCACAAAGCTTCCTCACAAGCTTTTCTCTGATAGTTGTCTCTTCCTCTGATGCTCTCTTCTTCCTATTCAGAAGTTTTTTATAAAGATCATCAGGTATCTGTCCTTGAATAGTATCAAACTTCTTGCTAGTCAAGATCATATGCTTCACAACTGCATTATCTAGATTAAGTCTATCAGTATAATCATAAAGATCATAATATTTGTTCATTCTTGCAAAGTCACCATTCTCAATAATTTTCTCATTTAGCTTTTCAACTTTTGGTTTCCAAGCTTTCTTCTTAGTAGGGACATCATCTTTAACTTCTGCAATCTTTCTTGGAATAGGTTGCACTATAGTTTTATGCCTCTTTCTTGGTCCAGTAGCACTTTCCTTAACTCTTTTGCTAGGTGTGGAGGAAGTGGATCTAGTAGATATCTTTGTTTCTATGTCCTTCTCAGGTACTTCCACTTTCACCTTTACTTGTGGTTCTTCCTGTGGCACTGCAATTGATCATAAAGGAGGGATAGACAAAACTTCATTTTGTCCACTCTCTCTGATTGCTATTGCTATCTGCTTTGCTACCAAAAAATCTCTCTCTTTCATTCATGTATCTTTTAGGATTTTCTTAATAGTGCTCTCAACTCTCTTCTTAGACTACTTCTCTTCAATTAGAATCTTTGCGGAGTTGAAGTTCTCCTCAAAGGTTCTAAACTTGTTACATTGAGTGTCCAACTTACACTTTAGTAGTCTGCTAACATACTCTTCAGTTTCTACCTCAGATATCTCATAGCCAAGAGGGTCTATGAACTCTATTCTAGGCTCTACTACTTCAACATAGGTAAGGTCAATATCCACCATAAAACATATATCATCTTTATATTTTTCAACAAGAGACTTAGGGATCCTTGATCTGCTAGACACAATATTCTGAAATTTTTTAATAACAAGTACTGCACTCTCACTAACACTATCAATAACATGCCTTCTATATACTACATTAATCCTTTCCATTGTAGTTTGTCCATCATTACAGTCATTTCCTATGGTGTAAGGAAATCTCCTCAAAAGATGAAAGAACCTATATGTGATTAGGGATGAGAACCTAAATTGTGTATAATTAAGTTTTCTTGATCTTCTCCAAGTTCTCAAATAATTGAATTCTAAGAATTTCACACATATCAACTGGTACCCTGTCAACACACATAAGATAAGCTATATGTACCATTCTAGCTGCCATGTCATCCTCTCTTGAATTTTCACAAAACTTAGTAGTTAGGATCTTACATAAGTATCTCACATCATCTTGTTTGATCTTACTAATCATAATTCCTCTACCATTATAGGATGAATTTGTGTTGTCAATGACTATTTTCCTCATGTTTTTCTCATTAAAAGGAATAGCTCCAGTCTTAGATAATCTAGTGACTTCATGAATCAAATTAGCTATAATATCTATCATTCTATCCTCTAGCCAAAACTTTCCATTATGAATTCTACTCAAAATAATCTTAGTGCATTCTTCATTATCAAATTCATACTATAATCCATATTTGACAATTTCGCTATGTTCCAAGTATTTAAAACCTTGTTCTATTGTCATATCCTAATTGTAAATCTTTTGATACTCATATGTGAAATCACTATCATTTACTATCTCTAGTTTGCATCCAAGATAACTTCTGACATTCTCTAAATGTAATACTCTGTCTGGTATGGATGATAATGCAAACCCAGGGTCTTCTTCCAAGGGTTCTACTGGTTCCCTTTTTAATTTAGGTCTATTCTTATCTCTGACATTGTGTATTAAGGAAACATCCATGATTTCTTCAAATTCCTTTACTGATTCAAATATTTGTAAAGTAAAATACCTTAATTTCATGATTTTAGGGCTTGCATAGATTCGACACAAAATTCTTCTCCAAATCCTTGCAGAATGCTTTCAATCATTGCTTTTCGATCTCCTTGACACTTGAATTCACTTTGATGATCAAATAATACTAATCATAACCTTTTATTAATTCAATCTCACTTAGATATGACATCGCATTCAATTCTTTTGCCGCTTCTTTCCAAAAAATTGTCTCTGCTAACCTACAAAACTTAAAACTTCTTGCGATCTCGCAAAACATAATATTTTTCTTTGCGCTCTTAACAATAGCATTAGAACATCATAAAATACCTTCAATTAATTGCACAAGACTCAGTTCATCATATATATACTTCTATACTAAATCTAAGTTCCTATTCTACTGCAATTTACATGAATTAAGTACTTTGAGATAGGTCAGGTAAAGATTCATTCTTACCTTTCAATACTTCACCTTCCTGATTACCTTCAATGTTGAATATGTCTCCTTCATCTATGCTTTTGATAAAATTCACTTCATCTAAATTACTACAACATCATTTCTAACTATTACTAGCATCTTCATTTCTTCTTGCATGATTTCTGGGGTTAGGATTAGGATGAAAAACTCTATTGTTCATTCTACAAAACCTTGCTGTATGTCCAATCTTGTTGCATATCTAACAAACAATTCCATTGTTTCCATATCTTGGTCTAGGTTGATTGATTTGTGATCTACAGTTTCTAGCAATGTGTCCAACCATGTTGCATCTATAACATACTACTCCACTTCTTCTGTTCATATCTTCAGTAGGTTTCTTATCTACATTGTTAGTATTCCTAAACATTCTACTACCATCATTATTCTCAATAAATTTAGGTTTCCTACAATCAATAGCTCTATGTCCAAAACCATGACAATTGTAACAATAACCATTAAGAGGTTTAAATTGTTTACTTGTGCAATCTCTCTTCATATGACCAATAGTATTACAAGCAAAACATCTACCTTTGAATTCTCTTTGCATACCTTTAGGTGATTCCTCTTGCTTCAGTGATTCTTCTTCTTTAGGTGTATCTTTAGATTTGTTGATCTCATCAGGCTTCTTCTCATCCACGCTTTTAGATATCTTCAGATCTAGTTCCTTGCCTTCATCATTTTCTTTGAAAGTGTTGAATCCAAGACCAGTCTTATCATAGAATGGTTTCTGATAAGATATTTGTTCATCAATATTTTCACTAGTTGAATATAGCCTTTCAAGTTGTTGTTTGGATTGAGTCAGTTCACCTTTCACAATCTTATTGTATTTCTCAAGTTCATCATATTGCAAATTGACTTTCTCAAGTTCAGATGTTACTTTAGAAAGTTTAGATTTTAGTCCTTCAATTTCAGTCTTTAGACTTTCATTTTCAGATTTCAGATTTGCTTCATTCTTGCCATTTCCATCTTTCAAACTAAGCTTCAAATTTTCTATCTTTAGTTCATGCTTAAGGATTTCATTTTCTTTTTCCACATTGTCATCACAATCTTCAATAAAAACTTCGGATTCCTTTTTAGATCTTAGATCTTCCAATTTGTTTTTCAGTTTCTCAATGAGGTTCTTCGCATCATCATACTTTCTTTTCAAAGTATCTTTTTCAATAGTAAGCAAGTCAATCTGTTTAAGAGCTTCTTCAAGATTCTTCTGTAGTTGATCCATATCCATAGAGATCTTACGCAAGCTACTAGGCTTTCTTTGAATGATTCTTTTCCGAGTAACTAAGCTCTGATACCAATTGTTAGAAATAGGGAATACTGAGAGGGGGGGGGGGGGTGAATTAGTATTCTAAAAACTTTATCTTTTGCCCAATTATGGATATAATAGATTATCTTTATACATGCATAACATAAGAAGCTAAACAACATGCATAACAATAAAGAACTCATAACACATTATTTGTTCTCGAGGAAACCCTGGCCAAGGGAAAACCCCAGTGGGGATGGTACCCACAAAGATCCACTAATCAAAGGTATCCTGTTAAGGATGTTGACCCTGTTAGGAGTCTATTACAAGCATATAGTGTATGAGTCCTAATTAAGGGACTATAGGCCTTGTTAGAAGCCTCAACCCTATTAGGAGTTGTAGTACAAAATGTGATTACCAGATGAGCCCACTACCCAAACAAGTAATGTACAATATACACTAATTACAAAATAGGTTAAGGTACATAACCTTATACTACTTGCATCAATATCACTTCGCTACTCTTTCACTTCTCCTCATGTGGTTAAAATTCTATGCTGAGGACCAGTGCTCTGATACCAATTGTTAGGAATGGGAACACTAAGAGGAGGGGGGGGTGAATCAGTGTTCATTGTATTTTAACTTTTCACTTTAATCTAAATACTAAATTATAAATGCTTAAGTACTGAATTAAATATTCACATAAACATGATACATGAAATCAACACATGACACAATATGGTTACCAGGAAACCCAAATAGGTAAAAACCCTAGTGGGACTTGATACCCACTAATAATCTACACTAGTGTTTTGTGATCCTTGTTAGAAGATCCTTTAACCTATTAGGAGTAGCTTTACAATGCTTTAAGTACAGTAGACCTTGTTAAGGGTCAGACCCTATTAGGAGTCTTTTACAATGATCCTTGTTAGGGGAGTGGACTCACTATCCTAGAGCTCACTACTCAAATAGTGAAGGCTACAACCTTCTAAATCAGATACACACTATATCTGTAGGTGAACTGTTTACTGTGACACTACTTATCAGATTAGTTCCTTTGGTGCACTGATGCTTTAACCTCTAGAAAAGCTCTAATACATCATATGCTCTGCTTAGCACAACTCTATTACAACTTCCATACCGAATACAATGGGCACACCTTATATTTATGCGCTTATACAAACAAAACAAATAGGTCAGCCCTAAAACTAATTACAAACAATGCTTCCAAATGAATTGGCTTAAGCGTGCTTACAATTATACATGTACATATTTTGGAAACCTAAATACAATGGGCACATGGCCTTTACATCATTAAATTATAATCACAGACCAAAAAGCTAATTGTCGGCTCCATGCTCTGTTCACTGTTGGCACACACTAGCTGTGCAACTTCAACTGACTATAACTTTCACATCTTTGCATATCTACTTATGTACTCTTAGACTAAGCATAAGTATAGTCTAACAACCTTAACTTCTAGGGCATATACCTTAATTCATCCGTACACATGTGCGCTAATGCTCTGAGTTGCTGGAACTCTGTATACTCTCCAGTCTTCAACACTTAACTAAATTCTGATCTTTACACTAAGTGCGCTATCTTCAAACTGCTATATGACTTTGTTGCCATAATGAAAACACTATATCTAGTCATATACTTCAATATAGAAAACTTTCCAACAAGTCATATGCATGTGTGCTCTGATCTATTGGTGCTCTGCTAACTATCTAGTCTTCTATACTTAGCCAAATTATGACCTCATGATAATGTGCACTGACTCCAAAACTCTATATGACTTTGTTTCCATAATGAAAACACTATATCTAGTCATATACAATAGTATAGTCAACTTGCCAACAAGCTCTTCATCTTTTCTCTCTTTTTACAAATGTTTAGATGTTTGTAACTAACATGATAAGTACTGTAAAAAATAGTTGACATCAATGACAACATAATGACTGATTTAATTATCTTACATATCATTCTAGTAACTCGATGATCTCTAATCACTTATCTTCAAGTCTTTCAAGTATTCAATCAGTTGTAGTTCATCACTAACAACTTGCAAAATAAATTTATTCTAGTAAGAAATAAGAAAAAATGCTAACTTGCAAAAGAAAACAAGTGTTGGAAGAGGGAACACTGAGAGGGGGGTTGGGGGTGGGGGGGGGGGGGGGTGAATTAGTTTTCAACAAATTTATACTTTAATAATCATATCTAAAACCTTAACACATGAATGAAAAGTAACATGCATGAACATAAGGCAAATAACCACAACACCATAACACATGGGTTTTTATCGTGGAACTCCTGTTAGGGGAAAAGGAATAGTGGGGATGGAACCCACAAGATAATAATTCTATAGAAAATTTTGTCTTATAATAATGGGCAATGCACTTGCATTCAGGCTCACCACCTAGAGCTCACCGCTCAATTACAAATAGGGCTATGACCATATGGAAGGCTCACTACCTTACAAGATCACTACAATGATCAATGGAATATTTTAACTACTGAAGTAGCATCTACTAATACTTGATTATAGTTTCACATAAGCACACATCTCTAGTATGATACACTTTATATCTGACAACACTATCTAACTATTCTTCGCTAATCAAAGGCCCAGATCTGACTTTCCTGCATTAAATCCTTAACGCCACAACTTATCACATGTATCTACTATGTCTTTATGCCCTAATCCATTAATTTTATAGGTTTGCAACCAAAATTTAGATCTCGCTATGTCAGCTCAAAATATTCCAGGGAAATGTGAAACGTGTTGACTAACACTGCCAAAATCAAAATTAAAATATCATTATGAACCAAAATAATCACACACATATCTCTATAAATGTTAGGTCCATCATTTGAACATAAAATTTACCTCCAAATACAATTTACCGCATCCACAAAAAAGATTTTTCCACCATGTAGGTTGTTCTGATTATCAAACACAAAAATTGTTATACAAATCCTTCTATCTTTCACACCATGTATCACTGAACCTTCAAATTTTGGATTAAGCGTCTATTAATGTCCAAAATACTTCCCTTATTCCCACAAAGAAGATGTGAACTTGGAAGATTTCACCAAACCAAACACTGAATACTAGTAGAACACCATGTTCTTCATTTCAAGAGTTAACCAATTTCTCATTTTGACTTACGGTCTAATCTTCTACTATAATGCGCATGTGAAATTAGAGTTTAATTTCCATCAATGACATCATCCAAGAATCTATGTAGTGTCTCTTTCCAACAATCTCCCCCTTTGGCATTGATGGAAACACTTCATGAAAAATGACTAAGTGTCCAAAACTTAATATGCACTAAACTCCAACACTCTAAAAAGATTCAATCATAACTCCCCCTAAGTCACTTCTATATACATTTGTGCATATTTTTCACTTCCCTACACTCCCCCTTTGAAATCAATGGAAACGGCAGGGATCCACATGCCAAAATTCATCCAAAAACTATCTATATATATAAATACATATGTACACACCAAAAAATGACTAACTTAAATCATCTTGATGATGTCTACACAAATTGTCTTCAAAAGTTATATATCCTTGTCTCATCCTTGTTTGAGACTTCCAAAAATTGATATGTGGCCATTTAATAAATGATACTCCTAAGAGTTATTTTGTTGTCATTAGTTATGATGAAGTCATAATGATTGTCAAAGTCATTTGGTAATGAAGGAAAGATAAGTCGGTAAAGCACATAAGCTATTTGATGAAAGGAACCAAAGGAGAAGGTAATTTTGGTTAAGGAAAAAGAATTTTAGTCATTGAACAAGAAAACACCAAGCACCGGGTTGTACCAAGATAAAAAATCAACCAAATTGAGAGATGAGATAGTTACCGAGGAAGAGGAAAATGTAGTAGCAAGCATGATAGACCGACACAGGGAGAATCTCTAGATACATTGAATCTAGACACCGAACAAAAAAATGGTTTACAAATCTTGAGGAGATTGTATGACAGAGCATTGAAGATTTAAACATGATGATTATGCATGATTACAAGGTAAGATCCATGAATGAGAATTAAGTATGATAATACATTGGAGGAGTAACCAATGCTAGCACTACTTGAAGAGATTATTCTAGAACATTTCCACCACTTCTATAATTGTATATAAATGAATCTAAGTGTGAAGATCAGTACACATGTGATAGGAATGTAATGTACAGATGTGAAGTAGAGATTGCAGAAAGAAGTTGATGAAAAGAGAAGCTATCGAGTATAGAGAAGTAAAGAGCAGAGAGTAATTGTGATTCAAAGTTAAATCTAACAAGTACTAAATTGTTATTGTGAGAGGTACACAATATGAGGCAATCAATTGTTGAGCATATAGATTCTGAAAAGAATAAGTAGATGCAATTTTAATACACAAGTTTGTGTTATTGATTAAAGAGTAATCAAAATTATAAAGTCTTTTAACTTAGTAGATCCTAACAGGTCTTACATTGTAAATCCTTTAATCAGGTACATTTATTAGATTAGAATTATAAAAACCTTTAGCAAGGTAGACTTAAGTAGTCTTTAGAATCTTAAGTGGTTTAATACTCTTAACAGGGTAAGCTATTAGAAATAGATAATATTGTAAATCTAACCAAGAAAATGTTTTACTATAGTGTGTTAGGATTAATAAGACATAACTAATAGTTACATGCAAAAATAACCAATATCAAAAAATAATAAACCACACAGAAAGAGAACACAATACACAAAGATTTAATGTGGTTCACCCAATCCCTGGGATACGTCCACCAACAATGAGTCCAATATTATTATTATCCAGTGTTTACAACTTGATTATAATCCACAATCCCTTACAACTCAATACTAGCACAAGAAGGTACTAAAAAAATACACCATAATGAAATCCCTAACCCTAAGACATTTCATGCAATATTATTTTGAAGCTTTAGGGTTAGAATCATTTACAATATGTTGGCCCAAAGATAGACCCCAAAAAAGTTTTTCTTGGGGGCTTCTCCCCCAAACCCCGCTCAGGGCCCAACCCGACCCTGAACCTTGGTGAGGGTAGGGGAAAAGTGTACATTACTTCCTTGATCAATCACCAAAATATAACAATATGCCACTTGGGGATTGATTAGGCTCCACACAAAGCAACAATCTCCCACTTGGAGATTGATCCTGTAGCTAAATTGCTACCTTGTGAAGCTCCCACCAGATCCAACCACCTTGGACTCTATTGTTCCTTTATTTTGTTCATTCTAGTAGACCAACTAAACCCGAATAGGAGTTCAACTTCTCCCTTGTTACCACCTTTGTAAACATATATGTTGGATTATCATCTATATGTATCTTTTCCATCTTTAACTTCCCATCATCCAAAACTGACTGAATGAAATGGTACCGAACCTGTATGTGTTTTAGCTTTGAGTACAAAGAAGAATTCTTTAAAAGATGAATGACACTCTAGTTGTCTGTTTACAAATAATTATCCCTCTATGGATATCCCAATTCTTCCATGAAGAATTGAAGCCATATCATCTCCTTGGTTGCCTCTATAGCAGCAACATACTTTGCCTTTGTAGTGGATGAAGCATTCACCTTTTGTAACTGAGAAATCCAACTCACTATTGTCCCACCAATAGTAAATACATAGCCTGTAGTACTTTGCCCGCTATCTATATCTCTTGCAAAATTTGAGTCAACATAGCCTTGTACAGTAGTAGTAGATCCCCCAAAGTGTAAAAACTTACTGGATGTACCTCTCAAATATTTGAGAATCCATTTGACTACATTCCAATGCTCAATCCCAAGGTGATTCATATACCTGCTAATGAATTCCACTGCATGTGCAATATCTGGCCTAGTACATACCATAGCATACATTAATCTCCCTACAACTGAAGCATAAGGTACCTTGGAAATTTTAGCCTCCTCTTCTGGTGTCTTTGGACACATTGCCTTAGTCAATTTCAAATGACTGAGAAAAGGTGTGTTGACAACTTTGGCATTCTCCATAGAGAAATGTTGCAACACCTTCTCAATATAATCAACCTAAGATAAAGTCAATTTCCTATTTTTCCCATCTCTACAAATTTTCATACCAAGGAATTGTTTTGCTACCCTCGAATCCTTCATACAAAATGAATGTGCTAACTGTTGTTTCAACCCCTTAATGTGATCCATGTTAGACCCTGCTACAAGCATATCATCAACATATAAATACAAAATAATGTATCTATCATCATCCAACCTCTTAAAATAAAAATAATGGCCAGAATGACACCGAGTGTATCCATTCTCATTCATAAAATTGTGAAATTTAATATACCATTGCCGAGGTTCTTTCTTCAAGCCATATAAACTTTTTTGCAATCTGCACATTGAATTCTCCTTACCCTTGACCTCAAACCCTTGTGGTTGTACCATATATTTCTTCATCCAAATCACCATGAATAAAAGTTGTTTTAACATCAAGATGCTCTAAATGAAAATCTTTTATAGCCACAATACTAATAGAATTCATTTTAACAATAGGAGAAAATATCTCATCAAAATCAATACCTTTTTTCTATGAAAATCCTTTTACGAATAATCTGGCTTTAAATCTTTTCTTACCTCCATCCTCTTCTTTCATCCTGTAAACCCATTTATTCTATAAAGCCCTTTTACATGCAGGTAACTTACATAAATCCCAAATTTGATTTCTCAACAAGGAGTCCATTTCTTTTATCATGGAAGTCTCCTACTGAAGCTTTGTATCCATGTGCACAACTTCATTATAACATTCACGTTCACCAACATATGTTAATAAAATAGAATAAAAAGAGAGAGAAAATCTTTCTAGAGGTCTACTTAGTCTTGTTGACCGTCTAACATTCACTGGGGTTTGTGGTATTTGTTTTTTCTATTGTTGTGGAGCATAAGGAACTACTGGAACATCATATTTTGGAGTATCATCCAGTACTATATAATCATTTTATTTCTTCTCATGCTTCGGCAATAGATCTTTGTACAACACTTTCTCATTGAATATGACATCCCTGCTTACAATTTTATGATTTTCAAAATCCGAAAGCCTATAACCAAATTCATCAATGGCATATCCAAAAAATACACATTTCTTTGACTTAGCTTCTAGCTTGGTTCTATTTATAGAATCTATATGTGCAAATGCTTCACAACCAAAGGTTTTGAGAAAATAATAACTCACCTTCTTACCAGTCCATGCTTCCTTTGGAATACCACAACCCAAAGGAGTAGAGGGACCTCTATTGATTAAATATACTACCGTATTAATAGCCTCTTCCCACATGTTTAAGGGCAGCCCAACATGCAACCTCATACTCATTGCACACTCCATTATTGTCATGTTCATGTGTTCAACCACTCCATTTTCTTGTGGAGTCCTTGGTATAGTTTTTTGCCTATGAATACCATTAGAGGAATAATAATCTTCAAATTTTTTACTGCAATACTCACCACCATTATCAGATCTGAGACATTTTAGCATTATACTAGTCTCATTGTCAACCAAACATTTCAATTTCTTAAAAGTTTAAAATACATCAGATTTTTGTCTAAGGAAATAAATCCATACTTTTCTTGTTGCATCATCTATAAATGTAACATAATACAGAGAGCCACCAAGGGAAGATATCTGAGCTAGTCCCTATACATATGTATGCACAAGCTCTAATTTCTCATTTTTCTTTTCCTTCCCACTCCTCACAAAATTGACTGTCTTTTGTTTTCCATACACACAACTTTCACATAAATCCATATTGACACATTTCAGACCAGGTAAAACTTTCTTTGAATTAATTAATTTCATACATTTTTCACTCATGTGCCCAAGTCTATTGTGCCAAAGTGCTATGTCAGAATCTATAACAACTGTTTGATGTTCTTCCTACTCAATTGCAACAATTGTTCCTGAACATTCATTTTTCTCTGAAATAATTAAAGTAGAAGGAATAGTATGACCTGTACAAAGATACGAGGTGCCTACTTTCACACCTTTTTCTACTACTAAGGAACCTTTTGAGACCTTCCAATTTCTATCATTAAAAGTAATTGTGCAACCCTCATCACCCAGTTGCCTTGCTGAAATTAAATTCCTACTCAGCCTTGGAACATCTCTTACCTCTTATAGTAGCCAATGATTCCCATTCTACAACTTAATCTTTCCAACAATATGACAGGGTTCATTATCTCCCAAAAAAATAGCCCAAAATCCCCTTGGACATAATCAAGAAAGTAACCTCTATGGGGTGTAGCATGAAATGAAGCTCCATAATCTAAAACCCATGAATCATCAACACTTCTTAAAGAAAGAAGCAAAGTATCCTCTTCGGATTTATTACTTACCACATGTGCCTCCTTGTTACCTTATTTTTTGTCTCCTTTATTCTTTCGAGACCAACAATATTTCTTCTTATAGCCTGGTTTTCCATAGTACCAACAATCATTTGGTCATTTGGATTTAGACCTCTTTCCCTTTGATTTTCCTTTTGATTTCCCATGATTTCTAGAATTGTTTCCTCTCTCATTTGTTCTACCTCTGCTTTGTGCATTCAAGACACTTCCATATGCAGATCCACCTAAAATTTTGCTATGAGTTTCCTCACGTAGAATCACACCGATAACATTATCAAATTTTAGGGTATTCAAACTAGAAAAAAAGTTACTAACAACCATTACCAAGCCATTTGAGCTTTCAGGCAAAGAACATAGAATCAAGAGAGCCCTAATTTCTTCATCAAAAGTAACACTTAAAAAAGATAATTGACTGGTCACCATATTAAACTAATTCAGATGATTAGTAACCTATCCACCTTCTACCATCTTCATGTTAAATAAATGCTTCATAAGAAATACCTTGTTTGAAGCGGAGGGATTTTCATACAACTTTGCTAGAATTTCCATCAACTCTTCAGTTGTCTTCACTTTCATAATATTGAACGCCATTGATTGTGCCAGGCACAATCAAATACTTCCAAGTGCCTTTTTACCAAGAGTATCCTAGTCCTCATCATACATTATCGATAGTTTCTTGGATTGTCCTTCCAATAGCCACCATAGATCCTTCTGATAGAGATAGTCCTCCATTTGCATTTTTTATAACTGAAAGTTCTACCCATTAAACTTCTCAACCTTTAGCTTACCCTCATCTACCATTTCTCCCACTCAACCATGAGACTCCTACTAAACCACGAGATCTTCCTACAAAGGATAACTAAAAAAAAACCTCGCTCTGATACTGCTTGTTAGGATTAACAAGACATAAATAATAGTTACGTGCAAAAATAACCAATATTAGAAAATAATAAACCAGATAGAAAGAGAACACAAGACACAAAGATTTAGCAAGGTTCACCCAATCCCCGGGCTACGTCCACCAAAAACAAGTCCAATATTACAACCTGATTACAATCCATAATCACTTATAGCTCAATATCGCCACAAGAAGCTACTAAAAACATACACCATAATGAAATCCCTAACCCTAACCCATTTTATACAAACTCATTTTTACGCTTTAGGGTTAGAATTAGTTACAACATGTCGGCCGAAAAATAGCCCCCCAATTTTTTTTTTCTTAGGGGCTCCACCTCCAAACCCCCGTTCATGGCCCACCCTGGCCTGGTCTCGAACCCTAGCGAGGGTGGGGGAAAAGTGTACATTACTTCACTGATCAATCACCACAATATAACATAGTGAAGTTTTGTGGGTGTCATCCCCATTGTAGTTTTTATCCTCTAACAAGGATTTCTGCGCTACCAAAATGAATGTGTTATGAGTTATATTTTATGTTGATGCTTTATATTTTTTATGAGATGCATGAAAAGTTATGAATTCAATAAAGTGTTAAGGAAGAATGTTTAGATAATTTAAAAGTCTTTTACAGTACTGATTCACCCCTTCCCTCTTAGTAGTCACCTTTCCATACTTAGTCCAACAATTAGTATCAGAGCTTTGTCTCTTATTCAAAAGTTTAACCACTTGAGAGGAAAGATCTGGAGAGATGGAAATTTATATGTATGAAAGGGTGATTGATAACATGGAAATGGAACTAAGAATGAATAATGAGCAGATTGATGAACTGAGGAAAAAAATAAAGCATTCAATCAATAAGAGAAAGGAGCTAGAAAATCAATTGAGGGACACTCAAGATTAGGTTTAAGAACTTGAAGAACAATCAAAGGGAAGCATGTCTGATGCTATAATATCAGAATTGACTGAAAAGAACAAAAACCTAGTTGATCAGGTGAAAGAACTGAAAAGAGAACAATAAGCTCAATCGGTAAGGATGTGTGAAGTCCTTGAACAAAAAGGAAAACAAAAAGATGAAAAAAGAAAGGTAGGAGAAGAGAGAAGACAAATGAACACAAGACTGAATGAAAAAGAAGGGGAAATACTAAGGTTGACACAAATTCACTACAACTTGGTAGACCAACTAGTAAGTGCAAATTAGGATGTTGCAAGGAAAGTTGGAGAGATCGCTGAACTAAGATCCGAGAATGAAATATGAAGAATGAACTGAAATATAAGAAATATGCTAATGAAGTCTTGAAAAGAAATGAAGAATCACTGAGGATATTGGATGAAAAACTAAGAGGTCAGAGACAACCAAGAGATACTTTTGGACTTGGATACAATGCAAACAATACTACTAAGAAGGGCAAGTCCTCTAAACAAGTAGCCAACCAAGATAATTCTACTATCCCTCCAAAGACAAAGAAGCCTACTTGCTATTACTATGGGAAACTAGGACACACAGCTAATATCTATAGGAGAAAAAGAGGTAATCCACCAAGTACTCCTAAGTTTAATGGTTATTGTTACAAGTGCAATAAGTATAGTCATAAGGCATTTGAGTGTAGATAAAGGGTTGTTAAAAATTCAAGGAAGCAAAACTTCAATGGTTACTGTAACAATTGCACTAGATATGGTCACAAGTCTAAATAATGTAGGTCACAAAGAAAGAATGATAAATGGGTCCCTAACTGACAGAATACTACAAACAATTGACAATGATCAACTATACAATCAGACTACAAGAAAAGAATCACTTGTAGTACATGTGGGAGATTTGGTCACATTGCTATAATTTTCTTTAGGATGCATGGTATGAACAATAGAAGGTCATGGATAAACTATGGAATGGATTTTTTTCATTGTGACAAGGTCGGTCACCTAGCCAAAGATTACAGGTACCGAGGTAAAGCCCCAACCGAGGAAAAACTGAATGAAAATACTCAAGTTAACATTAATGAGATAAGAGATCAGATGAATAGGATATGGAGAAGGAAGTCTCAAGATGATGAAATTGAACTTGGAACAACTGATGGCACCACATCCTCTGGATCGGGTGCACCTATCTTTACTTAATAGATCAAAGGTATGTGTGGAGCTGATAACCTAAATTCTATCTTAAATCGGTTCCTAGAATGTGTGCAAAGATCCATATTAGCATATTAAGATGCATTTGGAATTAAAATATGAATTTTCCATTTTATATTTTGATTGGTGAAGTGTATAAGTTATTTTGTTCTATTCAGTGAAAGAAAGTGTATTTTGGTTATCGGTGAAATGAAGTTGGTAAAGAGCATTTAATGCAAATAATATAGCTATTGGAAATCCTAATCAAGGAAAAAATATAAATAGAGGTTGTGCTATTTCATTTTAACCTCATATTTTCATGAGCATTTGAAGCATTTGAAAGAGAAGAGAATACCAAGTGATTCCAAGTGATCATTTGAGAAAATCCAAGCAACATAAAGTGAATTTAAGGTATTTATAGTATTTTTTGAGCTTTGTTAAAACACTAAATTTTCTATTCTATTGAAACCCTATTTGTTTGAAGATTATTTCCGAGATCCAAATGGCACCCAAAGTTCAAAAGCCCATTATTGTTGACAAGGTTGACCCTATCAATCCGAAATACAAGTTGTCTCTCATCGTTGCTACTAAAGTTGACAAATCTAGAGCCCTATCATCGATTCCACCAAGAGTGATACTTATTGAAGACATTCGCTATTAGAAATAGGGAATACTGAGAGGGGGGGGGGTGAATCAATATTCTACAAACTTTATCTTTTGCCTAATTATGGATATAAAAGATTATCTTTATACATGCATAACATAAAAAGATAAACAACATGCATAGCAATAAAGCTAAAGAACTCATAGCACATTATTTATTCTTGAGGAAACCCTAGCCAAGGGAAAACCCCGATGGGGATGGTACCCACAAAGATCCACTAATCAAAAGTATCATGTTAAGGATGTTGACCCTGTTAGGAGTCTATTACAAGCATATAGTGTATTAGTCCTGATTAAGGGACTATAGGCCTTGTTAGAAGCCTCAACCCTGTTAGGAGTTGGTAGTACAAAATGTGATTACAAGATGAGCCCACTGCCCAAACAAGTAATGTACAATATACATTGATTAAAAAAATAGGTTAAGGTACATAACCTTATACTACTTTCATCAATATCTCTTCACTACTCTTTCACTATCGCTGTTACATATGCATCATATATTTCGCATCATATCATTGCTTCATTACATTTCATTACTTCATCATACATCTATTGTCAACTATACTTCTCTTACAATTGCAATTACATTTATACCAATAAATTTATCTAAGATTTAACATCTAGGATGTCATCCCTTTATATTGTTAAGTCATTATTTTGATAAACAAAATAATCCCTTAACTCTTTACTAATTCTGTCTTCATATTCTATCTTATTGGCTTGACAGTATCTTCGATAAAACTGTCATAACTTCTTCCTTACATGCTGTATTGACTTGCACTCTGAGATGGGTGATCAATAGTCATCATAGAGTCTATGTTCAAGTGTGAAAGCACTGAACTTACTTCAATCAACATCGCAAATAAAAACTATGTCCAGGTTCACTGGTGAAAATACTGTCTCACACTTAGACAAATTGCATTGCGCTCTATCATACTTTCTCTCTGACCTGTGTGATCTTCATGTGGATCATATGTTTCCATAATGAAAACATCTATGTAATAAACTCAGCCAAATTTCCAACATTCGCACCTTCATACATTGTAAAATTGAAGACATCTGCCAAGTTGAAATTGACAAATCCTACATAAATTTATACATAAATGGGAAATTAAAAGATGATCACATGCATCTGGAGACCAAGGGTTTGGTCCATGCTATGCATGTACCAATAGTTTTCAAACAAGAATGGATGAGGATAGTACTTATCCAAGTACATGACTAGTTCATGTGGCTCGATGCACCTGTGAAGACCACCAAGGGTGTATTACACATTGTCACAGGATTTTTAGTTGGTGATAGACCAAGGGCATACAAGAAAACCAACAAGAATTAACTGCATGAGCTTAACTTAAGCCAAATGGGATGGTAGAGGCTTGAATTTGTCTACTATTGATGAACTTGAGCTAATATTTAGAAGAAACATCATATAATACCGAATCTTTCAGTCATCTCGGGTAGACAGTGTACCTTATAGAGCAGTTGATATTTCCTATAAAATTGTGAAAAAAGACATGAAGATAGACCTATGTGAAATATTGTTGAAAAAATTGGAAGACAACATGAATATTATCAGGAAAGCAAAGTCCAATACATTGAAGTTCAAACCATTACTGGTATGCATTGTATTTTATTTTTAGAACTTCTTTCCTAAAATCAGTGAAGTAGTTTGGAAAGTAGATAAACCAATCATCTATCAAATCAATGAATATATTCAAAGCATAGGAGAAAATATTGATATGATCATGAAAGATTACTTTACTAAATTTCAAACAAAGATGCATAAGAGATTCAGGATTCCACCCTAGCTAGAGGAACAATATAAGGATGATTTATGTTTTGAGGTAGATACAAATACATGTATAATTAGAGTTTTCGATCCAAGATCCATGAGGCTACCACCTATGGGATATGAAATGGACATTGATGTTGCATCAATACAAATAAAAGGAATTTTAGAGAAACTACTTGATAGAAGTGAAACTCAGTATGGTACTTATGAATAAGTTAAAGAGAAAATAAAACTAGGTATCTTGATACCTAAGGCCATAAGAAAAAATAACAGGATGATCAATAAATTGTTAGAGAATTTGGGTATTCCTATTGAAGAAGAAGAAGCTGAACCAACAGAGGTTAAGGGGAAGAAAATAAGAATGAAGAAAGAGACCCCCAGTCCAATCCGTGTTATACCATTAACAAGGTCTTCATCCACAATGAGAGAGAAGAAGAAAGAAGAGATAGAACCACTAAAGAATAAAACCTGCATAAGAGAGAAAAAGGCTACTAGAAGGCCTAGGAGAAAATTGAAGCTACAAGAAGGAAGTGAAACTAAATTAGAGGATGTTTCACAATTTAAGGTTGTACAAAGTCAGATACCAGAACTAAAAGATCTTGATGAATCTCTAAAGAGACTCAAGAAATATGGAGGTTATCTAGGATTGAAACAATTGAAATATGAGAAAAGGAGTGATGAAGAAAAATATAAAATTGAAGAGGCTATTGTATTTACTTTACACAAATTCATAACTACACCACTTGAAATAACACCAAATATGGATGATGAGTTATATCAGAAGATTGATGCTAGATGGAAATATTCTCTAACATCTGAAAATAAAATGAGGGAGAGATCCCTGGCTATTACAGTCCCTGACCTAACCAAAAGAGGAATCAAAGACACTGCAAGAATATTCATAGAGATTTTGAGTGAAAAGAAGAGCACTAAGTATTATGATAGGTAAGTTAGAAGAAGTACAGAATGAGACTGATGATCTATGGAGAAATATTTTTCTCTTGATCAACCGACTGATGAAGAGGTCAAAAAATAAAAAGGAAAGTCAGATCCAATTGATTTGAAAACAAATAAAGATGAAGTTATCATTGAGGATATCCTAGATCAGGACCCTATTGAGAACATAAAAGATGGTGAAGATATCATGGCAACTGAGGCTAAATAAATTGAAGAAATGGATATAGATGATTCTGTGAAGGCAAGGTTGATGGCAAAAAATCTTGTAATTGAGCAGGTATTGAATTTTCCTAAGATTAAAGAACTAATCTCAGAGGTAACCAAAGATATTCCAACTAATGTTGATGCCCCCACCAAACCAGCACAGGAGTCTGCAACAAAGGATAATGAGGAGACTAAAGAGATCAAGACAACACAAGGTTAGAATCAAGAGTCGTTAACTCCTATTGAGACTATAGAACAAGTAAAGGAATAGAAAAATGAGAAAGAAAATGACACAAATGAAGGGGAGAAAGAAGAGAAATAGGAGAAGAAAGAAGAAAAGAAGCAAGAAGATAAAAAGAAGGAAAAAGAAGAGAAGAATGAGGGCACGACTGTACTACAAAATTTGATGCAAAGAAGGCATCTACAGTGAAAGGAAAATCCAAGAAGGGGAAGCATGAAAAAGAGGTTGATGTAAGCCAGCTTATTATTATTCCTAAAGTTGATATTTTAACCATGAGCCCAAAGGAACTATAAGAGTTAAGATACTTATTAAAGAGAAAAGATGCTCAAGATAAATTGATTGCAAAGAAGAAAAAGACATATATTTTGGAAAATGTTAAAGACATATTGCATGAGATTGTACCAGAGGTTGATATAAATGAAAAAGGAGACATTTATAGTCAATTAAGTGAACTCATGAGCCAGATCAGTAAGCCTAGTAATGATACTACAAAGTATATGATGCAAGTGCATAAGAAGAAAATGGAAGATAAAATGATTGAAGAACTTCTTCAATCAATTACATTGGATAAGGTAACTCTATTTGAGTTAGTTACTGATTTGGAGAATGAGTTGAAAAACATTCTTTTATTATTTCAAAATATTTGTTTAATTTCCAATTTCATTAAGGACATCAAGGAAAAAGATGAAAATATTGAGAAGGAGTTGATCGAGTAGTTAGCTAAAGTTTCAATTGAGCCTAATTCTTTCCAAGAATATTATGAAAGGTTGAAGCACTTAATGGGAGTGCACTATGAGATAAGAAAAGAGGAAAATCATATCAGAATTGATCTTATGGAACTCCAAACATTTTTGATACCACACATTGAATCATTGTAAAAGTATGTACATAAAGCAAAATATTTAATCAGGTCACCGGATGTTAGTGCAATGGACAACATGGTGAGTTTGACAACTGATATTAGTGAAAAAATAATAGTGTTGCAGACACTAAAAGATTCATGGAAGACATCACTAAAGGATGCAAAAGATAAGTATAAATCTATTTTTGACAAAATCCCTCCACCGAATAAACAATAAGTTATTAATTTGGCATTTTTGTTAAAAAAGGGGGAAATATATTGTATGAAAATTGGAAAAAGATATATAAGGAGGATATATATAAGGATAAAAAATATATGATATACAAAAGTGTTATCTCTATTGAGCATTAAAGGTTTTCATTAGTATCAAAGGTTGTTAATGATATCGGTCAGTTACATATATGAACCTGTAATCATCCAAAAATGGTCATCTAGACTATTAGCCCTTTGCTAGCATTATTTGCTAAAATCATCAATTGCTTATTCTTGATCAAATCCTAGTTTTATCATTTATTCGATTATTTTCTATGGGCTAACCATCTTATTCTAAAGTCTTTATTTACTTAAAAAGAATTCCCTCCGCTTAAAAAAAATAAAAAGCCCCCACTTTTCCTCTTATCCTAAGTTGCACAAATAAAACATTATTCTTATTTTACAAAAAGGGAAAAAACACTTTTTGTCTCATATGGGCACAAAAGTCAACTCTTATTTTCTCATTGGAGGAATCTTGTGCACATGGATTGTTCCACTTTCAAGCTCCACCCTTGATTAAATATTTTGCCTCTTAATCTCCATGGTCCATTCCATCTTATTTCTTATAAAAGGAGAGCTCTCTTCTTCATTCTAGATCCCCAACTTTTTATGCTAACTTTATGCTGCAGGATTTCTTGGAGACTTTAGAGCTTTTGAAGACTTTGGAACCTTTTGGAGATATTTCTACATTTAGCTTTCATTATTGCATTCTTAGCTTAGCTTCATGTTATGCTTTCTTAGATTAGTTTCCTTTCAAGCTCTAGCTTAGATCTCACATAGTCTAAATAGTAAGGATTTGTAATACTTGCATATTTCCTTTCATAGCATAGCTTGCATTTCCATTTCTAGCATAGTTTCATTTGCATTTGAATTTCTATTTGATTCTTGGAGATATTGGCATTCTTTCCCTTGTCTTCATTTGAATCTCCCATTGCATGGTTTACTAGCAAGGTCATAGGCTTAAATAGCTCTAGCTGAGAGCATTCTTAACACCCTTGCACTCCATGCCTAGGGAGCTCTAAATCAATTTTTCAAGGTTTCCAATCCATGGATTCTCTTGGAAGAAATGATTTAGAGAAATGCACATTCTAGTGTGTACATTTTTGACACCCATCGTGGGGTGCCAAAACATGCAAGCTATGCTATGAAAGGAAATATGCAAGTATTACAAATCCTTACTATTTAGACTATGTGAGATCTAAGTTAGAGCTTGAAAGGAAACTAATCTAAGAAAGCATAAACATGAAGCTAAGCTAAGAATACAAGAATGAAAGATAAATGTAGAAAGATCTCCAAAAGGCTCCAAAGTCTTTAAAAGATCTAAAGTCTCCAAGAAATCCTGCAGCATAAAGTTAGCATAAAAAGTTGGGGATCTAGAATAAAGAAGAGAGCTCTCCTTTTATAAGAAATGAGAAGGAATGGACCATGGAGATTAAGAGGCAAAATATTTAATCAAGGGTGGAGCTTGAAAGTGGAACAATCCATGTGCACAAGATTCCTCCAATGAGAAAATAAGAGTTGACTTTTGTGCCCATATGAGACAAAAAGTGATTTTTCCCCTTTTGTAAAATAAGAATAATGCTTTATTTGTGCAACTTAGGATAAGAGGAAAAGTGGGGGCTTTTTATTTATTAAAAGGGGAGGGAATTTATTTTAAGTAAATAAAGACTTTAGAATAAGATGGTTAGCCCATAGAAAATAATCGAATAAATGATAGAACTAGGATTTGATCAAGAATAAGCAATTGATGATTTTAGCAAATAATGCTAGCAAAGGGCTAATAGTCAAGATGACCTATCATTTTAGGGTGATTTTAGCAAATAATGTTGTCAAGGACACAAAACCTTGGTAGACGTAGTGCTTGTCTTCACTTGATGTGAGTACTTGTTGGATTGTGACCATGACGAAAGTGTTGAGCAAGAATGCTTAAGGTACTCTTGTGGCCACGAGGTCCCAGTCCTTTTTGAGGAACAAGAGGGGTACTACGAATGGAAGCCCTTACTAAGAACCATAGGTAGAGGCCACCCTATCATTTAGTCTAGATGAACCATAGGATTATTCTATCATCTTTTCATCTTCGATTATGATTTCTAGTGATTTGATCATGTTGCTCTTGCTTCTGCATTCCCTCTACCTGATTTTGCTTTCGATCCCGAGGGGACAGACACATCATATCCTATTGGCTATTCTCTAGAGCATATTCTAGACCATTCCATTTGCTCTGATTGATCTATCTTTGTGCTTGACATGTTAGTTCTCATCTCGAGTTCTGATACTATCCATCTCTTTCCTAAGTGTTCAGTACTATCGCTACCAGGCTGATCATGCAGGATTTGCTATTTCTTTGCACTTCATTCTTTGGAGTCAGACCACTATCTATTGCTTTCTCAGCTGATATATTCTTTGATGTAATGTGTTCCTAGATCGAGCACACATTAGTCAAAGAGGGGAAAATCTAATCATCCAAAAATGGTCATCTATACTATTAGCCCTTTGCTAGCATTATTTGCTAAAATCATCAATTCCTTATTCTTGATCAAATCCTAGTTCTATCATTTATTCGATTATTTTCTATGGGCTAACCATCTTATTCTAAAGTCTTTATTTACTTAAAAATAATTTCCTCCCCTTTTAATAAATAAAAAGCCCTCACTTTTCCTCTTATCCTAAGTTGCAAAAATAAAGCATTATTCCTATTTTACAAAAAGGGAAAAAGTACTTTTTGTCTCATATGGGCACAAAAGTCAACTCTTATTTTCTCATTGGAGGAATCTTGCACACATAGATTGTTCCACTTTCAAGCTCCACCCTTGATTAAATCTTTTGCCTCATAATCTCCATGGTCCATTCTTTCTCATTTCTTATAAAAAGAGAGCTCTCTTCTTCATTCTAGATCCCCAACTTTTTATGCTAACTTTATGCTGCAGGATTTCTTAGAGACTTTAGAGATTTTAAAGACTTTGGAGCCTTTTGGAGATCTATCTACATTTAAATTTCATTATTTCATTCTTATCTTAGCTTCATGTTTATGCTTTCTTAGATTAGTTTCCTTTCAAGCTTTAGCTTAGATCTCACATAGTCTAAATAGTAAGGATTTGTAATACTTGCATATTTCCTTTTATAGCATAGCTTGCATTTCCATTTCTAGCATAGTTGCATTTGCATTTGCATTTGCATTTGATTCTTGGTGATATTGGCATTCTTTCCCTTGTCTTCATTTGAATCTCCTATTTCATGGTTTACTAGCAAGGTCATAGGCTTAAATAGCTCTAGTTGAGAGCATTCTTAACACCCTTGCATTCCATGCCTAGGGAGCTCTAAATTGATTTCTCAAAGTTCCAATCCATGGATTATCTTGGAAGCAATGATTTAGAGAAGTGCACATTCTAGTGTGTACATTTTTAGTGCCCACCATGGGGTGCCAAAACATGCAAGCTATGCTATGAAAAGAAATATGCAAGTATTGCAAATCCTTACTATTTAGACTATGTGAGATCTAAGTTAGAGCTTGAAAGGAAACTAATCTAAGAAAGCATAAACATGAAGCTAAGCTAAGAATGCAAGAATGAAAGCTAAATGTAGAAAGATCCCCAAAAGGCTCCAAAGTCTTCAAAAGCTCTAAAGTCTCCAAGAAATCCTGCAGCATAAAGTTAGCATAAAAAGTTGGGGATCTAGAATGAAGAAGAGAGCTCTCCTTTCATAAGAAATGAGAAGGAATGGACCATGGAGATTAAGAGGAAAAATATTTAATCAAGGGTGGAGCTTGAAAGTGGAACAATCCGTGTGCACAAAATTCTTCCAATGAGGAAATAAGAGTTGACTTTTGTGCCTATATGAGACAAAAAGTTCTTTTTCTCTTTTTGTAAAATAGGAATAATGCTTTATTTGTGCAACTTAGGATAAGAGGAAAAGTGGGGGCTTTTTATTTATTAAAAGGGGAGAGAATTCCTTTTAAGTAAATAAAGACTTTAGAATAAGATGGTTAGCCCATAGAAAATAATTGAATAAATGATAGAACTAGGATTTGATCAAGAATAAGCAATTGATGATTTTAGCAAATAATGCTAGCAAAGGGCTAATAGTCAAGATGACCTATCATTTTAGGGTGATTTTAGCAAATAATGCTAGAAAATAATGCTATCAAGGACACAAAACCTTGGCAGACGTAGTGCTTGTCTTTGCTTGATGTGAGTACTTGTTGGATTGTGATCATGACGAAAGTGTTGAGCAAGAATGCTTAAGGTACTCTTGTGGCCATGAGGTCCCAGTCCTTTTTGAGGAACAAGATGAGTACTATGAATGGAAGCCCTTACTAAGAACCATAGGTAGAGGCCACCCTATCATTTAGTCTAGATGAACCATAGGATGATTCTATCATTTTTTCATCTTCGATTATGATTTCTAGTGATTTGATCATGTTGCTCTTGCTTCTACATTCCCTCTACTTGATTTCACTTTCGATCCCGAGGGGGTAGACACATCATATCCTATTGGCTATTCTCCAGAGCATATTCTGGACCATTCCATTTTCTCTAATTGATCTATCTTTGTGCTTGAAATGTTAGTTTTCATCTCGAGTTTTGATACTGTCCATCTCTTTCCTAAGTGTTCAGTACTGTCACTACGAGGCTGATCATGCAGGATTTTCTATTTCTCTGCACTTCATTCTTTGGAGTCAGACTGCTATCTATTACTTTCTCGACTGATCTATTATTTGATGTAATGTGTTCCCAGATTGATCACACACTAGTCAAAGAGGGGCAAAAGTAATCATCCAAAAATGGTCATCTAGACTATTAGCCCTTTGCTAGCATTATTTGCTAAAATCATCAATTGCTTATTCCTGATCAAATCTTAGTTCTATCATTTATTCAATTATTTTCTATGGGCTAACCATCTTATTCTATAGTCTTTATTTAATTAAAAGGAATTCCCTCCCCTTTTAATAAATAAAAAGCCCCCACTTTTCCTCTTATCCTAAGTTGCACAAATAAAGCATTATTCCTATTTTACAAAAAGAGAAAAAACACTTTTTGTCTCATACGGGCACAAAAGTCAACTCTTATTTTCTCATTGGAGGAATCTTGTGCACATGGATTGTTCCACTTTCAAGCTCCACACTTGATTAAATCTTTTGCCTCATAATCTCCATGGTCCATTCCTTCTCATTTCTTATAAAACGAGAGCTCTCTTCTTCATTCTAGATCCCCAACTTTTTATGCTAACTTTATGCTGCAAGATTTCTTGGAGACTTTAGAGCTTTTGAAGACTTTGGAACCTTTTGGAGATATTTCTATATTTAGATTTCATTCTTGCATTCTTAGCTTAGCTTCATGTTTATGCTTTCTTAGATTAGTTTCCTTTCAAGCTCTAGCTTAGATCTCATAGAGTCTAAATAGTAAGGATTTGTAATACTTGCATATTTTCTTTCATAGCATAGCTTGCATTTCCATTTCTAGCATAGTTGCATTTGCATTTGCATTTCCATTTGATTCTTGGGGATATTGGCATTCTTTCCCTTGTCTTCATTTGAATCTCCCATTGCATGGTTTACTAGCAAGGTCATAGGCTTAAATAGCTCTAGCTGAGAGCATTCTTAAAACCCTTGCACTCCATGCCTAGGGAGCTCTAAATCAATTTCTCAAGGTTTCCAATCCATGGATTCTTTTGGAAGAAATGATTTAGAGAAGTGCACATTCTAGTGTGTACAGAACCCAGTTAATAACTATAAGAAAAAAAGGCCAATCAGTTAAGTATATACACCGAGCATTAGCAGACACTGATACCGAGCAACAATAAACATTGAGCATCAAATTAAACACCAAGCAATTTATACAGTATTTACCAAGGATCACAAAAAACAACATAGTAATCAGGATTGACACATTCTTCTATGCAAATAGTTACAACAGATCAGAAAACATTTTACCAAGATCGAGAACAATTTATTGTTGAGATATTCATTAAATGTAATGAAGATCTTATGTAATAGTTTGATCTAGGTTATTTTTGTACATCGTAGATTTTAGGGTTTTGTCTAAGATTTGTAAACCTAATTTTGTATAAGCAGCATAAAGTAGTATGCTATATAATTGTATGTTACATCATTTTTTGATGTGAACTGATGTATGAATGAAGAAGCACTTGAAGCACTTGCGTAACTTCAAGATTATTAGTTGACGGAGAAGAACATTATACAGAGATAATAAGATTAAGCAGAATCAGAGTAGGCTAACCGAGTAGCTCAGAGCAGAGATCCATCATAGTAAAGGTGATATTTTATTAGTACTTTATTGATCTATATCAGACAATATAAGTTGTCATTAGCAGATAGTTACCTATTGCTTTCTAATCATTGTGATAGAGTTTTGGTAAAATCTCTTAACAAAGTAGACTTTACAATCTTTTTGTAAATCTCTTAACCGAGTGCACACTCAAGTAGTGTTGCTAAAATCCTATAACTAGGTAGATCTAGCTGATCTAATATGTTACTCTTAATAGGGTAAGATCACTAGAAGTGATAAAAACTTGTAGCCCTAACAAGCAAAATTTTTCTATCTGCAGTAGTGAAGAATTTGTGAGTGTCATCCCCACCACAATTTTTACCTTCTAACAAGGGTTTCTACATTACCAAAATACTTGTGTTATGGGACTGTTATATTATTGATTTCATGTTATTTACTTTCTCAAGTTGAATGGATGAATGATACATGTATTAGATACAAGTTATTTTGGAAGGTTACATTGTTTGTTGTTGTAGATCTGAAAGGTTGATGTGTTAAAGTTTTTGTGGGCACTGATTCACCCCTCCCCTCTTAGTACCCTATCTCTCCTAATCCAACAATTGGTATTAGAGCTCAGTTCTCTTATTAGACAGTTTAACCACTAAAGGGTAAAGATCTAAGTCATGGAGAGGTATAAGTTAGATAAGTCTATTGAGAATAAGAAGATTCAGATATAGATATTTGTTGAACAGTGTAAGAAAGTGAAGGAAGGACTGAAGAAATTACTAGTTGAAAGGAAGAACCTAGCTATTCTATAAAATGAGATTGGCTACCATGAAGAAGCAATTGATGATATATTTGACCATATTGGATCTAGTTTAGGGAGTATTTCTGATGGATCTAAAAGCATGATCTCTGACTTGTCTGAGAAGAATCAACATTTAATAGAACAAGTGAAAGCACTACAAATCGGTCAAGATGTTAGAATAACTGAGAGGGGGGTGAATCTGTTATCCAGTGTCCCATGAAAATATGTATAATCCAAAATAATTATACTGCTTCTACTACTCAGTAAACATAAAATTCTTTCACTGTCTGTGCTTTTACTGATTATCAGTCTAAACTTTATAACAGTTACCAATCAAATCTAACATGTAATATGCAAAGTATGATAACAAAAAAATATCACAATCAACACATAACACAAGAGATTTAACGTGGAAACCCTGTGAAGGGAAAAACCACCAGGGACCGGCAACCCAAAAATTGTTCACTCTTTTGAAGTGAGGTCAGTGAAGACCCAACCCTGTTAAAGGTTACAAACTCACTATTAGGTGTGACCTTGTTAGAGGATTTTAGACCAGAAGTTATCATCCAACCAACAGTCACTCTGGGGTTGATAGGATAGCAATGTTCACTCTATGAATGAAACATCAAAAGACTTTCATAGTCCACTCGGTTAAGAGATTTGACTATGTACAATGGTTAAATATGTAACAGTAGATGATCTGCCTTGAAACAACTTCAATTACAGTTTACAGATCAATGTTCAGCTCATTCAAATCTTTTTGATCAATATACCACTTCAGATTCAATAATATATCAACTTACTGTCTATCAGTAATTACTCTCTTGTAGCTCGATAATTATTCTGCAGCTCGGTTCTTATTAACTAGTATGATAAGAATGCATGAAAACTTGTTCACGCGATAATTCTGCAGTATCTTCTTCTTCTAGCGATATTTCAACAATGAAACCAATGTCTCTTATATAGACGAGTAAATCATTTTCTTTTCCTCCATCAAATTTTTCCGCTTAATCAGATTCATAGATTTTTCCCCTTTAAGCTTCCTCGGCTGATGTGTTAGTAACATGTTTCAATCTACTCCATTAGATCCTTTTTGATTTATGTTAGCCTTCGATCCTCATAACAAACCTTATTTGTTACCTTGATTTCATACAATTTACAACTCATCACTTTATCGGCTAAACTGATCATTTAATTCCTTTCTATTTTGCTCAGTTAACAAAGAAATGCATTGGTGAACACAAGCTCGGTTAACACTATGCTCGGTATACACTACATTCCGTCGGTGTATACTAGAATGCTTTATTTACCAACAACACTACTTTGTGTCTTTCAGCTCTATTCTTCATCATAGATGAATGCAACATAATAAAGTCAATTTCATCAAGTCATAGACTCATCAACAAGTTACTTAGTGTATTCCTTATCCTCATTTGACATATGCATCTTCCTCATGCAGATATTTCTATTCTTCATCTCTTTCACCTTTCTTCAGATGTGTTGGTATAGTAACTTACAAGATAAGTATTGTCAAGCTAGTTGACATCAATGACAACATAATAATGATTTAATCATCTTGCATATCTAATTAGCAACTCCTTAGTAATCTTGAATTACAGATTCTCCATTCAGATTCTAAATCAGTTGTAGTTCATCAATCTCTCCCTTTGGCATTGATGGCGACTCAAGTAATATGAAATATACCATACACATACCAAACATGTATTCTACAACTCTGTAATCAAATGTTATGTAAGCTCTCCCTAGTTTAATATGTTTAATCACTACATTACTAAACAACATTATAAAATACAGCTTTGTCATTTTGTAGATATAATCTTTTCAACTCTTAGGTTCCTATTCTTGTTTCTTTCTTTCAGATTATCTCTCCCTTAGATAGTTCTTATCGATGCATATCTCTCCTTTTCCTTTTCATATTATTTATCTCTCCCTTTGACAACAATGCGAAAGAAACAAATAAACAATCAGCTCTTGTAGTAGCTAAGTAACTCTCTGGTTTCCAGTACAATCTCTGTATCTTTGTATACTGATATCCCAATCTATTTCAGTGCTTTAAACTTAATCACAACCTTGAACAATATCCAAAGTGTGAACTATGCTGCATCAACATGTGTGATCATCTGATAAGATTAGGCTGATGCAACATCTAGATCACATTAGTGACCAATAGACAGGGGACGGACCCCAAGTCTAGTCCTCAAATATTCAAATGTGTCCTTCGGTAGAGGCTTTGTAAAGATATCTGTAAGTTGTTATTTGGATGTAACAAATTCTAACTTCACTTTCTTCTCTTTCACTTGTTCTCTTAAGTAGTGATACTTAATTGATATATGCTTTGTCTTAGAGTGCATCACTGGATTCTTTGAAATATTAATAGCACTTGTGTTGTCACAATATATAATCAACAGGTCAGTGATTACCTCATTCATTCCTTCTAACACTTGCTTGATATATGCAATGTTTGAGCAATTAGTAGCAGCAACAACATACTCTGCTTCAGCTATAGACTGAGAAATACAAGCTTACTTTTTACTTGTCCAATTTGCAAGTTTTTCACCAAAGAAAAATGCTCCTCCGGTGGTACTTTTTCTGTCATCCACATTTCCAGCCCAATCAGCATCGATATAAACCTTCAACTCAAAATTACCTTCCTTAGGATACCATAATCCATAATCCTACTAGGAATGAATGCTGAAGCCTTTGGTAGTCATTCTATAGCAGTGGTTGTTGCATTCATGACTATGATTGTCATTGATGTCAACACAGTGATATTTTAGAGTTTTGCAGAATAGTAGGCACAATTTTGTTTTGTGCACATGTTATATTATAGATTGAGTTATGTGCAGTTGATGGTATGTTCTTTGGTGTGTTATTAGCCTATGGTTAAGAGTGCAAAAATAAATTCATTTATTCATGAGAGTTATAAGCATTTTGGTGGAAGCAATATTCTGGTAGTATTCCTGTGTAGCGGTTTTTGGTAATCGGAGGATATCTCCTAATCGGGATGGAATCTGATTCTACACAGTTAAAGGGAAGTTTGAGACTCATTAGTGGTGATGTGGTTCACAATGAAAACTTTGAGGTCACATGATTGGAAAGTTATTGTATCTGGAAGCCGACAGTTTTATGTAATTTTGATGTAGCGTGTTGAAATTATTATTTTGCATTTACATGTCGACTCATTTGTAATTATTTGAGTATGGTATAAAGGAAGGAATGTTTTCCTTGTTATATGTGAGGATTGTAAGAGTTTTAATATGAAGTTGTGAAGTTGTGATGTAAATGTATGCATGAAGTGAAGAAAAGAGTTAATTCAGTGATGAAGGAAAACTTGCGAAGTACAGAGATTTGGATTTGTGATCTTGTGTAGTAGAGAGTGTAGTTTTGGCATAGTGTGAAGGAGGTAACATATTTCATATTATTCTATTGAATAATCCTAAGATCTATTGGACAATGAGTTCAGAGATCTTGCCTTGAAGCTATTTGGGCAGTGGGTCCTTCTGTCTTCCATAACTCCTAATAGGTTTAGAATCTTTTAACAGGGATTCAAAAACTCCTAACAAAGATTCATATGTACTAAATGTATTTCATAAGACTCTTAACAGGGTCCATCCTCTAACAAGGAACTTTTATATTAGTGCATCATTTTGTGGGCATCATTCCCACCGGGGTTTACTCTTTGATCAAGAGGTTCCCTAGTTAACATATCTTGTGTTATTGTGTCATTGTGTATGATTATCTTTCTATGGTTGGTTACTGCATTAATTATATGGTTTAAAGCTATTGAAGTTGATAATGAAGTTAATGTTGATAAATAGTTTAATTATCAGATAACTGATTCACCCCTCCCCTCTCAGTTATCTTGGTGGTCTTTACTTTCTAACAAATCGTCTGTCTTTTTCAGATATCTTAAGATTCTTTTGGTAGCAATCTGTAGACACCTAAAAATCCTTTAGAAAATAAAGTATTTTTATTTTCTGAAAAATCCCTAATGACATCATCATTTATTAATTAATTAATTATTTAATTAATTAATTTATTTTTATGTCATTAAATCCTTTTTTCTTAATTAAAAATATTTAATTAAGAAATCCCTCCCAAAAATATTTAAATCTTATTTAAACATTAATCCCCTATTTATTAATTATTTTAATTAATAAATTGACCAAAAATCCCCCCAAAAAATAATTAATTTATTTTTTGACCAAAACTTGGCCAATTTTCTTAAGACCACTAACCTCTTCCAAAATCTTCTAATCCCTTCTTAATTTTGATTAAAAGGCTAATCCCATCTTTTCTAACCCTAATCTCAACTCAAAATATTTAATTAAGATTAAATATTTAATTTTCATATTTATTGAAAATATTTCAATAAATTTTCCCAAACTTAAGCTTTTGGAATGAATAAACTTTTATTCCATAAAACCTAGGAGAATTCTAGACTCTTCTAGAAACTTCTCAACCCAACCTCTTCACCCATCCTAATCCTAAAATCCCCTAATCCTAATCCTAATCCCCTTTCTAATCTTGTCACATTCCATTAGCAAAAGGTTTACCAAAACTTATGCTAACCTCCTCTTAGTCATCCTCCTTAGTCAACAAAGATGGCCACCTCTTGGCCACCTCTTGCAAATGCATTTAAGGATGCATTTAAGCCTTCCTTATCTTTCTTACATGCATTCATTATGCATTTAAGACCTTCTTATCCCTTCCTTGCCACCTCTTGGCCTTGGGCACATTTACCAAATTGTGCACATACCCTCAAACTTTCAACTCAATCCTCCCTTGACACTTGTCAGGACACTTGTCCTTGACTCAACCCTAACCTTAGCCCTAACTCTGACTCATCCTTTTTAACCAAGCCCTTCCCTTTTCCTATAAATACCCTCACTTCCTAAGGCAAATCATCTTTCAACTCTCAAACTCAATAGCAAAGTTATAATGCCATTTTCATTCTAGCATAAGCATAAACTCATCATTTTAGATCATTTTCAAGCTTAAATCATATTTAAATTAGCTTAATTAGATTAACATAGATTCATTTCTTGTTTAATCAATCTTAGTTCATCTTTTAGCTTTGCATATTTGTGTGTTCTTGAGGCCTTTGAGGCAAAATAGGTTCCTCATACCTATTTTGTGTCATTTTGGGTCTTCTTGATCCTCAAATCATCCTATTTGCATGCTCCAAGTGCTTGAGTTTGCACACCCACATCCATTTATATCCAAGCATATCAAACGGTGCATGGGCGCATCCGTTTTAGGCTTAAACTGAGGTGGCTTTGATTTTAGTTTGTTTACCATTAAATTTGATTTGATAATATGCTATGACGTTTGTTTGTCTTTGGCCTTCAAAACAGGTTTAGGTGCACGCTCAAATCCTAGTCTACATTCTGGCACGCCCGGTGGGACCCACTTCACGGGTTCTTTGCAAACATTCTGATGAGTTTTAGACCATTTTCAGATTTTTCAAAGCTTATAGGTGGACGTAGCACTTAGATCCATTCTTCTTCTTCTTGTCTATATTCTTCTTCCTCTTCTTGTCTATATTCTTCTTCTATTCTATCTCCTTTCTTCTTCTTCTTCTAGCAAGGAGGTCATGGCCATTTTTTTTCAAAAATAATAATAAAATCCATAAAGAAGCAAAATCATACACACCTTATTTTAGTGCTTAAAATGAACCCCCAAATCATTCTTGAATGCATTAAGGACTAAAATTTGCAAAATTTGTTCTAACAAACAAAACAAAAAAATTAATCAAGGCATTTGCATCCTTGCAACATCAAGGATTTTTAACAATGCATTCATGCAAAGTAGGAATGATCATATCTTTTTGGGCATAAAAAGAACATCAAATCTGCATTCAAACGAGTCAAAACAAAATCTTAAATGAAGCTAAAAGGAAGAACTTAGGTCCTAAAGCGTCATTTTCCATTTGAAAAGCAAACACAATCTTGAATGCCTTAAAGATCAAAACAAAGCTTTTTAAAAAAAGTTCTTAATCAACACGCACACTCAATCTTGAATGCCCAAGTCAAAAAACTTGCAAACGCTCGATTTACTTTTTGGAGAAAGGAACAAATCAAAATCTAATCACGAGTGTCTTCATTTCAAAGTTCAAACATCACTTAATCAAATTTGGGAAAATGAACAAAATCTGCTTGATGTGCATGTAGGAGTTTTTCAATTCTTGCATAATCATTGTTAGAGTAAGCAACGTGGAACATTTGAGCTTGGACAAGTTCACCTGTTCTACTTTTAGTGAGGCCTGTCCAAGGAGAAGCGCTTCCTCCTCGGAGAACGACCTCAAACCGGTATCCCCTCCGGCCGGTATACAAATAAGTGAAGTCCAAAAGAATCACTTATATCTCCTAATCGCCGGGCGTTCGTGCCAAACACGTGTCTGGGGATGGTAAACATTCCTCTCCCCCAGCATTATTGGCAAGGCTCTTAAGTGAGTCACGGATGATCAGCAAAACCGGGTATGGAGACACCACGGAACTATTAAAAACCTGATAAAATAGAGGCTACCCTATCTACATCCGAAAGTATCAAAATCCTTGTGCAAGGACCGATTCCAAGGGGTTTACCGGGTCGCCTCAAGATTACTCACCATTTGTATTCCCTTCTGGGAGATACCAAGCTGTGGGCAAGCGATTTTGATACTCACCTTCCTTAGGTAGATCTATTTGAAGTGCTTGATAGTCAAAGACTCTGTGAAAACACTTGTTGAAACATACACTTTCAAAGCTTTGTCAGAGTCAGTTGTCTTTGTTTGTATCCCGCAGGGTTGCTTTGTCCCTTGCGGAGATTGCTTTGACTTTAACTTTTTCCATTGGAAACCTTTGCCTCAAAATCAGAAGCCTCTTTTCCAAAGTGATGCCCAGCAAGAGCAAACATCCTAAAGAGAAGTTGCCCAAATCCCAAGCCTATCAAGAGCGAAAAGTTGCCAAGAAGAACACCAAGACTTATCAATCCATTATCCAAGCAACCCAAGCAGAGGAAAAATCCCAAGTCAGACTTGAGAACATTGCCCATAACGCCCGCATCAAATAGTTCACCTTCCATTTCTGAGTTAACCATCACTTTGTCAACCTTGAGCCAGAGGATTAGCCAAATCCTTGTTCATGTCTTGTTCCATCTTCAGATCTTAAAATCTTGTCTCAAACAGCCTTGCATCTTAGTTTCATTCTAGCTTTCATCTTTGCATCATTAATCAAAACCTTAGTTGCATCTGCATTCATCCTCCTACCAGCATTTTAGAATCAGTCCTTGTCATTTGCACTTGCATCATCCTTCTAGAGCATTGTCCCTTCACCCTTCAAAACCTTTTCCACCAGCATTCCCCCCATCAGCTTTCCATATCTTTCCAGCAGATCCATCATCTTTTGTTCCAAATCTAGAGATCCACCAACACTTAGTGTTCTACCTTTTGAGTTGTTCCTATCCTATATCCAAGATCAGAGACCATCATCCTCTTTTTTGACACAACGTGTTGTCATAAAGAAATCAAACCTTGTCCTTGCATAGCCATCATCTCGAGCAAGAGATTGGAGTGCATTGATAAGAAACTTGTTGACCAAAGATCATCAGTCTATCTTAGGTTGACCCCATCATATCTCTGATCCTCCATTTGGGAAAAATAGCAGCTCATTTGTTGACCACTCAGTAATCTTTCACCAGCTTTCCACCAGCAACCTATCTTTCCTCCACCGTCTTGATCCATATCCGTTCCATCCAGTTTCCATCATCGCCATCTTGATCCCTATCTTTGCATTTGCATCTTAGAAGTCATCATCTTTAGAAGTTCATCAACTTTGCATCCATCAACATCTTTTAGCCAAACATCTTGCATACATTTAGCACTTGCATCTCCATGCCTGTTGAGACCAGATCTCGGAAAAGAAGAAGCATGAATCCTTATCCACCAACAACCTCATCCGATCCCAAACTTTTCACCAATGCCATGATGACCTACAATCCCCACATCCAAGCCAGTAACCCATGTGAAGATCCAAACATCCCTTCATCCCCCTTGGCAAACCAAGCATTTGTAAATCCTCCAGAAAGCCCACCAGCGACCAATGCCCTTGTACCGCAACATCAGCAAAGCACATTTGCCCACTATCTGCTAGAAAGTACCTCCATCCCACCATCTCTCTATCCACGCATCCCCATCAAAACTATCCAAGTTCCAGCACAAGCGTATTCTCCATTTGTCCAATCATTTCCCGATCCTATCATGCAAACACCCCAAGAGCTTTCCACCATTCCCCTTTTCTTGCAAGGAAGCCTCGCCAGTCCCACAACACAAGCTGCAGCACCATCCGCTCCATCTCCTACCCCTTTTGCTTCATCATCTGCTATGGCTGCCCAAGCCCAAATCCAAACCCAAAGTCAGCTTCCACCTCTCACACAAGCTTTTACACCGCCGCCATCTGCAAGTCAAGCAACGCCTTTCACCATCAAAGGAGCACCGTCACCCTTCACCCCCCAAGCACCTGTACCTTCTTCTTTGGGGTTAGCGCAATCGCTTCCCATTCCAACCTCATCTTTCTCTTGGGTGTTTCTTTCATTTTCCTCCTCACAAGCATCCGCTCAACCACAACCTCAACAAGCTCCTTTCTCTCAAACACCATTCGTGTCCCAAGCTCCCGTTGCTCCTACCATTCCATCATCCGCTGCAGTGCACCCTAACACAAGCTCTTAGTGGGGCCTTACACAAGAAGAAATGAAGGCATGGGGGATCCCATCTCAATCCCCTACATCTATGGTTGCAAGTCAACAAACCGCCTTCGCCCAAGCAGCACAACAGCAACTACCCCAACCACCGCCGGCTTCAAGCTATTCGTCCCAAATCCCAAATACCTTCTAGCAAGTTCCACCACCTCAACAGCCAACTTTCCCCAGCTATCTTACCCCATCACCCTTTGCTTCTAGCTTCCCCACATCTGTTCCACCTCTAAGTAACGCAGGCATGCACCCAGCTTATATCAGCCAAACTCAAAGCCAACCTCAGCAACTACCACCATCATACCCACAAGCAGCATCATTCCAACAGCCTCCCCCACAGCAACCACATGTCCCCTTTCAGCAAACACCCATCATTCCTCAACAACAGCAAGTCCCTTGCTATCAGCCCCAGCAACAAATCCCTATCATCCCCCAGCAACAACAAGTTCCCACCCATCAGTTACAACAACAAGTTCCAAATGTCCAATATCAACAAGCAGTCCCACAACAACCGCCAGTTCAATAACAGCAAGCAGCCCAACAATATCAAGCGGTTCCATATCATTTACCACAATATCCCCCTATGCCACACCAGCAATATCCCCAGCAACCATTGCCCCAAAATCAGTTCCAACCCATTTATCCACAGCAAGCGCCATATCCAGTTCCACAGCTTCCATCACAAGCAGAAGTCCCAGTTCCCTCGCCACTCAATGCTGAGTGGGAAGCAATGAAAAATTCTCTAAAGGAGCTACAAAGTGGAACAAAGAATAAAACATACAAGTTCGAAGAGGTGTGCTCATATCCTTTCGATCGGTCCATAGCAACTATCCCTTTCCCCAAGCATTTTGAGATTCCCAAGTTTGACAAGTATCGGGGGAAAGAAGATCCAGTAAATCATATCAAAGAGTTCTACATGGCATGCCAAGAAGTGGCTTACAGTGATAACTATCTCCTGCGCCTGTTTCCCAAGAGCTTGGGAGGAACTGCTGTTGAGTGGTTTTACAAAATACCACATGGGACAATAAAAACCTTTGCTGAACTCTCTGAGAAGTTCATCACACACTATGCCCATAATGTGGAGAATGAGTTGTCCTTGCTAGACCTATGAAACTCAAAGCAAAAAGACAGAGAAAGCCTTGCAGAATACTTGCAAAGATGGCAGAATCTTACAACTAGGTTATCATATCAGCCGTCAGAGAAGCATCTAACAAAGATCTTCATTGATAACCTGCATCCAAAGCTATCCCATCACATGCGAATGAACTGTCTCCAGACATACCAAGACATCAAGAGCAAAGGCATAGGCATCGAGAAAGCTCTCCTAGATGAAGGCACTATTCGTCACTTCAAGGATGATTCCAAGAACAAACCCAACAATGATAAATCTCGTTACTGGAATCGTAACAAGAATGTTGTTACAGATGGAGCCACTGACACTAAGAATGTACAATTCATTGTGGCTAGTCCTACACCAGCTCAAACATACCAACCGCCACAAGCGCCCATCTATCAGCAACCACCAGCTCCCGCATATCAAGCACCTATTTATCAGCAGCCTCCTCAAGCTCATTAGCCACCTGTGCAACAGTATCAGCAGCAATACCAACAGCAATAGCCAGCACGTCAAGGCAATCCTGTTAACACAGTTAACGTTGCCCCAAGGCAGAACAAGCCCAACAATCAGAACAATCCAAAGAGGACTTTCACACCTTTGGGTGAGCCTCTGGATCAGATCTTTTATCGGCTAGCCAAAGCAAATATGATCACATATCCGCCCATCCCACAAAAGGATGACAACGCACCAAAGTCTGATTGGTATAAAGAAAATGAATACTGTGATTACCATCGTGTGAAGGGGCACACAACATTGAAGTGCATGCGGCTTAAGAACTACATCCAGGATCTCATTGATCGCAAGGAGATCTAGGTCGATGCACCAGCTCAAGCTTCACCCAACGCCAATTTGCAAATATATCAAAATGTGTTCCCTCAACACGATGCCGGGAAGAATCAAGCCAGCGCCAATCAGCCTCAAAATCATGGCAAAGGCAAGTAAGAAGATCACACAGCGGCCTACATCAATTATGACAAGTATGTCAGATGCATAACTCAAGTTGAGCCCATCCAAGATGAGCCCACCATCAATACCATCCACGTCAAAGGGCCGGATCGACAATGTGCTACAACTACCCGCAGTGGTAGGATAACTGTTGCCGGTGCTCCTCTGAGATCAGCTGCTCCTCCAAGGCCAACGTCTACTACATCCATAGCACAGTCTAACACCAGGCCAGCATCAAATGCATGCGCAACATAGCATAATGCACCAAGTGCACAACACAATATCATAGAGCATCTTGGGAACATGCCAGCCCAAATATCTATCTTGGATTTGCTCCGCACATCACCCATCCATCAGGAGATCTTGGACAAAGCTCTAAAAGAAGGCCATGTCCCCACGGACATTAACACAACTCAGTTTGAAACTCTTGTGGGACACCTATCAGCAGCATGTGCCTTATCCTTCAAAGAATCTGATATACCAGATGTCGCTCCTGACCATACTCTCCCTCTCCGCATTGCCGTCATGGTCAGAGACTTTGCCATCAAATGGGTTTTAATAGATAATGGCTCAGCCCTCAACTTGTGCACATTAAAATTCATCAAGAAGATCGGGTTCACGGAGGCCGACATACAACATGAGATGATCACCATCAAAGCATATGATAACTTGGAGCGTACCTCTGAAGGTACTATCACCTTGCCTATCCAGCTAGGCCCAGCAAAGCAAGATACTATCTGCCACGTTGTTGATCTTGACCTACCATTTAATATTCTTCTCGGCCGCCCATGGATCCATTCCATTAGGGCTGTACCATCTACTTACCATCAGTGCATCAAGTTTCCACATCAAGGCACTGAGGTTACCATCCACGCTGATCCTAACCCCTTCGCATACTGCCGTGCGATGGAAGCATCTTTCCCTCATTCTACTCATTGTCCTGGAACTGATATTGGTACTTCTATTGCTAGTTCATCCTGATCCCATCGCAATCCAGAGACCATCCTCTCTTCCACCTTATCATCCGTCAAGATCAACAACCAGGGTTGTGGCGAATATAGCCTCAGTGATGCATTTGCTGTAGGGGCTCTTCCACGTGATCCACATACTCAAGGATGCCTAAGTTATCAAAACAAGCCTGTTGAGGAACATTATAAGCTCAAGCAAATCGGAAACATGACTTTTGAGTCTCATGGTACCATTAACAGCAAAGAGATAGATCCAGATATTAACAAATGGTTATACAAAGATCCCCCATCACATGACACACAACTTCTTGAGTACTTCAAAGAGAAATATCCAATCCCCTACAAGAATGTCACAGAACAATATAACTATCAAGGTGGTGGTCTAGGACCACAAGAGGACGGAAATTTGTTTCCTATCATACCATCCCAGAATCCAGAACAGCAAGGACTTGGCTTTAATACCCCTCACCTGCTTGAACAAGAGCCCAATACCACAACTGCGAGCACTAACATGACCAACGTGAACTTTTTGAATAGCCAGGATGACCTTGTGAAAATCGAAGACATCCCCGAAGAGAAAGACATCCGATCCTACGATGATATCTTTGCTGACGACACCCTCCTGGGGACTTCTGTTCTCCAACAACTCTCCATTAACCTCATAGATCTTCCCCTCACAAACCTCGACCTCATAGATTGGGACCAACCAAGCATCACACACATCGATGAGTTCCAAAGTGCACAAGCACTCCTAGAATTCATGGGGGCATCAGATCCAGCAAGCAAACAGGATCCAACATCAACCTCTGTCTATCAACTTCACCCAGAAGGATATTTTGGGGAAGAGGCAAGCTTTAGTCACAAAAATGAAATAGCAAGAGAACATCATGAGTCTTTATGTGAAAACCCCCTTGGGGCACATTCTGATTCCAAAATAGTAAAAATAAAGGGCGTATCTTCTAGTGAAAACCTGGCAATTCAGGCGCTAGAAGATGAAGCCTTGCGTCTTCCCCCTATCCAAGATTATAGACCAGAGCAGTCGCCGATCATCATAGAGGAAACCAAGCCAATCAACTTGGGAACAGAAGAATGTCCAAGGATCACCTACATTGCAGTCAACCTAACAGAAGGAGAAGAAATGGCTCTCAGTGCCTTGCTCAAGGAATCCATCATCAACTTTGCATGGTCATACGCCCACATGCCTGGGCTTGATCCAAACCTTGTTCATCATCTATCAGTAGATCCAAACATCAAGCCAGTGAAGCAGAAGCTAAGGAAAATGCATCCAAAGGTAGCATTGCTCGTCAAAGCAGAGCTTGAGAAGCTCCTCCAAGCTAAGATCATCAGAGCAATAGATTATTCAGAGTGGATCTCTAACATGGTGCCAGTCACAAAGCCTTCTGGCGACATCAAAATCTGTACTGATTTCAGGGACTTGAACAAGGCATGCCCTAAGGATGACTTCCCATTGCCAAACATAGACATGCTTGTAGACCTCACAGCGGGTCATGAGATGTTATCATTAATGGATGGCTTTTCAGGCTACAACCAAATTCATATAGCGGAAGCAGATCAACATAAAATAGCATTCACAACCCCATGGGGTACCTTTTGCTACAACATGATGCCATTTGGGCTAAAGAATGCAGGAGCAACATATCAGAGAGCAATGACAGCCATTTTCCATGACATGATCCACAAGATCCTTGAGGACTATGTGGACGATATCCTTGCAAAATCCAAAACAAGAGACGAGCACCTCAACATCCTAGAGCGTGTATTTGATCGTCTGAATCATTATGGCTTAAAGCTTAATCCTAAGAAATGTGTCTTTGGTGTTACATCTGGCAAGCTTCTAGGTTTCATCGTCTCTAGACGAGGCATAGAGATCGATCCTAAAAAGGTAAAAGCAATAACGGAGATGCCTCCACCAAGAAATCTCAAACAGCTCAGAAGCCTACAGGGCAAGCTTCAATCAGTTCGGCGATTCATCTCTCAACTAGCAGACAAGTGCCAACCCTTCTCACATCTCTTATGCAAAGACACCAACTTCAAGTGGGATCCCATATGTCAAAGAAGCTTTGATAAGCTCAAAGAGTATCTAGCTAACGCTCCGATCCTTGTACCACCAGTTCCAGGATGCCCACTCATCCTTTACATCTCAACAATAGCTACAGCACTAGGGGCACTCCTAGCACAGCATGATAATGAAAACAGAGAACAAGCTGTCTACTACATCAGTCGCACTCTTGTGGGCTATGAGCTTAACTATTCACCCATGGAGAAAGCATGCCTAGCAGTGGTCTTTGCCACTCAAAAACTTAGACATTACATGCTTAGCCACACAATCAAGCTCATATCAAAGGTGGACCCTCTTAAGTATCTGTTATCAAGGACAACCCTCACAGGCCGTATGGCAAAATGGGTCATGTTACTCAGCGAATTTGACATTCAGTATGTAGATTGCAAAGCAATCAAAGGGCAAGTCATTGCCGATCAACTAGTAGAAGCACCACTGGTGGATGCCTATCCACTAATCATGGAATTCCCCGATGAACATCTGTGCATGATTGAAGAGCAGCCCATGTGGAAACTATACTTTGATGGTTCCAACACATCCCATAGCTCTGGGGCAGGAATCCTATTCGTCACACCTCAAGGTGACTATATTCCAAAATCATTCAAGTTGGGATTCCCCTATACCAACAACATTGCAGAATATGAGGCACTCATCTTAGGTCTCAAAACAGCTATCCAATGGAACATCACAGAACTACAAGTCTTTGGAGATTCACAGCTCATTATCAAGCAAGTCCTTGATGAGTATCAGACAAAGGATGACAAATTGCTACCCTACAAGCAACTCGTGGATAAACTGAAAGAGCATTTCCTACATCTACAATTCAATTAGATCCCAAGGCTTCAAAACAAAGCAGCAGATGCAATGGCAACCATCGGATCCTTATTGGAAATCCCACGTGATGCAACACAATATGAATTTCTAGTCGAGCAGCTACACTTGCCAGCTTATGAGAACACCGATGCAAACATGGTGTGTGTCTTGGTTGGTCCCCAATCCCCATGGTACCACGACATCCATGCATATCTAAAAAATGGTATCATATCTCCCCATCTCACCAATAACCAACGCCAAAACCTTATTCGCAGAGCTTCCCGCTACACTCTTGTAGCCAACACCCTATATCGTCGCGGGTATCACAATGTCCTATCTAGATGTTTAGATTCAAACGAGGCCATCCTGGCCTTACAAGAAGTTCACGCTGGAATTTGCGGTGCCCACACGAGTGGCATGGTTCTAGCAAAGCAGCTGCTTAGAGTTGGATATTATTGGCCAACAATGGAACATGATGCATGTGAATTTGTCAAGAAATGTCTCCCATGTCAACAGCATGCCAATTTGATACATGCACCAGCACAGGATCTACAGCCTATTGCACCACCATGGCCTTTTTCATGTTGGGGTCTCGACCTCGTTGGCTTGATCACCCCCCTCTCTTCGGATGGACACAAGTATATCATAACAGCCACAGAGTACTTTACCAAATGGGTTGAAGCGATTCCGCTCACCCTTACTACTGGCATCCAAATATCCAAGTTCATCCTCTACCATATCATTTGCCGCTTCAGCATACCATCTACCATTTTCACAGACCATGGCACACCTTTTGAAAACCAGCATGTGGATGATCTGTGTGCCAGGCTCCACATCCATCACCGTTTCTCTAGTCCATATTTCCCTCAAGGAAACAACCAAGCTGAGGCAACCAACAAAACTATCTTGAAAATCCTCAAGAAGGTTGTCAATGATTCTGGTCGTGACTGGCACCTCCAAATCAATCCTGCCCTTTGGGCCTACCGCACTTCTTATCACACTCCCACAGGCACCACCCCATACTCTCTTGTATATGGTGCTGAAGCCGTTCTACCGATCGAGGTTGAGCTCCCATCCTTGCGCGTCTCCATGAAGAACTATACAACTGATGAAGACTATCGTGTGGCCCGGCTCACACAGCTAGATCTGCTAGATGAAAAGAGACACCAAGCTTACGATCACCTGGTGGCATACCAAAATCAACTCAAAAGGAGTTATAACAAAAAGGTCCATCCTAGACAATTCCAGGTCGGTGACATGGTCCTTAAAGAAAATCAGAAGGTCCTAGCAAATAGAGAAAAGAAAGGCAAGTTTGAGCCTACTTGGTTGGGCCCCTATGTTGTCATCGCATCCTTCGGCTCGGGAGCCTATCAGCTATCAACACCAGAAGGTGAGCCCTTGAATGATCCTATCAACATCATCCATCTGAAGAGGTTCTATGCCTGAACCTGATCCTGCATATATCAGAAAATCCAAAAACATTCAAAAAAGCAAAAAAAGCAAAAAAAAAGCAAAAAAGCAAAAAAGAAAAGAGAAAGAGAAAATAATCGTCCAAACGGTGAAAACTTGGCAATTCAAGCGCCTTGGACAAGTATGTTGGTGAAAACCTGGTAAACAGGCGCCAACATAGTAAACTGGGCTATTTATCTATTCAGTTGTCCTTTCAGCTACCGTCCTCTTCCTCCATCCATAACAGATCTCCCAGCAGTTCCATCTCCCCTATCCTCCAAGCATTCGGCTTCCATCTTCCTCCAACCCATCTGCAATCCATATCCTATTCCAAAGCTTTGTACCATATCTTGTACCATATCCCTTTCCCTTTCCTGTACAGCGCTTTCCTCCCTGTATTTATCCTTCTTGTCTCCGTCCTAGTGAGAGTCCCGCCGAGTGTGATCTTCCTATCCCCAATCCTGAGCTTCTGTACATATCCCTTGTGCATATCGTTCCTCCTTGTTGTACATAACCTTTGTTCATCCTGCAGCAGCATTTGATCAAATATCTTGTCCCATCCCCAGCCTTAGAAAATTTGTGGTCCCACTCAGGTCTTGTGCTTCAGCAACATCAATTGATGACTTATCCTTGCTCATCCTGATTATTCCTTGAACTTCAGCTTTTTGCCAGCGAACAACTACACTTATTCTCTCACCAACCCATGGGTCCTTGAGGATATATCGTTCCTCCTATCTGACCTAATCTTCCATCCTGGTCCTTGAGGATATATCGTTCCTCCTGTCCGACCAATCTTCCCACCATCAATCAAACCTAATCTCTCTCCTTGGCAAAGGATGTCTTTTTGGAGTTATCATTTTGATCTTGGATTTTTTGTCCTTTGGGTCTTGTTAATCTTTTTGGCTTCTCTTTATCCCACCAGGGTCACCACGATTCTTTATATCACGGTGTGCTGCGTGTGCGGATAATCTGGGGCAAGGTCTTTTGATCTTTCGCTTCTGCCTGTGAGTTAGTTGTGTGTTTGTGGTTCCTTCAGCATCGGATCCACCATGTCGCCTCTGTGCTTCATGTGTGATGTTGGGGCAACCCTGTGTGTTTGTTTAGCGTCAGTCCTCGTCAGTCCTCTGCGACGTTGTTGACAGGCCTCGTGATCCCAGTATTTTTGGCAGGTCTCTAACATAGCTATATTAAATCTAGGTTGTGCACTCCCGTTTGCACTTGGAGCTATCTGGTCCCTTGTATTTATCATATAGATTAATCTTGCATCTTTACATATAGCTGCATCTTGCATCTTGCATTTCCATCTCATCTTGCATTCACCCATCTTTGCTCTTGGAAGCTTGGTAATTTATCTCCCCTGCTTCCTCAGTCGTTCCTTCTCTGTTTCCTTTCGAGAAAATTCCACAATGTTTACTCCTTGCGTTATTTTCTCGAGGGGGCACAATCCCTTATTCCTCTAAATTCTAGCCTGGGGCATCTTATTTTCTTGTCTTTGAAGCCATGCCACTTGCGGCATCGCATCAAAGAGGGGCAAAATGTAGACACCTAAAATTTTTTTAGAAAATAAAGTATTTTTATTTTCTAAAAAATCCCTGATGACATCATCATTTATTAATTAATTAATTATTTAATTAATTAATTTATTTTTATGTCATTAAATCCCTTTTTCTTAATTAAAAATATTTAATTAAGAAATCCCTCCCAAAAATGTTTAAATCTTATTTAAACATTAATCCCTTATTTATTAATTATTTTAATTAATAAATTGACCAAAAATCTCCCAAAAAAATAATTAATTTATTTTTTGACCAAAACTTGGCCAGTTTTCTTAAGACCACTAACCTCTTCCAAAATCTTCTAATCCCTTCTTAATTTCGATTAAAAGGCTAATCCCATCTTTTCTAACCCTAATCTCAACTCAAAATATTTAATTAAGATTAAATATTTAATTTTCATATTTATTGAAAATATTTCAATAAATTTTCCCAAACTTAAGCTTTTGGAATGAATAAACTTTTATTCCATAAAACCTAGGAGAATTCTAGACTCTTCTAGAAACTTCTCAACCCAACCTCTTCACCCATCCTAATCCTAAAATCCCCTAATCCTAATCCTAATCCCCTTTCTAATCTTGTCACATTCCATTAGCAAAAGGTTTACCAAAACTTATGCTAACCTCCTCTTAGTCATCCTCCTTAGTCAACAAAGATGGCCACCTCTTGGCCACCTCTTGCAAATGCATTTAAGGATGCATTTAAGCCTTCCTTATCTTTCTTACATGCATTCATTATGCATTTAAGACCTTCTTATCCCTTCCTTGCCACCTCTTGGCCTTGGGCACATTTACCAAATTGTGCACATGCCCTCAAACTTTCAACTCAATCCTCCCTTGACACTTGTCAGGACACTTGTCCTTGACTCAACCCTAACCTTAGCCCTAACTCTGACTCATCCTTTTTAACCAAGCCCTTCCCTTTTCCTATAAATACCCTCACTTCCTAAGGCAAATCATCTTTCAACTCTCAAACTCAATAGCAAAGTTATAATGCCATTTTCATTCTAGCATAAGCATAAACTCATCATTTTAGATCATTTTCAAGCTTAAATCACATTTAAATTAGCTTAATTGGATTAACATAGATTCATTTCTTGTTTAATCAATCTTAGTTCATCTTTTAGCTTTGCATATTTGTGTGTTCTTGAGGCCTTTGAGAAAAAATAGGTTCCTCATACCTATTTTGTGTCATTTTGGGTCTTCTTGATCCTCAAATCATCCTATTTGCATGCTCCAAGTGCTTGAGTTTGCACACCCACATCCATTTATATCCAAGCATATCAAACGGTGCATGGGCGCATCCGTTTTAGGCTTAAACTGAGGTGGCTTTGATTTTAGTTTGTTTACCATTAAATTTGATTTGATAATATGCTATGACGTTTGTTTGTCTTTGGCCTTTAAAACAGGTTTAGGTGCACGCTCAAATCCTAGTCTACACAATCATGTGTGATTCTCTAGGATTAGCAGAATATCTAGCAATAATTCCCACAACATGTGCTATATCTGGTCTACTATGAACTACATACATTAGTTTACCAATCATGGATCAGTAAAATGTCTAGTTTACCTCTGTAGTTTTATCTTCCTTTGTCAGTTTACTTCCAGTAGCCATCGGTGTTCCTATAGGTTTAGCATCTTCCATGCCAAATGTCTTCAAGACTTCCTTTATGTACTTGGACTGTGTGATGAATATCCCATCACTTTGCTGAATTACTTGTAATCTGAGAAAGAATTTAATCTCTCTAAACATAGACATTTCAAACTCATTCCTCATGTCATCAGAAAAATATTTACATACATGATCTTGACCTCCAAAAATAATATCATCAACAAAAATTTCAGCAATAAGAATAGTGTCATCAGTATCACCTTTCATGTACAAATTGTTGTTTTCACTAGTTCTTACAAATCTAATACTTAACAAGTAAGTATGCAGACTTTCATACCATGCTCTTGGTGCTTGCTTCAAACCATATAAATCTTTGTGTAATCTACATACCATGTTTCTATTTTTTGGATCAACGAATCCTTCATGTTGTTCTATGTAGACCTCTTTTTCAAGTATACCATTTAGAAATGCTGACTTCACATCCATTTGATAAATCTTAAATTTCTTGTGTGTAGCATATGCAAGTAGCATTCTAACTCCTTCCAATCTAGCAATAGGTGCAAATGTCCCACCATAGTCAATGCCTTCTTCCTGTGCATATCCCTTGCATACCAATCTTGCTTTATTTCTTGTCACTTCACCATTTTCATTTAGTTTGTTTTTGAATATCCATTTAGTACCGATAACATTCTTATCTTTAGGTCAAGGTACTAAGGACCAAGTTTTGTTTTTCTCTATTTGTTCTATTTCCTCCTTCATTGCATTAACCCATTCTTCATTCTCTAATGCAACTTTCACATTCTTTGGTTCAAATTCATAGACTAGACATGTACCTTATCTTGTTTTGCTTCTTATCTGCATTCCAGCTTGTTTGTCTCCAATAATTTGTGTCTCAAGATGATATCTTCTGACAAAACTAGCCAGTACTCAATTTCTTCTTTCTTGTTCATCCTATTCAAGTTCATGTGCTTTCTCGGTAGCACCATCTTGTTTATCGGTTTCCCTTTCCTGTTCCTTAGGGTTATTGTCTTGTTGACCAGTTATCACAGGTTGTGACTTCGGTAGATAATCAGGAAGTTCAATGTAAGTGAATCTACCATAGTCTTCTGATTCCTTTCTTTCTTCTATGTTTTTGTCATCAAACTCGTCAACACGGACATTAGTACTTTCAATCATCTTATTTGTAACCTTATTCAGATATTTGTATGCTTTACTCTTAGTAGAATATCCTAAGAATATTCCTTCATCACCTTTAGAATCAAATTTCCCATTTCTCTCATCTTTCAGAATAAAACATTTTCTTCTAAAATTTTTGAAATAACTTACAGTAGGGTTGTGTCCAAACCATAGCTCATAAGGTGTCCAATTGGTGTCCTTCTTTAGTTGTACTCAGTTAAGCACATATACAACTATACTGATAGCTTCTCTCCAATATGTCTGAGCAACATTCTTTTGTATCATCAGTGTCCTAGCACAATCAATGATTGACCTATTCCTTCTTTTAGCAATCCCATTCTGCTGAGGTGTTCTCGGTGTAGAGACCTGTCTCTTAATACCATGCTCATTATAGAAATTAGTAAATTCATCAGAGATAAATTCACCTCCTTTATTAGATCTTAAGAATTTTCATTCTTTTCCAGTCTCTTTTTCTACTTTTGCCTTATACCACTTAAACATCTTAAATGCTTTAGATTTCTCTTTCAAGAAAATAATAGTCATCAGTCTAGTATAGTCATCAACAAAAAGAATAAAGTATCTATCACCATAATAGCTATGAGTTCTCATAGGACCACATAGGTCGGTATGAACCAACTCAAGTATCTTCTTTGTTGAGTAGTCTTTTCTCTTAAAACTAGACTTGGTCATCTTACCTTCTAACATTCATGGCACATAGCATGATCCGGTTTTGACAAGTTATGCAACCCTCTAACTCTTTTCTTCTTACTAATCTTGATCATGTTATCAAAATTCACATGACATAACCTCTTATGCCACAACCATGCATCTTCATCCTTCATCAATAAACAAGAAGACTGATCAATATCAAGATAAAATAGATTACCTCTGGATTGTGTACCGGTTCTGACAAGTCTTCTTCCATTATCATAGATTCTTACCTTTCTGCTCTCAAAAGCAAGTCGGTGGCCTGATTTATTTAGCTGTGCCACACTTAACAAATTATAGTTCAGTCCATCTACCCAATATGCATTTCACATTTTATTCTATCATTAATCATCAGTGAACCCTTACCTCTCACCATACAAGGTGCATCATTTCCCATTCTAATAGATCCTCCATCATATTCATCAAGTAGATCAAATTTCTCTATATCACCATTCATATGATGTGTATAGCCACTGTCTATGATCCATGTATCATTTCTGCTTACTTTAGAGATTAGTGTTGTTTCTTCACATTTCTCTTATTCCTCTGAATCATCTTTCATAGCAACAAATACTACTTCTACATCATCATTAGTGCCAGATTCAGATTCAAATTCTTCAGCTATCTAACATACCCTTTTCCCTTTGTCATAGCTATCTCGGTTATCTCTATTGTTGTTACAGTAGCCTCTATTGACTCTTCTCCCATAGCTTCCTTCAGATCAGTCTTTGGATCTATCATCATCTATCTTATTCAAACATCTAGCAGCGATGTGGGCAACTTCTTTACAATTAAAACATGCTAAGGGTAACTTGCCTCTATACCTTCCCTTACCTTTGGGCAATCTTATGGCCATAAGAGCTTCAAGCTCATCAAGTTCATCATCGGTATTACTATTACTATCATTGTTCTTATCATTCCTGCTACTAGACTTACCAATTTTCAAAGAAGACATGAAAGTGGATTCAACAGAAGGTACAACACTATTGTCAAAATTATTCAATTCAAAGTTTGTAAGCTTACCGATTAGAGTGTCAAGAGTAAGGTTGGATGTAGCCCTTGTTTCATGAATTGCAGAGATCTTGATCGCATAAACTAGCAGCAAAGTTATGAGAATCTTGCTTATCACTATTTCATCGTCAATAATTCCACTAGATGCTCTAATAGCATGTACTACCTCTTTTAGTTTGTTTGTGTATTGCACAATGTTCTCACCTTCTTTCATCTTCATATCATCAAATCGACCTCTTAGGCTTTCTGCTCTAGCTCTCTTAACATTCACATCTCCACTATATATTAGAGTCAACTTGTCCCACATCTTCTTAGCTATATCACAACCCTTGATGTCTTCAAATTTGACATCGGTACAAGCAGTAGCAAGTTCCATCATAGTAATATTGTGGTCATGCCTATCCTTCAGTTGATCAAGAGTTAAGGGACCAGTGGTCGGTTCAATGTAGCCATTCTCCATCAGTTCTAGTGTAGAATTCCCAATTCCAGATATGTGCAACTTCATCCAGCTTTGCCATACCTCAAAGTTATCTTTGTTCAGCTTTGGCACTTCCCTCTTATACATCTTGAGACCTTTTTTCTGGAGTCTTTAAAATTTTGTTCTAAGCAATTGTAGCTCTAACACCAATTGTTAGAATAACTGAGAGGGGGGTGAATCAGTTATCCAATTTCCCACAACAATATATATAATCCAAAACAATTCTATTGCTTTTGCTACTCAGTAAACATAAAATACTTTCACTGTCTATGTTTTTACTGATTGTCAATCTAAAATTTATAATAGTTACCGATCAAATCTAACATGTAATATGAAAAGTATGATAACAAACAAATATCACAATCAACACACAACACAAGATATTTAACGTGGAAACCCTATGAAGGGAAAAACCACTTGGCATCGGCAACCCAAAAATTGTTCACTCTTCTAAAGTGAGGTCGGTGAAGACCCAACCCTGTTAAAGGTTACAAACACACTGTTAGGTGTGATCTTGTTAGAGTATTTTAGATCAGAAGTTATTGTCCAACCAACAGTCACTCTGGGGTTGACAGGATAACAATGTTCACTCTATGAATGAAACATTAAAAGACTTTCATAGTCCACTCGGTTAAGAGATTTGACTGTGTACAATGGTTAAATATGTAACAGTAGATGATCTTCCTTGAAACAACTTTAATTGCAGTTTACAGATCAATGTTCAGCTCATTCAAATCTTTCTGATCAATATACCACTTCAGATTCAATACTATATCAACTTACTGTCTGTTGATAATTACTCTTTTGTACCTCGATAATTTTTTTGCAGCTCGGTTCTTATAAACCAGTATGATCAGAATGCATGAAAACCTGTTCATGTGATAATTCTATAGTATCTTCTTCTTTCGACGATATTTTAACAATGAAACCAATGTCTCTTATATAGATGAGTAAATCATTTTCATTTCCTCCATCAGATTTTTCTGCTTAATCATATTCATAGATTTTGTCGCTTTAAGCTTCCTCGGCTAATGTGTCAATAACACATTTCAATCTGCCCCATTAGATCCTTTTTGATTTATGTTAGCGATCGATCTTCATAACAAACCTTATCTGTTACCTCGATTTCATACACTTTACATCTCATCACTTTATCGGCTTAACTGATCATTTAATTCCTTTCTATTTTTCTTAGTTAACAATGCAATGCATTAGTGAACACAAGCTCGGTTAACACTACGCTTGGTATACACTACATTCCATCGATGTATACTAGAATTCTTTATTTACCGACAACACTGCTTTGTGTCTTTCGGCTCTATTCTTCATCATAGATGAATGCAACATAATAAATTCAATTTCATCAAGTCATAGACTCATCAACAAGTTACTTAGTGTATTCCTTATCCTCATCTGACATATGCATCTTGCTCATGTAGATATTTCTATTCTTCATCTCTTGCACCTTTCTTCAGATGTGTCGGTATAGTAACTTACAAGATACGTATTGTCAAGCTAGTTTACGTCAATGACAACATAATACTAATTTAATCATCTTGCATATCTAATCAGAAACTCCTTAGTAATCTTGAATTATAGATTCTCCATTTAGGTTCTAAATTAGTTGTAGTTCATCACAAGAGTCTCTGATGGTGAGAATGGTTGAAATAATGAACAATGCTAGATAGGCTGAGCAAGAAAGGAATTTGGCTATTGAAGACCGAAGATAGACAACTGAACAACTACAAGCTAGAAAGAGTGAGATACAAAGACTCACCGATCATCACTTTCAAGTATCTAATCAGATGATGACCGTGAATCAAGAAGTCAACCGAGTGAATGGAGAATTGTCTAGAAGACTTGAAGATGTTGCAATACTTAGAGAAGAGAATGAAAAACTGAGAAATGAAATAAAGACACAAAAACAACATAATGAGATGATGAGGCTAGCTAAGAACAATTCCAAGAATATTTGGAAGCAAAGCTGGACTAGGCTATACCGGCAAAGGAGAATCATCACAACAAGCTGAACAGGTCAACAACAATCAAAATTAGAGACCTAAAGTGTTGACATGTTATCATTGTGGCAAACCGAGACATACATCTAATGTGTGTAGAAGAAAAGCACAAGGTAAACCTTCTATCACTCCTAAGTTCAATGGATATTGCTACTATTGTGGAAAGTATGGTCATCAAGCTTATGAATGTAGAGCTAAACAAAATGCTAACAATACTACTATGGAGAAGTTATGTTATACTTGTAATAAACATGGAAACACTACACGAGAGTGTAAGGAAAAAATGAAGCAAGTATGGACTCATAAGAAAAAGACACAACACAAGCCATATCAACCAAAGAGACAAGGTAATTCTTATGTTTGGGATTATAACACATGGGCTAACTATGTTGCATGTGGTAGATATGGGCACATTGTAATTAATTGTAACAGGAAAGATGGGTTAGACAATCAAGAAGCTGGACAAGCACTGGAATGGCATGTTTGTTGGAAATTTGGCTGAGGTATGTACATGGATGTTGTCATTATGGAAACATATGTTCCCTATGAAGATCACATAATTTGGAAAGTAAGTATGGAAGATCACAGACTAAAATTGTCTAAGTATGAAACAATGTTTTTGACAGAGCACTCGATACAGTTTGTTTTGGCGACGTTCACTGGAGCATGATCAGAGTTTGCATAGTTGAACATATACTCTATGGTGTCTAAGGATAGCCCATCTTAGTGTTCAAAATAGTATGGATAGTATAGACAAAGTTATGATTGTTTTACCGATGACAAAGTATAGCCGACAGAGCAGTTTTGAAGGCAGAATTAGTAAATGAATTAAGGGATTATTTTGCTTGTCAAAATAATGAATTAATATTATAAAGAGCCAACATCATAGATGTTTACTCTTGGATAAAGATGTGGAAGTTGACTAGAGAAAGATATTATGTTTTTATCTTGTATAAAGATGTATCGAACATACTTGAAATGTAACTTGTGATAGTTGTATATTGTGATAGTTGTATATTGTGATAGCGGTGAAAGTTGTTGATGCAAAGTTGTAAGCAGTACCATATTGTAATTAGTAAACATTTGTATTAATTTTTTTGGCAGTGAGCTCATCTGGTAATCAGGTTTTGTATCTACAACTCCTAACAAGGTTGAGGCTTCTAACAAGGCCTATAGTCCCTTAACCAGGACTAATACACTATATGTTTGTAATAGACTCCTAACAGGGTCAACATCCTTAACAGGATAATTTTGATTAGTGGATCTTTGTGGGTACCATCCACACCAGGGTTTTCCCTTGCCAGGGTTTCCTCGAGAACATATCATGTGTTATGAGTTATTTACATTTACTATTATGTATGCTATTTAGTCTCTTATGCTTTAAAGTAATCTATTATATCCATAAGTGGGCAAGAGTAAAAGTTTGTGAAATAATGATTCACCCCCCCCTCTCAGTATTTCCTATTTCTAACAATTGGTATCAGAGTGCAGTTACTCGGAGAAGGAACATTCAAGGAAAGCCTAGCAGCTTGAGTAAGATCTCTATGGATATGGATCAGTTACAGAAGAATCTTGAAGAAGCTCTTGAACAAATTGATATGCTTACTGATGAAAGAAACACTCTGAAAAGAAAGTATGATGATGAAAATAATCTTATTGACAAATTGAAAGGTAAGATAGAAGATCTAAAATCTGAGAAGGAATCTAAAATTTTTGTTGAAGATTGTGATGATTTAGAAAAAGAAAATGTGATCCTTAAACATGAATTGAAGATAGCAGATCTGAAGCTTAGCTTAAAAGATGGAAATGACAATTTGAGATCTGAGAATGAAAGTTTAAAGAATGAGAATGAAGATCTAAAATCTAAACTTGGCAAGGTAACATCTGAATTTGATAAAGTCAAATTATAGTATGATGAACTTGAGAAATACAACAAGATTGTGAAAGGTGAATTGACTCAATCTAAACAACAACTTGAGAGACTATATTCAAATAGTGAAAAGATTAATGAGAAAGTATCTTATGGAAAACCATTATATGACAAAATTGGTCTTGGATTGAACACATTGAAGATAGTTAGTGAAAGAAAGAAACCAAATCTGAATGTATGTGAAAGCAGTGAAGAAAAGGAGTTAGATGGGAACAAATCTGAAGATGTACCTAAGCAAGAAGAATCACCGAAGCAAGAAGATGCACCGAAGCAAGAAGAACCACCGAAGCAAGATGAACCATCCAAAGGTATGCAAAGAGAATTCAAAGGTAGATGTTTTTCTTGTAATACTATTGGTCATATGAAGAGAGATTGTACAGGTAAACAATTCAAACTTCTTAATGGTTATTGTTATAATTGTCATGGTTTTGGACATAGAGCTATTGAATGTAGAAGATCTAAAGTTATTGAGAATAATTACAATAGTAGAATGCCTAGAAATACTAACAATGCAGATCAGAGATCAACTAAAGACATGAAAAAAGGAAATGGAATAGTATGTTACAGATGCAACAAAATTGGACATATTGCTAGAAATTGCAAAACACAAATCAATTAGCAAGCACCTAGATATGGAACCAATGGAATCATTTGTCAGATATGTAACAAGATTGGACACAACAAGATTTTGCAGAATGAACAATGGAGGTTATCATCATAACCCTAACCCTAGAAACTATGCAAGAAGGAATGAAAATGCAAGAAACAAAGAGAAAGGTTGTTGTAGCAATGAAGATGAAGTAAAATTTGTTAAAGGCACTGATCAAGGGGGTATATTCAGCACTGAAGGTAATCAAGAAGGTAATGTATCTAATGGTAAGAATGAGTCTTTACCTAACCCTTCTTTAAGCACTTAAATTATGTAAATTTCTATAGTTTAGGAACTTAGAATTAGTGTAGAATTAGATTTTGAATGAGTTAAGTTTTGTGCAGTTAGATGAAGGTTTGTTATGTTATACTAATGCTATGGTTAAGTGCACAAAAATAAATATTGTGTTTTGCGAGGTCGCAAGATGATTTATGGTTGCAAGTTTACAGAATCAGCTTTTTGGCATTTTAGCGGAAAAAGAATTGAATGCAATGTTAGATCGAGTAAATGCTAAGTATTAAAAGATTGAAATCAAAGTTATTGTGATTATCAAGCAATTAGAAGTGATTTGGAGAGTGAAGAAAGAAGTTTGGAAGTGATTTGCAGAAGTTTGAAGCGCCGATCAAGCGAAAGACCTAATTTTGTGAATTTAAGGTATTTATCCAACTAAGATCTTGAATCACTTTAAGTAATCAGATATAATCATGGATGTGTCATTGAATCACAACATTAAGGATAAGAATAGACCTAGAACTAAGAAAGATCTAGTTGAATCCTTAGAAAGAGATGCTAGTTTAGCTTTATCATCTGTACCAGACGGAGTTCTTCATTTGGAGAATATTAAATGTTATCTTGGATGCAAATATGAAACCCTAAGGGAGAGTAATTTTAATGGTGAATATTAGAAATTGTACAAAAAGGATATGTTAGTGAAACAAGGTTATGAACATCTAGAAAACAATGAAATCATTAAGTACTCTATGAAATATGAATTTGATGATGAGGAGTGTACTAAGATCATTTTGAGTAGGATACATAATGGTAAATTTTGGTTAGAAGACAAATTTATAGACATAACTGTAGACCTAATTCATGATGTGACTGGATTATCAAAAGTTGGTGCAATTCCACTGAATGAGAAAAACATGAGGAAGATTGTGATTGATAACATAGGATCAATATACAATGGCAGAGGTATAGTCATTAGTAAGATTAAGCAAGATGATGTAAGATACTTGTGTAAGATTTTGACAAAAAAATTCTATGGAAGTTTTAGAGAAGATGATATGTCAGCAGGTATGGTACACATTGCTTATTTGATGTGTGTGGAGAAGAAGCCTATGGATATGTGTGAAATTCTGAGAATACAGTTGTTTGAGAATTTGGAAAAGATAAAGAAAACTAAATACACTCACTTTAGATTTTTCTCATTGGTTACTTACATGTTCTTCCACTTGCTAAGAAGATTTCCTTACACTATTGATTGGAATGATGGTGAGAATACTATGGAAAGAATCAATAAAGTTTACATGAAACATCTTATTGAGAAGGTTAATGACAGTGTAAAGTTAGTGTTGAAAACTTTTCAGAACATTGTGGTAAATAGATCAAGAATTCCTCCATCCCTAGTTGAGAAATACAAAGATGATATATGTTTTATGGTTGATACTAATTTCACTTACATTAAGGCAGTAAAACCTATACATGAATTCATAGACCCTCTTGGCTATGAAATCTCTGAAGTTGATACAAAAGAATATGTTAGTAGATTGTTGAAAAGTAAATTGGATGCTCATAGCAACAGATTTGGAACATATGATGAAAACTTTGATTCAGAAAAGACAATTAAGGAAGAGAAACAATCAAAGAAGAGAGTGGAGACTACAATAAAGAAAATTCTAAAAGAAACAGGTATGAGTGAGAAGGAATTTGATATTGCACGAAAGACTGTAGAAGTAAAAAGGCAAAGTGAGATACTATTTGTCCCACCTTTGGCATCAAGTGCAGACCCTCAAGAACCCATTCAAGTTAAGGTAAAGGTTGAAGAACCTGAGAAGGAGCAAGAAATTAGTCAGATAGAGAAACCCTCTTCTTCATCACCAAGCAAAAGAATGAAGGAAAGTGCTTCAGGACCGGGTAAAAGACAAAAAGTAATTGTTCCACCAGTACCTAGAAGAGTTGCAGAGATAAAAGATGATGAAGTAACAATAAAGAAGAAATCATGGAAACCAAGGATAGAAAGAGTTAATGAAGACATATTGCAGCATGGAGACTTTACCAAGATGAACAAATACTATGATTTATATGGATCCTCTAATAGATTAAATCTAGAGAATGCAATGGTTACACATGATTTTGGCAAACAAGAAATTTGATACTATTCATGGAAAGATACCAAAAGATTTGTACAACAGACTTGTGAGCAGAAAGATGAGAGCACAAGAAGAAGATACTAAAATGAGAGGGAATGTGATAAGACAGTTCTGTGACATAAGAGATGATGACCACCTTAAATAGACCCTCAAGCCACTTGAAACCCTATTAAGAACCAAAAGGAGAACTATACAAATAATGGGAGGTCAGTATGAACAAATGAATACTAAAACTGAACAGGTAGTTGTGCAAGTGCTAGTAGACTTGGTAGTAGGAAAAGATAGCAAAGATCAATCAGTTGTAGAACCAGCAAAGAAATAGAGTTCAGAACAGGCAGAGGCAACAACAGAGGTAGTTGAAGTTGAAGATATTCCCTCTTCTTCTATAAACATTGGCACATAATCTATGGACATTGAAGGAACAAAAGTTACTTTAGATTCAGATGATGCGGTAGTCAACAGTTTGGATAACATTGTTGATAATTTGGCTTTGGGAGAGCAAGAAAAGAGTATTGAAATAGAGACTACACGAACAGAGAAGAAAATGGTAGTAGCGGTCACTACATCTAGTACACCTATTGTACCTATGATACCACAAGAGGACATCACTTTTACCCCTAAGACTGGAAAGAAAAGAGAGATTGGTTCAATGCTTGAAGATTTAGGTAAAGAAGTGGATGATGTTGATCAATTAGATTTGATCACATCTTTGAACAAAATTATTGGGAAAAACAATAAGGTCAAGAATTTGGAAGGTAGCCTGAAAGATTTGACTGAGAAGCTACAAAGTGTTATATCTACGAAAGTCTTTGATTCAGATCCACTTGAAAGAGCAAAGATGGTAATAAATTCTTTTGATGTTGAGTTCACTAATTTGACTGATATTGCTAAGGTTAAGGCTCAGGCAGCTTATGAATCTGAGATGTTATAGAATATAAGTCAGAACATCAAAAATGACATTGGCAGCCTTGACATATACATTAAGAACTTAAGGAAACATCTTGAGACTAGAAAGTGTTTGTACATTTAGTATATAAAATCTGAAAATATAATAATTGAGGAAGAGAAGAAGATAAAAGAGAAGCAAGATGAAATTGCAGCAGAGACAAACTCAATGGCCAGCCCAAACATAAAGATTAGTACAGTTGAGAAAAAGATCAAAAAATTATGTGATGAGATAAGGACTTTGAATGATGAGAAGAATAGGAAAATTATCAGGATGAACATCTTGAGAGAGCATGTCTCAATCAAGTTGACTATAATAGAAGAGCAGCTAGAAGAATGTCTTACTGCTAAGACATCATTTTAGAAGTTCAACTTTGAATCCCTTCAAGCTTGGTAGATTGCAACATACGGATTGAGTACTTTAATAAATGTAGCATAATCAATTAAGAAGTCTTGGGAGAAAGATTTTGAGGCTTGGAAGTCAGATTTTGTAGATTGTGTTGCAAGCTTATGGGCTTTACAATAAGACAGTAAGGTAAAAGTTTTGACACAATTTTGTATATCCCTTTCCACCCTTTATTTTGTCATTGTTGTCAAAGGGGGAGAGATACTTAGAAAATTTTCTATATATGATAAGGAAGGATACTCATAGGGAGATTTCTATGGAGTATTATGAATTGTTATAGATTATGTGTATATTTTGAGGAGATATAAGGATAATATTCTATAGCCACAATTTTGATACAAATTTTGAGATTTTGACTTGTACACTTAGCCAATTTTCTCATATGTTGCCACCAATGACAAAATGGGAGATTGTTGGCAATTTGGCTGAGATATGTACATGGATGTTGTCATTATGGAAAAATATGTTCCCTATGAAGATTGCATAAGCTGGAAAGTAAGTATGGAAGATCATAGACTAAAATTGTCTAAGTATGAAACAGTGTTTTTGATAGAGCACCCGATACAGTTTGTTTTGGTGACGTTCACTGGAGCATGATCAAAGTTTTCACAGTTGAACATAGACTCTATGGTGTCTAAGGATACCCCATCTTAGTGTGCAAAAGAGTATGAAAAGTACAGACAAAGTTATGATTGTTTTACCAATGACAGAGTATAGCCGACAGAGTAGTTTTGAAGGCAGAACTAGTCAATGAATTAAGGGATTATTTTGCTTGTCAAAATAATGAATTAATATCATAAAGAGCTGAAATCCTAGATGTTTACTCTTGGATAAAGATGTGGAAGCTGACTGAAGAAAGATATTATGTTTGTATCTTGTATAAAGATGTATCGAACATACTTGAAATGTATATTGTGATAGTTGTATATTGTGATAGCGATGAAAGTTGTTGATGCGAAGTTGTAAGCAGTACCATATTGTAATCATTAAAAAATTTTATTACTTGTTTGGGTAGTGAGCTCATCTAGTAATCAAGTTTTGTATCTACAACTCCTAACAGGGTTGAGGCTTCTAAAAAGGCCTATAGTCCCTTAACCAAGACTGATACACTATATGTTTGTAATAGACTCCTAACAAGGTCAACATCCTTAACATGATACTTTTGATTAGTGGATCTTTGTGGGTACCATCCCCACTGGGGTTTTCCCTTGGCCAAGGTTTCCTTGAGAACATATCATTTGTTATGAGTTCTTTACATTTACTATTATGTATGCTATTTAGTCTCTTATGCTTTAAAGTAATCTGTTATATCCATAAGTGGGAAAAAGTAAAAGTTTTTAAAATACTGATTCACCTCCCCTCTCAGTATTTCCTATTTCTAACAATGTTTGCATTGTCATAAGGTCGTTCATTTAAGAAAAAACTACAGAGACCAAGCACCAGAAGAAGGTCATGTATTTGAGAGTGGAAACACTATTGCATATATCATGAGAATAAGGAATAGCATGTGGAAGAAGGCATCTAATGAGAATGTTGAGTCAAGTAATACTGTCGGTGAAACCTCATCCACTGGATTGGGTGACATCGATACCTCCACCTAAGGAGATAGAGGTATGTATGGGATTGACATTTCAAAATGATCACATTTTACATACAGTTCCTTATATATGTTGTGCACATACCAAATTTGCATGAATAAAAATGCATTATGGTTTATATGTTTTGAGCTAACAAAGTCACACAGTCAGTAAAAGTTAGACCGAGCATTGGTTACCCATCGACAATCACTATTCAAGGTTAACTGAGTATCAGTATCAACCGAGCAAGGAAATCTTGTGTTAACTGAGCTGATGAAAGTTCATAGTTGTCACCGAGTTGATAGTTGTCACAAACCAAAAATTAGGTCAGGCATTTATTGCATAAAGTTTTGAGCAGGAACATCAAAAATTCTATAAATACATGGAAGACAGAGTTCATTTTTCACATTGTGAATTTCAGAGAGCTAAGATTTCACAAAGCGTGTTCGAGCAAGAATCTTTCAAGCTAATTCAAGCATTTGTAGATCAAACCGATCATAGTCTTCGATACATTCTGAGTAAGTTGAAACCCTATTGAGTATATTTTCATAACTTACCGAAAACCTAGTTTGTTGAAATGGAATCTACTACGAGTTCTTCTAAGGTTATGGAAGAAGAAGTTAATTTAATTGTGTCAACAAGCTACAAGGAACCTCACTATAAATTACACTCAGAAGTTGCAAGCAAAATGGATTCAGCGAGTGCTTTTTCAAGCATCCCACCTAGGGTTTTGTTGATGGAAGACATACGATCATACATTCACTGTAAAATTGGAGAAATTAGTGATTTCGATATGTATGTTGCATATCAGGCTCTTTGTGATGAAAATCTAAAGCTAAACCAAAGCACAAATTGGTTGAGACACTTGGTCTTACCAATGCCCTAAATTTTTTGAAGAATTTTAAGAATGAATGGATTAGGGTTGTGCTGAGCCGCTATCATGAGGGCACATTCTGGCTAGACAGGCCAATCAAGGTTAAAAAAAGAATGATTAGTAGAGTTGCTGGTTACCCTACTACCAATAAAGCCAAAGCATTCAAAATTTTATCGCGAGCTGATGTAGAGAAAAACACTGGCACAACATGGGACAAAAGAGCACTAAAAATTTCAACAATTGTGGATCCCAAAGTTAAGTTTGCAACACATTTCATTGGGTACAAAATATTTTAGTTGAGCAGATCAAATAGTGTACCTTGTAGTGTAGTCGACATGGCTCATAAATTAATAAAGAAGGGTCATCAGATTGACCTAGTTGAGCTACTACTGAGACAGGTTGAGGAAAACATGAAGACAATCAAGACACAGAAGTCCAATACTTGTAAGTTTGGATCACTCCTAGTATGTTTTTTTTTCTATCTACAAAAGTTCTTTCCCTCTATCGGTAATACAACATGGCCTATCGACACACCAATCAATGTTCAAATTTTTGATATTATGAAATATCTAGGAGATAAAGCTGAAAATGTGATAGATAGTTATTTTGAGGATTTCAAAGTAAAGATGAATCTGAGAAGTAGGATTCTGAGCTCATTAGTAGAGAAGTATGAGATGGACATATGTTTTCTAGTAGACACTGATCGCACCATGATAGAAGCTATAGAACCAAGGATAAAGTGGCTAGCACCAATGGGCTATGAGATGGATCATGATTTTGATTTGAAATCAATTGAGGCACTGCTAGCATTACCAAAAGACAAAAAGGCTGAAATGTTTGGAACCTTTGAGGAAGCTAAGTCAAGAATAAAAATTAATCTGGTCATTGGTAAAGTGACAAGGAAATCATAGAAAATGAAGAAAGTTTTAACTGAGCATTTTGGAGATGTATCAGACTCATTTGAGGAGTCACCAGTTGAACCTATAATTGAAGGTCAATTGATGTTGGCTGACAAACCATATGACAGTGAGGAGACCAAATCTAAAGAAGAACAAGAAGCTACACTGGTTCCTCCTACTAAAGCTCCAAGGAAGAGGTAGTTTCTAGTGCAAATAGGTGCACACACAAGGTCATCAACTACAACTTCACCACTGAAGAAAAATGTAGCAATAAAGGTAACAAAAAGAAAGGCTTCCACACTGACAAATACCTATGTTAAGAAAGGACCAAAGAATGTAGCAGAACTACCGAAGAAGAGAAGGAAATTGATAAGATGTAAAGAAGATGTAGAGGATGAAGAAGAAGAAAATAATCAAGGTCAATTCAAGGTTGTAAGAAACAAGAAACGTACAATTGATGAAGTTGCTGAGGATGTAATAGAGAATGGAGATCTCTCAGATTTGGAACTTAAAATATTTGACAACTTTTCAAATGAAGATCAAAACAAAATTGAGGAAGCTATTATTCAGATGATTATATGCTTTAGAAAAGTTCCTATAGATTTTACTTCACTACTCCTAGTTGCACTAGAAGAAAGGATAAACCAGAAATGGACATATGCACTGGATGCCGAGAAGAAGATGAGAGAACAAATCTTAGCATTGGTAGCACCAAATCTATCTATGGATGAGATAAAAGAACTAATCGAATCATCAGTGCAGATATTTCAAATTAAAAACTAAGCTATGCAAGTACTAGATGAGAACCTTGCAGATCTTGATGAGTTTGATCAACTCATCTAGACATCTCTACTTGCTATGAAAGAAAAAAAGGAGAAAAATGCATTTCAAAATCTATCTAAGAAGAGACTCAAGTCTAAAGGTAAATAAATTTTTATTAAGGATGATGTTGTACAAGAGACACAGGAAGTAGATATATCATTTACCAAGGTAATTGATAACATAGTTGTACATGAAATTCATGATAGTTCATAGGATGCTCCGAATCTTGCATAGATCCAGATTAAAGAAAAAGATGACAATGATGTACTCATTGAGGACATCACAAATGGTGATCCTAATGATAGGGATAGTGATGAGGATGTGAACATTTAACCTGCACATACACAAGATGAAGCTCCACTTACCGAGTGTGCATTCACATCTTCACCGGGTGTGCTTCCAATTCTTTTTGAAGCTGGAGACATTTTGACAAAGGAACAACCCGAAGGCTCTATCCCCGAGTAACCACGAGACACAATAGGGGAACCAAGAATTGAACCTCCTATAGAGACAAACAAGCCTAAAGGAAAAGAGGTTGATAAATTAGAAATTGAAGGAAAAGAAGAGGCTAAAGAAATAGAGGCAACCCCACTAGACACAACTTTAGAAGCTCCATCTCAGTCAACTGACACACATGTTACCGAGGAGTAGAAAAAGGATGATAATATGTCTACCAGGTAGAATACACCAAGGGAAACATATGACAAGGCTATTGTAGCAATTCCAATAGAGCCCGAGAAGAAAAAGAAAAAGAAGAATAAAGGAAAAGGGTTGGTCACTCTAGATGAAGTGATTGTAATACCCGAGTATGACCCGAGGACCCTTAGCCCCAAGGAACTCAAAAAATATGGGGAATTATGTACCAAGAAAGCAACACAGGAAAAATTGAGACAAGAGAGTAAGAGCAAGGAGATATTGGAAAATGTAAGAGACATCTTAGAACAGGTCATCCCTGAGATACATGTAGATGAGGACACACCGATTATCGACCAAATTGCTACTCTTGCTGAAGGAATCAATGCCCCAGATGTTGATGTTGATAGAAGAATTAAAGAGAAATCAAAAAGGTTAAGCTTTCAAAGGTAATAACTAAAATTTAGTCTATTACAACATTAATCTGTCAAACCTTGTATAAGCTATGCACTGTGGAAACATTCACTGCTGAGATCAGTGAAAAGATAAAACAATTTGAAGCCGAAATCAAAGCAAGTGCACTAGCAGCTACAACTGAGCCATAAGCTATTGCTAAGCACATACTCTGAGTTCAGGAATTCTGATGGTTGATAGAAGATCTTAGGAAACAAGAAGAGAAAATCAGTGAACAAGTCACAGAATTGCAAACTGAGTTGCTTCCCTATCTGAAAATCTTTGAGAAGCATATAGTCAAGGCACAAATGCTTGTTGCAACACCAAAGATTTCTATGTTGGACAACATTTTTGATATGCATGCACAAGTTGGTCTTCAACACATTGCTCTCACCAACTTGAAAGAGGAATGGGAAAACCTCTTAGAGTCACTAAAGAAAACCCATCAGCACATTTTTTACAAGCTCTAAGTATACAATTTTTGTATTTGGCATTAATTGTTAGAATAACTGAGAGGGGGGTGAATCAGTTAACCAGTGTCCCACAATTCAAAATGTATAATCTAAAATAATTCTACTACTTCTGCTACTCGGTAAACATAAAATACTTTCATTGTCTATGTTTTTACTGATTGTCAGTCTAAACTTTATAATAGTTACCGATTAAATCTAACATGTAATATGCAAAGTATGATAACAAACAAATATCACAATCAACACATAACACAAGATATTTAATGTGGAAACCCTGTGAAGGGAAAAACCACTTGGGACCAGCAACCCAAAATTGTTCACTCTTCTAAAGTGAGGTCGGTGAAGACCCAACCCTGTTAAAGGTTACAAACACACTGTTAGGTGTGACCTTGTTAGAGGATTTTAGACCAGAAGTTATCATCCAACCAACAGTCTCTTAATAGCATTCTCATTACAGAAATTAGTAAATTCACTAGAGATAAATTCACCTCCTCTATCAGATCTTAAGCATTTAATTTCTTTTCCAGTCTCTTTTTCTACCTTCACCTTATACCATTTAAACATCTTAAAAGCTTCAGATTTCTCTTTCAGGAACATAATTGTCATCAGTCTAGTATAGTCATCAACAAAAAGAATAAAGTATCCATCACCATAATAGCTATGAGTTCTCATAGGACCACATGGGTTGGTATGAACCAACTCAAGTATCTTCTTTGTTGAGTATACACTACGCTCGGTATACACTACACTTTGTCGGTGTATACTAAAATGCTTTATTTATTGACAACACTTATTTGTGTCTTTCAACTCTATTCTTCATCATAGATGAATGCAACATATTAAAGTCAATTTCATCAAGTCATAGACTCATCAACAAGTTACTTAGTGTATTCCTTATCCTCATCTATCATATACATCTTCCTCATGTAGATATTTCTATTCTTCATCTCTTTCACCTTCCTTCAGATGTGTTGGTATAGTAACTTACAAGATAAGTATTGTCAAGCTAGTTGACATCAATGACAACATAATAATGATTTAATCATCTTGCATATCTAATCATCAAGTCCTTAGTAATCTTAAATTACAAATTCTTCATTCAGGTTCTAAATCAGTTGTAGTTCATCATTAATATCAAAAAGGGGTAAATCAATGTATATGCCAAATATGTACATAGATGCTAATTATACTACACATTACCAGGAGCATGCACTGAGGGGGAGTTTATACTAATGCCAAAGGGGGATATTTTTATCTCTATTGAGCATTAAAGGTTTTCATTAGTATCAAAGGTTTCCAATGATATCGGTCAGTTACATATATGCACCCAGTCGGTAACTATAAACAAAACAAGCCAGTCGGTTAATGTTAGAAAATAAAGTCCACCAAGATAACTGAGAGGGGGGGGTGAATTAGTTATCTGATAATTATCACTTTTATAATATTCAACAATATTAAACCATATAAGCAATATAATTACCAACCATAGAAAGATATTCATACACAATAACACAATGACACAAGATATGTTGACTAGGGAACCTCTTGATCAAAGAGTAAACCCCGGTGGGAATGATGCCCACAAAAGATGTACTAATATGAATATTCCTTGTGAGAGAATGGAATCTATTAGGAGTCTTATGAAATACATTCAGTGCATATGAATCCCTATTAGGAGATTTTGAATCCCTGTTAAAAGATTCTAACCCTGTTAAGAGTTATAGAAGATAGAAGGACCCACTGCCCAAATAGCTTCAGGGTAAGATCACTGAACACACTGTCCAAATAATCTTTGCATTACTCAATAGAATAATATGTCACCTCTTCTCTGACTATGCCAAACCGCACTCAATGTTACATCAGATCTCAATTTCAGATCTCTGTACTTCACATGTCTTCCTTCATAATTTCACTTTCATACTTAGCTCTTTTCTTCACTTCATCATACCGCATCAAACATCATCACTAAAAATACATTACAATTACATATCAATAAGGAAATACATTCCTTCCTTTATACCACACTCAAATAATTACAAATGAGTCGGCATACAATTACAAAATAAAAGTTTCCACACGCTACACCAAAATTACATAAAATTGTCAGCTTCCAAATGCAATAAATCTTCACTCATGTGTCCTCAAAGTCTATGCTATCATTCACATCACTATCAATGTGTCTCCAGCTTCCCTTTAACTATGCAAAACTAGATTCCATCCTGATTAGGAGATATCATCCGATTTCCACAAACAGCTACTCAGGAACACTACCTGAACACTACTTCCACCAAAATGATCATAACTTCCATGAATTAGTGAATTACTATCTGTGCTCTTAACCATAGACATATAACATATCAAAGAGTATAACCTAAATGTTGCATAGCTACAACTACAATAACCCACGTGCGCTAATCCAAACTCTGTTTGCTTCTCTGCAAGTCTTCGATAAATCACTGTGTGGACATCAATGACAATCATAGTCATGAATGCAACAAAAACTACTACATAATGGCTGCCAAAAATTTTAGCATTCATTCTTAACAATCTCCCCCATTAGCATTGATGGCAACATAGATGAAAAACATCCAATATTCCAAAAATCTAATACTTCAACACTGCTTCTTCAAATCCTCTTCATCAATCAAATCTTGCTTTGTTATCCTATTTAGTTCTCTCCAACAGATGTCTCATATTGTTTTTCATGCATACTTCTCCCCCATTGACATCAATGAAATAAATTCCATCACTAAGTCAACAACATCTCAATGTCAAAAGACACTTTTTAGAAAATACATTTACTAGAGTCCTCATGACTCAGCTCAGATACACATACTCCCCCATAGAGGAAGTACCAACATCCAGTCCAGAAGAAGGATAAGGCTCATATACTACTGGATGGATGCAACCAAGTGCATCACTTCTCAAAAGTAGGTTGGGGCATAACCCCAAGCATACCTCTCAAATACTCAAATGTATCCTTAGGAAAAGGCTTTGTGAATATATCTTCTATCTGCTCCTTTGTATTTATGTACTCAAGTCTGACTTCTTTTTTAGCAACTTTTTCTCTTACAACATGATACTTAATCTCTATATGATTTGTCTTAGAATGTAATACAAGATTGTTAGACATACTAACTGTATTGGTGTTATCAAAATGTATAACAACAAGTTCAACAAATTTTATTCCAATATCCTTTAGCATCTGCTTCATCCAAATTATCTAGTTACAATTGTTTGCTACTACTACATATTCTACTTCTGCTGTGCTTTGTGAGATACAATTCTACTTCTTGCTTAGCCAAGAAAACTAATCTTCCTCCAAGGAAAAATGCTCCTCCACTGGTTCTTTTCTTATCATCAACATTCCCTCCCCAATCAGCATCTGTATATGAACATAGGGTAAAATCATTAGAATTTTCATACCATAATCCATAGTCCATTGTGCCTCTTAAATATCTCAGTATCCTCTTTACTACTGCAAAATGTGATTCTCTAGGTTCAGCTTGAAATCTTGCTACAATTCCAATTGAATGTGCTATATCAGGTCTTGGTTGAGTCAAATACTGCAATCCACCAATCATAGATCTGTATTTCTTTTGTTCTATTGCAGGAGTCTCATCTGTGCTAAATAACTTATGTCCGGTCACCATAGGTGTTCCAACTGGTTTACAATCCTCCATTCCAAATATTTTCAACAAGTCATTTAGGTACTTTGTTTGACTTACAAAGATACCATCATTGTTTTGTGTTATCTGTAATCCCAAAAAGTATTTCATTTCACCAATCATACTCATTTCAAATTCAGTCTTCATTTCATCAGCAAATTTGTCACTAGCTTCATCTTCTCCTCCAAAGATAATGTCATCAACAAAAATAACTATAACTAACAAACCATTTTCAATTTCTTTTGTAAAGATTGCTATCAGCTGCACCTTTTATAAATCCCAACTTTAACAAATACTTATCTAGTCTTGCATACCAAGTTCTAGGTGCTTGTTTAAGTCCATATAAAGCTTTCTTTAGTTTACATACCATGTCTCCTTCTTGAGTTAAAGGAAAATGTTCAGGCTGCTCAATGTAGACTTCTTCTTCCAATTCTCCATTTAGAAATGCTGACTTCACATCCATCTGATACACTTTGAATTTCTTGTAAGCTTCATATGCCAAAAACATTCTTACTACTTCAATTCTTGCAACAGGTGCAAAAGTATCTTCATAGTCAATTCCTTCTTGTTGTGAGTAACCCTTACATACCAATCTTGCTTTGTTTCTTACTACTTCTCCTTGTTCATTCATTTTTATTTCTAAATACCCATTTAGTTCCAATAACATTCTTGTCTTTAGGTCTAGGGACCAATTCCCATGTCTTGTTCTTTTCAATCTAATCTAGTTCTTCTTTCATAGCATTAGTCCAACTTTCATCTTCACAAGCTTCATTAGTAGTCTTAGGTTCAATTTGAGAAATCAAACATAATTGTTCTTGTGCCTTATTCTGAGTAAGAACTCCTCTTTTGATACTCCCAATAATCTATTCAAAAGGATGATTCCATAACAAACTCTTGCTAGGTGTCATTGTCTCAGATCTCTCTTCAAATGCAAGTTCTTCAATAACTTCACTGTGGATTTGATTCAACAAATCACTGTCAGTTTCATAAAACAATTCAGTAGTTTTAGTATTAGGCTTAGGATGAGCTTCTTCATCAGATTCATAATCAAGCATTCTTTCTTAAATTTTGAACTTTTCATCAACTTTAACATTTGCGCTCTCAACAATAGTCTTAGTTCTTTTATTGAAACATCTATATGCTTTTCTTTTCAAAGAATATCCAAGAAATATACCTTCATCACTTCTAGGATCAAACTTTCCTATATCATCATCTCTCTTTATATAACATTTGCTTCCAAAAATTCTAAAATACTTAACTAAGGGTGCATGTCTGAACCATAATTCATAAGGTGTCTTGTCTGTGTTTGCTATGATTTGTACTCTATTCATTGTATATACTGCTATGTTCACTGCTTCTCTCTAGAATATCTTTGCCAAATTATTTTCAAACAACATAGCTCTTGCTGCTTCAGTGAGTGATTTGTTCCTTCTTTCTACAATGCCATTTTGTCCAGGTGTTCTAGGAGCTGAATATTGTCTTTTAATGCCATTTTCTTCACAAAAGTTGTTAAACTCTCTAGAAGTAAATTCTCCACCTCTATCAGATCTTAAACATTTAATCTTCATTCCAGATTCATTCTCAACTTTATTCTTAACAATCTTAAACTTATCAAATGCTTCAAATTTTTCTTTAAGAAATGCAATCCACATCATTCTTGTAAAATCATCAACAAGAATCATAAAATACCTTTCTCCATAGAATCCTCTAGTCCTGGTAGGAGCGCTCAAATCTGTATGAACAATCTCCAGCTTCTTTGTAGATGTAAACTTCTTACTAGGAAAAGAACTTCTCTTCTATTTAGTCATTACACATTCTTTGCAAATCATGTTAGTAGGCTTCATAATTCTAGGTAAATCTCTTACCGCAAGTGTAGTACTTACTTTCACAATGTTATCAAAGTTTATATGACAAAACCTTCTATGCCATAACCAACTATCATCAATTTTAGTAATCAAACATGTCATCTCAATAGGATTCAACTGAAATACATTACTTCTAGTTCTAGATCCAGTTCCAATCAGATTTCCATCTTTATCCTTTATCACACAAGTTTTCTCAGTAAACCAAACTTGATATCCCTTATCAACTAATTGTCCAACACTCAAAAGATTATGTTTCAATCCATCCACAAAATAAACATCATCAGTATTAGTCTTTCCATCAAGAGTAATAGATCCTATACCTTTGATCAAAAAAGGTGCATTGCTTCCAACTCTAACTACTCCACCATCATATTCATTTAACTTTATGAACTTTTTCATGTCTCCAGTCATATGATGTGAACAACCACTATCTATAATCCAATCAGCTTTCTTTTCAACTTTAGAAACTAAGGATTTTTCTTCCTTAACATCAGATTCAAGATTTTCTTCTTTAATTGCTACAAATCCTATGTCATTATTATTTTCAGTATCACTTTCACTTAAAGTTCTTTCTATACTAGCTTCAAGATCTTCATCATTAGCATAATAACATTCCTTAGATCTTCTAGGTTTGAAATTGCTTCTGTACTTTTTAACTCTCTTAGGACATTTAGATGCAAAATGACCATATTCTTGACAATTCCAACATTTAAAAATTTTCTTACCGTCTAGTTCTCTTTTCACAAGCAAGGCAATACCTTCTTCAATCTTCTTGTCTTCTTCATGTCTAGATCTACTACTGCTAGCATAATCTCCACTCACACTAATGCTTCTTGACAAAGTAGGGTGAACACTAAGAGCACTGAATGCTATCTCCATTCTAGGTAAGTCTCCTGATAATCTCAGGTTCATTTCTACTGCTTCCCATTTTCTAAAAAGAGTCTCTCTTGTAAAGTTTGTTGTACAAGGTATAACTTGTTCAATCATCTGTGTTGTCTGCTTAAATATAGGAGTCAATGTCCTCAGAATTTTCCATATCACTTCATTCTCTATCTTTGTTCCTCCACAAGATTTTATACCTGAAATGATCTCTGATATTCTACCAATATAAATTCTAACAGATTCATCTTCCAACATTCTTATATCTTCAAATGCACATATCCAATTATGTAATCTAACTCTTTTAGCATGTTCATCACCTTCAAAAGTAGAGTGTAAAGCATTCCAAATTTCATGAGATTTTTTCAAATATTTTACCTGACTGTACTCATTCTCCGGTAGTGCTATCAAAAGTGCTTCTCTTGCAAGTATGTTACACATGAATAGATCTCTCTCTTCCGCAGTACATGTTTCAAGATTGTCCTGTTCAATGATAGTCTTATTATTCTTTGTAATCAACCAAAAACCTAGTCCTAAACATAATAGGTGTGTCTTCATCTTTTCTTTCCAGCTGTCAAAATTTACTCCATCAAACTTAGGGCTTTATTTCCTAAAATTCGCCATGGATCTCCTTAAGTTGTTAAACTTCTCTTTCAAGGACCTGCTGCTCTGATACCAATTGTTAGAAAGTAAAGTCCACTAAGATAACTAAGAGAGGGGGGGGTGAATCAGTTATCTGATAATTATAAATTTTATCATCTTCAACAACATTAAACCATATAAGTAATATAATTACCAACCATAGAAAGATATTCATACACAATAACACAATGACACAAGATATGTTGACTAGGGAACCTCTTAATCAAAGAGTAAACCCCGGTGGGAATGATGCCCACAAAAGATGCACTAATATGAATATTCCTTGTGAGAGGATGGAATCTATTGGGAGTCTTATGAAATACATTCAGTACATATGAATCCCTGTTAGGAGATTTTGAATCCCTGTTAAAAGATTCTAACCCTATTAAGAGTTATAGAAGATAGAAGGACCCACTACCCAAATAGCTTCAGGGTAAGATCAGTGAACACACTATCCAAATAATCTTTTCATTAATCAAAAAAATAATATGTTACCTATTCTCTGACTGTGCCAAACCACACTCAATGTTACATCAGATCTCAATTTTAGATCTTTGTACTTCGCATGTCTTCCTTCATAATTTCACTCATACCTAGCTCTTTTCTTCACTTCATGCATATCGCATCACACATCATCACTAAAACTACATTAAAATTACATATCAACAAGGAAATACATTCCTTCCTTTATACCACACTCAAATAATTACAAATGAGTTGGCATTTTGTGTCATCTTTTGTATATACATATTTATTATTCATGTTTATGGAATTGAATGGTGAAGTTATATCTTGACTATGATTATCATTATGATTTAAATTATATCTTGTTGAAGTTACATTTGTTTTTCTTTACTCTGGAATACCCTATTCATGGAGCTTATTATGTTTGAGGTTTAACTTCTTGTTGGTGAACAAATTTGTCTTCCAAAGAAACACTTACAAAATGACGCTTAAAGCCCAAACAAAAAGACTCAACCAACACCAACATTTGGGTCACTTCACTATTGAGAAGCGTAAGCACCCTCTGAATTATTCGGGTATAGCTCCCCGTGCAGGATTTACAATGAATCAACTAAACTATAAATGATAATGCTTTTAACCTGAAAGCAATAAAGGCTTACAAACATCTATTCATAAACATGAGATAGACGCAAAGGGACTAATTTATTGAAAAGAAAAGGACAGTAAACACTACAAATTTCATTTGCCTAAACAATGCATGACAGAAAGAAACTCAGAGAGAAAGACGAATGGTTCTTTCCAAATACATGAAAAACTATAGCACAAAGTCCACAAATGATTGTGCTGATGATCAAATGTAATAAATATGCATTCAAAAGAAACCAATATCATTCAAAGATGAATATCAATTAGAAAGTGAGTATCTAAAATCAAAGTTTTAATACGCTGACATATCCTTCTTTGAACACAACAAAACAACAAAGATTCTACTGTTCCTATACATTAATCATTATCTGAAAATAAAATCCCTCTTTCCCTGCATTACAATAAAATTCCTAATCTATCCCTCCCCTGGCACAAAGTCTCTCGGGTCAGGCGAAATCCGGAACCCCCAAAATCTCCTCTACGAGCCTTATTTATTTTCCCCTTTCGGTCAGTTTCTTTCCTATTATAATAACTAATTCTTGAGGATGTGTCTATCCACATCTTCTTTCTTGAATACTTTAAAGTCTCCCTTTGTGAGTGCCTTAGTAATATTTTGTTATGAAAGTCCATGTTACTTGGCACTCTACATCTTTCAAAATGGATCTATTCCTATAGAATAGTGTCATCTGGATCTTATTGCAACACAAGTGTTAATGCCTCTGTGTTTTGATTGGACGCTTGGTGCTATAACTAGAGTGTATCATTTTTGGCTCTCCACACACATACCGCTTCATGAAAGTGACACCAAGAAACATTTTTTCGAAGCCATCATACATACGTATTTTGGGATTCAATTGCGAGCACGTCCTTCTCAATATTCCCACCCTATAAACCTAAAGCCAACATCTTTGAATCATGATTGATGTCAACACAAAGAACTACATTATCATGCATCATGAAGGCATTATCAACTTGGTATTGAAAATCGCTCTTAAATTTCCCACTGATATAGTCCCAGACCTCTATGAATCCAACAATCGAGCATGAAACAAGGTTATGTCGGGTCCTCCTTGACATTCGGTGTTGGGGCATTCTCAAGAAATGATAATGTCTTAATATTGAAATTGTGTTATAGATTACCATGTTCTCGAATGCCAATACTGTCGATGTGAAAAACCAATTCTCATTGTCATCGACCAGTCTAACCTGACAAAGCTTTGGAAACTTCATTTTTGGATACCTTTTACTAGTTCTATTGCTCCTATCTATAATTCCATATGTCATGCTCTAATTGTGGGCATTCTGTCGAACAGTTTACATATACGAGCCCCTAATGCAGAGGTTACAACAAGAAAGTGGAGTGCCCTTCTACTACCTCCCACAACTCACCAACCAACCACAAAGGCTTAAGGGTAATCCCAAACTCTTTTGATGGTATAACACAACCAAACAAATGTATTTCTATCTCAATAAACTCCCTTTGCAAAGTTACACACTCAATCAAACTTCAATGCCTTTTTGGCTTTAGGGACACTAGGTCTTGTGTGTGTGAAAATTGTACCTGATCTGTAGACACAACACTCAGTAAAACATTAGAGGTTAGCTATAATCGAAATCATGCAAAATTGAAAGCTATCTAACCAAGTGATTTACTGCCTTCTAATAGGTGCGAGATTGATGTTCTCAGATTGTAATCGAGATCAGTGACCTAGACGACACCTAAATGAAGGATTTGAATGCAAAAGATGGATATGAAATAAATGCAATTAAACTATTTTTTTGGATTTTTCTATGCAATAAGAATGATAAAAACTGATATGAATCTATGCTAGATGAAATTGATATGCTATAAATTGATCTATCTAACAATGATATGCAATATGAATGCAAAAATAAGATTGATCTCACAAAGATGTCGATTCGCAAGAGCTTTGATTCTTCAATTCCAATTCTCCAGCGTGATTGTGCAAAATATGAGATGATTTGTGAAGAGCTAAAGCCTTTAATTTATAGAAATCCAGGGCTTTGGAGGTGCATGGATAAAAGCCATAAATCACTCAAATTAACTCATCTTGATTTTTGAGTTATCTGATCATGAAAGATAGTTAATTCTCAAAATCATGCAAAAACATGCAAAAACAGCTTTTTAACTCAAATTAGAGTTTAGATCAGCTTTTTGAACTCCAAAAGGATGTTGAGTTCCAAAAAGTCAATAACTTGCATTGATTTTCTGATTTGGAGTTTAACTATTTCTGTTGAATATGCATAATAATTAAGAATTAAATAAATAAATAAAGTGATTTATCCTCAACTCAACTGATTTTTGAAATAAAATAATTAATTTATGGGTTAATTAACTATTTTACCAAACTTTTATTAAAAATTATATTATTAAATAATGACAACATGCTTTAATTAATTAAATAAGAATTTAATCAATTAAAGATAGGAATTTTGATTTATTGTCAAAATTAAATAATACAATTAATAATAGATAGAATTAAATTTAATTACACAATTAAGTGGCAAATATTAAATCTAATTAATTAAATATGAAAATATTCAATTAATCAAACTTAGGATAAATGTGATTTATCGCCAAATAATCATTAAATTAAAGATAATTAAGATAATTAGGAATATTACTAGGAATATTCCTCGATGCAGAATTTAAGATAATCAATTATGATTCGATGATGTTTAGATGTGCCTTAGATTAGGACTTTGATGTCGATTTCATTCGAATTGTCAATGTAGGAGATTAATGAACTTATAGCCCATTTTCGGGGTATTACATTTTGCCCCTCTTTGAATTACTGTGCGAAGCGCAGTGGTTCAAAGATAGTCTGTGTTTGATAAAGATATGAAACTGATTCAAAAGATAAACCGATCTCAAGATAGAAACCGATTGAAAGATATTGAGATAGGAGTTGATTGATATTGAATTGATATGGAGATAATAGGTCTTGAATGACCAAAGATAATGTTCACTATAGCAATGATGAACCTATGATTGCGAAAAAGTGTCAAAACACCTGATTCTGAACCTTAGGATTGATAAGAAGTGAGTGACCCGTTCTAGACTCGATTGTCTTAGCAGAACTAGCAAGTATCACATCCAAACCCTTCAGTTGTCGAAGAACCAAGGAAAGAACACTATGATCTGATGGTTGCAAAAACTGATACAGTTTACAAGATTAGGAGAATACCAGATTGATATGGATCGATGAATCTGATATGCCCCAAGTGATGATAGATTTGCCCCGAGCGATGAGGACTTTTGATGAATCAGCGACTAGACGTGATTGTTGTCTTTGATCACTGATGAAAGATATTGATAGATTTGATCGATAGAATTTGATTTACAGACTTTGAATGATGTGCAATACCATGCCCCCTTCGGGATTAAAATTGAAATCTGACAAAAAAAGTCAGTGTTATAGTTTAGAAGCATGTTAATTGATTTGAGAAGTGGTTATTTACGTCCGAGAACACATTCTGCATCGTTGGAAGGTCCCAAAAAACCAAGTTTGACTAGGATTGACCATGAGTTGACCATGGTTGACCAAGTTGAAATTTTGATAGTGTGATGTAAGATAATCAGATGAGTTGAATACTGGATTCCTTGTGATGATTGAAGGTTGATTATGCAAGCAGTAGACCATCCTGGGTCCAAAAATTTTAAATCGTGATTTTGACATAATAAACGATCTCAGATTTCAATTTTGATCCCAAAAATGAATTCAGAACATCGAAAATAGCTAGGGGTGCAATTTTCATGGAAAATGGAGCACTTTTAAAAATTAGGTCAAAAGCTATATAAAGGTCGGAAGGGTCATTTTCAATTCATTTCAACCCTTTGACTTTAGAGATTCTGTGGAGCCCTTTGAGCGAGAAAATGGCAGACCAGCGAGAACTGAAGGTACCTGTGAGTTCGTACCATTTTGAGCATAGCTGAAGACATGACAGACCTCGATAGTATGGACATCTGGTAGGTGGACCTCTGTTCCCCCCTGAAAATGCATGTTTTTGATGTTCTATAGCATTTTTAATTTTTTTCATACGCGTTTTTAGTTTTTAATTTTCGCATCTGTAGAAACTCGTACAAGTCCAAATCCAGACTCGTACGACATTTCATTTGAATGTAGAATGTCATTTCGTTCATGCCCAAGTGTCGTATGATAGGGACCCTTGTGTCGTACGACATTTCGTCGGGTCCCTTGAAACTTGTATGAATCCAAGTGCAATGTCGTACGACTATGAAATGTCATTTGGTATGTTGTGGAATGTCGTACGACATTTCATGCCAGTCTGGAATGTCGTTTGAAAAATAGCATGTGAAAAACTCTGTTTTAAGTCAAAAATGAAACTTTTCTGATCTTTTTGCCTGATTGCGGACACTTTGCCCTACCTTCTGAAACTTTGAAAACTGTGTCATTCTGATATTTTGGCCTGAATTTTTGACAAAACACCCTGTTGCATTATGATTTAGGTTACATATCCTGACGTACATGTTCACCATTTGTATCCGGCCACCCAGAGATTATGTGTTGCCTTGCCAGACCCGATGAGGGTTCATCTCGCTGCCTATGGATTTGAGCACCTGATTCATTTACCTGATATTAGGGTAAATCATGGTTTATTGACTGCCCTGATTGAGAGATTTCACTCTGAGACCCAGACTTTCCACCTTCCAACTGGGGAGATCACTGTGACCCCTGAGGATGTTTATAGGATTCTTCGCATTCCGTTCCATGCTCCGCGACGTCCCAAGTATGTTAGTGGAGGATCGAGGGGACTGCATGCGTTCAGACGACTGTTCGGTGATGAGACACAGCTGACTGGGTCTATATCTTGGGAGACACTAGTGCAGAGATATGGTTAGACACATCGTCTAGAGTGTATCATTACGAGGATGATCAGAGAGTTGATTAAGCCTGGCCGTCAACAGAATGGCTTTTTGATGGGATGGGCACCTATGGTAGCACTCTTGATGGCTACACCGACTTAGCTTGCCTGGGGTCAGTGTCTATTGGTGCACTTGTATTTCGAGATGCACGAGGTCGTGTATCATGACTGCAAGACATTTGCTTCAGGAGCGGTGGTACTGCAGATATGGGCTTGGGAGCATATCCCAGTGTTGAGACCAGTGTTTCAGAGTCAGCGACAGCCATAGGAGCCGATTATATATACGTATGCTGGCTACGTTACTCAGGTTCGCATGGGTCACACCGAGTATTTCCATCGATGCTTGGATGACATGACCTTTGTGATCTGGAGACCATATGTATAGATAGAGGCCTGGCCTACTGCGAGAGAGCAGTTCTCATTTGTTTTTCAAAGCAGGATATTGATAGGATAGACCTCCACCGTCTTGGAGAGATTTTTGATTACCAGAGTCTGGCGTCAGTATGGATGCATTCAGGTTGTCCCGCAGGATTATACTACTTATGCCCGCATTGTGCGTGAGATAGGGCTCGGATGGGCACCACGGCTGAGTTATTCTGTATGTGCTGAGGAGTATAGCCAGATTATTGGTAGGGATTGGGACTACCTTCCACAGGTTGTTGATGCCGGGGTGACAGATGCATATGTGGCATGGCTTGCTGATCATCGGGTACACTAATTTTTTGATCTGACAGAGCTGATACCCTCCATGGAGGAGGTGATGGATGTTACAGGGGCTCCTATGAGAGCAGGACCGAGACCACAGGTGGTACAGCCTACTCCTCTGAGACAGAGAGCTATGACTCCTTTACAGAGAGCACCAGGACATGTGAGGCCTCCACGTCCTCCTACATCTACAGTGGGCACATCTTCTGGCACACAGAGACAGAGCCGAGGTGAGAGTGGCACACTGGGTGGAGTAGGATCTGTAGATGATGTTCTAGGAGTTGAGTAGTTTCTATGTGGGACCAGTGTGGATGACACATTTGATTTGGGTGCTGAGGTTAGACGCTGTAAGGTGCACAGGATGAGCATTCCTTCACATGCAGATCAGCCAGCAAAGCCAGCACAGGACACAGAGATGCCAGTAGCTGATGCAGAGCCTGAGGTTCCTCTTACTTCGGCTGAGATTATCAGACGGCTTACAGTTCAGGTCCGGGACCTGAAGATAGAGCAGGCCAGATTAGAGGAGAGGCATCAAGAGGTAGATAGACAGCGTACAGAGCAGTGCACCGAGATACAGAGATTACAGGTAGAGGTGATTCATCAGACAGTGTGGGCCTCATATTATGTATCTGCGTACTATGCAGTAGTCCCTGCTGCACAGAGAGTGCCGACCTATTCTCAGCATATGGCAGCATCAAAGGGAGCTAGGGCATTGAGAGCGGAGGTGGTACTAGATGCACCTCCTCCTCCTCCACCAGATGCAGAGGAGCATGCTGACAGTTGAATTCTCTTGATCTTCTGTTACTTTCTTACTAATACATCGTTGTGTCTGATAGCTCTATGGAGCTTTATTCATTTGTACCCTGTGCCAGTAGTGCACCCCTGACTATTTGAGATTTTTGATATATAGATGAGATCGATATTTTTGGTTGTGACATCATGTGTACTTGTCATTTTTGTTATGTATGATGATATCATGTGATGTGAATGCTATGAGTAGTGTAGAATGTATGTATGGATCAATGCAATTCGATAATTTCTTTCATATGTATGAATGTTATGTAGATGTAGTGATTATGGAAATATGTATGTTTATGCAATGGATGTTTATGACATAATATGTAAATGCAATGATACGCATGATATGTTTTGCAGGTTGATGAAGACAAGTACTGAGTCTTATGTCAAAAAGATGGTTGACCCAGGAGGATTATTGCTTGCGATTCCGTTAAGAGACCTTCGAGTTAGGTTCAGCTTTTGTTAGATTTGAAGATGTGATTGAAGAATCATTTAAGCTTTTGAAGTTCATTTAGTCATTGTGAGATCATACAAATATTTAAAATGCAATGAGACATGCAATAATGAAATGCACTCTAAGCCCTAGGACCTAGTCACTGATCATATGTCGATTTGTTATCATCATTGAACTTTTAGGTAACCGGAGAAATCAATACAATGTCCACTAGTTATGAAACCATAGACATATGAATATCAATCTGTATGCACAAGAATCAATACAACACCTACTGGTCAACAACCATGGATATATGAATATTGATTTTGTTTTTGAAATGTCAGATTAGATATAAGCACCAAGGCACAAGCGCCAGGATGACCTGAATATCATGTCCATTTTGATATAGCAATTTGTACAAGCATCAAAACATAAACTTCGTGATGACTTGAGTACACCTTGTGTTAAAAACACATCAAACAGCTAAGAGATCATTCTAAATCCAATGTGAATTACCCGTAGTGACCCTTTATCATTCACCTCCTTAGGCAAGATCGCGTTTCACAGTAGGAGAAAGAACTTACTCAAAAAGACAATAGTTAGATCAAACTTCCTTGAATTTTCTAGGTATCAATGGTCGAGGTACGCATGGCCATCCAATTCGAGATAGAGGCTCTTACAGTCGGACACCATTTCAATCCAGAAGTTCCAAAGATGTTAGATTTTCACATACAAGCAGAAGGCAAAGAAAAGATTATGCCCCCAGTCATCACTCTCTAAATCCTATAAAGGACATCATCGAAGAGCTCGAAGGGACACAATATGAAAAAATCTCAATGCGAATCAGTAAGCATACAAGGAGATAAAAGCATGAAAAGCACAGATTGTTTTTAGTTTGAGTTTTGATGTTTGATTGTTGTTGATGCAAAAATCCTTTCTGGAGACGAGACAAACAGACTGACTCAACTTGAAGCTTCAAAGGATTCTGAGTGGATATGACACGTCTAAGATACATTGGAGGCCATAGGATATGACATTGATTGCCCCCAAGTTTGAACATTGATAGGATACAGACGCTTGAGTTGATTGGTGCACAGACTGACTTATTGAAACCAGGATATGCAGAAACAAACCGGGAGATATGTACAAACTAAAGCAAGACTGAAAGCTGGGAAAGACCAAGATTGTGCTGATAGATGGAGCATTTTTAAACAAGTGGTGCCTGTTTGCTAGGTTTTCACCATCTTGGTAGAGATTATATTTTTGCTACCAAGGCGCCTGTTTCCAGGTTTTCACCAAGGCACTTTTTCTTTCTTTTTTCATTTTTTTATATTTTTCATTTTTTTCAATTTTTTGTACTTTTCATTTTTTCAATTTTTTTTTTTTTTTTTGATATTTTTAAATTTTTTTGTGAATCATCAAGGCGCCTATTGCTAGGTTTTCACCAAGATGTTCATTTTTTCCAAGACTTTTTCTAATTTTTAAGATTTTTCTCAGGACATTTTACCAAGCACTGAATGCCTTAGGCATAAAATTTCTTCAGATGGAGAATGTTGATTGGTTCTCGGAGCTGTTCTCCTTCAGTTGTTGAGATTTGATAGGCACCAGAGCCAAAAGTAGCAGTGATTACAAAGGGACCCAGCTAGTTGGGTTTGAACTTCCCCTTGCGTTCTCGATGTGATTGATTTTTAGGATTTTCTCTCAACACTAGATCACCAATCTGAAATTCTCTGTGTCTAACTTTCTTGTTGTAGCCTCTAGACATTCTCTTTTGATATACTCTGAGATGATCATATGCTGCTTGTCTGCGCTCATCTAGTAGTTCAAGTTCTTGTAACCTCGACACTCTGTAGTCTTCATCAGTGACAAGTCCATGCATTTTGATTCTGAGTGATGGGATTTCAACCTCAATAGGCAGTACCACTTCAGACCCATAAACTAAAGCGAAAGGTGTAGCCCCTGTAGGTGTTCTGATACTAGTTCTGTATGCCCAGAGAGCTGGATTGATCATCAGATGCCAGTCTCTTCCTATTTTATTCACTGTTCTGTGCAAGATCTTCAGGAGATTTTTGTTTGAAGCCTCAGCTTGTCCGTTCCCTTGAGGATAGTAGATAGATGACCAATGTTGAGTAATTTTGAACTTGGCACATAAGTCATCTAGGTCCTTGTTTTTGAATTGTCCCCCATTATCTGTGATTATAGAGTGAGGGATCCCATATCTGCAAATGATGTAGTTCAGGATGAACATAGAGATCTGTTTCCCCGTTGCTTGTGTTAGAGGAACTGCTTCTACCCATTTTGTAAAATAATCTGTAGCTGTGATTATATGGGTATGTCCATTAGAAGAGTGCAGATGGATAGCACCTATGAGATCAAATGCCCATTGTTGAAAAGGCCATTGTGTAGTAAAGGGAATCAGATCCCTCCCTGGAGCATGAATCAAGTTGCCATGTACTTGACACTGTTGACAGTTTTTAGCAAATTTAATAGCTTCTTTTTCCATTTCAGGCCAATAATACCCAGCCCTAATAAGTTTTCGAGCTAATGTTAACCCATTCGAGTGTGACCCACATATACCCTCGTGGACTTCCTCTAATGCACATTGAGACTCTTCCCGTTCTAAACATCTAAGCAGTGTACCATCTAGACCTCATTTGTACAGATCATTACCAATGATGACATATCGGGATGCAGATCGGATAAGGTTTCATTTCTCAAAATGGTTAAAGGAGTCAGGGATGATTTGGTCGTGGAGATAGGAGAACAAATTTTTGTAGCGAGATGAGTCATAACCTACAACAGTGCAGATCATGCGGGTTTCAGGGGAGTCATATGCAGGGTAGGATAGGGCTTCCACCAGGAACTCATAGCGTAGTTCATGTTCAGGCTGTTGTAAAAGAGTAGATAATGTTGCCATTGCATCAGCAGCCTTATTCTCCGTTCTGGGTATTTGCTCAAATGTGATAGAGATGAAGTATTTCTTTAAATCATCGACCATTCTCTTGTAAGGAATGAGCTTTTCATCTTTGGTTTGGTACACATCATTGACCTGGTGGATGACCAGTTGTGAGTCTCCATGAATGTGCATCTCTGTAACTCTCCACTGTATTGCCATTTTCATACCATTGAGAAGTGCCTCATATTTAGCAATATTGTTTGTGCAAGGAAACTTTAATCTGAATGCTTTGGGTATCGAGTATCCTTGAGGAGTAATGAACAATATGCCTGCTCCAGATCCATTCTGTGTGTAGGAGCCATCAAAGAATAACTACCATGCTCTAGAAGAGAGGTGCATGATAGAGGAATCGGGAAACTCCATTTGCATGGGTGTATCATCAAATAGTGGTGCTTCAGCTAATTGATCAGTGATGACCTGTCCTTTGATAGCTTTTCTTTCAACATATTCAATGTCAAATTCGCTCAAGAGCATGACCCATTTAGCTAGTCTACCTGTGAGGGTAGCTTTGCTTAGGAGATATTTCAGTAGATCAATTTTAGCTACCAAATGAGTGGTATGAGCTAACATGTAGTGTCTCAATTTCTATGATGCAAAGATCATAGCTAGACATGCCTTCTCGATCATTGAGTAGTTCTTCTCATAGGCCACTAAAGTTCTGCTGATATAGTAGATGGCTCTTTCTTTCTTGTTCTCATCATGTTGTGCTAGCAATGCCCCTAGTGATGAATCTGTTGTGGAGACATATAATATTAATGGCTTCCCATGAATAGGAGGCATCAATATAGGCGGATTTGAAAGATACTTCTTGATATGTTTAAAGTTGTTCTCGCATTCTTCATTCCATGCAAAGGTCATACCTTTATGCAATGTTTTTGTAAAAGGCTGTGAGATGTCCGCTAGCTGTGATATGAATCTTCTGATAGATTGAACTCTGCCTTGCAACATCCTCATTTGACTGATATTTGTGGGAGGTTGCATCTCTATTATAGCCTTGACCTTAGCTAGATCAACTTCAATGCCTTTCTTGGAGACGATGTATCCTAGGAGCTTTCCAGAAGTGACGCCAAAAGCACACTTTTTAGGATTTAGTCTAAGACTAAATTTTTCCATTCTGTCGAGGATCATGCTCAAGTCTGTTAGATGTTCAGTTCTAATCATGGATTTTTCCAAGGTATCATCTACGTAATCCTCCATTGTTCTATGCATCATATCATGAAAAATAGATGTCATTGCTCTTTGATATGTAGCTCCAGCATTTTTGAGTCCGAATGGCATAACATTCCAACAGAAAGTTCCCCACGCACATGTGAAAGCTATTTTCTCTTGATCTTCTGGAGCAATTTTGATTTGGTTGTATCCAGAAAAGCCATCCATTAAGGAATACATTTCATAGCCCGCAGTCATGTCCACTATCATATCAATGTTAGGTAGTGGAAAGTCATCCTTAGGGCATGCTCTGTTCACATCTCTAAAGTCCGTGCACACTCTGATTGAACCATCTGGTTTTGAAATAGGTACAATGTTGGAAATCCACTCAGCATAGTCTATGACATGGATGAATCCATCTTTTAGGAGTTTTTCTAGTTTTGCTTTGACTAAGAGTGCAACATGAGGATGCATCTTTCTCAATTTTTGTTTGATTGGTTTTACTCCAGGAGCAATGGATAGATGGTGCATAATGAGATTGGGATCCAATCCTGGCATATCTAAATATTTCCATGCAAAGTTGATCTTTTTCTCTGATAAGAAGGTAGTGAAGTTTTGTTTCTCTTCGTCTGATAGAGATTGTGCTACATGTACCAATTGTGGTTCCTCTGTTGTACCCAAATTGATGGATTGAGTTGGCTCAATCAGAACTGGAGATCTATCCTATAAATGACTCGGAAGGACATCAAATATCTCATCCTTAGGTGCCTCAGAGAGGTTTTCACCTTCAGATACATCTTTTCTTTTTACTTTTGTTGGTTTTGAGACTGCCACAAAGTGGTTTTCACCCTCAGAACTCTTTTTCTTTTTCTTTTTACTCTTGTTTTTCTGACTAAGATATTTGATGTCCGACTCGGTCATGCTGATGCTCGGTTCACTGATGGAAGTACTCATAGGCTCAACTGCATTGAGGTAGCAGGCAAGGGCATAGTCATTTAGGAAGGTATACATACCATGGTTTGGGTTTGTGGAAGTTTGGTCGATAAGATCATGGCGTTGGATAGTCAAAGCGGGAAAGGCTTGGGATATGGTGTTCACGGATGTGGATATGTCATCATTGGTCCTAACCTAACGCTCAAGTTCAAAGGTGATATTACAGCTCAAAATGTTCAATTCGTGAATAGGCTCAACGTCATCATGGGAGTCCTCTTCAGCCATAGGTGTATCAGACATGTTAAGTTCATTGTTTCGCTCTAGACTTACGTTGGGTTGAGAGACATATTGGTGAATAACATCAATAGATTTCTCTGTTATAAGCTCATCTTCTTCTGGAATGGCACCCCATTCATAATCATTTGACTCATCTTCTGATTCAGAATCTCCAGGAAATCTTAGAAAATGTGTGAAATCAGGATGAATACCCCAAGAAGGATTACCCTCAGTCTCTGACTTGAATTCATATTCATGGGAATCAGTGTCAGAATAACTACCCCCTGCTTCTTGATCAGTTTGATTGCCTTCGAGATTGGCTAGTTCTTGTGGTACAACCATCTCTTGCACTACAGTAGGTTCTTGTGTTTCTACTACATTAATTCTTCTAATAGGATCATCTGTATCATCAAGAAGATATTTGATCTCTTTAGGCAATTTTTCATAGGGGATAAGCTCAGAGCTATCTGAATCATCATCCGAGGGTTCTGTTTCTTCTTTCTTAAGAAGGGGTTCTCCTGGTGCAATTTGTTCTATGACATGAGAACAACCACTTTTGAGATGATAGGGTTTCTTCTTAAACCCTATGCCACCAGTATCTTTTTTGGCTCGACCAATATGTGAAATGGGGGTCACAAGACCCTTTCCCCTAATTCCTAGAGGTCCTTGACCGGAATATCCCATCTTGGCTATCAATTTGTTTCCTGGACCATATGAATTAGAAGGGACTGTAGGTGCTATAGATTCACTAGGTTGAACAATTTTAGATTCAGAATCCTCTTTATATAGCCATGCCAGCACAACTTCATCCTCTTCAAATTCTTGTTTGGATACTTGTTCCACTACAAAATGTCTTTTGTATGCTTCCATAGGTTCCTTAGGTTCTGATTTAGACTACTTCAAGGATTGGCCATATGACTTAGGTGAGATTGGGAGAGATGTCAGAGACAAGACTGGCTCTATAGTGTATTCTCCCATCCCATTTTCTTTGGTATTGATCTCTTTAGCAATGTCTTCCATCTTAGATGTGGAAGCCACATTTTGTTGCTTGATGGAAGATTCTCTGTTATTGGGAACAAGTTTATCGGCACTTTCCTTCAATGTATTGCAAGTTGTACTCAGATCAGCTGGTATAGTAACCTCCACTCCTTCATAGGGAAATTTCAAGCATTGATGGTATGTCGAAGGAATAGCTTGCATTTCATGTATCCAGGGTCTCCCTAGAAGGATATTGTAAGCCAATGGTAGATCGAGCACCTGACATGTGGTATCTTTGATGACTGGACCCACCCGGATGGGCAAGACAATGGTGCCTTTAGAAGCTCTTTCTTGTTCATCATAGGCTTTTATGGTGATCTTCTTTCAAGGATCAATAGCCATCTCTGAGAATCCCAACTGTGTGATTAAGTTGTAAGAACAAATGTTGAGGCCTGTGCCCCCATCTATCAACACATGTTTGACTCGACGGTTCTGGATCAAGACTTCTATGTGCAAGGGCTGATTATGTGGGTGACTTAGGGAGTTGTCATCCTCTTCTGAAAAGGAGATATATTGCGGAGATGTTAGATGACCAACCATAGTCTGGAACCTGTCTAGATCTAGATCATTAGGAACATTAGAGCTGAGCAAAGCTTTGTCTAGGATATCTCTGTGAGCTGGAGATATTCGAAGTAACTCAAACATAGAGATTTTGGCATTGGTATGCTAGAGTTGTTGTATGATGCTGTAAGATGTAGGTCTAGTATCCTTTGGATTGGAAGATTTCGAGGCAACCTTCTGTTTAGAAGCAGATGTGAGATTGAAAGGTATCTTAGGGACATCAGATGAATTTGGTGTTTGTCCTTTCAGATGCGTCTGAGCTTGTGATCTGGTAACTGCATTAGCTGAGGAATGATTTCTATCTCTTCATACAATCGTGATGACATTACAGCTCTCAGAGAGGCATGGTTCCACCATATTGATGATAGCATCATTTCCAGGGTAGGCATAGTTGACTTTTGCCCCCATGTTAGGCTGAGAAGTGGAAACTCCCTTGCCATGTTGTGGAAAAGGTTCTGTAAATGCTGTGTGATCATTATTGCTGGTAGGATTATCAATTGTGATGTCCCCTTGATCTATCAAGTCTTGAATGGTATGCTTCAAATGGAAGCATCCATTAGTTTTGTGGCCTTTAGTCTGATGGAAAGCACAGAATTCATTATCTTTCCACCAATATGGTTTTGGATCCGGATCAGGTTTTCGGATTGGTGGTAAAGAGATCATGTTATCAGCTATCAGGGTCCTCAGAGCAGATTCCAAAGATTCTCCCAGAGGAGTAAACTTTCATTTATTATCCCATCATTTGAATGGCTTCTTTGGAGATGGTTCAGTAGATTTTTTCTCTGAAGCTTCAATGGCTTTGGTGGCAAGGGTGAGATTGTAGACCGGTGCCTTTGATGGGGTGTGGATAGTGTCAACAACACCGTCAGAGACGATACCTTTGTTTCTATTCTAGCTCTTGTTTTTATCTTTTGAGCTAGATCCCGCTTCAGACTTGTCCTTTTGAAGTGTGATTTCTCCTTTCTTGACAAGTACTTTCTCAATCTTGATTGCATTATCCACCATTTTATCAAAAGATACATGATCTTGCATTTGTAATGGATAGTTGAGCTCTGGAACAAGGTTATTGATAAAGATTTCAAGTTTCTCCATTTCAGGAATTGGTCTAGCATATAAAGAAAACTTCTTTCGCCACCTCTTGAGAAAAGTTAGGAATGATTCCCCTGGATATTGCTTAAGGTTACAGATATCGATCATGGTAATCGGATGTTGAATATTGTAGGAATATTGTTGATAAAACAATTTAATCAATTCCTCAAAACTTTTGATCGTAGAAGGTAATCTTGAAAACCACTGAATGGATGCTCCTCCCAAAGATCTAGGAAAAAGATGCATTAGATAAGTTGGTTCATGCATGGATTCCATGGATTGCGTACAGAACTCTCTGACATGATCTTGAGGATCAGAGTGTCTATCATATTTGTCATACTTTGGTATCTCCACTCTTTTTGGGAATGGTGGCATATACAAGTTTTTGTCGAACGGGAAAGGACATAGGGCCTCCATGGAGAACTCCTTGGGTTCCTTCTCCTTCTTAAGATTGTTAAATTCAACTTGTATAGCGTGCATCTATTTTTTCATAGCTGTGAGTGGAGTTTCTTCCTCATGTGTGATTATATCATCAACGTTAAAGTTGGGAGGAAGCTTAGCCCCTTCCTGGGCTAATTGTAAAAAGTATGCCTCTCTATCCACTTTCAAGAAATGGCTCATCATTCTCTTGAATTCATCGTCATTCTGACATTGATGGATTTCAGAGGGGGTAGGTTCTTGGTCAGCATTATGTTGAGAATGGTGTCCCTGGGATCCTCCTCCTAGAGAATCATGGTTTGTCCCTACTTGAGACATGGTAGGAGTCTTTGGGCTCCCTAGAATAGATTGAGGAGAAGTTTGTTGATTACCTTTGTGAGTTGATAGAGGAGGTATGTAACCAGTTTTCAATCGAAAGTTGCCGAGACCGTCATCTTCGTAGATACCTAACTTGATGAGTTGTTCAAGAGTTGGACCCGGGGTATTGGTCAAAAGTAAGTGCTGAGATGTTTCTTCTGATTTCTTGTGTGAAGAAGCTCTAGTCTCCACCATTAAGTTTGAATGAAACAGAAGAAAAGGATGAAGACAACTGAAGAACAATTTGATTCAAAAAAAATCGGATGACGCAACCTTGTCAAGATTATGATAGTTTTGAAAATCTGATGAGATGTGGGTGAAGGAAACTGTGCCCTGGATGTATGGGATAGATTGCCCAAAAGATAGTGGACACGAGTTCTCAACATTTAGTCTATTTTTGAAGATTGATTGAAGATTGATAGTTATGACAAGGTTTTGACACGAGATAAAAAGGACTCAAATTGATCAAACAGAAGACTAGATCGGATTCAAAAGATCAAACTCAGAAAATGGTAGAATGCTCAATAGCTACTGCTCTGTTCCTGACACAATGATATTTTTGACAGATTCTGGATCTAGGCTGGAAACATTGGATATCTTGCAATTTGACAATTTCTGACAACTTTCTCAAATTTTTCCAAACGACACTCTGCAGACTCGTACGACAGTTGGGTAGATATGAAACGACAGTTGCGAAACTCGTACGACAGTTGGGTAGATATGAAACGACAGTTGACAAAACTCATACGATAGTTGCTAACAATTTTTGGCTTCTTGAATTTTGCTAGTTTGAAAACTCGTACGACACTGGGTTCTTAATCATACGACATATGGGCTTTACTGAAATGACATTTGACAAAAAGTCATATGACTTTTGACCTCTTGAAATGACTTTTGACTCCAGAAAGAACTTTACGTCAATTTTTGCAAAATTTAAGGTTTTCAATTTTGGATTGTTTGCAAATTGTACTGTCCAAATTTTGAAGGTTATACCAGATTTGATCATTTTTAATAGCCAAGTAGATAAATAAGCACGCAGAACAGCAAGCAAGTGATTCCAAGCACGTCTGAAAATAATGAAAAAGGGCAAAAGCAACCTTGCGCATGAACAATCAAGTGACCAAATTGTGCTAATCCCTGAGAGTACTAATTGTGTATGTTCTGAAAAGTTTTGCAATAACACACATATACCTGAAAGTGAAAAATTGGCCTCTCTAGGGTTTTTAGTAATGGTTTGACTTTGCAACTTTTATGATTCAAAGGGGTGAACTCCAATCCCGGCGCACCAGGGTTTTGACACAGTCTGAGAACTTAATCTTCAAGAGCTGCTAGGGAGATCTGACAACCCAACAATGAACCATACCCATGGAGATTTCTTCCACAAGGACATTTATATAGCGGCTGTCACTACCACGGCAAAAATGGCTATGACCGCTTGAGGTTCCGTCAACGCAGTTTGCCCTATGAAGGGATTGTCTGCTACGGTTAACCCTCTCTAAAGATGACTCACAATAGTATACCACAAGGGGACTTGGCTCCAGATTCAAGGTTTTGACACCTCTTCACTTTTAACCCAAACAAAGCAAGTAGATTAATCCGACACGCTAAGACAAAGTTTTGTTCCACCAAGGTCTATGATATCAACTCCACGTGATCTATCAACCTCTCCGGGGAGAGAATGTATCAATCAATAAGAGAAGACGCACTAACCAATTTTGATTCACCAAAGCTTGTGATATCAACCCCACGTGATCTATCAACCTCTCCAGAGAGAGAATGTATCGATCAATAAGAGAAGACTCACTAACCAAGTTGAATGTGAAACGCACTAAGTATCCTCCCTACCTACAAGGATTCCATCGTCAAGAAAGGTTTCGCTAGGAATCCAATCTCTCAAGAATCATGAATAGTGTTCATAGGGCCTAATTACTATGTGAGCACATATATATGTTTCGAAAGTAAATCTACCAAAAGCATTCAAAAAGTAGAAAGAGGAACACTTAACGCTTAAAGAAAATATGAGATGAGTCCACAAGGTGGAACACTTAACACCTCACACAAGCTAAAAATGAGTCCCCAACTTAGAAAACAAGTGAGTTCCTAAAAGCACAAAAGGGTTGCCAAGTGGAACATTTAACGCTTCTGTCCTATTGACCCCTCCCCTTTATGGCGCTGAGATTGCAACCACGGGGCAGAAATGAGGGGCCGGCGGATTAGCGAGTCCAATAACCCAAGATAGCAATCAAGATCAATCACAAGTATCTTAAGACTACTTAATGAATCCTTAAGGGATCACAACCTAGTATCAAATTATGCAAATGTGTAGAATAAAAGCAGGAGAAGACGCACACAAGCTAGACACATAAGAGATTTATTTTAAGCCCAAATCAAAATGTTATTAGATGAAGGAGAATACCTGGTGATCCTCGCAACGCGCTTAGTAGATTTTACCTGATTTTTAGTAATTCTTGCACTTTTCCCAATCAAAACCAGCAGAGAGCAATCAAAACAAAGAATTTCAATTGTCAAAATTAGCAGTTAGCCGAAATATAAAAATCAAATTTGATACTCTGCTATGAAAAATGAAACGACAGTCAAAAATTGGTACAGAAACTCATACGACAGTGGGTATGATCTCATACGACAGTCCAGAAACTTGTACGACACTAGGTATCTTACCATACGACAATCAAAATCCTGATGCTGAAACTCGTATGACAATGGGTCTCTTACCATACGACAGTCAAATCCTGATGTCGAAACTCGTACGACAGTTGGTCTCTTACCATACGACACTGGGTGTCTGATGAAATGACAATATAAAAAGCTCGTACGATAGTGGGTCTTTTACCATACGACAGTTGAATCCTGATGCCAAAACTCGTACGACAGATGTATGGACAAAACTAAAAATCATAGTTTGGCACGGATCCTGAGGATAAAAAGATAGAAATTGAAAGAATTGAATTGGAAACCCATTTCAAGGCCCCACGGTGGGCGCCAGAAATGTGTGTGTGAAAATTGTACCTGATCTGTAGACACAACACTCAGTAAAACATTAGAGGTTAGCTATAATCAAAATCGTGCAAAATTGAAAGCTATCTAACCAAGCGATTTACTGCCTTCTAATAGGTGCGAGATTGATGTTCTCAGATTGTAATCGAGATCAGTGACCTAGACAACACCTAAATGAAGGATTTGAATGCAAAAGATGGATATGAAATAAATGCAATTAAACTATTTTTTTGGATTTTTCTATGCAATAAGAATGATAAAAACTGATATGAATCTATGCTAGATGAAATTGATATGCTATAAATTGATCTATCTAACAATGATATGCAATATGAATGCAAAAATAAGATTGATCTCACAAAGATGTCGATTCGCAAGAGCTTTGATTCTTCAATTCCAATTCCCCAGCGTGATTGTGCAAAATATGAGATGATTTGTGAAGAGCTAAAGCCTTTAATTTATAGAAATCCAGGGCTTTGGAGGTGCATGGATAAAAGCCATAAATCACTCAAATTAACTCATTTTGATTTTTGAGTTATCTGATCATGAAAGATAGTTAATTCTCAAAATCATGCAAAAACATGCAAAAATAGCTTTTTAACTCAAATTAGAGTTTAGATCAGCTTTTTGAACTCCAAAAGGATGTTGAGTTCCAAAAAGTCAATAACTTGCATTGATTTTCTGATTTGGAGTTTAACTATTTCTTTTGAATATGCATAATAATTAAGAATTAAATAAATAAATAAAGTGATTTATCCTCAACTCAACTGATTTTTGAAATAAAATAATTAATTTATGGGTTAATTAACTATTTTACCAAACTTTTATTAAAAATTATATTATTAAATAATGACAACATGCTTTAATTAATTAAATAAGAATTTAATCAATTAAAGATAGGAATTTTGATTTATTGTCAAAATTAAATAATACAATTAATAATAGATAGAATTAAATTTAATTACACAATTAAGTGGCAAATATTAAATCTAATTAATTAAATATGAAAATATTCAATTAATCAAACTTAGGATAAATGTGATTTATCGCCAAATAATCATTAAATTAAAGATAATTAAGATAATTAGGAATATTACTAGGAATATTCCCCGATGCAGAATTTAAGATAATCAATTATGATTCGATGATGTTTAGATGTGCCTTAGATTAGGACTTTGATGTCGATTTCGTTCGAATTGTCAATGTAGGAGATTAATGAACTTATAGCCCATTTTTGGGGTATTACAGGCCTAAAACTAACTTATTGATAGAACTCTTCACCAGTGGACTTCTTGACCACTCCCAAACATTTAGATGGTCCTCATATGACCTAAGGCCTCTGAAATAACACTTGGTTTATTCCCACCAAAACCATACCATGGCAAACTAGACCTGCACGCCAATTTCCTTGTAGCCTTCTCAATAGAGGTTTTCTACTCTAAATTTTGCACAACTAAGTATTTTGATACAATAAAGGAATTTTTAGACACCCATTTGGAATTTATTTAAGATCCCAAAGCCTTGCCTTCCAACTCCACTCTAACGCCACCTAACACCCACCTTGGACACATACCTAATTGGCTTAATTAAGCTTGGTTTACAAAGCAAGTATTCAACTAGTAAAGTGTTTCATATATTCTTCTCCAACCCCAAATGACTCAAAACCACCTTTACTTCACTCACTTATCTATTCTATGCACTTCTTTACAACTTTCTTCTACTTTCTAGACTAAATCCTCTCAAAAATTCAAACTAGGGTCTGATGCATGAAGGCCTTTCCCTTCGAGCCACTACATGAGCCTTTAGAATCCATTGATACATAGATATAACTTGCATTTTCCAAATTCTTAGGTTAAACCCACAGCTAGAATGCAAGTTAGGCCTCCATTAGTGTTCAGGGCCCTAGAAAAGCTTGCTTCCTGGATTGTTTTGAAAAGAATTGAAATAACTTTAACAAATGAAACTAAAACTTCTCCAAATCAATGAAAATGTTCACTAACATGAAATATAGTATTCCCACATTAAAATCATGACCTTGTAAGTTCGTACATGCTCGTACAACTTTGAGAAATGGCTCAAAAATAGTTTGTATTCCTCCTTTATGGCATCAGTTTACAAAAATCAACTTCTTACCATTATGGTTTGAAGTGATGAGCATATATAACCTTCAAAATGAAGGTATATCAATTGGAGAACCCATTTGACTCTTGGGTTTCCAATTCCAATCTCTCGAGAAATTTTAGAAAGTTGCAACAACAACTTTTATTGCATTTTTGCAATTTTGCAAAATATGCCATTTTATGAACTCGATAGAGTTTATGATTTCTTTTTGAGATCAAAACCTATCAACATGATTTTTCAAGTGAAAATAATCTAAAATCAACCTTTAAGACTCCATAAGCCTAACCTAGCAAATTATCACTAACTAGGTGAACCCCATGACCTAAGGTATCTTAGGCTTATAACATTGCCAAAAGATCCTTGATCACACATTAGGGATTCCAAACCAAAATTAGGATGATCTATTTAGATCCATCCTATTTATTACAAACATAACAATGCAATTCAAATTCCTACTAGTGGAGGGTGCCCTGCACCAGCCCTAAAAGTTAGCTACCCAATCGTGCTTAGTGCACCTTGGGGTCACTTGGGTCGAGCGTGGTCATGAGTGTTCTGGTGACTTTGTGGGTAGAATGGGGTTGTCACTAGCATTTACCTCGCCAACCAGAGCTGATGGAGTAGACGGTTCGATGCCAGGTCAGATGGTTTGAAAGATACGTTGTTGAGCCACTTTCAACTGACGCTCATTGCAAGTTTTGGCATCAACTGAGATCGCCTTGCCAAATGCAAATGAAGTTGAATCACCCAAAACTGAGAGAGGTTATTGTAGACCTCAAAAACACAATCCTATAGCACCTAATAGTTTTTCGATACCTCTCACAAAGTTCAAGATACGAGCCCTGAAAGATCACTGCCCAATCATGCTTAATGCACCTTGGGGTCACTTGGGTCGAGCATGGTCGCGAGCGTTCCGGTGACTCTGTGGGTAGAACGGGGTTGTCCTTGGTGTTTACCTAGCCAACTGGAGCTGATGGAGTAGACAGTTCGATGCCAGGTCAGACAGTTTGAAAGATACACTGTTGAGCCACTTTTAACTGACCCTCACTGCAAGTTTTGGCATCAACTGAGATCGCCTTGCCAAATGCAAACAAAGTTGAATCGCCCAAAACTAAGAGAATTTATTGTAGACCTCAAAAACACAATCCTGTAGCACCTGATGATTTTTCAATACCTCTCATGAAGTCCAAGATACAAGCCCCAAAAGATCGCTACCCAATCATGCTTAATGCACCTTAGGGTCACTTGGGTCGAGCGTGGTTGTGATCGTTCCGGTGACTCTATGGGTAGAACAGGGTTGTCACTAGTGTTTACCTAGCCAACAAGAGCCAATGGAGCAAATGGTTCGATGCCAGGTCAGATGGTTTGAAAGATACGCTACTGAGCCACTTTCAATTGACCCTCATTGCAAGTTTTGGCATCGACTAAGATTGCCTTGCCAAATGCAAATGAAGCCGAATCACCCAAAACTGAGAGAGGTTATTATAGACCTCAAAAAAATGATCCCATAGCACCTAACAGTTTATCGATACCTCTCACGAAGTATAAGATATGAGCCCCAGAAGATTGCTGCCCAATCGTGCTTAGTGCACCTTGGGGTCACTTGGGTCGAGCGTGGTCGCGAGTGTTCCGATGACTCTGTGGGCAGAACAGGGTTGTCACTAGTGTTTACCTAGTTAACCAGAGCTGATGGAGTAGATGGTTCAATGCCACACCAGACGGTTTGAAAGATACACTGCTGAGCCACTTTCAACTGACCCTCAGTGCAAGTTTTGGCATCGACTAAGATCGCCTTGCCAAATGCAAACGAAGTCAAATTGCCCAAAACCGAGATAGGTTATTGTAGACCTCAAAAACATGATCTCGTAGCACCTAACAATTTTTCGATACCTCTCACGAAGTTTGAGATACGAGCCGCGAAAGATCGCTGCTGGTTTGAAAGATACGTTGCTGAGCCACTTTCAACTAACTGTTAGTGGTATGTTTGAAATTTGAACTATGAAATTAATCATGATTAAGCTTGTGAAATTTGAACTGTGGAGCTTATTATGTTTGAGGTTTAACTTTTATAGATTGTTTGAAATGCTAAAAAATAATATCCTTAAAGCATTAGAAACAACAATCAAACATGTAAGAATTCAAACCATGCAAATGACACAAGTATATGATGTATGCACCCTAAAATGGTCGCATAGACTTTGGGCCCCATTTATTCAATTTATCCAATATCAATTTTTTGAATCAATGCTTTACAATATATTCAAATCAATTTTCTTGATCAAATCATAACTATTTCAATCATTTCAATAATCTCCTAGGGTTTAATCCTCTCATCAATAATTTTATTTAATTAAAATAAATAAACCCCTTTTAAATAAATAAAATTATGTTATTTCATTGAAATTAATATTTCTTAAATGAAATAATGTTATTTAATTAAAATCTTTTTTTAATTAAAGGATTTTATTTTATTTAATTAATATTCATCTTTAAATTATATAATCTTATTTTATTTTATTACAAGAGATATTATTCTTTTAAAATAAATAAAATCCTCTCAAAAGATCTTTTGTGATGAAAAAGGAAATAAGTGAAATAAAAATAAATAAAATAAAGAGATTTCCTTTTCTCTCCATACTTTCTAAAAATTAGATTTCTTTCCTCTTTTTACATTAATCCCACATTGATCTTGGAGATGCAATATCTTCCACAATTTCTTATATAAGGAGCCCTCTCCTTCTCAATTAAAAATCTAGAATTTTCATACCGTTGTTATGCTGCAGGTTTTCTTGGCAACATTGGAGCTTTGGAGATCATTGTTTTAGCTTGCATAGTTACATATAGATTAATATTCATAGCATTTTAGTTTAATTTATTTCATTTTTTTAGCTTAATCTCCATTTCAATAAAATAGTTTATTTCTTGCAATCATATAGTTTAATCTTCATTTCAATAAATTAGTTTATTTTCTTGCATTGCAATCATATAGATTAATTTAATTTGCATGCAAGAACTTGATGATTCAATGGAGATTAGCATTCTTGCTTCTCATCCTTGAATCTCTCGTTCTGTGGTGTACTTGCATCAGTTCAACTCAATCAATCTGAGGGCCTCATAATAATTCATGCACTCCACAGATAAAGAGTTGTGAATCAATATTTGAGAGCTCATTATTGGGTATTCTTGAATGCAAGGATTCACAGAAGTGTGACCATTTTCTATCACACATTTTTGGCGCCCACTGTGGGCAGAAAAGATTAATTTCTGGCCTCATTCTTGATTGGTTTTTCAGTTTTAGTGCTGGTTCCAGGCCTTGTACAACCATTTAAAGAATGGAAACCCTATAATATAGTAATGGCTGGATAGAATGATGAATCCTCTTTCTCATGCTTTTGGTTTGGTTTATTTTTATAGAAAAATGAATAAGTTATGATCATTTTGGGAAAGTGGGTATTTGCAAATTTGAGATTTTTTGAATATAGTCAGATTGAAACATCTGGTATGGACAAATTGTGAAGAATCAGGACCTATAATAATATTAATTGGAAAGATACGTGAATTATCTTTTATTTCCTTTTGGTTTGAGTCATTTTAATGTAGATTTGTGAAAGTTATGGGCATTTGAGTGAAAACTGGTTTTTAACAATCTGCATTGGAGTTGCAGGCAATGATTTGCTCTTAGAAAATAATTTATGAATGGAAAAAATAAATGGCTTACATATTTCGAAACTAGATTCATTAATAGTTTCTGTGAAATTGGTTTGGTTTCATTTGGATTCTTGAGAAAGATATGTGATTCCGTAGGCAGGGTTTGGTGTTTTAAATCTGATTTATGACAGAAAAATTGTAGTATGAAAAAGTTATTGGTTGAGGAACCAAATGGAATCATAAGATCTTGTAATTTTTAGAAATGGTAGTTCTTGATGTTGGCTAAAAACTTCATTCTTTCCAGAAATTTTAATATTGTGATTTTATGGGTCAAATAAATCAATCTTTAAAGATTGTCTTGAAGATAGCAATGTTAAATCAAACTCCTAACAATTGATTTTCATATCTAACCATCTTAGGGTTTTTTTTTGGATGTGTGCTAAATGTTGGATTACAGATCTTTGAACCTAAGGTGAGTTCTTAAAATCTCTATAACACTTGGTTTGAGCATAAAATTAATCTCTCATGTGTTTGGCTTGAGTGTTACATGCTTTCATAGAACACATTTTTGATGCTCTTAATGGGAAATGAATGAACATAGATTTTCTTTTATACAAGTTTGTGTTTAAGTGAATGCTTGTGTTTAAACATTAATTAATTCTTAGTTCCACTATCAAAAAATTCTCATTAAGTAATCTAGGGCATGGATTCATTCCTTGTTTACATGAAGAGTTAAATGCACCATTTTGTGGACTCACTTCATGTTTACTTGGAAAGTTAAATATTTCATGATTCAAACCCTCTTGCACTTATGAGTAGTATTGATTAGCAATCTTAGATTACTTGTGATTAATCTAGATTTCTATCTTGGGTTATTGGACTCACTCATCTACCGGCCCCTCATTCCACTCCTTGGTTGCAAGCTTAGTGCCACATTAAAGGGGAGGGGTCTACATAGAAAGAAGCATTAATTTCTCCACCAGGCAACCCTTTTGTGCTTTTTAGAACTCACTAGTTTTCTAGGGTGTGGACTCACTTTGAGTTTGTGTGAGGAGTTAAATGCACCACTTTGTGGACTCACCTAACATTTACTTGAAGGGTTAAATGTACCACCTTTAGTGCTTTCCAATACTTTTTGATAGTGAATTACTTACCTTTTCATTTTTTAGAAGGCCTGCTTGGGAATTTCATCACCTCAAGGGATGACCTTAACTCCCATGTTCCGGCGGAGTAGAAATATTGGGAGGTGAATCGAAAGACACCTCTCTTGGGAATTGAGTTTGATATCACTCTTGGCTAAGCCTCAAAGAAATTTATACCTTTGAGAAGTGAAAGAGGAGATTTGGGTTACCATCTCCCCCCAGTTGTGTGATTTTTGATTCTTCTCATCTACGGATTTGTGCCTCACGTAACTTGCATATATCGAGGATGCCCTTTATAAAAGCCATGTATATCCTTGTAGATAGCTTGCTAAGATGTTGTGGTGTTCTACGTGCCTGCTAAAACATTTTCAAGAACATACACAAGTAGAATCTTTAAGGAGTAGCATACTAAGTTACTTGATTTTTCACGTGCAAGGTTGCTTTGCCCCTTGTTCATTGTTTGAAGACAATTGCTTGCTTGAACTCCTTGATTGTTGTCTTATGTGCTTGATCAATGATAAAAATCTGTTGATGTACTTGATCTTTTAAAATGAACACAAAAACTGAGTTCCTGAGTTGAAGCACCAACCTTTTTACAGCTTGCTTGATTTTCTATCCTATCATTAGAGACCTGTCTTTGTCCTCTAGATCTTTGATTATCCTAGTTTGGTGTTGACATTTTGTGAGGCCATCTTATCACCAAGCGTCTTCAATTCTCAGTCTTCCTTGGTCAATCTAGGTTAGATCCTAGGTGCTGTCATGTTGCTCAACATCCAAACAAATGTTAATGGTATCAATTACACAAGATGACTCTTGGTCTTCTTCTTTCTTCTTCCCTTCCCATGTTTTTCTTCTAAAGTCTTCTCTTCACATGGGATATTCTTCTCATCTTCCTAATTCTTTTCCTCTTACTATCTATACTATTTTCTTCTATTTCATCTCTTCTGTCACTTCCATGCTTGATTCTTCTTCTTCCAAAACCATGAATTACAAATATCTTGCTATGGAACCTCTTTTAAAAATGGATGATCTTGAACTCATTGCTGAATTCGAAGAGTTTTGTTCCTCTAACAGTCCTTCTAGATATGGAAAAGGTGATAAACTTAAGATAAAAATAGAAAAAAGATTGAAGGAATCAGACGCCTTTGCTAGAATTATCAACATGATCCTGTCACGACCTCCTTCTCCCAAAAGTCTTTCATCTTCTAAATCTTCCAAGTCATACCGTGATTCTTCTAAACATTCTTCATATTCTAAGTCTTCTCATCATTCTTCATCTCCCAAATCTTATCACAACTATTCTAAACATTATTCAAATTCCTCATTATCTAAGTCTTCTTCTTCCACTAGGCCTTCACCTTCCTCTTCTTCACGATCTCATTCCTCTTCTACTTCTCGCAAGAGTCTTACTTCTCTTCACAAGACATACCATAATGAGAAATGAGATAATACTTGTGATACCTCTTCCATGAAGAGTGCCACACCCACATATGATGACTATGATGACTATTATGATGGCTATGATGATGAACCCTATAGTCATACCTATGATGCTTCTATTCATAAGAGTCCTCCTAGTCGTGTGCTTGTGCTTACTGGAAATGGGTCATCCCATTGGATAGATCAGGATTGTGATCCATATGACTCTGATTTTGAGAGAAATTATGATATTTTTTGTGACCAATATGATACATCTACTTTTATTGAGGAAGAGAATTTTTTCCGTGCTGATTATAAATGTAGATACTATGAGCATGTCTCCTCTAAAAATTCTCCTGCTGAAAATAAAGATTTTACTCTCAAGAAAGATCATGTTAATGCTAGACCTTTGTCTTGTGATGGTTCCATTCCATCCCCTACTTCTTCCAATACTCCTACATCTCCTAAAGTCACCAAGTCTTCCAAATCTTTCACAAATCCTGCATCCGACATAAATTCTAATGCTTTCCATCCAGTTCCCTATAGTTATCCTCAAGGGCCATCTCTTAAAGATACTCAAGCTAACCTTCACTTGGCTGCAAATACTTCTGATAATGCTAAATCTAAAGAGCCTAAGCCTTTATGCACTATAATGCCTACTTTAGATATTCCTTCACCATCTCTTCCAAAGTCTTCCATACAACTCCAACCTGCTTCCTTGTCCTTAGAAGTGGATTCATGTCAAGAGGACTCTAAAAATGATATAGAAAAGAATGTAAAGAAAGATCAAGATCAAGAACCCATCATTTCATCCACTCCTTTTCATGATGTTCTCTATCTGCGTCATGGTTTTTTTGATCCTTTACACCCTTCCTCATTTATTCCACCATGTCTTAAGTCTTCTCCGAAGCAAGATCATTCTACTACCCACACCGTTGAGCTTATTGATAATGAAAATAACCTTACCATGCTTGCACTTTCCAAAGATGATACTTCCATTAAGGTTATTAAAAATGGTGTTGTTACTTCCAATGTTAAGCCTATTCAAGAGACAAATTCTGCACTTGTGCTATCCAAAGATCCTTGTCAAGATGAAAGTCTTCCATCTTCTTGTTTTACCATTCCATGTTCATTTCCGCTTTCTACTCTTCCTAAGTCTTCGGAAGCTTTGAATGATCCTATCAAAGAAAATTCTCCTATTCAAGATGTCCAGGATCCTATTGAAATTCTAATGCTCACTCTGAAGATGCTGATATCCTTGGTTGTCATATAGATGCTAATGAACTTATTGATTATCCTTTTGCATCTTCCACTTCCATCCTCATACCTCCACCACCACTGCTAAGGGCTTCACATCTTCCTTCCATCTTGGGTCCTTATGTCCCTTCACTTTCCCCTCCTGATTCTCCTAATTTGTCATCCATTTTGGGTCCTTACGTCCCTCCATCTCCTATCTTTCCTCAAGATCAACATAGATGCATACCTTTGAATCCTTTTCATCCATCCACCCATCTACACCAGTCATATTATCCTTCTTCTTCCACACATCTCAAGTCTTTTGGAAGTAACTTGAATGTTCAATATAAGAAAAAGAAACAATATAAGAATCCATCAAAGAAAGAAGATCACCATGTCTCCTCTAATCGACATGGGGGCATAAATTCAAAAGAGATATCTAAGAAGAAAACTACAAGACAAGTATGGGTTCCAAAATCCATCATTCAAGATATTCTCTATAAGTCATCAAAAGGAAATAAAAATCCTAAGGCTATATGGATTCCAAAGTCTCTCGTAAGAGAGTCTCATGTTGAACAAAAAGTGAAGTTGACATTCAAGCTTTCAAAGAATTCCACCTCATATTCTTCCAAAAACATTGTTCCATTCCATGCACCTGAACTGCAACCTCTACTAAACATTCACCATATTTTTTCACGTATTCCTTCATTCAAGTTTCCTCCATCCTCTCGCTACCCTCCAAGGTGTGCGTCGATGTTGCTCTTGCCTTCCTTTCCATCTACTCTTTTACAATCCTTCCATTCATTATTCTCTTGCCTTCTATCATTTTTCCTCATTTGCATATTCCTCCTATCTTCCAACTCCACTCGCTTTACATAAAACCATATCCTCCATTTTTCTCTTCCATCTTCCTTTCCCTATCAGCATCTTTGAGCATATCATTTTGAATCCTTAGCATATCATGGTTTATCCTTTCAAGGAGCACTATCTAAAAAGCTTGCCTTCTTCCAAAAAATTAAAAAAAATAGAAAAATTAAATAAAAAAAAAGGAAAAAAGAGAAAAAATTGAAAAAATTGAAAATGTGCCTTGGTGAAAACCGGGAAACAGGCACCTTGGTAGCAAAAGTAAAGAGAAATAAATTCATCCTATGGTGAAAACCACTCCCTTGTGGCACCTTGGATAAGTACCATGATGAAAACCTGACAATCAGGCATCATGCATAGTTCTTCTACATATCTCATCCATTCCGTCTTCTCTCTTTGATCTTGACAAGGTTGATCTATACACGTACATTTGGCTATCTCAGGAGTGGTCTTATGATGATACTGTTTTCATTTCTTTCATGTTTAGCCTTCATATTTATTTTCCTCCATTCATTCTAGTCTTTCGCTATCCTTTTCACCTTTGGTCTTGATCTAATCTAATATCTAAAAAAGAGAAACATGATACTATGAAGCCTCTTGACATGTCTACTCCTTTGGACTACATCCTTTCCTTCTTTTGCATTACACCTTTGAGACTTATCCTATGCTGGCCTTTCATTACTTTTCCAAATATGCTTTACATGACAATTTTTCCCTAGCTTGGGTACTCTTGAGGAGTTTGTCTTTGAGGATTTCTTCCCTTCATTCTCCTTCATTCTTTTGTCTCCATCTCTTCCACCAGCTTGCTAATCCCTTTTGTCCTCCACCTTGCTAGACATTGAGACTACACAGTGCGATCTTGCTTGGGAGTTTGATGCTCATTCTGTCTGGGGGCATCCTTTGTATATAATTATTGATCCTAAAAAAATCCAAAAAAATTTGATATATTCTCGAAAAATTCCAAAAAAATTCATTTATGATGCTGAAAAAATACAAAAAAATCAAAAACTCAAAAAATTCAAAAAGAAAAAGAAAAAGTGCCTTGGTGAAAACCTAGAAACAGGTGCCTTGGTAGAAAAAATATAAAAAAATTATAAAAAGTCCTAAAAAAAAAGAGAATACAAATCAAAAAATGAAAAAATATTCCAAGTGGTGAAAACCTAGAAATAGGCGCTACTTGAGGCCTTTGCACCCCTATTTCTTAGCATGTGTCCTCGACAGTTAGCCTTTCTCCATCATGCCTTGTCCTTGTTGCCTTGGTTTGGAATTGGTCTTTGTCTTTGTCTAGGTGGCATCACTGTGTTAGATTTGGTCTGTTAGATATGCTTGTCTTTAGGACACCTCGCGAACGGTGTTTTTCAACACCAACCCAACCGTGTTTTTCAACACAACCCCCAACATCGAGTGTTTTTCCAACACTTATCAGTTTGGTCTTATCCAGTTTGGTCATGTGATCTTACCTGCTAGAAAGGATTCGATCCTTATCCTCGGAACTCAGTATCAGTTTACAAATTTAAATTTTTAAACGCAACACTTAATGCTTGAGATATGTCATGATCTTTTCTTTGTGTCCTGACTGATATTGATTTTCGTTGAGTGTCCTTCTCTAACAAGTCTCTCTGTGATGCATAGCTAGAGGACTTGGGGCATGGGGCATGTTTTTATTTGCTTTTTTCTTGTGGGTGTTGTCTTGAACCTCTTCAATGTCTCTTGTTGTCTCCTTGACACAATTAGGAGATTTAAGGCATCATCCTTGACTATTTTTGCACAACTGTTCTCATGGTCATCCCGGTGTTTATGCCTTGATGTGAGCATGGTTTTGCTACATTAACTTGGGTAAGCTAACATTGCAGTCATCTTGACCTTTATGTCTTTGATGCTCATGTTAGAATCTTTCCACATTCCAATCTGATATCAATCACATTCATATCTTCATAGTTGTGTTTGTGACTAGTGATGATTGTGTGATCGTCCAATGTCTGGTAATAATGGCCCTATGATGAAAATAAGTTCTCTTACATTCTCTAATGAATGATGAACATACAAATCCTATGTTACCCTATTGTAAGTACAACTTTGCATTTCCATGTAGCTTGCATTATTTAGACTTCATGTTAAATTTGCACTTTTAGGCTGCATTATGAGTTTGAGAGGGTTTTCCTTCATCTTTCTTGTGGACTTTTAATCAATTGTGATCACGTTCTGATCTTCATTTCCTTATCTTCTTTCGTGATCTCAATCGAAATTTCCTATCTTAAACAGTTGATTAATTTTGGGGCATGCTCTTTCTTGAGACAAATCCTCTTTCTTCTTCCCATTTCTTTTCATTTCTTCCAAAATTTTGTCTTCCATTCACTTTCACCCCACTTCTTTTCTTCTAATTCAACCTTGGGGAATAATCTTTCTTGATGAGCTACCTTAGTTATGTGATTCTTATATCTTTCATCTTACATCAAGAACCTTACATTTAGTTCAATTTGATCAAATTTATCAATTTACTATTTCTCCTCTATCTCATTTCGATTTCGATCATGAGGGGGCAGTACCTATCAAACTTCAATCCTTGATTCAGCTTTATCAATTTTATCAATTGCTTCTCTTGGGGCAACCTTGCTTGAGATTTTTACCTCTTATTTCAGACTTGAAAATTACCTATTCACAGGTGTTGGCCTTGTCGTTTTCAATCTACTTATCTATGTCTTGATGTGTTCCCATCCGTCGAACACACATCTGGGTTGTTTTGTGATCCCAAATCAATCTCACCCTTCAATTCCATTCTTTGACTGCATGTGATCCTGAGTTGACCTCACATTAGTGAAAGAGGGGCAAATGTATCCACCCTAAAATGGTCGCCTAGACTTTGGGCCCCATTTATTCAATTTATCCAATATCAATTTTTTGAATCAATGCTTTACAATATATTCAAATCAATTTCCTTGATCAAATCATAACAATTTCAATCATTTCAATAATCTCCTAAGGTTTAGTCTTGTCATCAATAATTTTATTTAATTAAAAGAAATAAACCCCTTTTAAATAAATAAAATAATGTTATTTAATTGAAATTAATATTCCTTAAATGAAATAATGTTATTTAATTAAAATCTTTTTTTTTAATTAAATGATTTTATTTTATTTAATTAATATTCATCTTTAAATTATATAATCTTATTTTATTTTATTACAAGAGATATTATTCTTTTAAAATAAATAAAATCCTCTCAAAAGATCTTTTGTGATGAAAAAGGAAATAAGTGAAATAAAAATAAATAAAATAAAGAGATTTCCTTTTCTCTCCATACTTTATAAAAATTAGATTTCTTTCCTCTTTTTACATTAATCCCACATTGATCTTGGAGATGCAATATCTTCCACGATTTCTTATATAAGGAGCCGTCTCCTTCTCAATTAAAAATCTAGAATTTTCATACCGTTGTTATGCTGCAGGTTTTCTTGCCAACATTGGAGCTTTGGAGATCATTGTTTTAGCTTGCATAGTTACATATAGATTAATATTCATAGCATTTTAGTTTAATTTATTTCATTGTTTTAGCTTAATCTCCATTTCAATAAAATAGTTTATTTCTTGCAATCATATAGTTTAATCTTCATTTCAATAAATTAGTTTATTTTCTTGCATTGCAATCATATAGATTAATTTCATTTGCATGCAAGAACTTGATGATTCAATGGAGATTAGCATTCTTGCTTCTCATCCTTGAATCTTTCATTCTGTGGTGTACATGCATCAGTTCAACTCAATCAATCTGAGGGCCTCATAATAATTCATGCACTCCATAGATAGAGAGCTGTGAATCGATATTTGAGAGCTCATTATTGGGTATTCTTGAATGCAAGGATTCACAGAAGTGTGACCATTTTCTATCACACATATGACATGTAAGATCCCTTCTTGGCACTATTGGCCACCCATACATGATTTTGGTCATAAGTCCTTATGAAGAGTTTTAGGACATTTAACTTTTAAATCAAATTGATTGTTACAAATTGCCATTATAGGCTTCAAAAGATCTCAATTAACCATTAAGGATCCTTCTCTGATTGGATCCATGGTGACCATAAGTGTCTTCATAGGTGCTCCTGCACAAGTTATAGTCCACATACAAAACCAAGTTTATTGACTCAAAATACAATCTAAGAAAGGTCAAATTAATGTATTGAAATTAAGCTTAATGAACTTAGAAAACAATGCACTAAGTTAACTTATTACCTATTCAAGTGTTCCTGAAGGGTCATCTCTTTGCTTCAGGGTCTCCAATAGTGCTTCATGATCAGCAGTAGTAATAGTCCAAAGTTCTTTTGTCTTTGGTCTTCCTTGATGCTTTGACAACTTGACATTTGTTGCTATAACAAGGTGTGAATACATGAGAATAGTTTTGTGCTTCTCATAGTCTTCAAATCTGAGAACTCCATTCTTTCTAATCATGTATGTTCACAGCCATGTTCCCGCAACAACAACTGAACTAGTAGGATATGTGAACCCATCACCATCTGTTCTCAGTTGTACAAGCTTCTGTTTACCTTGTACACAATGTGCTAACCAATAATCTGACCTCTCATCATTCCCCTGCGGTGCAACCAATGCAAAAACATCTCCTAGCTTCAGAAGATCTAAAAGATGGTCATAGTCAACTGAAGTGTCCATGTCATCATTTCTTATAGAGAGTGTCAAAGATAAAGGAGTCAGATACTATGGAGCCCATGTATCCACCCACTCACTTGACTCACAATGATCCAAATCATACTGAAAACACATGGGGCAAAAACAAGCCAACTCTCATGTCCAAATGGTCCATGTACTACTATTGGAGCTTCGGAATGAATGCATTTTTGAAGAGTCTTTCACTGTTTGACAATCCAATCTATCTCCTATAGTTCCCTCCTCAACCAACCAAAATAATCTACACACTGTAGAATCAAGAGTCCCCCCCTATGATAATGCTAAAGTACACCAATCAATAATAGAACGAGCATCAAGAAGTACAACACCTGAAATCCTCAATTGCTCCTTAACTAGAGCTATCTTCACACACACACCTGCTCCATCATGCTCCCCTTTCTCATGCCCTGACTCAAAAAAACTCCAAATATGAGGTACACCTCTCTCCACATGCATTCTACACAACCAATAAAACATTCTGGCATTCTTAAATTGACTGGTGCAATTATCTGACTAAATGAGATGCCTATCCATAGCAATACCATTTTCCTGCAAGAAGTCAAAATAGTTCTAGAAACAATGCTGAACAAACTCATGAGAATGAGACCTATCATCGCTCATATAAAAATGGTACTCTCTGATTATCTTTTGCTCATCTTTTGTGCTTTCAGGGGAATGTCTATATGTGATGTGTACAAAAATAGCAACTTGAATGGAATTGTAATATTGAGCTTGAGTCTCATTTTGGGGCTGCAATGTATAGTTCTCCGCAAAGTCTACAATGGATATAATAGTTCCAATGGGGAAAGTATCCTTACATCTCGAGAATTGTTGATCCAACCATTGAGACCTGTGACTATGCCTTGCATACTTGTAAACAAGGTTTGTCTTGAAATCTGAGATAAAATCAGCAACATTGTATTCTTTTGCAACTAACTCACATCTAGAGCCTTCACCTCCACTCTTCAATGTATATTTCACTGTTTCATATACCTTTTTTTGGACGAGTGTCTTTCCAAAATTGTGTTCCAAACCCTCATGAAAAAATGTTCTAAACTTGGACAAGCCACCACAGTCTGAGCACTTGGCATTTAAGCAATCTTTTTTATAAAATAAACAACCATCATCTCTATGACATAAAAATTGATCTAGCAAATCTCTTGATGATTTGGGAAGACCACTTGCACCACAATCCTCTAGCATTTCATTAGTATGCAAAGTAGAACAAATGGACCATAATAATTCATGATGCATTGAAAACTCAACATGATATTTGCAACAACATGTATTTTGAATCTTAAGGGGTACACAATAAAATGGTTTCACGGATTCAAAAGACCTTTTTGATATTTTCAATGTTGGATGTGTCTCACAAATTTTTTATACAACATTGTTTGACTTACCTCCACATAATATTTAGGATGTGGAGTGCAGTCTCCATTGCCAACTCTCAACTTCAAGACATCCTTCACATTTGGTGTCACTCTTGAGTTAGCATCCCAAAATTGTTGAATTTCATCCTTGACAACATCTGTTAGCTTCTTATCAAAATGTGGAAGTCTCCCACCATAAGCCCATGTATCAATTTGAAGTGGATCATCAAGTCTTTCTCTTCTTGCAAGTGCTCTACCCAAAGTTTTACGGTCTATATTGAAGTCAACACAAGTTTGTCTCATCAAACAAGCCTTTCTCAATTGATGACTTACTATGGAGGTTGTAATAACCCTCCGAGCAACTCTCTTGTCTTTTTCTCTGCTAGTCTTCCCAATGCTATTGAGAGCATTGAAAAGATTCTTCACAACAATGGCATTTCTCTCCATTTTCTTGTTCACACGAATCTTCAATTTAAGAAGCACAGGTCTCATGTTTTGCATCTTTAACAAGTGCACAAAAATTTGACATTGCTCAACCAATGTCTTGTTTCAAAAAAATTGATCATAAAGTCTTGAAGCCCACAACCTAACGGTTCTATGTGACCTCTTTCCTTCCCAATTACTCCTAATGTTCTCCTCAATTTTAATTAACCATTTAGGTGTTCTTGAAAGCCCCAAATTTGAAGATTGATTATCTTTATTGCAAGGGACTTCATTTCGCATATAATTTGGAGATGTATAACATTCATGTGGTTCTTCTACAACATTTTCATTCCCAAAGTCTACATTTTCAATCTCCATCTGTGCATTTTCAAATTGAACATCCTCTTCACTTACAACTACATTTACGAGGTCACCTTGATTAATGTTTAACATACCTTCTCTCCTTCGGTGATTTTCCTTATCTTTTTCCCTATATGCTTGAATTTCATCATCTGTCAACTTCCTCTTGCGTTTAGCCTTTCGATGACTGGTACATCCCATGGTGAGACCACAAGTTGACAAAAATCAAACAATGGGCCCCAAATCACATTTTTTTTCGCAACGTGTGAAAAAAGTATCAAATCCCATGATCGTCTGGTCTGTGGGGACAGGGAATATTTTGGTCAAATATTACCTGGCAAAAATCGGATACCCGATTTCATATCGGGTACCCGATATTCTCAGGCTGATGAAAAAAGGGCGGGAGCAAATGAAAAAAATTTAACTTTTACATATATTGATGTATATAATAGATATAAATAAAAGATGCATATGATATATATAATGTATATTATATATATACTAATGTATTATAATATACTAATGTATTATATGTACTAATGTATTAAAATATACTAATGTATTATAATATACTAATGTATTATAATATACTAATGTATTATATGTACTAATGTATTAAAATATACTAATATATTATAATATACTAATGTATTATATATACTAACATGTATATAATATATATATATATATAATACATATACTAATGTATACTAATATATTATATATAATATTACGAATTTTGGAGAATCTCTTGCAGAAATATGGAAATTATAATCTTCCTCCTAGAGCATACATTAATGAAGTTCTTCGTGCCTTAGTAGACGAAGCCGATTGGATTGTTGAAGCTTAAAGCACTACATACAAAAATGTGATATGTAATTTTGGCCTAAATTTTTTTCTCATTTCTTTTAGGTCTTTAAAGGTGGTCAGCTAAATCTTTGTATTAAATGTGCCTTTTACAGGTGTCGTAAACCCTAGCTACGCAAAAATGGAGGCTTTGAAGAATAGTTCACTGGAGGTGGAGAGAGAGACTTCCTAGGGGCCATGAGGACTCCCCAGGGGTCCTAACACATGATAAGGCATACTAGGACCCCTAGGGACTCCTTGTGACCACTTTTGACACATTGGAACACTTAAGTGTGTCTTAAGGGGTCTTACAAACCCTTAAGACACACTTGAGCATTCCAATGTGTCAAAAGGGGAGTACCTGTGACACCTTTTGACACATTGGAATGCTTAAGTGTGTCTTAAAGGGTCTTACAACCCCTTAAGACACACTTCAGCATTCCAATGTGTCAAAAGGGGTCACAGGGACTCCCTAGGGGTTCTAACACGTAATAAGGCATACTAGGACCCCTAGGGAGTCCTTGTGGCCCCTTTTGACACATTGGAACACTCAAGTCTATCTTAAGGGGTCTTAGGACCCCAAAGGACCCCTTAAGACACACTTGAGCATTCCAATGTGTTAAAAGGGGTCACGGGGACTCCCTAGGGGTCCTAGTATGCCTTATCAAGGGTTAGAACCCCTAGGGAGTCCCCGTGACCCCTTTTCACAAATTAGAATGCTCAAGTGTATCTTAAGGGGTCTTAGGACCCCATAAGACACACTTGACTATTCCAATCTATCACAAGGGCTCACAAGGACTCCCTAGGGGTCCTAGTATGCCTTATCATGTGTTAGGACCCCTAGGGAGTCCTCGTGACCCATTTTGACACATTGGAACACTCAAGTGTGTCTTAAGGGGTCCTAAGACCCCTTAAGACACACTTGAGCATTCCAATTTGTCAAAAGGGGTCATGGGGACTCCCTAGAGGTTGTAGTATGCCTTATCATGCATTAGGACCCCTAGGGAGTCCCCGTGACCCCTTTTGAGACATTGGAATGCTGAAGTGTGTCTTAAGGGGTCCTATGGGGTCCTAAGACACCTTAAGAAAGACTTGAGTGTTCCAATGTGTCAAAAGGGGTCACAAGGACTCCCTAGGGGTCCTAGTACACCTTATCATGTGTTAGGACCCCTAGGGAGTCCTTGTGACCCCTTTTGACATGTTGGAACACTCAAGTGTTTCTTAAGGGGTCCTAAGACCCTGTAAGACACACTTGAGCATTCCAATGTGTCAAAAGGGGTCACGGAGACTCCCTAGGGGTCTAGTACACCTTATCACATGTTAGGACCCCTAGAGAGTCCCCGTGACCCCTTTTGACACATTGGAATGCTCAAGTGTGTCTTAAGGGGTCTTAGGACCCCTTAAGAAAAACTTGAGTGTTCCAACATGTCAAAAGGGGTCACATGGAATCCCTAGGGGTCCTAACACATGATAAGGCATACTAGGACCCCTAGGGAGTCCTTGTAACCCCTTTTGACACATTAGAACACTCAAGTCTTTCTTAAGGGGTCTTAGGACCCCATAGGACCCCTTAAGACACACTTGAGCATTTCAATATCTCAAAAGGGGTCACGGGGACTCCCTAGGGGTCCTAGTACGCCTTATCATTTGTTAGGACCCCTAAGGAGTCCCCGTGACCCCTTTTGAAACATTGGAATGCTCAAGTGTGTCTCAAGGGATCTTAGGACCCCTTAAGAGACACTTGAGCATTCCAATGTGTCAAAAGGGGTCACAGGGACTCCCTAGGGGTCCTAGTATGCCTTATCACGTGTTAGAACCCATAGGTAGTCCTCGTGACCCCTTTTGAGACATTAGAACACTCAAGTGTGTCTTAAGGGTTCTTAGTACCCCTTAAGACACACTTAAGCATTCCAATGTGTCAAAAGGGGTCACGGGGACTCCCTAGGGGTCCTAGTATGCCTTATCACGTGTTAGGACCCCTAGGGAGTCCCCGTGACCCCTTTTGACACATTGGAACACTCAAGTGTATCTTAAGGGGTCTTAGGACCCCATAGGACCCCTTAAGACACACTTGAGCATTCCAATGTGTCAAAATGGGTCATGGGACTCCTTAGGGGTCCTAGTATGCCTTATCATGTGTTAGGACCCCTAGGGAGTCCCCATCACCCCTTTTGACAAATTGGAACACTCAAGTGTGTCTTAAGGGGTCTTAGGACCCCTTAAGACACACTTGAGTGTTCCAATGTGTCAAAAGGGGTCATGGGGACTCCCTACAGGCCATGGTATGCCTTATCACACGTTAGGAACCTTAGGGAGTCCTCGTGACCCCTTTTGACACATTGGAATGCTCAAGTGTGTCTCAAGGGATCTTAGGACCCCTTAAGACACACTTGAGCATTCCAATGTGTCAAAAGGGGTCACGAGGACTCCCTAGGGGTCCTAGTATGCCTTATCACACATTAGAACCCCTAGGGAGTCCTCGTGACCCCTTTTGACAGATTGGAATGCTCAAGTGTGTCTCAAGGGATCTTGGGACCCCTTAAGAAACACTTGAGCATTCCAATGTGTCAAAAAGGGGTCACGCAAACTCTGTAGGGGTCCTAGTACACCTTATCATATGTTAGGACCCATAGGGAGTCCTCGTGACCTCTTTTGACGCATTGGAATGTTCAAGTGTGTATTAAGGGGTCTTAGGAACCCTTAAGACACACTTGAGCATTCCAATGTGTCAAAAGGGGTACGGAGACTCCCTAGGGATCATAGTATGCCTTATCACATGTTAGGACCCCTAGGGAGTCCCCGTGACTCCTTTTGAGACATTGGAATGCTCAAGTGTGTTTGAAGGGGTCCTACCCCTTAAGACACACTTGAGCATTCCAATGTCTCAAAAGGGGTCATGGGGACTCCCTAGGGGTCCTAGTATGCCTTATCACATGTTAGGACCCCTAGGGAATCCTCGTGACCCCTTTTGACACATTAGAATGCTTAAGTGTGTATTAAGGGGTCCTAAGACCCGTTAAGACACACTTGAGCATTCCAATGTGTCAAAAGGGGTCATGGGGACTCCCTAGGGTCATAGTATGCCTTATCATGCGTTAGGACCCATAGGGATTCCCCGTGACCCCTTTTGACACATTAGACCACTCAAGTGTGTCTTAAGGTGTCTTAGGACCCCGTAGAACCTGTTAAGACACACTTGAGCATTCCAATGTGTCAAAAGGGCTCACGGGGACTCCCTAGGGGTCTTAGTATGCCTTATCATGCATGAGGACCCCTAGGGAGTCCCCGTAACCCCTTTTGACACATTGGAACACTCAACTATGTCTTAAGGGGTCTTTAAGACACATTTGAGCATTCCAATGTCTCAAAAGGGGTCACGAGGACTCCCTAAGGGTCCTAGTATGCCTTATCACGCATTAGGACCACTAGGGAGTCCCTGTGACCCTTTTTGACACATTGGAATGCTCAAGTGTGTCTTAAGGGGTCCTAGGACCCCTTAAGACACACTTGAGCCTTCCACTGTGTCAAAAGGGGTCACAGGGACTCCCTAGGGGTCCTAGTATGCCTTATCACATGTTAGGACACCTAGGGAGTCACCGTGACACTTTCTGAGACATTGGAATGCTCAAGTGTGTCTCAAGGTGTCTTAGGAGGCCTTAAGACACACTTGAGCATTCCAATGTGTCAAAAGGGGTCACAGGGACTCCCTAGGGGTCCTAATGTATGATAAGGCATACTGGGACCCCTGGGGAGTCCCCGTGACCCCTTTTGACACATTGGAACACACAAGTGTGTCTTAAGGGGTCATAGGACCTCTTAAGACACACTTGAGCATTCCAATGTGTCAGAAGGTGTCACGGGGACTCCCTAGGGGTCCTAACGCATGATAAGGCATACTAGGACCCCTAGGGAGTCCCTGTGACCCCTTTTGACACATTGGAATGCTCAAGTGTGTCTGAAGGGGTCCTAAGACCCCTTAAGACACACATGAGCATTCCAATGTGTCAAAAGGGGTCTTAGGACCCATTAAGACATAGATGAGCATTCCAATGTGTCAAAAGGGGTCACGGGGACTCCCTAGGGGTCCTAATGCGTGATAAGGCATACTAGCTCCCCTAGGGAGTCCCCGTGACCCATTTTGACACATTGGAACGCTCATGTGTGTCTTAAGGGGTCCTAAGACCACTTTTTACACATTGGAACACTCATGTGTGTCTTAAGGGGTCTTAGGACCCCTTAGGACACACTTGAGCATTCCAATGTGTCAAAAGGGGCCACATGGACTCCCTAGGGGTCCTAGTATGCCTTATCACATGTTAGGACCCCTAGGGAGTCCCCGTGACACCTTCTAACACATTGGAATGTTCAAGTGTGTCTTAAGAGGTCCTAAGACCCCTTAAGACACACTTGAGTGTTCCATTGTGTCAGAAGGGGTCACGGGGACTCCCTAGGTGTCCCAGTATGCCTTATCATGCATTAGGACCTCTAGGGAGTCCCCGTGACCCCTTTTGACACATTAGAATGCTAAAGTGTGCCTTAAGGGGTCCTAAGACACCTTAAGACACACTTGAGCATTCCAATGTGTCAAAAGGGGTCATGGGGAATCCTTACAGGTCCTAACATGTGATAAGGCATACTAGGACCCCTAGGGAGTCCTTGTGACCCTTTTTGACACATTCCAACGCGGACCCCTTAAGACACACTTGAGCATTCCAATGTGTCAAAAGGGGTCACGAGGACTCCCTAGGGGTCCTAATGCATGATAAGGTGTACTAGGACCCCTAGGGAGTCCCCGTGAAACCTTTTGATACATTGGAAGGCTCAAGTGTGTCTCAAGGGGTGTTAGGACCCCTTAAGACACACTTGAGTATTCCAATGTTTTAGAAGGGGTCATGGGGACTCCCTAGTAGTCCTAATGCATGATAAGGTGTACTAGTACCCCTAGGGAGTCCCCGTGACCCCTTTTGACACATTGGAACACTCAAGTGTGTCTTAAGGGGTCCTAAGACCCCTTAATACACACTTGAGCATTCCAATGTGTCAAAAGGGGTCACGGGGAGGACCCATTAAGACACACTTGAGTGTTACAATGTGTCAAAATGGGTCACGCAGACTCCCTAGGGGTCCTAGTATGCCCTATCATGCGTTAGGACCCCTAGAGAGTCCCTGTGACCCCTTCTGACACATTGGAATGCTCAAGTATGTCTCAAGGGGTCTTAGGACCCCTTAAGACACACTTGAGTGTTCCAATGTGTCAAAAGGGGTCACCGAGACTCCCGAGGGGACCTAGTATGCCTTATCATGCGTTAGGGTCCCTAGGGAGTCCCCATGACCCCTTTTAACTCAAGTGTGTCTTAAGGGGTCTTTCCCAATGACCCCTTTTGACACATTGGAATGCTCAAGTGTGTTTTAATAGGTCTTAGGACCACATAAGACACACTTGAGTATTCCAATATGTCAAAAGGGTTCATGGGGACTTGCTAGGTGTTTTAGTACACCTTATCACGTGTTAGGACCCCTAACGAGTCCCTGTGAACCCCTTTTGACACATTGGAACACTCAAGTGTGTCTCAAGGGATCTTAGGACCCCTTAAGACACACTTGAGCATTCCAATGTGTCAAAAGGGGTCACAAGGACTCCCTAGGTGTCCTAGTACACCTTATCACACGTTAGGGCCCCTAGGGAGTCCCCGTGACCCCTTTTGACACATTGGAATGCTCAAGTGTGTCTCAAGGGATCTTAGGACCCCTTAAGACACACTTGAGCATTCCAATGTGTGAAAAGGGGTCACGGGGACTCCCTAGGGGTCCTAGTATGCCTTATCATGCGTTAGGACCCCAAGGGAGTCCCCATGACCCCTTTTGACACATTGGAACGCTCAAGTGTGTCTGAAGGGGTCTTAGGACCCCTTAAGACACACTTGAGCATTCCAATGTGTCAAAAGGGGTCACGGGGAGTCCCGAGGGGTCCTAGTACACCTTATCATGTGTTAGGACCCCTAGGGATTCCTTGTGACCCCTTTTGAGACATTGGAATGCTCAAGTGTGTCTTAAGGGGTCTTGACCCCTTTTGAGACATTAGAATGCTCAAATGCATCTTAAGGGTTCTTAGGACCCCCCTTAAGACACACTTCAGCATTCTAATGTCTCAAAAGGGGTCACGGGGACTCCCTAGGGGTCCTAGTATGCCTTATCACATGTTAAGACCCCTAGGGAGTCCCTGTGACCCCTTTTGACACATTGGATGGCTCAAGTGTGTCTTAAGGGGTCTTAGGACCCCGTAGGACCCCTTAAGACATATTTGAGCATTACAATGTGTCAAAAGGGGTCACAGGGACTCCATAGGTGTCCTAGTACACCTTATCACATGTTAGGACCCCTAGGGGTCCCCATGACCCCTTTTGATAGATTGGAATGCTCAAGTGTGTCTTAAGGGGTCCCAAGACACCTTAAGACACACTTGAGCATTCTAATCTTTCAAAAGGGGTCACAGGGACTCCCTAGGGGTCCTAATGCATAACAAGGTGCACTAACATGTGATAAGGTGTACTAGGACCCCTAGGGAGTCCCTGCGACCCCTTTTGATATATTGGAATGCTCAATTGTTTCTTAAGGCATCTTGGAGTCCCCGTGACCCCTTTTGAGACATTGGAACACCCAAGTGTGTCTTAAGGGGTCTTAGGACCCCTTAAGACACACTTGAGAATTCCAATGTCTCAAAAGGGGTCACAGGGACTCCCTAGGGGTCCTAGTATGCCTTACCACGTGTTATGACCCCTAAGAATTCCCTGTGACCCCTTTTGACACATTGGAATGCTCAAGTGTGTCTCAAGGGATCTTAGGACCCCTTAAGACACACTTGAGCATTTCAATGTGTCAAAAGGGGTCACAGGGACTCCCTAGGGGTCCTAGTATGCCTTATCACATGTTAGAACCCCTAGGTACTTCCCGTGACCCCTTTTGAGACATTGGAATGCTCAAGTGTTTCTTAAGGGGTCTTAGGACCCCTTAAGACACACTTGAGCATTCCAATGTGTCAAAAGGGGTCACGGGGACTCCCTAGGGGTCTTAGTATGCCTTATCACGCGTTTGGACCCCTAGGGAGTCCCCGTGACCCCTTTTGACACATTGGAATGCTCAAGTGTGTCTTAAGGGGTCTTAGGACCCCATAGGACCCCTTAAGACACACTTGAGCATTCCCATGTGTCTAAAGGGGTCACGGGGACTCCCTAGGGTTCCTAGTACGCCTTATCACATGTTAGGACCCCTAGGGAGTCCCCGTGACCCCTTTTGATAGATTGGAATGCTCAAGTGTGTCTTAAGGGGTCTTGGGACCACTTAAGACATGCTTGAGCATTCCAATGTGTCAAATGGGTTCATGGGGACTCCCTAGGGGTCCTAGTATGCCTTATCATGCATTAGGACCCCTAGGGAGTCCCTGTGACCCCTTTTGACACATTGGAATGCTCAAGTGTGTCTCAAGGGATCTTAGGACCCCTTAAGACACACTTGAGCATTCCAATGTGTCAAAATGGGTCACAGGGACTCCCTAGGGGTCCTAGTATGCCTTATCACACGTTAGGACACCTAGGGAGTCCCCTAGACCCCTTTTGACACATTGGAATGCTCAAGTGTGTCTTAAGGGGTCGTAAGACCCCTTAAGACACACTTGAGCATTCCAATGTGTCAAAAGGGGTCTAGGGGACTCCCTAGGGGTCCTAGTACTCCTTGTCACGCGTAAGGACCCCTAGGGAGTCCCCCTGACCACTTTTCACACATTGGAACACTCAAGTGTGTCTTAAGGGGTCCTAAGACCCCTTAAGACACACTTGAGTATTCCAATGTGTCAAAAGGGGTCAAAGGGACTCCCTAGAGGTCATAGTATGCCTTATCATGCGTTAGGACCCATAGGGATTCCCCGTGACCCCTTTTGACACATTGGAATGCTCAAGTGTCTCTTAAGGGGTCTTAGGACCCCGTAGGACCCCTTAAAACACACTTGAGCATTCCAATGTGTCAAAAGGGGTCAAGGGGACTCCCTAGGGGTCCTTGTATGCCTTATCACATGTTAGGACCTGTAGGGAGTCCCCGTGACCCCTTTTGACACATTGGAATGCTCAAGTGTGTCTTAAGGGGTAGACCCCTTAAGACACACTTGAGCATTCCAATGTGTCAAAAGGGGTCACGGGGACTCCCTAGGGGTCCTAATGCATGATAAGGCGTACTAGGATCCCTAGGGAGTCCCCATGACCACTTTTGAGATATTGGAACGCTCAAGTGTGTCTTAAGGAGTCTTTAAGACACACTTGAGCATTTTAATGTGTCAAAAGGGGTCACGGGGACTCCCTAGGGGTCCTAGTATGCCTTATCATGCGTTAGGATCCTTAGGAAGTCCCCGTGACCCCTTTTGACACATTGGAACTCTCAAGTGTGTCTTAAGGGGTCCTAGCTGTGACCCCTTTTGACACATGAGAATGCTCAAGTGTGTCTTAAGGGGTCCTAGGACCCCTTAAGACACACTTGAGCATTCCAATGTGTCAAGAGGGGTCACGGGGACTCCCTAGGGGTCCTATTACACCTTGTCATGCGTTAGAACCCCTAGGGAGTCCGTGTGACCCCTTTTGACACATTGGAATGCTCAAGTGTGTCTTAAGGGGTCCTAATACCCCTTAAGATACACTTGAGCATTCCAATGTGTCAAAAGGGGTCTAGGGGACTCCCTAGGGGTCCTATTATGCCTTATCATGCGTTAGGACCCCTAGGGAGTCCCCGTGACCCCTTTTGACACATTCGAATGCTCAAGTGTGTCTTAAGGGGTCGTAAGACCCCTTAAGACACACTTGAGCATTCCAATGTGTCAAAAGGGGTCTAGGGGACTCCCTAGGGGTCCTAGTACTCCTTGTCATGCGTTAGGACCCCTAGGGATTCCCCTTGACCCCTTTTGACACATTGGAATGCTCAAATGTGTCTTAAGGGGTCTTAGGACCCCTTAAGACACACTTGAGCATTTGAATGTGTCAAAAGGGGTCACAAGGACTCCCTAGGGGTTGAAAGGGGTCATGGGGACTCCGTAGTGGTCTTAACACGTGATAAGGTATACTAGGACCCCTAAGGAGTCCCCTAGACCCCTTTTGATGCATTGGTAAACTCAAGTGTGTCTTAAGGGGTCCTAAGACCCCTTAAGATACACTTGAGCATTCCAATGTGTCAAAAGGGGTCATGGGGACTCCATAGGGGTCCTAACGCGTGATAAGGCATACTAGGACCCCTAGGGAGTCCCCGTGACCCCTTTTGACACATTGGAACTCTCATGTGTCTTAAGGGGTCCTAAGACCCCTTAAGACACATGAGTGTTCCAATGTGTCAAAAGGGGTCACGGGGACTCCCTAGGGGTCCTAGTATGCCTTATCACTAATTAGGACCCCTAGGGAGTCCCTGTGACCCTTGTTGACACATTGGAACACTCAAGTGTGTCTTAAGGGGTCCTAATTCCCCTTAAGACACACTTGAGTGTTCTAATGTGTCAAAAGGGGTCACAGGGACTCCTTAGGGGTCAAAAGGGGTCATGGGGACTCCCTAGGGGTCCTAACATGTGATAAGGCATACTAGGACCCATAGGGAGTCCCCGTGAGCCCTTTTGACACATTGAAACACTCAAGTGTGTCTTAAGGGATCCTATGACCCATTAAGACACACTTGAGCATTTCAATGTGTCAAAAGGGGTCATGGGGACTCCCTTAGGGTCCTAATGCATGATAAGGTGTACTAGGACCCCTAGGGAGTCCCTGTGACCCCTTTTGACACATTGGAATGCTAAAGTGTGTCTTAAGAGGTCCTAAGACCCCTTAAGACACACTTGAGTGTTCTAATGTGTCAAAAGGGGTCATGGGGACTTCCTAGAGGTCCTAACGCATGATAAGGTGTACCAGGACCCCTATGGAGTCCCCATGACCCAGATGAGATGTTAGTGAATGACTTCTTGGTAATACTACTCTTCCACCAGATCCAGATTTCAACCCTTTTGTGGATCTACAGGCTCAATCGTGAGCCCACAGAATTGGCCAAGAGAAAAATGTGATTGTATATCAATTGATTACAAAATGTTCAGTTGAGGAGAAAATATTGCAACAGTCAAGAAGAAAATTGGGTATGGAAAATCTAGTTATGAATTCTGTTAAGAATGAAACTATTAAGGAATTGCATGAATCAAAAACCATGAAAATAACCTTCTACAACAAAGAACATTCAAGCTATAGAATTTATTAACTCTAAATTTAAACGTCTTATCAGCATTCATGGAAGAGATTTCATTAGCATCCATGGAAGAAATTTTATTAAAACTTTAGACAAAATCATCTTAAAAAATTCATTAACTTCAGGCGAAATCATTTAAGACTGACAAAAACAAAATTGTATTACTCAGAAATGGCAGAGAAAGAAAATGAGATAAACCAAATTTATCAAATTCTTGCAATCCACAGCTTCTCTCTGAGCGCAAAATGACAATCCATGGATCCAAAATTATGGTACAAATTAAATTCTTCGAGTAAGTTGTTCAGAAACACGTAGAATACTGTAACGCATGATGATTTATAGAGAATTTATGATGGACTATGCTGTGCAAAAGCCCGGAATCCCTGCCATATCTCAGAGTACTGATGTGAAGCAATGGTGAAAGTCTGAGATAGAGGCAACGTCGGCATTGAAGCGGTAAGACATTCTTCATAATATCGGGGCAGCGCCATTGAAATGGCAAGGCTTTCCTCATAATGTCACATTGCCGCCGATCTCTTCTTTAAATTTATTACTGCAGTCAGTTCTATGGCACCTGCATAATTTCCAGTACAACTGCTCATTTTACCAAACGCTTCCCCGCTCTCCATAATCTTTGGTCGGTTCAAAGATCCATCTGGTTGTTCTTGTTTAACCTCCCAATGACTCTGTTGAGCTACCAGATTATCAACTGGCATGGTACAATTGTCTGGTGACCAGAATCTATTTCGAGAACCTTTGCAATTTAGCATTCCAGTTGAAAAAGCAGGGAAAGATACCATTTCACAGCCACAGGTGGTGGAAATAGAGTGATTCTCTTGCCCTCTGCTTCTATAATCCGCCTCCAGTGAACTATTCTTCAAAGCCTCCATTTTTGTGTAGCTAGGGTTTTCGACACCTGTAAAAGGAACAACTATGCCCTTGTAGGGACTCATGCTCGTGCTCAGAATCATATTAAATAATATTTAAAATGTAAAATGTATATTATATAATATTTAATATATAATATATAATCTAATATATAGTTTTTTATATTAATATAAAATTAAATAATATTTAATGTAACATGTATATTATATAATATTTAATATATATAATATATAATCTAATATATAGTTTTTAATATTAATATATATTAAATAATATTTAATGTAAAATATATATTATATAACATTTAATATATAATTGATATTATATAATATTTAATATATCTAATATATAACTAATATATAGTTTATGAAGGATGGAGAAATGGGAGGGAGAAAGTGGAGGCAAAGTTAAAATTCAAAATTTTGCCATCATATTCGGGTACCTGAAAATATTGGGTACCCGATTAGGCTCAGTATTGCCTTGTGCACCAAACCTACATGGTCAACTATTAGAATGTCTCAAATACGTGTTTTTCACCTGTTTCTCTGAGTTCCAAACTTTGACAATGTAGCTGACAACTTTTTTTCCACCTAAATTTGATAAAAATGAAAAGGGTATCTTAAGGAGATTATCAACTTTCTATCAATATAATTGCTATCAAATTTTGAATTCGGTAAGTAATTATTAGTTATTTTCTAATTGAGCTACCTCTAAAGTGCTGATTTATATACTGATTGAAAAATGACTATAACTTTCAAATGGTATAACATTTTTGAAATCCGAAAAATGCGTCACATTCTATGCTTCGCCTACTATAAATTTTTTTTTTTTTGAATTTTGTAAAGTTTTGAATGAGTTAAGTTGGTCAGACACGGGATTTTTTTTATTCTGAAAATGTTGTAGTAGAAAATTCATAATTAATTTTTTTTTGGAATAAAATTACAAAAAAATATGCATCACATCCGGGCATGAGTCTACTACTTATATATAAAATCTTATAATAGAATATTATCATTTGAATATGATTAAGGTGGTTAGACATACACCTACTTCTTATTTTTTTCTTGAAATTTTTGTACTGCTGCATTGAAATCTATACTTTTTACCAATCATACTAACTTTTTCTCAAAAAAGGCCTATTAGTTTAAAAACTACATTCAATTTTCTACAAATTCTATTCTTACAAATTTTTGATATTAGGTTCATAGCTAGTTGAAATTTTCACGTCAAGTTGACTAACCCTGATTTGCTGATTTTTCATTGCCACTTAAGGGCATAGTTTGGCCCCTCATGATCTTGCACATACCCAGTAGGCAAGTTTGATGCAAGAAGTGATGAAGGTATTTTTCTTGCTTACTCTACTAAAAGTAAAGCTTATAGATGTTTCAATTTAAGGTTGAAGAAGATCATTGAAAGTGCTCATGTAAAGATTGATGAAAAGTTTATGATTCAAGAAATATATCATGATTACTCACCCATGATTGAGGAAGAACCTAGACCCTCTACTAGTGAGACAGTTATTGAAGAAATGTTTGATAGTATTGATGTGTTATTCAATGACCCTGAGAAAAGTGAAGAAGAAACTCCCAAGGCTAATAAGTCAGCATCACCCAAAGTTCCAAAGTTTACATCAAGAAATCATTCCAAGATAGACATCATTGGAGATTAGAGCGCCAAAGTCCTAACAATGTCCCAAGAAAAGAACTCAGCTAGCAATGAAGCGGTATGTTTACTATCTCAGATTGAATCTTTAAGTGTTTAAGATGCATGTAATGATTCAAATTGGCATAATGCTATGAAAGAAGAACTTGATCAGATTGTTAAGAATGACACTTGGGAACTGGTCCCAAGACCTAGTGATAAGAATGTGATTGGAACAAAATGGATATTCAGAAAAAAGATGAATGAAGATGGCATAGTAGTAAGAAATAAAGAAAGATTAGTATGCAAAGGATATGCGCAAAGAGAAGGTATTGATTATTTAGACACATTTGCACCTGTGAGTAGATTAGAAGCTATTAAGTTGTTTCTAGCTTATGCTACAGTCAAAAAATTCAAAGTTTATCAGATGAATGTCAAGTCAGCATTCCTTAATGGAGACTTGAAAGAAGAAGTGTACATTGAGAAGCTGGAAGGATTCACCTTATCAGATAAACCTGATATGGTATGCAGATTGAAGAAGGCCCTCTATGGACTTAAGCAAGCCCCTAGAGCATGGTATGAGAGACTAGATGGATACTTAACAAAGATTGGATTTAAGAAAGGAGCAGCAGATTGTAATCTATTCATTAGAGAGACATTTGAAGGTTTGCTTCTTGTAGCTATATTTGTTGATGACATTATCTTTGGAGGTAATGACAAACTAAGCACTGAATTTTCCAAAGAAATGCAGAATGAGTTTGAGATGAGTATGATTGGTCCTATCATATACTTTTTGGGACTAAATGTGCAGTAGACAAAAAAAGGAATTTTTATTAATCAGTCAAAATATGTGAAGGAGATACTTAAGAAATTCAAGATCGATCATTGCAAGCCAGTAGGAACACCTATGATCACTGGATGCAAGCTTACAAAAGAAGATGACTCACCAATAGTAGATATAACATTGTATAAGTTTATGATTGGTAAACTCATATATCTTACTCAGACTAGATCTGATATTTCAAATGCAGTTGACATAGTTGGAAGATTTGTAGCAGAACCTAAACAAAGTCACCTCATGGTAGTAAAAAGAATATTCAGATACTTGCAAGGCACTATAGATTATGGTTTATGGTATCCTAATTCAAAAAATGTTGAGCTTCATGTGTACACTAATGTAGATTGGGTAGGATGTGTTGATGACATAAAAAGTACTTCAAGAGGAGCAATGTTTCTTGGTGATATACTTGTCACTTGGACAAGCAAGAAACAAAATTGTACTTCTTAGTCAAAAATAGAAGCAGAGTATGTTGCAGCAGCCCTGAATTGTTCTACAATTGTTTGGATCAAGCAGATGATAAAGGATTTTGGAATTCAGATTGATTATCCTATTGTTATTCACTATGATAATACTAGCACTACCAATATGTCAAAGAACCCTGTGATGCATGCAAAGACAAAGCACATTGAGATCAAGTATCACTTCCTAAGAGAGAAAGTGGCAAAGAAAGAAGTCAAGTTGGACTATGTGAGTACTAAAGATTAGTTGGTAGATATATTCACAAAGCCCTTGCCTAAGGATATTTTTGAGTATCTCAGGGAGAATTGGGAGTCATTCCCTTCCCTATTTCTACTTAGAAGAAAGAAGGAAAGGCATCATTCCTCTAGGACTGGTGGAAGGTTGACTACTCTACCTTAGGAGTAGTATTGATGCTTAAAATGAATGGCGCCCTTTTCCATTGATGTCAAAGGGGGAGTAATATACAGAGTCATGAAAAATAGAAGCAAAAGAGGTGTAATATACTAAGGGGGAGCAGCATTCAAATATGACAGCAGTTCAGTTGAGGAAGTGGAGAATATTAGAAAATATTATAGCAGATGGAGGATTCATCTTTGGGGGAGTTTTGAAGAGGAAATGGAGAATGTTATAAAAGAAATGTTCATTTGGGTTGGTGGTGGTTTTTCATTCCACATGTTGCCATCAATGCCAAAGGGGGAGATTGTTGGAGATTTGCCAGTAGGCCAGTACTAACTGTATGTTTTTCATTGATGAAAACATATGGAAAGTAGCATGCGTATATGTAGCATGGACATGATATCAACATGATATCATAGGCGTAGAGGTCAATTGTTAGTACAGACATTTATATTGCAGTTGGTGTCAGCAGTGTTCCTGACAGAGTTACAGGAAATGTTCTGTGTATGGTTGTACGTACAATTATCATGGAGCCTTGCGCACTTGGATTTATGTTGAAGACATGTTACTGATGTTAAGTTCATGGACGCATGGTTTGATGGTGAATGCAAGTAAATTTATGTAGTTGTTATTCGCCAGTAGCAGTTTCTTGTGTTTGTTCAGAAGAGCTGACAAAGATTTTATTAGTTCTTGAGTTGTGCCTATCTTGAGGGTATGCACCCTTGGATTTAATCCTGGAGAAGTGTTATTGATGTTTGGTTAAGAGTGCATGAGTTTATTCATCTTACAGAGAAAGATCCAGTTGTTTTTGTAGAGCCGACAATGTGTAGTGTGTGTCTACATTTATTTTATTAGACAGGTCCCAGATTGTGTTGCGTGCATAATAGAGCCGAAAAAATGTTGTTGGAGTTTATTATGGTTTCTCTAATATGATTTCAAGGTGGTTCTAATAGGATGACTTGATTTTATCATTTGGAGGAAATATATTTATAGGTAGTCATTTGTGATTGTTGAAGTGTGGTTCATAGTTGATTGAGCAGAGCAGAGTAGAGTGTGCGAAGTGTTTGAGCCATCAGAAGAAGGTCTATGTGACCAAGTAAAGTACTTGTGCTATTCATTGGAACTAATCCAGACAGAAGGTCAAAGTGCAATTCACCAAGATCCAGATATAGTGTGTATCTGTTAATCAGAAGGTTGTAGCCTTCACCCATTTGAGTAGTTTGCTCTTGGATAGTGCGTCCTCTCCCCTAACAGGGACATTGTAAAAGACTCCTAACAGGGTCTGACCCTTGACCAGGTCTACTGTACTTAATATATTGTAAAGCTACTCCTAACAGGTTAAAGGATCTTCTAACAAGGATCATTATACACTAGTATAGAATATTAGTGGGTATCAAGTCCCACCAGGGTTTTTACCTATTTGGGTTTCCCTGTAACCAAAATATTGGTGTTTTGTTCTTGGGTTCTTTCATTGTGTTTATGCTTTATGTTTAAGTATACTTAATTGGATAAAGAATTGAATCTTTTAGATAACTGATTCACACCCCCCCCCCCTCTTAGTTATCTCTTGGGACTATTCCTAACAGAGATGCCATTGAGACTAGGGCTAGAACAAATCTATTTGATAAGTGAACTATAGAATTCATTGGATCAATTGACCCAGTGACAACATATTCAAAATCAAGGTTCATCATCACTAAAGTAGAGTACTTGACTAAATGAGCAAAGGAAAAAACAACAAAGGATTGCACTATACAGAATTTCATAAGGTTACTATATTAGAATATCATTGCAGGGTATGTATGTCCTTTGACTATTGTAAGTAATCAAGGCAACTATTTTTTAATAATCTTATAAGATAATTACCTTAAAATTTTATGATAATACACAATAAGATTTCTCCATATCATCGACAAACAAATAAAGTAGGTGAAACATTGAACAAGATAATTGGGAAGGCATTAACCTAAATTTAAAATGGAAACAAAATGATTGGGATGTTAAAGTACCAGTGGTACTTTAGGCCTATTGGACTTCATATAAGAGGGCTTGCATGTTTAATCCATTTTAGTTAGTATATGGCATCATTGCCACAATTCCAATGAGCTTCATATGAACTCGTGGTATGTAGAAAGTCTCTTTTTTTTAGGATCTTTGGGGTGGATATGTAAATTGTCCTTGTAGGAACCTATCTTCACATTAGTCACCTCATTAGGTAGTTTGGGCTCCATGAAGTATGGGTTTCAATGACATCCATCATTGTGAGGTCCTTATCTACTGTTAAAATAAGACTATCCATGTATTTGTAGACCATGTCATAGAAAATCTTTTCACTTTCTTGTGTCTTTTGTTGAAATGATTTGAAGAAATCACAATAAATAGCTATGTACGAGATGGAATCTTTGAAATTGTATATGTGGTCAACATCAATTTTTGTAGCTACCAGATGGGAAGAGTCTCAAATTTTCACCACAAAGGTTGAAAAATCATTCATAAAATAAAATATCAAGTAGATGATGAGAGTCCCACATCTGGTTAGCAATGTGGATGGTAGTGGTGGTAAAAAATTCATCCTTGTTAGTGTAGTACACCTATAACAGATACCCATGGTTTTATATTTTAAGACCAAATTTGTGATCTTAGTAACATCCAAATTCCTTTCATCATTTATGGCTCCTGTGAGCTTAGTGACCTTTACATTTTTAATTACCTTCTTTGGCCACTAATACATTTGGGGGCATTTTGCGACGGCTATGTGTCGCAATAGCAACACCCATAGACGTCGCTATTTTTTAGTCGCAAATTGCGACGTCTATGGGTAGCTGTCGCCATTGTGATGCCCTCCCGTCGCAATGTCGCTAAGATTTGTTAGCGGCATGGGTGTCGCCCCCCCGTTGCATGGCTTCGGAGGGCCGTCGCAATTGCGACGGGCCTCCCAAGCAATTGCGACGGGCGCCTGCATCGCATTACGACGGGCTCCCGTCGCAATGGCGACGCCTGTGGGTGGATAAAAAAATAAAAATTATTTAATACATTGCTAATGAACCACATTAATGCTTTTTTCTTTCAACAAATGAGGACAGCCACTGTAAAGACAACATGATAATGTACACTCACTATAAGGATAGTCACAAATGAGGACATCTCACAGTGACTGTCCCTTGTGTAATTGCCACTTGAATGTATTGCTATTCAGCCACATTAATGCTTTTATTCTTCAACAAATGAGGATAGTCACTCTAAAGACAACATGATAATGTACACTCACAGTGAGTGTACATTATCATGTTGTCTTTACAGTGACTATCCTCATTTGTTGAAGAAGAAAAGCATTAATGTGGCTGAATAGCAATACATTCAAGTGGCAATTACACTAGGGACAGTCACTGTGAGATGTCCTCATTTGTGACTGTCCTTACAGTGAGTGTACATTATCATGTTGTCTTTACAGTGAGTGTACATTATTATGTTGTCTTTACAGTGTCAATATATGCATTATTACTTAAACTGAAGAGTACTCTAAATAATATGTCATTGTGGAGTTCTGATTGCTTCCAATTTGATATACGCTTGTTCTACTTATGTATCCAGCATCATGTAAGAAAATTTGATGCTTTTAAAATAGATTCATTTAGCCATGAAACGCCTGTGCATGTTACATACAAGATTCCAAGGCCCAAAACTGATTACTCATTATAATTCATGTACAGAATGATAATCAACCACAACGAGGCATGCGTAGGTGCTGCTTAGATTTTGAGGCATCAGAAGCTCGTAGAAGAAACTTGACCAATGGCTCATGGAATGCAACAAACTTATTGCCTAAAACAGGAGCATTGGTAACCACAGATGATGGTTCTGAAAAGAACACTTCACCATCAATGTCACATGAGGGAACTGCAATTTCTGATGGCAAGCAACTTGTAGTATATAAGAGAGATGCAGGTACAGATGCTGGGAGAAGTTCCCAATCTTTATCTGTTGGACAGTTTTCATCTGCAAAATAGATTATAAAAACATGAAAATATATCAGAGATGTTTTATATTGATACAAAACAACACAGATTCATTTCTTCATACACCTGTATATCATAAAAATCCTTGCACACTTCAAAAAATTGTATTGCCTTTTACTTACTCAAAAGTAATTTACATAAAGCAGTCATTTGATTAACATGGATCCTAATATTCACAAGTACATGGTCATGTGCTCCATCGTAGTATCTTATAGATTTAGATCTGTTCTCTGAAATAATTCAATGTTTTGTTTACAATCCACAAAAGAAATATTTTCCCTCGTCTACTTAATCCTAAACAAAAGGCCATATAGCAATATAGATAGAACTATATAATAGAAACCATAAACAATGGTAACCTTAGCAGCAGCAAGAAATTGTTGCAAAAACTTTACCTTATCATACCCAGATTGTTGCTTTGCTTGGCGGAGGGAAATTTGATCAGTAAAATTGACACAGAGTATGCTGTCTCCATTGTCATGCTGGATAACAAAACACCAACTTTAATGGGCATGTACTGTCCCTTGTGTAATTGCCACTTGAATGCATTGCTATTGAACCACATTAATGCTTTTTTCCTTCAACAAATGAGGACAGTCACTGTAAAGACAACATGATAATGTACACTCACTGTAAGGATAGTCACAAATGAGGAAATCTCAGAGTGATTATCCCTTGTGTAATTGCCGCTTGAATACATTGCTATTGAACCACATTAATGCTTTTTTCCTTCAAAAAATGAGGACAGTCACTGTAAAGACAACATGATAATGTACACTCACTGTAAGGATAGTCACAAATGAGGAAATCTCAGAGTGACTATCCCTTGTGTAATTGCCGCTTGACTACATTGCTAATGAACCACATTAATGCTTTTTTCCTTCAACAAATGAGGACAATCACTATAAAGACAACATGATAATGTACACTCACTGTAAGGATAGTCACAAATGAGGACATCTCACAGTGACTATCCCTTGTGTAATTGCCACTTGAATGTATTGCTATTCAGCCACATTAATGCTTTTCTTCTTCAACAAATGAGAATAATCACTCTAAAGACAACATGATAATGTACACGGGCTGTAAGTGTACATTATCATGTTGTCTTTACAGTGACTGTCCTCCTTCAAGTGGCAATTACACAAGGGACAGTCACTGTAAAGGCAACATGATAATGTAGAGAAACGTTGTCATTTGTATTTTCAACAGTGCCGAGAGAGATTCCCTCCGCGAAATCACAGCTACAATTTCTGAGTACGTTGGGTTTATTTTTCTTTTGTCATTATTATGTAATCTGGTATTCAGCTGTTACAGAGCTAAAATACCCAGAAATGAGGACATACCTGTGTTGAATTTATTGTTAGCGGCTTTGGTTATTTAGAAGTTTAATTTTATTTGTTCATCTTTCAAGCACAAACGTTTTGTGGACTGTAACATCTTCATTGTTTTGGGTATGCAATGAAACAGCCCTAACTTGCAACTACCTTCACGGTACTTGTGTACATTATCATGTTGTCTTTATAGTGACTGTCCTCATTCAAGTGGCAATTACACAAGGGACAGTCACTGTGAGATGTCCTCATTTGTGACAAGGACAGTCACACATGAGGACATCTCATAGTGACTGTCCCTTGTGTAATTGCCACTTGAATGTATTGCTATTCAACCACATTTATGGGCCTGTTTGGACCACAGCACACAGTAGCATCTACAGAGAAGAATATCCCAGGTGTAACAAGTTGTAAGAATATACCAACAGTTCTAAGAAGTTCCCTAGCACATAGTAGCATCTTCAGAGAAGAATATACAACATGAGGGCAGCCACTGTAAAGACAATATGATAATGTACACTCATTGTATGTGTACATTATCATGTTGTCTTTACAGTGACTGTCCTCATTCAAGTGGAAATTACACAAGGGACAGTCACTGTGAGATGTCCTCATTTGTGACAAGGACAGTCACACATGAGGATATCTCACAGTGACTGTCCCTTGTGTAATTGCCACTTGAATGTATTGCTATTCAACCACATTTATGGGCCCGTTTGGACCGCGGCACATAGTAGCATCTACAGAGAAGAATATCCCAGGTGTAACAAGTTGTAAGAATATACCAACAGTTCTAAGAAGTTCCCTAGCACATAGTAGCATCTACAGAGAAGAATATGGGTCAACGAGGTTGACTTCAAAGCCATGCAATCTAATGGTAATAGTAATATCATAATTTGACATACTATCAGAAATACTTCCTAAATAGACTATTCAATCTTATAAGAGATGGATTCATGAGAACTATTATTTATGAAATATGAGTCAATGACTTTAATTAAAAAAATTACACAATCTAATTCTTGTAAAAATATCAAAATTTGACACATTGAAAATACCTTCCAAAAGTATCGTTAATTGATTAATATGAATCACTACTCATGAAATATAATTTTATAAACCTAATCTAAAAACTACACAATAAAAATCTTAATAGCAATATTGTAAGAAACTATTCCCAAAAGGAAGCCTAACAAAATTTGATGAAAATAATTTTTGTTTCACTCAACTTTGACATTCACAACTTCCTCTTTTATTATAATAAGAAAAAAAATGTCTTTTTAGATATACCTCATGAACCATACTCGAATAATCTATCATTTTTCTTCTCAAAAACATATTTGCAGAGCCTGCTTCTTTTACTTGTTTGTACTTTTATCTCTCTGATGGAAAGGGTTCCTTCAGGACACATTTTTCCATGTTCACTGCTTGAGATATTTGAGGAGGGTTCCCCTGCTTGAGTATCCATCCAACCCATATTTGAGTAGTTCTACAATTGCACAGTCTAAATTAATAATACTGACAATTGAATGACGAATGATGATACATAGAATTGATATAAACTAATCCTAAAAACACTAAAACATTATTAATATATTTATATTTCATAAATAAAATTGATATAAAAGATCTGGAAAGATACATTAAAAAATAGAAAAATAGTAATTTATAATAGAAGGAAACTTAAATTGCTATTTAAAAAAAAAACAAGAGTCTTAAATCTTATCATTTTGTTTCATTATCATCCATAAGTACACACCTCTAGCATAATAATTATATTTTACCACCCATAAAATGAAAAAAAGATTTTCACAAGAGAAATTGAAGCTAGATTATAAAAATGAACCATCTTATTGGAAACTGGAACTGTTATCATACCCAAAAGGACTACAAAATTTCACCTTATCATACCCAGATTGTTGCTTTGCCTGGCGGAGGGAAATTTAATTAGTAAAATTGACACAGAGTATGTTGTCTCCATTGTCATGCTGGATAACAAAACACCAACTTTAATGGGCATGTACTGTCCCTTGTGTAATTGCCACTTGAATGCATTGCTATTTGATGCAGGGGCATCCCTAATGCAAGCCAAAGACACCATGATTGAAGGAAGTTTCCATGAAGCCAAGGAGTCAAATCCTATCAATTGGAACATAAGATTTTCACCTTGGAGCTTTGAAGGATTGACTGGTGAAAGGTCCTTTTGATTGACAAATCAGAGTCTTTTTGAATGACAAATCAGAGTCTTTTTGAATGACAAATCAGAGTCTTTTTGAATTACAAATCAGAGTTGTAATAGTGATATCTAAGGGGTTTCTAAGTTTTGTTGTAGGAAGTAAGATCTAGAACCTTAAAAGTCTCTTTTGATAGAAAATCAGGGAACTTGTCCCTAAAAGGAAATTTGTTATTGAATGGGATTGAGTCCATAAGTTGTTGTGTGATCCTTGAAACCTTCAAATTCATTACTTTGCAGAGTTTAAACATTAACCTATAGAAATCAGAGCCTAATTGATTGATTGAGTCATTTTGGTGTCTTGAAGTGGGTTGGGACATAGATCCAAGTTTCTTGCTGACTACTCTGCATCACTATTGAACCAAATTAATGCTTTTTTCCTTCAACAAATGAGGACAGTCACTGTAAAGACAACATGATAATGTACACTCACTGTAAGGATAGTCACAAATGAGGAAATCTCAGAGTGATTATCCCTTGTGTAATTGCCGCTTGAATACATTGCTATTGAACCACATTAATGCTTTTTTCCTTCAAGTGGCAATTACACAAGGGACAGTCACTATGAGATGTCCTCATTTGTGACAAGGACAGTCACACATGAGGACATCTCACAGTGACTGTCCCTTGTGTAATTGCCACTTGAATGTATTGCTATTCAACCACATTTATGGGCCTGTTTGGACCACGGCACACAATAGCATCTACAGAGAAGAATATCCCAGGTGTAACAAGTTGTAAGAATATACCAATAGTTCTAAGAAGTTCCCTAGCACATAGTAGCATCTACAGAGAAGAATATACAACATGAGGGCAGCCACTGTAAAGACAACATGATAATGTACACTCATTGTATGTGTACATTATCATGTTGTCTTTACAGTGACTGTCCTCATTCAAGTGGCAATTACAGAAGGGACAGTCATTGTGAGATGTCCTCATTTGTGACAAGGATAGTCACACATGAGGACATCTCACAGTGATCGATTGTCCCTTGTGTAATTGCCACTTGAATGTATTGCTATTGAACCACATTAATGCTTTTCTTCTTCAACAAATGAGGACAGTCACTCTAAAGACAACATGATAATGTACACTCACTGTAAGGATAGTCACAAATGAGGACATCTCACAGTGACTGTCCCTTGTGTGATTGCCACTTGAATGTATTGCTATTCAGCCACATTAATGTTTTTCTTCTTCAACAAATGAGGATAGTCACTCTAAAGACAACATGATAATGTACACTCACTATAAGTGTACATTATCATGTTGTCTTTACAGTGACTGTCCTCCTTCAAGTGGCAATTACACAAGGGATTTGTGTTTTCATTTGTGTTTTCAACAGCGCCGTAACCCTCCGCGAAATCACATCGGGATATAAGGGCAAAACAAACAAGAATGTTGTCATTTGTATTTTCAACAGCGCCGAGAGAGATAAACAAACTTAAAACTCAGACTTAAGAAAGATGAAGGCAATGCTTCAAAAGGCCGATGCCCTAAACACGGGAAAACACAATACCACCATTAAACGATGCCCTAGTCACTGTATCAATGTTTCCAGCTCTGTACCAGTATGCTGACTGCTCACTTTCATCCTGTGATAAAGGTAACTTCATTAATCATACTTGAAATGGCAGCATACGAACTAAAACTGATGAACATTTATAAACTAAAAGTTTAAAACTACAGATTACAAATGTAGTAGTTTCATACGAAAAGAACTTGATGTCTGAAATTTACCATTAGAAGTATCCAAAGGAATACCACAGTACTGTTGAACTTGGAGAATCGGAGATGATCTACACAGCAAGGTTCAACAGCTGTAAGGACTGTTACACCATCTTTAGCATTTGAATACATTTTCTCCTTGGCTTTTGGTGGATCCTCAAAGACCCCCAATGACGTTTTCCCTACAATTATCAATTGTTTGTCAGTATGAGATATTAATAAATAAACATTAATCACAATATTAGGCAAACAATGTTCTTGATGTCTGAATCTAAATCATAGAAAGCTCTAATAAAGCAGTTCTCAGTTTCACATTAAACTAAGTTTCAATTTCAAATGGTTATAATAATTTTTGCAAGTTATAAGTAGTTGGTTACAGTATATGACATAAAAAGAAAAAAAATCATTTCTATTCTTTTCTTCTTTTTCTCTTTCAACGAAGCTTTTGCACCACACAAATGCATACCAAGAATTTCTCAGGAGGTTTCAAGACCATTGCATACCAAACTTCTTCTCTGTAGATGCTACTGTGTGTCGTGGTCCAAACGGGCCCATAAATGTGGTTGAATAACAATACATTCAAGTGGAAATTACACAAGGGACAGTGACTGTGAGATGTCCTCATGTGTGACTGTCCTTGTCACAAATGAGGACATCTCACAGTGACTGTCCCTTGTGTAATTGCCACTTGAATGAGGACAGTCACTGTAAAGACAACATGATAATGTACACATACAATGAGTGTACATTATCATGTTGTCTTTACAGTGACTGCCCTCATGTTGTATATTCTTCTCTGTAGATGCTACTGTGTGCTAGGGAACTTCTTAGAACTATTGGTATATTCTTAGAGCTTGTTACACCTGGGATATTCTTCTCTATAGATGCTACTGTGTGCCATGGTCCAAACGGGCCCATAAATGTGGTTGAATAGCAATACATTCAAGTGGCAATTACATATATTATAATGTATCTGTCTAGTCCTCATGACTGCTCATAACAGTACAAGTGATATTTTTTTGGGAGTGGGGAAAGGTTCGAGACTTTCACCTGTATGAAGAATCCTTTCTACCTAACACAAAAATGCACCCCATAAAACATCTGATTGGTTCGAGTATCTTTGAACTATTTGGGTCTATTGACAACACTAGACCAGTGTATACAGAATGACTAATTTCATGCAAGACAATGTGATGCAGAGTGGTCAGCAAGAAACTTGGTCTTAAGCCCCAACCCACTTCAAGACACCAAAATGTTACACCTAAGCAATTTAGCCTCTGATTCTATCAGACTATTTTAAAATCTCTGTACTAGAGGGACTTCAAAGGTTTCAAGATACTTCTAACACCTTATTGACTCAATCCCAACCAAGACCAAATTTCCTTTTAGGGACAAGTTCCCTGATTTTCTACCAAAAGAGACTTTATTGATCCTAGGCTTTGCCAACCCAATCAAACATTTGAAAAATCTTAAGATTCCCTAAAACATGCAGAATCATGCATTGGTTGTGTTCCAAACAACCCAAGACATCAAAATCACAAATAGACCTAGTGACTCTAGTAGGTCTCCAAAACCTATTCTGCAACAATAACTCTTCAATTTGATAAAGGACCTTATGAAATTATATGTTTTTTGAGTACCCTTTTTGATGTTCTAACAATCCTCCAACTCCCAGACCCTGACTCCACTCCAGCATATCAATGTCCTTATTGAGTCCGCAGACCTAATGCATGCCTTTGGGTGTGGGTTCCAAAACAAGGCATTGAAAATGGGTGCATGAAACCAAGATCAGAGTTTGAAGATGTCCACCATGCTCTAAAGATCTAGATTCAACAAGGTTTGAGGTCCTTTACTTGCCGCTACCCTCTGATCTTGCATAATCCATCAACTCCTAGTCAAGAACATTGAGATTCTTGACCTAGGGCTTGCTCTCGAAATTCTCTGGCTTAGTATCATGTTCCAAAGCTTTTAAAATATGAAAATAAACCCCCTTAACTTGCATTTTACAAAGAACAGAGGATATCCTATGGTTTATTTGCAAGTTAAGGCCATTTGAATGCAATAACCCAAAAAATGAGGGTTTGACAGAACAACAGATAAGAAAAAGGAATAACTTTGATATAAGGTGTCTTGAATCTACCAAATAAACTCTCAAAGCATAAGATATAAATAATCTAACTTCCACACTGGTCTTCCCTCCCTTTCACATCCGTACACTGTACAGTGCTTGAAGGAAATGCACAGAAAAGGCTCTGAAATAGTGGCTCTATATGACAGAGAGTCCATGCTAGGCTTCATGACTAACCTAGAGCACATTCCTTGTTATGGAGGAAGTTTGAATGGTGAAGAACTTATGGAATGGATAGAGGACCTAGATAACCATTTTGACTACAAGTATCTTATTAATAACCATTTTGACTACAAGTATCTTATGGATAGAGGACCTTGATAACCATTTTGACTCATTTAGTATCTTATTGAGCTTCACTTTGTTTTGAGAATATAGTTTAATATTCTCTACTAAAAAGGGCCAACCACGTGAAGGTGGAAGCTCATTTGGCCCCACCCCCCTCCCCCTAACATCACTCTACATTCCCCGTTAACATCTAACATTCATTCATTCTTTCAATTATTAATAAAATGTAACATTCAATCAATATCACATGATAACATTCATTAACACATTAGATTCGTTAACACGCAACATTCATCAATATGAAAATAAACACATAATTCATGAACATTCATTAGCACATAATTAAATTCATTGAGACATAAAATTTAGTCATTATCAATTAAGGTATTTAGATGACAATCATTTCTTTTTTCTCTTTCTAATTTTTTTTTCTATGTAAGCTCTAAGAGGAGCATCAGTGTTATCATCAATACCCCCCTCATCAGTTGTTTTGTTCTCTGTTCTTGATGATCTCAAATTCCTATGCTGCTGCAAAGGGGGGTCCTCTACAATAACAAATAAAAGAGTTAAATTTAAAATATTTAATTATAATTGTTACAAGTATTTAATTATTTTAAATAACATAACTGTGGCACTCTTTAATTACTGTGGCGCTCTTTAAAGGACATCTCACAGTGACTGTCCCTTGTGTAATTTCCACTTGAATGAGGACAGTCACTGTAAAGACAACATGATAATGTACACATACAATGAGTGTACATTATCATGTTGTCTTTACAGTGGCTGCCCTCATGTTGTATATTCTTCTCTGTAGATGCTACTATGTGCTAGGGAACTTCTTAGAACTATTGGTATATTCTTACAACTTGTTACACCTGGGATATTCTTCTCTGTAGATGCTACTGTGTGCTGTGGTCCAAACGGGCCCATAAATGTGGTTGAATAGCAATACATTCAAGTGGCAATTACACAAGGGACAGTCACTGTGAGATGTCCTCATGTGTGACTGTCCTTGTCACAAATGAGGACATCTCACAGTGACTGTCCCTTGTGTAATTGCCACTTGAATGAGGACAGTCACTATAAAGACAACATGATAATGTACACAAGTACCGTGAAGGTAGTTGCAAGTTAGGGCTGTTTCATTGCATACCCAAAACAATGAAGATGTTACGGTCCACAAAATGTTTGTGCTTGAAAGATGAACAAATAAAATTAAACTTCTAAATAACCAAAGCCGCTAACAATAAATTCAACACAGATATGTCCTCATTTCTGGGTATTTTAGCTCTGTAACAGCTGAATACCAGATTACATAATAATGACAAAAGAAAAATAAACCCAACGTACTCAGAAATTGTAGCTGTGATTTCACGGAGGGAATCTCTCTCGGCACTGTTGAAAATACAAATGACAACGTTTCTCTACATTATCATGTTGCCTTTACAGTGACTGTCCCTTGTGTAATTGCCACTTGAATACAAATGACAACTTTTTTTTTTTGCACTTATATCCCGACCAACATAAGGTCCATTTGTAATACAACATGATAATGTACACTTACAGTGAGTGTACATTATCATGTTGTCCTTAGAGTGACTATCCTCATTTGTTGAAGAAGAAAAGCATTAATGTGGCTGAATAGCAATACATTCAAGTGGCAATTACACAAGGGACAGTCACTATGAGATGTCCTCATTTGTGACTATCCTTACAGTGAGTGTACATTATCATGGTGTCTTTAGAGTGACTGTCCTCATTTGTTGAAGAAGAAAAGCATTAATGTGGTTCAATAGCAATACATTCAAGTGGCAATTACACAAGGGACAATCACTGTGAGATGTCCTCATGTGTGACTGTCCTTGTCACAAATGAGGACATCTCACAATGACTGTCCCTTGTGTAATTCAAGTGGCAATTACACAAGGGACAGTCACTGTGAGATGTCCTCATTTGTGACTGTCCTTACAATGAGTGTACATTATCATGTTGTCTTTAGAGTGACTGTCCTCATTTGTTGAAGAAGAAAAGCATTAATGTGGTTCAATAGCAATACATTCAAGTGGCAATTACACAAGGGACAATGTCATGAGCCGTGACATATTGAACTTAGTATAATAATAAAATGATTAGATGATATATAATAATCTATTATTAACGGTATATAACAATAATATATAATTATTATCAAAAGATAATAATAATATATAGTTAGCATAATAAGTAATATGTTAATTAAATAATATTAAAATATTAATAAATAATATAATTATGATTATAATTATAATATAAATTAATAATAAATAATTATTAATAAATTATATATATTATATTATAATAATATATTAAGTAATAATATTAGATCAATTATTGATATAATAATTTTAATATATAAATAATATTAATAAACCTCTCAATATAAAACAATATGTTATCACTATAATAATATTTATTATAATATTATTAATATTACTAACATCATTAATTATAATATTTAATAATAACAATAACATTAATAATAATAATAATAATAATAACGTTTAAAGCAATATCGAATATTTGTAATCGATATACATCTACATTAAACATTTGCATTATCTATCACGATGAGGAATGAAGAAGTGATACAACAATCACTAGTCATTACACATTGATACCATGAGAGGATGATTAATGAACCAAATACTATGAAGTCAAGATCAACATGATATGAATAAGGGATAGGTCGCTATGTGTTTCAGAAGATGTATTGATAAGCAAGAAGGATAACCATTCATATATTATAAATAATCATTAATTGCACAAGTTTAGACAATGACATATCCGATAAAGCAATATCAAACATGAAGACCCGCTAGCAAATATGCACCATCACTTCCTATGTTATCATGACAATAACATAAACTAGATTGAATTCTACTATCTATATCAATAGACACCACATAGGAGGATATCGACTAAAGGATTGAAAGATTATCAATTGTCTGAGATAAACCACATCTTGTAGAAACACAAAAGCATCAGTGATTATATCACAAGCTATTGATGAATGAGGCATCAGTCATGGATAATAAGTACAATGTATCCTTAAGTATTAACAGGAATGGAAGTCAATTTGAAGATCAAACTCCATTACTAGCAATCAACCAATAAATGGACAATTATCAGAAAATGATATCGACTTATATCAGAGTAGAAAGATTGGATATAATCATAACAATATGGGATAAGGCAAGAGTTAATATCGATTGACTAAATACTAATGATAGTTAGACCAAACTAATACAAACACAATGGATGTTAACTACTGGTTGCACTACCAATTAGGGAAGATTACCTTCATAAAAAGATTTGATATTGAGTCAATCTGGGAGTTATCTATGATCAGAAAATAATGAAATAATATTATGTGAACTGTCGGATTATGGAAAGGTGTGATTAACAAAGGGACATGGAGGAAGAAACAAGACACGTCTCATTCATAGCATCTCTTCATTTGTTAAAGACAATATAAGAATGCATTCTCGTCAGTCACTCAAGGCATCATTAGAACTTTATTTACTTATCCATATTTGGATATACTCAATAGAGCATCTGCCTTTGGCAGTTTGGTTTCAAGTTTATCATTGCAGATCAGAGACAACACCATGATTGCACAGATAGAAAGGATAGTCAGAAACAGCATCAATAATTGAAGTTGCAAGCATATAATTCAGAATCTGAAATAGCAACATATCACTCATAGCGATATTACACATTTGCATAATTACATCATCATATCAGACACAGCAAATACATTGCTGTAAGCAATATTTATTGATTGTATATCGATATTGTTTATATCAGACATAGCATCATTATACTATCACTATAAGTGATAGGAAACATCATATTCATAGCATATTTCATATCATTATATCCGACAGTGCTATTAAACATATTGGTATCAATATCATCTTGCACACATATTGTGATTGAATCTGAAATAGTGGTTGATATCTTAAGTAACCTCCATTACTTAGTTTAATTGTAAGTATCTGATAGAGTAAGTCTGAGAAGTGGAGTAATTATTCCTATTTTCCAAGTTAGCCAAAAAGGGGACATTACAGACAATCACTGTGAGATGTCCTCATGTGTGACTGTCCTTTTCACAAATGAGGACATCTCACAATGACTGTCCCTTGTGTAATTCAAGCGGCAATTACACAAGGGATAGTCACTGTGAGATGTCCTCATTTGTGACTGTCCTTACAGTGAGTGTACATTATCATGTTGTCTTTAGAGTGACTGTCCTCATTTGTTGAAGAAGAAAAGCATTAATGTGGTTCAATAGCAATACATTCAAGTGACAATTACACAAGGGACAATCACTGTGAGATGTCCTCATGTGTGACTATCCTTGTCACAAATGAGGACATCTCACAATGACTGTCCCTTATGTAATTCAAGTGGAAATTACACAAGGGACAGTCATTGTGAGATGTCCTCATTTGTGACTGTCCTTACAGTGAGTGTACATTATCATGTTGTCTTTAGAGTGACTGTCCTCATTTGTTGAAGAAGAAAAGCATTATTGTGGTTCAATAGCAATACATTCAAGTGGCAATTACACAAGGGACAATCACTGTGAGATGTCCTCATGTGTGACTGTCCTTGTCACAAATGAGGACATCTCACAATGACTGTCCCTTGTGTAATTCAAGCAGCAATTACACAAGGGACAGTCACTGTGAGATGTCCTCATTTGTGACTATCCTTACAGTGAGTGTACATTATCATGTTGTCTTTAGAGTGACTGTCCTCATTTGTTGAAGAAGAAAAGCATTAATGTGGTTCAATAGCAATACATTCAAGCGGCAATTACACAAGGGACAGTCACTGTGAGATGTCCTCATTTGTGACTGTCCTTACAGTGAGTGTACATTATCATGTTGTCTTTAGAGTGACTGTCCTCATTTGTTGAAGAAGAAAAGCATTAATGTGGTTCAATAGCAATACATTCAAGTGGCAATTACACAAGGGACAATCGATCACTGTGAGATGTCCTCATGTGTGACCTTTGTGAAGGCAAGTGCCAATTTGTACCCAAGTTACCAATATTGTGGCAAAAGTGGGAATGAAGCATTTAGGGGTCAAATTGGGAAAAGAAGTGTAGAAGTGGCCTATGTGAGGTCTAAATAGCCTAACTAAGTCATGGTTAGGGTCTTATGGTGTTTGAACAATAAGTTTTGAACCAAAATCCCAAAGGTTGTAACAAGTTGTCAATGTTGTCATTCACAACATTGACAACATTTGTGCAAGGGAGCATTTTCGAGTAAGATGGTTATGTAACTATATGAAACCATTGAATTAGGCATCAGATCAACTATAAGAGGCCTCCATCGATCTGTGCAAAAGGTTGGGGGGAAAAACATTTGGAATTAAGAAGATTTGTAGAGTAACACGGTTTTAGTGAATTCTTGAGTTTTTTTGTTTCTTTGTTTTCAGTTGATTAATGGATTAGATAGCTCGCAGTGTCTATTGGAAAAGTTAGTACAAGTTGTTTTTTTATTCTGTGTTGTGTTTTTTTTGAGTTTTGAAGCATTCCAACTAGTTTTTTAATTATTTTGTTAAGTACCCTATCATTGGTTTGAACCAGGCAAGTTGAACAAATGGAGTCTTAGCTCATCATTCCATTGTCAATTTTGTACAGGCTCTTGGAATGGGTGAGGAGACTCCATGTACTATATGTTTGGAAGGAGGGGCCCTGGGAAGCTCATTTTCTATGTTTGCAATGATGTCCTAGGTGAGTCAGTTGAGCACAGTTAGGGATGACAAATCATTACAAGAAGATTACAACAAGTTGAATGCATTGGTTGCTTCAACTAAAATCTCATGGAGAGGTAGACACACATCTAAAGAAGCCCCAAGTCAAATTAGAAGATTGGGTGAGTTTCTTTGGCTGCTAAGAAAATAAACTCTTAGTCAGACTGTCCAAGTTGTGTCAAAATACTTGTTTTCAGGCATGGCTGTAGCAGTTGGTGTACAAAAAATCTAGGAGGAGAAGACCTTAGATATCTTGGAGTTCTCAATAAAGGGCATCTGAATCCTAAGCCCTTTAGGTGGCTTAATATAAACAAAAAGGCTTGATAAAGGCCTAATTGCTAGCAGCCTATTTTTGGGTGCAATTGGCATGGTTTGATGAACCGGATTGAAGTACTGATGAAAAGTATAGGTGAAGGAGTAATATTGAAACCAATAGAGGTCCTAGTGGCCAGCCTCTCCATGGAGTAAAGTTCTAGTTGAATGTGTTTCAATTTGTGAAGACAAGACTAGGAGTGTCCTAGTAGCTAGATTGGTATTGAGCAGAGTTCGTTGTATTTCTTGTTGGTGTGCACTAGTTGAAGGAGTGGGATCTTGGGTAGAGATACCTAAAGAGTGTAGGGATAGTTAAGTACCCTATCAAGTCAAAACATTGGCCTAAAGAGACCCTAGTGAAGGATAGGGAGTGAGCAAGACAAAGTGTTACATCAATTAACAAGATCATTTTTTTGTAATTGTGTACATTATCATGTTGTCTTTACAGTGACTGTCCTCATTTGTTGAAGAAGAAAAGCATTAATGTGGTTCAATAGAAATACATTCAAGTGGAAATTACACAAGGGAATATCACTATGAGATGTCCTAAGTGTGACTGTCCTTGTCACAAATGAGGACATCTCACAGTGACTGTCCCTTGTGTAATTGCCACTTGAATGAGGACAGTCACTGTAAAGACAACATGATAATGTACACAAGTACCGTGAAGGTAGTCGCAAGTTAGGGCTGTTTCATTGCATACCTGAAACAATGAAGACATTACAGTCCACAAAACGTTTGTGCTTGAAAGATGAACAAATAAAATTAAACTTCTAAATAACCAAAGCCGCTAACAATAAATTCAACACAGATATGTCCTCATTTCTGGGTATTTTAGCTCTGTAACAGCTGAATACCAGATTACATAATAATGACAAAAGAAAAATAAACCCAACGTACTCAGAAATTGTAGCTGTGATTTCGCGGAGGGAATCTCTCTCGGCGCTGTTGAAAACACAAATGACAACGTTCTTGTTTTTTTTGCCCTTATATCCTGATGTGATTTCGCGGAGGGTTACGGTGCTGTTGAAAACACAAATGACAACGTTCCTTTTTTTTTTTGCCCTTATATCCCGACAACATCGCAATTGCAAGTTAGGGCTGTTTCATTGCATACCCGAAACAATGAAGACGTTACGGTCCACAAAACGTTTGTGCTTGAAAGATGAACAAATAAAATTAAACTTCTAAATAACCAAAGCCGCTAACAATAAATTCAACATAGATATGTCCTCATTTTTGGGTATTTTAGCTCTCTAACAGCTGAATACCAGATTACATAATAATGACAAAAGAAAAATAAACCCAACGTACTCAGAAATTGTAGTTGTGATTTCGCGGAGGGTTACGGCACTGTTGAAAACACAAATGACAACGTTCTTGTTTTTTTTGCCCTTATATCCCGATGTGATTTCGCGGAGGGTTACGGCACTGTTGAAAACACAAATGACAACGTTCTTTTTTTTTTGCCCTTATATCCTGATGTGATTTCGCAGAGGGTTACGGCGCTGTTGAAAACACAAATGACAACGTTCCTTTTTTTTTTTGTCCTTATATCCCGACAACGTCACAATTTACGACGTTGCCAAATGTATTGTCATCGCAATTGCGACGGTGTCGGGCTATATTTGAAAAAAAAAAGCCAAAACTGCATGACATTTGCCTGTCGTCGCAAATTGCCATCGCAATTTCACCCCAAATGTATTAGTGGGCTATACCTCCCCTTGTGCTTATAATTTGTTACTTGTCTAATTGATTCTTTGGTTATACATTGGAGCTTCTCCAAGTATAAGTATTCATCATGAAAGTATCTTAGCATGATGTGGACCTACTCCTCTTTTATGGTGAAATATGGAAATTACTTCACGAGTCTAATTTATTTTCCGCAATTCTACTGCACTGGGTTAGGTAATTGTTTATGTTATGTTGGAGTTGTTAGGAATAGTCCCAAGAGATAACTAAGAGGGGGGGGGGGGGTGAATCAGTTATCTACAAGATTCAATTATTTATCCAATTAAGTACACAATAACATTAAGCACATACACAATAAGATAACACTTAACACAACACCACAATTTTGGTTACGGGGAAACCCAAATAGGTGAAAACCCCGGTGGGAATTAGCACCCACTATAAACTACACTAGAGTATAATGATCCTTGTTAGAAGATCTTACAACCTTGTTAGGAGTTGATCTTTACAATGCACAAAGTACAGTGACCTGGTCAAAGGTCGGACCCTATTAGGAGTCTTTTATAAGTAAACCTGTTAGGGGTGAGGACGCACTGTCCGGGAGCACACTGCTCAAATGGTGAAGGTTGCAACCTTCTGCACAATAGATACACACTATATCTAAATCTTGGTGAACTAGGAAATAGACCTATTGTCTTGATCAATTCCAATGGATAGCATACACTCTTTGCTTCTTCACATATAGCTTTACTGGCCCAATACTTCACACTTTCTTCTCTACTCTTTTCTTCACTTCATTTCTATCTTCGCACTACTAAGTGATCACAACTAACTGGCTATAAGTAGCCTTCTCCAAAAGATATAATCAAGTCAGCCTATTAGACCCTTCTTAAAATCATATTAGAGAAACACTACAACTCTCCAACAAAATCTCCAATGGCTAAACCAAGCACGCAACACAAAAAGGACTGTGCAACTCAATATGAGTAGACGCATCGCTTCACACTGTCGGCTCCACCAAATTAACTGAAACTTTATTATCAAACTAAAATATGTTATGCGCTCTTAACCAAACATTCTTAACTCATAACCAAACACAAAACCAAACACACATACCATAATGATAGGTGCAACTGCTAAAACATTATAAATACTGTCAGCTCCAACAAACAATCTCACGAAACTATAAATGGCAAATAGAAACATCATAACTCAACTTGTACTGCACAAATAACTCTGTTTCCATGAACATAGCTTCACAAACATGTCTACAACACAAATATAAATGTGCAAGGCTCCATCATAACCATACTAAGAATCACATACCGAACTTTGCCTGTAACACTATCAGGAACACTACTGTTACAAACAACTACACAACTGTTTGTACTCAGAATCAACCTCTGCATCTATGATATCATGATGATGACATATCCATACAACATATGTTCAAGGCTCTCTTCATAGAATTCCAATGTACATTGCTTACCATATGTTGTCATCAATGACAAACATACAGTCAACACTGGCTTGTTGGAAAATCTCCAATGGGAGTAGGGTAACTAGGTAAGAGATTCAAATTTTGTGCAGTCAATCACTATGAGTGGTGCAACAATCTACTTTCAAATGTATATTGTATAAATGATTTCGCTAAGCATCTTAGAAAATGCTCCTATGGGGTCAACCTCCATGGTTTTGTATGATAAATTCTTGTACTTTGGGTGGGACTTATTTAAGATATCTACAAGAGTTGATTTAGCCATTTTAGTAGGTTTAGAATGTAGTATTAGAGTGGTGAGGTTTTTCTAGGGTATCACTATGGATGTGGGTAGATGATTTCGTGGGAGAAGTATAAGTGTAATAGTAGTGAGAAAAAGTGAGAGAGTGAGTAGTAAGGATTATTTGTAGAATTTCCTAAGGAAATTATATTTAGTAGTGTATCCATTTTTTTTCTTTTCCCAATGTCTTATGTTCATTACCTTCCTAGGACTCTATTTTCCCCGCCACTCTATTTCCTATGTCTAATTTATGTTAGAACATAATAAATATGTAAATTGTATGACAATATTAAGTTAGAGTATTCGTAGAATATTTCTTTCCTATACCACGTTTGATCTTCTTATGGTTAGGGTGCAAAATTAGGTTTTTGACCTTAGACTTGACTAATATTTACAGACTTTCCCTCTATTTAGTATTAGTGACCTTTTTCTTGTCTTATATGTTAGTCTTAACTAAAGTGATTTGTCTAGTGGTGATTTTTTAGCTATTTCACATATATATTTTATAAGCTTACCTTAGAGAGTAGGGTACTTAGGTGATGATTTTAGGTTACATTTCTTGCTTTGCGATACCCTAAAGATCTTTGTGGCATTTTTTAGGGGTTTGATATTTTTTCTATATATCAAAAATTCCCTCTAAATCTACATACCTTTTGGGATGTTAACTCATATTCTCCTTGCAACAATGAGTTTATTAGTATATGTGCTATCATGATCACTGTCAAACTCATCTTCTTTGTATTTGTTAGGATATTCCTCTTTTTTCATTCAATATTTTTTTATAGGGAACAAATGTTTCTTAAGTCATCACCTTTTTGATCTTATGATATTACTTCAACATATGTTATTCCTTCCTTTTTCGCTAATGAATATGCACTATTTTGTTATCATTCAAAAAGGATATCTCTTCTTTCCTAGAATCAATAATACCATTTTAATTCACAAACTATCTCAATCCTAACAAAGCTCTTAAAGTATTAAATGGTTATTTTATTTCCACTAATTGAAAATACATTATTTGTTTTATGCCTTCAATATCAACTTCCACATTCCTCCATGTATGCAAAGTTTCTATACCATAATCATGTGTTAGGCGAATATTCATTTGTGTTTTCACTAGCTCAACTCTTCCCAATATTTTCCAAGTTGTAGCTAGATTAATATTTAGGTCCACACCCAAATTTACGACCACGTGTTTCAATTTGTTATTGTTAAAATGTGTGGTGATGAGAAGAGGGTTGCTTTTCCAATTTCATTCCTTTGTCAATTGATTCACCTTTTTTTTTGTGTTCTACTATTTTCCAAACTATTTAATTTGACCAAAAGATTTTTCTGGTGGTCCAAAGAAACCAAATTCTTAAGAATCATCACCTCCTCTTCATAAAAAAAAAACAAGTTACATCATCACTTTGTTATTGAATAATATGTTGTCTAGCCTTCTCCACTACTTCACTATTTTGTTATTGGTTTGGGTGAAAGTAATCATATTCTTCCTCTTTCAAACTGGATCCCTCGTCCACCTCTTCAATTTATTTTTTTATTTGTTTGTATAAGTTCCTTTCCTGCCAATATCGTGGCTTTATTTTACTTTGTTTTAGATATCTTATTTTTCTTATTTTCTACTAACTGCTCTTCTTCAAAGTATTCCACATTCATTGTGTTTGAATAAGAAATACCAATCCTTTGGAAACCTCCCACCCCTTGTATCAAAATTCTTCTTATCACTCTATCTCATGTATGGTTTTATAGATCATCACTCCTAGATTGTGGTTCTGCATTTTTGAAAAGTTGTATTGTATTCTCATATTTAGTCAATAGGCTTATGCCAAAAAACTTATCCCACATAAAACTACCCAAAAAAACCACAAAACAAGTTTTCCCAAACCTCTTCACGACAGTTGGCAAACCTCTTTATGGCAAAGCTATCCATTGGTCCGCTTTATTTTTAGTGTATGAATTTTATCAATAAAAGATAAATATAATAATTTTGAATTCCTTAAAAAATTAAAAAAATCTATATATTTAAAAAGTATTACTAAGAAAAAAAATGCATAAAAGGAAAATTCTATATTTTATTATTTCTTCTTTTCATAAGAATATCTTTTCATGTTATCTTCTTTTATTAGGATACTCTATCTTTTTTAATATTTCGAAAAAGAAAAAAGAAAAGTTATTAAAAAGAAAATAAATACTAATAAAAAACTCATTTCAATGCTCATACATAAGATTGTGATGATTTTTGTATTGCTTAAAAAATAAAAAATATATATTTAAATATTATTACTAAGAAAAAGAATGTGAATCTATATTTTATTATTATCTTTTTTTTATAAGAATATCTTTGAATATTATCTTCTTTTATTGATCTATCTATCTAAAGTTACAAAAAAAACTAAAAAAAGATAAATATTAATAAAATATATTAGAATTAATCATCTATATTCTTGAATAAGAAATAAACAAAATGAAAAAATGCTTATCATTTTTTTTCTTTTAAGTCAATAATTTGAGATTTGCATAAACATATACTAATCATTTTTTTTTGCAAAACAACAATTTAAGATTTACATCCATTCCACCAAAGAGGCATTTGTACTTTTAAATCTTCAATTCTATTGATTATGTATTTTATACATTTTATTTTATTAGTTTTTAAACACATCTTCCCATTTTCACAAATATAATTTTTTATTGAAATGTAGTAGGGATAAACAAAAGTCTGAGTATTCAATATCACTTTCAAAAGTGGATCAAACACATGTTAGTAAACTGTAGATTTGATTAGGTGTCTGTAGCCATTTCTTTTTTATTTTAGTACATTAAACAATGTGTTGTTTTAGTAATTTTTTTGATTAAACATGCATACCTTTATTGATGGTTTTATACAATTTTGAAGACCATTCATTTTGATTTGCTGAAATATTGGATGAATAGCATAGAAGATTGTTGTAGATGACTTGCATTTCTTTATCGGACCATAAACATGGACATGTATTCAACTAGCCTTACTCTCTCTACAATCTCCAAACTTTGAGGAATCAAATTAACCTTTACGTGTGAGGATCGATTAGAGGGAACACACAATCTTAAAATTGCCCACTCTTAGTCCATAAACGATGGTTGCATCCTTAATTGCACACCTCCTTTTTATTTTCAACTTTATACATATTGCATTTGGTTGAATGTTTCTCATTTGAGTTGAGGTTTTATAAAATCCTTTCTAATAAGTTATAAATGTTCTACCACTAAATCATTGTATTCCATGAAATAACAATCAATTACATCATATTATTCATGCACCTTGTTTGATGTCTGCACATTTTGAATGTAGGTCTATTGAAGATTTCATCGCTGCAATATCTGCAACCCATCAAACCTTCCCTATCTTGACAAATGCTTATGCTTTCAATCATCTTGCCCAGGTCTCTTATAATGGTTAAAGACATTTGATTTGATTTTATTTCATAAAATCTATCTTGTGCATGGCCTCTAAGTATTTTTATGAAATGATAAATGTACAAAAAAATATATTGGAATTAATTTAAAATTATAAATTATTTTATTAATATTTTAACTAATATACAAAATTTATATTTTTATAGAAAAATCTTCTTTTTTTACATTTAAATTCTAACTATAATTTCCTATCATCTTATCCCTTAAATCTCCTTAGGTGCAAGTGCAAGTTATAAATATCATGGGATTCATCTCCATAGAATGGGCATTTCTTATTTTTCTCACCCCAAAATTATGTAGCATTGTGTCCAACTTTCCCATAATTGTAGCATGTGGCATTATTTTTTCTTTTGTTATTTTTTCCATGACCTCTTCGAGCTCTATAAGTTGATTTCATATTGTCATCAATATAGTGTTATGGTGTATTGTTATGCATTGAATTGACATTACTACTATCTTTCTAGGGTGGTTGTTTATATTCTCCTATCAGTATTATATGTGGGACCTTCTGCAAGCCCTTTTACATATTGCATGTTCCTATTTATGTCTACATTGCAGTTATGGTTTTTGGTATCCTTGATGACAATGATTCCTAACATCCCAAACTTGAAGTTGATTGATAGGGTAATACTCAATAAGATGGTTGTCACACTCTTTGCAAGTTCTCCAATATAATGAGTCGGTTTTCATTGGTACTATTTTCAACTCCACATGTAATGTGGTTGTTGTTCAATCTCTATGTGTCTTGGGGTAGTCATTCTAGATATGTTCTTCCTTGGAACAATAAGTACACCATATTTATTTGGCCTTCTTTGATTCTCCTTTCGCTAATTTTCATTTTGAAACATTGACTAAACTCTAACATTGATTATAGTTCCTTAAGGGTTTCCTTTGTTTCATCCATCTTTGGCTCTACCAAGTTGTGCTTCAACCTGGTGTAACATCATAATTAATTCTATGTGGGAGTCAAATATCCTTCCATCTAGAGATACTCTTATATTTGTTTGCAATTCAAATATAGACTATTCAATATTTTTCTTTTTGGTCAATAGTTCTTATAATTTGCAAATTCATATACTTCATTTTTTCATCTACTCTTTGTACTAAATCCATCATTTTACTCACACTAAGGGGATGTCTAGATTATGAAAGTTTGATAGGAAATATTATTTGGCTTCATTTGAAATCTTCTTATGTTTGGGATATGTTTTCTTGTACCATTCTAATTCATCCTTTCTTAATGAGGTCACAAAATCTGATAACTTATGCTTGTTTTCTTTAATTTAATTTTTATCCCAAAGTGATTTTAACAAGAATACATGTTCCCAAACCTTAGTTGCATGTTTGCTAAATAATAGGATTTTGATTGTTTCTTCCATTTTATATGTTTTTCTTTGTAGTTTTGGTTTGAAAATTTATAGGCTTTTCTCCTCTTTTTTCATACTTTGTATTATATAGAGCTTTTGTTCTCTACCCTTGTCTCTACTCAACTTGATCTCAAAATATTCACTCCCAATTATCTCATTCCATGCAATCTCTTTCTTTTCATTGTTTTCCTTATTTTCTTCTTTGTTTTATTGTATCTCTTCTACCAAAATCCTTCTACTTTTATATGGCTTAGGTGATAGGTCGTAGTAAGGTGGTTGTGACTCTTTGAAACATCTTTTAATCTATTTGTTTGTTAATGGTATTTCATTTGTTAACGACCTTAATTCTTCGCCTAGAATCATCTTAACTTTTCTTTTTTTATCTCTTCTATCCTTAATTTTCTTAACTCCTACTAACTAATTCTTGTAAGTATTCTTCTTGTATAGGTAAGACCTCTATAATTTTCAAGTATTTAAGGAATTTTTTTTTTAATCTACTTTCATTGTTATGTTTGACAAATCTAGTCTACTTATAAGAATTTTTTAAGGTTATAGTAGGGTTGGAGCCTCATTTCCACTACAGTTTCATAACAACAAATTTTTGGATCTTCCATAATCATTGATGCCCTGCTTTATATTGGTTATTATTTTTTTTTTTGTTCCTGAACATGAAGTTTCCTTCTATGGTTTCTTCTACTCAATTTTTAGGTTTTCTTTCTTCTTTCTCAGTAACACCCACACACACTTAGTAGCACCCTCATTGGTGCACTCAACTTACTTCTTTTTTGTATTCTCCATTTGCAGTGTCTCTCTTCTCTTTCAATCACTCATATAGATGTGAAACACAAAATATTTACAATGGTTGATACAAATGTGAAAACATTCTTCTCTCTTTATTAAAAATATACATATTTAAAAATAACAATAATTGACCCGAACGAGTAATATAGTTGGCTAAGGGCTTTGGGTTCTTCCCATATAGGTCCCAAGGGTGATTCTCTCTACTTGGACTTACCTAATGGTGGTGGCTTACGAGTAGTTGCTATCATCCCCAAGGGGATTAGTCTCACCCTAGGAGAATCTTAGATCGAGTTGGGTTGAGGGGACACATCTATATCAAATAACTAATATAGATGTGAAAGCATAAAATATATCCAATTACAAATAAAAATGTTAAGACACTCGTCTATATTATTAAAAATACACATAAACGATAATAATAATTAAGATCTCAAACAAGTGGCACAATTGACTAAATGTTTTATGTTCTTCCCATATAGATCCCAAGGTCGATTCTCTCTGCCCAAACTTATCCAATGTGGGATGGCTTGTGGGTGGTTGTTTTCACCCCCAAGGGAGTTTTCTTCCCATATAGGTGTTGAGGTTGATTCTCTCTACCCGAACCTACCAAATGGAGGTGGCTTGTGGGGAATTGTTGTCATCCCCAAGGGAATTAGTCTCACTAGGCCTACTGGGTCATCCCAAAGAAATTAGTTTTCACCCTAGAAAAGACAATGATTCCTGACATCCCAAACTTGAAGTTGATTGATAGGGTAATACTTGGTAAGATGGTTGTCACACTCTTTCCAAGTTCTCCAATATAATGAGTCGGTTTTCATTGGTACTATTTTCAACTCCACATGTAATGTGGTTGTTGTTCAATCTTTGTGTGTCTTGGGGTAGTCATTCTAGATATGTTCATCCTTGGAACAATAAGTACACCATATTTATTTGGCCTTCTTTGATTCTCCTTTCGCTAATTTTCATTTTGAAAGGTTGACTAAACTCTAACATCGATTATAGTTCCTTAAGGGTTTCCTTTGTTTCGTCCATCTTTGGCTCTACCAAGTTGTGCTTCAACTTGGTGTAACATCATGATTAATTCTATGTGGGAGTCAAATATCCTTCCATCTACATATACTGTTATATTTGTTTGCAATTCAAATATAGACCATTCAATATTTTACTTTTTGGTCAATAGTTCTTATAATTTGTGAATTCATATACTTCATTATTTCATCTACTCTTTGTACTAAATCCATCATTTTACTCACACTAAGGGGATGTCTAGAGTATTAAAGTTTGATAGGAAATATTCTTTGGCTTCATCTGAAATCTTCTAATGTTTGGGATATGTTTTCTTGTACCATTCTAATTCATCCTTTCTTAATGAAGTCACAAAATCTAATAACTTATGCTTGTTTTCTTCAATTTACTTTCTCCCAAAGTGATTTTAACAAGAATACATGTTCCCCAACCTTAGTTGTGTGTTTGTTGAAGAATAAGATTTTGATTTATCCTTCCATTTTATGTGTTTTTCTCTGTAGTTTTGGTTTCAAAATTTATAGGCTTTTCTCCTCTTTTTTCATACTTTGTATTATACAGAGCTTTTGTTCTCTACCCTTGTCTCTAGTCAACTTGATCTCAATATATTCATTCTTATTATCTCATTCCATGCAATCTCTTTCTCTTCATTGTTTTCCTTATTTTCTTCTTCTATGTTTTATTCTATCTCTTCTACTGAAATCCTTCTACTTGTATATGGCTTAGGTGATAGGTCGTAGTAAGGTGGTTGTAATTCTTTGAAACATCTTTTAATCTATTTATTTGTTAATGGTATTTCATTTTTTAATGACCTTACTTCTTCGCCTTGAATCATCTTAACTTTTCTTTTCTATCTCTTCTATCCTTAATTTTCTTAACTTCTACTAACTAATTCTTCTAAGTATTCTTCTTGTATAGGTAAGACCTCTAGAATTTTCAAGTATTTAAGGAATTTTTTTAATCTAGTTTCAATGTTAAGTTTGACTAATCCAGTCTACTTATAAGACTTTTGGAAGGTTATAGTAGGGTTGGAGCCTCCTTTCCACTATAGTCTCATAACAACAAAATTTTGGATCTTCCATAATCATTGATGCCCTGCTTTATATTGGTTATTATTTTTTTCCTGTTCCTAAACATGAAGTTTCCTTCTATAGTGTCTTCTACTTAGTTTTTAGGTTTTCTTTCTTCTTTCTCGGTAACACCCACACCCACTTAGTAGCACCCTCACTGGTGCACTCAACTCACTTCTTTTTTGTATTCTCCTTTAGCGGTGTCTCTCTTCTCTTTCAATCACTAATATAGATGTGAAAAACAAAATATATACAATGACTGATACAAATGTGAAAACATTCTTCTCTCTTTATTAAAAATATACATATTTAAAAATAACAATAATTGACCTGAACGAGTAATATAGTTGGCTAAGGGCTTTGGGTTCTTGCCATATAGGTCCCAAGGGCAATTCTCTCTACCTGGACTTACCTAATGGTGGTGGCTTACAAGTTGTTGTTATCATCCCCAAGGGGATTAGTCTCACCATAAGAGAATCTTAGATCGGGTTGGGTTGCGAGGACACATCTATATCAAATAACTAATATAGATGTGAAAGCATAAAATATATCCAATCACAAATACAAATGTTAAGACATTCTTTTGTATTATTAAAAATACACATATAAAAAATAATAATAATTAAGATCTCGAACAGGTGGCACAATTAGCTAAGTATTTTATGTTCTTCACATATAGATCCCAAGATCAATTCTCTCAGCCCAAACTTACCCAGTATGAGATGGCTTGTGGGTGGTTGTTTTCACACCCAAAGGAGTTTTCTTCCCACATAGGTGTCGAGGTTAGGTTGATTCTCTGTAATTGAACCTACCAGATGCCCAAGGGAATTAGTCTCGCTAGCCCTACTGGATCATCCCAAAGAAATTAGTTTCACCCTAGAAAAGACTTAGACTGAGCTGGATTACATAAAAACAACAATAATTAAGCGACACTTGTCATAATCTTGAGTTTAAGTTCCGCTTTAATCTCACCAACCTAGCACCATGCAATAATTTTAGGTCAAGGGTTGATGGTGATAACCAGCAAGATAGCACTGGCTCACAGTGCCACACAATTTCCAAACGAAGTATTTTTGTTTGTTAAAATTGAACGGAGACTAGAAAGCGATTACCGAAATAAACAAATGTGGAGTCAACAGAAACAGGAAAGTAAATGATCCTTAGTTGTCCACAGCTACTTTCTCGGCCTTTTTCTCCTTGCCCTGTTTTTCTTTCAACGATGTCACTGACAGACATACAGTAAATTATTAGAAACTCCAAATGGAAACAGGCAGTTGGGAGGAATATAAATAAAGAAAATGTCTATGTGGTCGTGACATGGGCGATGCCAGCTGGAATTTTCTGTCATGCCATTTCCGTGATGCCCAATTTACAGTTAACTTCAACGAAGATGGAGATCCCACCTCCATGGATAACAGCTAGCAAAGCAACCAATTAATGAAAACAATAAAAAAAATCTCCTAGTTTATATACATGACATTATTGGAAGCGGTTCATTATACCTGCCTGTTGTGATTGGGTGAGAATAAATGTTGAGGACAAAGAGACAAGCAATTCTTAGCTGGCTCGATTCCACCGCTTTGTAATCAATCCATTCTTTATCCTGATTTCCTTGCCCTACGCCTGCCTGTAAGCACGAACGTAGGAGTGATTTGAGAGAGGGAGGTTTGAGTTTTTGGGGGGGACGGTCTTATGGAAAAGGGCAGTGAGGTGAAGAAGGAATTGAGGAGATTGGTGGGTTTGGTCACTCAGGAAGAGGAAGGGGGAAATGAGGGGTCCATTTCTGTTGAGGTTTTTGATAAGATTGCCGCCCTTTTGAATGTTCTCAGAGACTTGAAATTTGGGCGGGCGGCGGAATTGAGGCGCCCTGAGTGCTCGGATTCGGCTCCTGTGCCGCCTGATCATTTTCTCTGCCCGATTTCTTCTGATATCATGCGTGATCCTGTAATGCTCGCCACCGGTCAGGTACAGTTTCCCCCAATTTCTCATTCGGATTGTATGAGGTTTCTTATGGGTTGGGTTCTGTGTTTTTTGAATTGGGTTCTGGTGTTAATTGCCAGGTGTTTCATGGTGGATTGTTGTGCATTGTTTGGGGGTTCTGGTTTGTTGGTTTGGCGCAGTTCAATTTTCAGATCTTGTAGTCTGTTTGGTCTGGTGAATGTTAGTAAATGCTTTCATTTCACTGTGATTTGTTGGTATTGGTGTGCTTCAACTGTTGGGTCTTATGGATTGTCTGATTTTGTGAATTCATTGTAAATTGTTGGTTTTGTTGCAGTTCAAGTTTTTGATATGATGGACTGTATTGTCTGGTCACAGTTTATTGTGATTGTGATTTTATGAATTGTCTGATCTCATGAATGTCATTCAACACTTTGTTTGTTGGTTTGGTGCAATTGAATTCTTAGGTCCTGTGGATTGTATGGTCTTCTGAACACTTATTAAAAACTTTCATTCATTGATAGCACTTGGTTTGTGAAAATTGTGTTAGGGGTTTGGGGAAAAAATTATAATTGTGAAGTATTCCTTTCAAAAATTGAACGCTATATGGACCCCTACATGGTTTTCCTTTGCAATTTATCATTTGTTTTTTAAGTTCTATCTACGAAGATGATTTTTTCTTACTATTGACTAAATTTCAAAATTCAGAAATTCAGAAAATATAACAGATTTTTAGGAAATTTTTAGTATCTGTTCTTCATAATCTAAATAAAAATCACTGTATTTTTACCAAGCTAAAAAAATAAAAAATTAATATTTTTTGTGATTTTTGTAGGAAGCTTAGCCATTGCCATTTATGAACCTACCTAATAGTATTGGCGGGAGTTTTTCTCTTTGCTTGGTCTTTTTCTTTTCTTCTTGTGGGTGCCTCCATTATCTATTGTTTGTTTTGTTTTTTCGTGGCTTAAAAGCAAAAATTGGAGTAGACGAAAATCTTGGGTGGAGAATGCTTTCTGGGAATTGATCTGCCTTGGCCCTCAATTCACTCTGCCTTTTCTTTTCCGTGTTTTTGTGTACCAACCGCTTGAATACCAACCCGTGGGTATTGTTGTAGTCTGAATTATAAATGGACTCCTTGTCATACTGGTAGTCCACATTAGCCGACAAGACTTTCTCTTTTTTAAATAATTGCCTACAGTGACACGGATTTCCTGTCAAAAATACCGCAGAAACGGTGCATATGGACTCCAATCTCAATCTCTCTGCAATGAATCTTCATCTGCACGACCATAAATTCTTGCAAACCTGCGCCCACTTTAGTGAACTCCATTTTTCTTAAAATCCTCGTCTCTGAGCTCTTTTCTTTTTTATTTTAAATGGGGTCCTCTGTAAAGTATTTGATGGGTATGATTTCAAGGCACCTTTGATCGAACCGTACGGCCAGAATCAATGCAATTTAGTCATCTTTCACTGTCACAAGACTCAAAATTAGCCTCACCCTGTTTTCAGCCATGACCCGAATCACATCTGTTGTCAAATCCTGAACTGTAGTGCTTAAGTGCTTTCCGGATTCGTTGATTTTTTTGCAGAAATCAGCAACACGGGTGTCTTGGACCACAGAAAGTCCGTCATGCCGGCTATACATTTCCGACTTTTACAATGCATCGAGTCGGGAACTGCGAATATAACTATTTACGGATTGAATGAATAATTTGATACTTTTAATAAAGTTTAGTCTTTGGGATTCACGGAAAGGCAGTAAACAAAATAGTGAGTCTGAAAAAAAAAAAAGGCCGCCAGGTCTAGGGAAGCATGTCATATCCGCCTATCCTAACTTTGCCTTCTTATATCTCTTATATGGGATTTTGACAATTTTTCAATGTTGTTTTTATATGTAACGTCACTGCTCAAAGCTAATTTTTTTCCTTTCTAGGTATTAATGATGCATGTTGTAAGAGTTGTTATGCACTAAAGGGTCAAAAAGCGAATGGCTCACTCAAGATCACCATGACCTCTATTGCGTAACCCCTCACTCAAAATCAATACTTGTGGACAAATTACCCAATAGTAATGCACAAATATCTCTATTGTGGTTCAAAAGTCTAGGGTACTAGTGCACAAATAGGCCAATCATGAATCAAACAAGTTTTTAAAAACTAAAAAATAATCAACCACTAGTACATAAAGTTGGCCATTATTAGTACATATGAAATTAATTAAATAAACAAAAAGTAAGCTGTTATTAAGACTCATTGTGACAAAAACATAACAGTTACTCAACATGTTCACCATTAGTATCTCACTTCTTATGTGCAATGTCTTCTATATTCCTCTATTCAAGATGTGTATCAATATAATTGCTTCTTATGTGCAATATCTCTTGTATATGTCCACTAGATAGAACTAAACAATTAAACTTTTGCTTTCTGATTAATATACCAACTTAAAGGTCTTCTAATGGTGGATTGGAATCTGTTTTGTGTGTTTTGATGGACAGACATACGACCGGCCATACATCCAAGCCTGGCTGGACGCGGAGCACAGAACATGCCCAAAGACGCAACAAGTCCTCCCAAACGCGATCCTGACCCCCAATTACTTAGTCCGGAGCATGATCGAGCAATGGTGCGAAACCCACGGAGTGGACTACCCACACAGCAAGGAACCCCCCGGCAGCAACGCCCCAGGCCTCATAGCCCCCCACGAAGTCAAATACGTCAGCCTCCTGCTCGACAAACTCGCCGGAAAGTTCCAATCACAGCAAAGAGAAGCCGCAAAAGAGCTCCGAGTCCTCACGAAAAAGAAGCAATCTCACCGCGTTTTCCTGGGCGAGCCACGCACAATATCCCTCATGACACCCCTCCTGCTCACCCCAGACTCCGAGACCCAAGAACACATCGTCACCATTTTCTTCAATCTCTCAATCCACGAGCCCAACAAGACGCTCATCGCACAGCAGGCCGCCATTAATCCGATTGTGCAGGTTCTCCGCGGCGGCGCCACCGCCGCCGCCAGAGAAAACGCCGCCGCCACGCTCTTCAGCCTGTCTGCCGTCGATGACAACAAGGCCACAATCGGCGAATCCGGCGCGATCCCGGCCCTGGTGGAGCTCCTCCGGGACGGGAAATCCGCCGGCGGGAGAAAAGACGCGGCATCGGCGCTGTACAACCTGTGCCTCCGCCACGAGAACAAGGCCACCACGGTTCGAACCGGCGTGGTGTCGGTGCTCATGCAACTCATTTCCGACCCCCACGACGCCATGCGAGACCCCGCCTTGGCAATTCTCTCGCTCCTCTCCTCACACCACGACGGCGTCCATGCAATCGCAGCCGCCACTCCCGACTACGTAGCCCTGCTCATGCAGTTCGTGAAAGGCGGCTCCAGGCACAACATGGAGAACGCCATTGTTATTCTCGTTGCTCTCTGTGCCGACGATCCTTCCCTTCTGGCGGCGCTGAAGAGTAGTAGCGAGTACACGCAGGCGTTGGTGAGTCTTAGCGTTACGGGCTCTTCCAGAGCCCGCCGTAAGGCCACCGTGCTCATTGAACGGATTAATAAGCAGATTCGTTCCGCGACCATATGACCGAGAGGGAGGAGAATTGAGGGGATTTTGGGCTTTGGGCTTGCGCTTTCGGGCGGGGAACTGGATTTTTTTGGATGATAGAGGTTGGAACTGAGTTTTCGGATGGTGGAGGTGTTTCCATGGCAGAGCAGAGATATTTTTGAATGGAAGAATGACTGATTGATTGATTGAAGATCTGGGTTTTGAAGATCTTTGAGTTTGTTTTCAAATCGTTCGGTGATTCACGGGCCGCCGTGTTTTCAGTTGGTGGATTCTTTTCAAATTCTACTTTGCTCGCCTGATCGATGTAATTTTAACGAGTCGCCAATTGCCCGCGTTTGTTTGTGCGGGCAAGGTTGACGCGGTAACTGACTCTGTACTTTTATGATCATTAAGGGAGAGAGGATATAGTATTTCAATGTGTTTTGATGGTCGTGATACGAGAGTTGTTGATTCAATATTTATTAATTTAATATTTATAAATATTGGTTTAATGTTTAATATTTTTCATAATATTATATTAATAGTTGTGATTTTAAAGTTGTTATCATCATGATGAGTATTTATAATTAATGAAATGTATCTTTTATTTAAAAAACAACTAATTGTGTGGTGTCATATTAGGTGCTCAAGTATGAGTGTCTCTTATGCATGTTGAGACAGTTATAGATCACATTGTGTGATCCATCATCCGAATGAAGGAGATAATTGGTCTCACCTTTTTTAGCTGTTTTGGACAATTTGACAAAAAGCATGTTGAGGGGCATCAAATTTGATAATGTGGCGGTGAAACCTTTGTTATAAGTAGGGGACTTGCTAAATTAGCAAAAATTGAAGGTGATTTGAGGCTTTTTGTGGTGACGTGTCAACCATGTATAATGTTCAAGTGTATTTATACCAAAGTTTATTGAAATAATGACCTCTCATTTCTAGAAACTGAAAGGGTAAGGATTAGGGTATTTTAAAATTTAGTTTGTTCAAAGATATTAAGCTTCCATAGTCCATAATGATATTACAAATCATACTTCACAATCTATCAAGATGGTGTGCAAGATAGTATGCAAGAGAAGAGAATAATTATTGTTTAATTGTGAACAAAAAATAATAATTATTGATGTTGAGATATTTTAAAAGGATAGAATGTCATTATCTTTTATTTAGATTTGATAATGTTTTGTATAAAAAAATATTTTAATTTTATATTAAATGTAATTTTTATAAATTTAATGTGAACAAAATATTGTCATTCGGACAATATTTTGTTTGTTTCTACTCATTCCTAGTTGTGGGTTGATGTTTTTTTATCATCATTTATATGTATGTCGTTGAGGGTTTGAGTCATTTTATTTCTTTCGGCATATAATATGAAATGTAATGTGTTTGCATTATTATTTGATGGATGTTTTCATCATTTATCTATATGTCATCGAGGGTTTGAGTCATTTGATTTGTTTTGTTATATAATATTAAATGCAGTGTGTTTTAATCATTATTTGATGTATTCTTTCATCATTTATTTGTAAGTCGTTGAGGATTTGAGTTTGATGTATTTTCATTTCTCTGTATGTTGTCGGTTGTTTGAGTCATTTGATTTCTTTCGCTCTATTATATGAAATGTAATGTGTTTGCATTATTATTTGATGTATAATTTCATCATTTCTCTGTATGTCGTCCAAGGTTTGAGTCAGATGTATTCTTTCATAAATTCTATGTATGACATCGAAGGATTGAGTCATTCGATTTCTTTCGCTATATAATATGAAATTGAATGTGTTTGCATTGTTATTTGATGTACTATTTCATCATTTCTTTGTATGTCATTGAGGGTTTGAGTCATTCAATATCTTTGTCTAGGTATATAATATGAAATGTAATGAGTGCATTATTATTTGTCATTCATGGGTATAAAATATAATTTTGAATCTTTGGTTTTTCTTTCATGAAATGTAATGGGTATACATTGTAACTGTCAATGTCTAGTTTTTCTTTTGTGGAATGTAATTGGTCAACATTATTATTCAAAATCTTTGGTATTTTTTCATTAAATGCAATGGGTGTACACTATTCTTTGGAATGTCTTTTTTTCTCGTGAAATGTAATTGGAATACAATAATTTACCATTTACTTGTAGGGACTTTCTCAAAACCTCATACATGTGTTCTTTAAAGTTTTGGGAAAGTCCCTACAAACTCAAGAGCCCTAAAATGCTCTTTTTTTTTTTTTCCAGTTTTGGGACTTGTTTTCCCCATGATTCCTACCTTGCTTCTTGTGAACACTTCCCTCACCCATTGTTTCTCTATATGCCATCCAGGGTTGGACTGAGTCAATTTATTTTCATTAACAGGTATACAATATTGTGGTAATTATTATATTTCTTTGGTTGAGGTTTAGCCCGCAAATGTAAGGGTAAAAGCACAAAGCTGTGTCACGTTTCAAGACAACTTATCAGCACAGTTGAATTTGAGTATTTCTAACTAAAATTATTTTTTGTCAAACATATGGTCTAGCTAGATTCATTCTAGCTAAGTTAGATAAGTTCTTCACCTTTTCCAATTGGAAATATCTTTTAAATGCATGTTTTATAACAATTACTAAAGAAATAAAATTATTTCAGAAAAGCGACGTTTCAATAACTCTTACTCTTTTTAATGATATTTTTTAACAAATATAAAAATACCCTTTTTTAGAGCACAGAGTCAAGATTATCATCATATAATTTTTATAGTATTTTAATTAGATCTAATATATTATAATTTCAAAATACTACAAGTAGCTATTTTAACATTCGAGAACAAGATGCTTCAAAAATAGAAAAAAATAGTAAAGCTTATCAAAAAAATTGAAAATTTATATTTAACACTAGAGGAGAGAGTTATCTTCAAGAGTGTGTAATTTATTTTCTGAATGGTGTAGATTTGATAGGGGAAATTTGATGCGAGATGAAAACTATCAATTTCAGGTATGTTCGAATTTGAGTAGTTATAACAGAGAAAATATACATTGAAAACTAATTTTTCTTCTTTTTTGCACTAGCTATACATTTTATCTATGACATATTTTGAAATCAAAGGAAAAAGAGATTATTTGCATATACTTTTTTGGTGCGGACAAGACCCTCATTTTTCAGCATTTTTCAGCAAGTAAAAAATGGACTTAAAAAATTTAAAAACTATGTGAATCTTGTTCAAAAAAAATTAAAAAAATTATAGCCATAAACTTCATCCACTTTTACACATTTCATTAGTTTACATCATCTCCAAATTTTAAACATAAATGCCATTTTTATGTCATTAAAGTTAAAATTTTTGTGTGTTGTTGACCTTTTTCTTTATAAAAGTGTGACACAGCTTTGTACTTTTACCCGTAAACCCATTATGTTTTTCTTCTTTTCTTAATTTAATAGCTAGTATGAGCCATCACCCTTATATTGATATTAAAAAGGTCCTTACATTGCTTCTACAACACTATGTGCATTCCACTACTACCTTTGTTGGCTTCTTGACAAAATGGAGCATAAACACACTACTTTTATAAACCACGTGTAACATGTTGTGCTCACATTACATTTTGGAGCTTACAATTCTATCTATATACCATATAACTAAAAAAAGACAAAAAAAACTTCCACCCACTAGATCAAAATGTGGAAGAAACATTACATTAATTGGCATAATAGACTAAACACACACAGATTGATATCCTTCAATGAACACCATCTTCCCTCCTAGCTTTTGTAGTTACCATTGCCATTGCAACCACTAGACAATCTTCACCACACCCACGATGTGTCAAGCTCCTTATGATTTCTTCCACATCTCTATTGTTGTTCTCCTTCCATTCCTCACCATCCTCTAGGAGTTCTACTACAACTGCAATTTCATCATTCTTGTCATCTTCTTTGAGCGGGCCTTTCCCCCCTCATGTAATCCAACTACCATTCCTTGTCCTAGCACTCCACCGTATGGGACAAATGCTGCAGAAAGAGGAGGCTTGAATGCATGTACCCCCTCTATACTTGTAGCAAGATTGGCCCCAGTGTACTCACTATCAAATGCTTCTTTACGACCACCCCAAAATGGCAATTGGTCATGCAATAGTTCTACGACAAAAGCACCAATAGATTGTTGTCCACATTGTGGAGAATTGCATCAATCTCTCCCAAGTATTCATGTTTGAATAGGATTTGGAAAAGTTTCTTATCCTTAGCCTTTGAAACCCCCTAATACAGTGCCAATGCCAAGAATATTAAGTGGATATTAAAGTTAACCCTATAACAATGATACACCATTAGAAATTCTGGGCCCAAAATGGCCTTCACCGCATACAAAATCAAGGGGTGCCCCACTTTTAACACAACTAGGAATCTTGCATTGCTTATGTCCCCTAAAAAGGCCATTTGTTGCTTGGTGAACTCCAGTATCACATGTGTATCCATTGTTGATACTGATATAAACTTTGGAAAAGTCAAAGGACATGACTTCCCACTCACCCTTGTTGCTATAAATATCAAATGCTTAGTGTCGCCCTAACTTTGTATTCCTCATGCAACCTTCCACATGACATTTGACCTTCACAAGTTGCAATTGCATCAAGTCACAATGGGAAATGTGTCAAATTAGTATGAACAAATTTTTTATGAACAATTCTAGATATTATTAAACTTGTTTAATGATTTTATGTAGTGAACATTTGCATAATTTTATCATTGTAACAGGGAACTATGGCATGAAAAGTTGTATTCATCAAGCACGTGGTTAATTTTAGATGAATAATTAGCAACTTGATGAATATAACCTTTTATGCCATAGTTCTCTCTCACTTTTGAACATTTTAGGGCTCTTGCATGTGTCAGTGTTGGCCCCAAAAACATTGGCATTGTGTCATTCCCTACGTGGAGACAATTGTTGAGGTGTTTATGAATGGGGTCTCACATGATTTTAATGAGATTTTGAACAATTTTTGGAAGGTGTTGAATGGTTTTATGAAAGCCCATCCTAATGCTAAAGTGGTCGATGACAATGGTTCCACCATTGATTCATTTTATAATTAAATATTTTTATGTTTTGTAATAAGGGAATTTATGTTTTTATCGTTGTAGCATACCAAATCCATAAACACATAAATGTATGTATACATATGCATATATGTATATGTCATGTGTATGTATGTATATGTATGTATATGTATGTATGTATGCATATGCATATGCATATATGTATATGTATATGTACAACTTAAACACATAGTCTCACCAGTAAACAAATAAACAAATGAACAAATCAAATACAAAATTGAATTGATGAAACCATCATAGAAATAAAAAATAAATGACTTGAAGTGTAGTGTGAAATGACTGATAATTTTCCACTCTGTTTTCAAATTCAAAATGAAGATCCACAAATCAATGCATTCATTTCCTTGTTCAAATTCTTTTGTAAGAGGGAACTTCTAGCATCATTTTTATTGCCAATTGTCTTTGCTTGCACTTAATATCCTATGTAGATTCTTGTTAATACATGTGTTCCGTGTATGCGCTTTTTTTCAATAAGCTATTAATAATCATAGACGTCCAAATTTAGAAACAACTTTGTCATTTGTTTGATGCAACATTTACATACTATTTAATTCATGTTTTAATAAATCAAACCATTGCTCATATGTATGTATGTACATATTTATGCATATTTATGTATGTATGCATGCATATTGATGTATGTATATATGTTTATGTATTTATGTGTGTCTTTCTATATATATGATGTCCAATTTTGAAATCGGCCAAAAAATTGGGCAATATTTTATTTTCTTGAAATGTTGTGCATGCAAAATTGCAAGGATAATTTATGTGGGGTCATTACTTCCACTGGTTATTACAATTTTTTTGCAAGTATGTGAGACTATTGAAGATTTGAGCGGACAATACAAATGACATCCATGTCAATGTAAATGTGTTTGTTAACACAGTAAATTTTTATGGGAAATCTCGCTCTCAATGCATTATATCAATTTTTATTTCATTTCTTTATTGCTATATTTGGTGTAAATATAAATATATTAAATGATTATCGCTTGTAGGTAACCTTTTTTGGTAGGTCCTGGAGATTACTATGAGTTCGAATACATCAACCACAAACTATAGGTTAAGTCTTCTTGACTTTACTAAGGTAATGAATTGATAACAATTTTTTTTGTTCTAATATTTTATTGTTGGTTACACATGTTTTATATTTTTCTCATTTTTTAAAATTTTGAATTATTATTGTGAATTCTTATTGTTTATAGTTTATTATTGATGCAACCACAATGTGATTGAGCTTCAAATAGTATGTTGAATTATTATTTTGATTATAGAGATGAATCATTTTATAAATTTATATTATTTGGAATTAAATTATGCCCAAAATTTCATTTGACTAGTAAAATCACATCTAATTAAATATGTAATCTAATCTTTTGTACTTGTAAATCAACTTATGCACCTTACTCTATACCTACTTTTTGAACAATGTAGTGCTCATAAGAGCCTTTGGGAGTTTGTTAAAAGAGGAGTGAAAATATAAATTAAGAGACACAAAATACTTAGAATACTATTTATTATTAATTGTGCAAACTTTATATCTCTACTTAATAGTATTTTTACTCTATATATGATCCCTAGATTATATGTAGTATCTTAAGATATTTCTCGATATGCACTCTCCTAAATACCAATTCAAATACTTTAGTATGCAAACTAGCACATTATTGTAAAATTTAATAAACTTTTGATAAGTAGGATATATCTTCTACAACAAGTCAAATTGTGATATTGCTATCATGATTCAATCCTGTAGTTTTTGAGTCAAACTCATTGATCCATGTTTCATGAGTAATAGTTTACAAGAACATCACCAACATCACCTATCACTTTCAAAAGTTTACCCGACACACTACAATTTATAAGGAGTGTTATACCTAATTCATATTATCTAAAAAAATATATCATACAAAATGAAGTTTGATTTTTCAATATTTCTCAAGTTATATTTTAAAGATTTTTTTGCATTATACTTTGAGAAGGAAAATATATTTTCTTTTAATGTTGCTCTTCTATGCCACAATCTATATATAATTATAGAAATATATTTTCAAAGAGTTTTCCAAATATAATAGTGAGACACAATCTATAAAAAATTATAGAATAACATTCTCAAATATTTTCAAATATGATAATGAAACAAATAATAATTGTGATAATAAACAAGGCTCCAGAGTAGCAAAGTTCCTACCAAAATGTACTATAAAAAGCACAAATTATATACAAGGAAGTTTTTATGGAAAAATATGAGCATGATTTGCTTAATAAATAAATTAGAGATTTTGAAATCTCGTTGTTATAATTAATTCATAAGAACAATTAGTTTAATATTGATATAAATATAATTATAACATAAAATAATGCACAAATAAATAAAATTATGTTATAATAAATGTAATTTAATATAAATATAATATAATTTGAAATAATATAATAATATAGCATAAAATAAAAATATATGGTATTTAATATTACATCTAAGTAATATGAGGAGGGAAATAGTCACTGGAAAAAATGGCTCTGATTGCGAATAGGCAAGATCAGTCTCGGTTTTCTATAGGCCATCGAAGACACTTAGTTTTCAATGTTGAAGCACTGGATAAACAAATAAATTTATTTTGTTTAACGAAATATGTAGTTTCAAAAATAACAAAAAGAAGGGAATGCCGAAGATATCAGGGCAGCCCTAGTTTTTTCTCCCAGAACCTTCATGTTTCTCATAATACTCACATGGGATACAAAGAATGGAAACCTGCTCATCTCCAAAATGCGAGGAGGGTGAGAAACTGGAAAAATCAAAAGAACCAGAACATCTCCTTGAAGAACGCCCAACCTTTCCTGATTCCTCTTAGGAATCAATTTGATAATCTTCAAAATAACCTAGTAAAGGATTCCAGAAACCAAAATATTTCTCAGTTATCCACTCCACAACAACAATCGGTAGGCCTGGGTTCGGATTCACAAACCCTTAACAGAGCTAAGATTTACACTCCACCTCACAAACGGAGTCAATATGAGATTGCTGGAAACCAGCGACCAGAGTATAATAAGGCATCATCAAAAAAATACTCCTCGCCGCATCGAAGAACTAATCCACATAACACAGGGAGAATAAAAATCATTAAAGGGCTTCATACTTTCATAGAGGGCCTGTGGAATCAGTGTAACTCCTGGGGGCTTTTTGGCAAATGGTTTGACTCTGGAGAAGCATTCAAAGGGATCAAAGAATGGCTACAAGTAGCCATCAAGTCACAGGTAAGTATAACTTTTCTCCCAAATTATTGTTTCTATTTCAAATGTGAAGATTTATTCATCAAACATAAACTCTTAGAGCTAGCTGACATTTTCTATCACGGACATGTTAAATTTTTAAAATGGTTACCTAATGTTAATAAGGATATCTTCAACAACATCGCAACCCTGATATGGGTGAGAATTTCAAATATGCTGGTAGAATTGTTACATAGCCAAATTTTATTTCAAATTGGTAAAACCTTGGGTGAAGTAATGGGTCTTGAGGAAAACTATTTGGATTCCTTGGATGTTAAAATTTTGATCAAATCTTCAGATTTATCACAAAACCCTAAAGCTATAAACTACATTAGTGATAAAACTTCCTATCACTTGTTGATGGAGCATTTTAGGGGAGATATTACAGAAAACATCCTCTTCTTCTCACACAAAAAACTAAATCAGAAGAAATCCTTTAGTACATCAAACCTAAAAGAGACTCTCAAGAATAAACAAAAAAATCCTTTGAAAAAGAGCAAGATTTTGGGAGTGATTGCAGAAGAAGAAGGTTATCCTAGGTTCTTGATCTCCACGGATAAACTTCCCAAAATTTTGTTTAACACATTTTTTGGAGGTTTTTGCTTCAATGACAAGACCAATGAGCAAGTTTTATTTCAGCCAAACTCCCCAGTAATAAAAAATGGTCTTATAAAAAGAATAAACAATGACAGTTTAACTGATCTCTTAAGAGGAAGTGTATCCGCTAAAACAAAACAAGATTTAGAAGGGGAATCCAATGCCAACAGAGGATTCAAAGAGGGATCTTTTAAGATTTTTTTAGACCATGGAAATATTGACTTCTCACTCTCATTAGATGATGAGACTAGTGACTCTAAAGGAGCCAATAGGAGGAAATGTATACTTATTAGGGAAATAATGAAAGAAGACTCAACAATATCCTTAACCGATATTGTTGACAAAGTAGCAAAATCCCTAAAAAATAGACTTGATGTAGCAATGGGACTATCCTTAAATACAATAGATAATGGGGAGAATATAAACTATCCAAAATATCATATCTCAGATGAAGCATGGTCCAGCAAGAACTAGGACTTTTCTCTCAATCCAACACCCCTAAATTTTATAAAACCAAATTTAGAAGGGTTGGATATGGATCTCATAAAGAGCAGTAATTATGAGGAGTATGAAATCATGGATTTTTTGGGGTTTAAACATCAACATCTCAGAGCAACAAAAGGATACCACAAATTCTGGATGTAGGAAAAGAATGTATCCTCAAATTCATGAAATAGAGCTAAAAAGTAGAGGGGAAGATCCCACAAAAAAACCATCAATGAGTAATGATTTCTTACCTCCTAAAAATACAAACATCCACTACGATAATCCGCGAACAATTTTAGAAGACTCAAATTCTAAAAAGGAAAAAATTGAATAAGTAAATATAATAACAGATTATATAAAAGAAACACTTCCAAAGGAACTATTAGAAGGAATAATGAATGAGATTTGGGATCCAAAGGGAGCTAAGCTCCAAAAGGAACTCCTCACTGAGGATATTAATTTGAATAGAGTCAACTTAGATATCTCTATAGAAGAATTATTAATAAACCTGGATGAAAAAGAAATGAAATAGCAAGTCTCCCTAGGCATAGCCCAACATGTGGAGAGTAAACTCTCCCCGGATTGAGCAAAAAAACTAAGGAAAAGAGGAAGAAGATCTACTACAGAACTCAGGGACTTAGCAGGGGACGTCGTAGGACAAATAAAAATAACTTTTATTCTAAATGTAGGGAAAGGGAAGAACCTTCCCAAGGCACCATGAATATCCTATCATGGAATGTTAGGGGCATGAATGCCCCTAACAAGCAACATTTAATCAAATTTTGTATCAAAATTTACAATCCAGAAATTATGTTAATTCAATAAACAAAGCTAGATAGTTTAGAGATTAGGAATTTTTTTAAAAAATTAGGGATAAGGGAAATTTAGGCCTCACTAGCCACAAGTGCATCAGGGGGACTGGAAATCATTTGGGATCCTCATCACATCTCAATAAACATTCTAGAAAGATGACAATATTGGATGAGTGGTAAGGTCAAAAACTTCAGACTTAATCTAACCTTTAACTTAATCAATGTCTATGGACCTATTCAAAACAAAAATAAACTTATAGTTTGGAATGAGATAGGATCCTATCTGGATCAAACAAGGGATACACTTTTCTTTCTAGGTGGAGACTTCAATGTAATTACTAAGACTTCGGAAAAAAGAGGAGTAAATTCCCTCCCTTCAGCTGCTAAAGATTTCATACAATGGAGGGATAGCTACTCCCTTTTTGAAATTCCTACAGAAGATAATGCCTTCACATGGAATAATAGAAGACTAGGCTTTTGCAACATTGCAGAGAAATTAGACAGATTCTTCTTCAAAGGTAGCTTGGTCTTATACGATATTTCACTCACAACAAACATCATACCAATTTCTGGATCAAACCATTTTCCAATCATTCTAAACATTTTAACACAATCCAGGCCAAAAAAAAGTGCTTTCAAATTTGAACAAGTTTGGTTAAGAGATCCTGATCTACTAAATCTCATTGAGAAATGGTGGTAGGAACCTTAGGTTGAGGGCTCAAAAATGTATAAAATTGTAAACAAACTACAATGGATTAAAAGAAAACTCCTAGAATGGAATGTGTCTAAGTTTGGCAATATATTTGAAAAGAAATTAGAACTTGAAACTAAACTAGGGGAAGTCAATTCTCAGGTTATTAAGGAAGGAATGAATGATGTTCTATACCATAAAGAGAAAGGTTTATTAAAATATTATGAGGAAATCCTAGCCAGAGAGGAAATCTTTTGGAAACAGAAATAAAGAGAAACATGGCTGGAAGCAGGGGATAGAAATACAAAACAAATTCACCATAGCACCAAACAGAGAAGAATTGCAAATAGGATCTCTTGTATCATTAATGAGGAATGTAATATTATAGAGGACGCCAAGAGTATAGCTAGTGAATCAGTAAATTATTTCGATAAAGTTTTAAACAACAGGGAATCATCAAATTTGGGATGCCAGAATAATCTAATCCAAAACATCTCGAAAGTCATAACTAAACTACAAAATCAAATGCTAACTAGTAAATTCACAATGAATGAAATACATTCAACATTAATGCAAATGAATCCAGATAAGTCCCCAAGGCCCGATGGCTTTCCAGCCATTTTTTTTCAAAAATGTTGGCACTTTGTAGGGAAGGAGGTTATGGAAGCTTTAGAAGGAGTTAGAAATTCAGGAAAAATTCTTAAAAAGTTAACAACACTTTTATCGCTCTTATACCTAAAAAAGAAAAACCATCCTGCCTTAATGACTATAGACGTATTGGTTTGTGCAACACGTTATATAAATTGCTTACTAAAACTCTGGCCCTCAGACTCCAAAAACTTCTCCCTATGATAATAAGCGAAGAACAGATTGGGTTTGTTCCAGGGAAATCCATTTATGATGGGGTAATAATAGCTCAGGAAGCCATTCACTCTATCCTCAAAAATAGAAATCCAAGCATGCTTATCAAATTGGACATCAAAAAAGCTTATGACAAAGTGGATTGGAGGTTTCTTTGCAAAAGCATAGAAACCTTTGGCTTCACTAAAACTTGGATCAATTTAATCTATGAATGTATATCTACTCCTATGATTTCGGTCCTAGTTAATTGATGCAGGAGCATCCTAGGTGTAAGAGCAATCTTGCATCACCGAAAAATATTTCTATTTTCTTTTCAATAAGGGCTATCTTGTGCAGAGCTGCTATTTATGGAAACTTACTATTTTTAGTAAGTTGGTCATATGATCTCGGAATGTTTTGATTTCACAGTTGGAGGTTCATCCTAGTCATTTTAGCCTACCAGTTGAGATTCATTGCCACATCATCAGTATTGGTGAAGTTCTTGAAGTTTTTGGGTATGAAATATTTCAGGTCAATTTTCAAGGCCTAGAGGCTCTGGATCGCGATTGACCCTCGGCTGACTGGTGCTAGCGCTTGTTAGGTGCCATAGATCTTGTCATGGTGTTTCTGAAAAGTGGTTACAATAGAAAAACGGAGCTACGGTTAGAAAGTTATGGCCTCCAGAAGTTGGGTTACCTAAAATTATATTTTGTATTTCTTTTGAGCCGACCCTATTGTAATAATTGTGAAAAATAAATAATTCTATGTTTAGTTGGCCTAAAGGGCTAAATTTTTGGAACCTTCTCGGGCGGTGGAAATTGCCTATATAAGAAAGGTCTGTAGTATTGTTTTAGGCAGTTGGGGGACAATTCTGGGTAGCAGATCTGGGTATTGATTCCAGGCTTTGTCCTACAGAATATTGTAAGGGAATGCCCATGTGGCTTTGCATATTGTAATTCTGAAAGTTTGTAATTCCACATTTGTGGAGATAATAAGAAGCTAATTTTATGTTCTTGCATATTGTTGTTGTTTCTCTGTTTCTGTTATGTGTTTGTGGTATTAAGGGGAGCACCCTTCATCAAGTGGTATCAGAGCAGGAGTTCCTGAGTGTGTAAATAGATCATCGATTGTGAGGCAGTTTGCACTAGGACCATGGGTTAGGGTTTCTGTGTAAACAGGCACCAGGACCATGGGTTAGAGTTTCTGTGTAAACAGATCACCGATTGTGAGGTAGTTTGCACCAGGACCATGGTTAGGATTTCAGCGTGCATCATGAAAATGCCTCCACGAAGAGAACGTGGTGGAAGAGTTGGTGTTGTAACACTTGAGGTTAGGGCAATGCAGAGACAAGTGCGAGCATTGCAAGAGGAGATTCCTAGAGGAATGAATCTTAATGTCACAGACGAAAGTGGGGATGAAGCCGAAGAAGAAGATCAAGAAGGAGAAGTTGAAGTTATGAACTCGGAGGAGGAAAGACTTTTCTGAGCTATCTCAAAGATTGGGAAGAGACCTAAGATTGAGGTTCTGATATTTTCTAGAAATCTTAACCCATAAGAGTTGATCGACTGGATCAATGAATGTGAAGAATATTTTGAGTATGAAGATATCAAGGATCCTGATCAGGTCAAGTTTGCGAAGGCCAGACTGAAGCGTCATGCGAAGATCTAGTGGCAAGAGATTCAATTGGAGCAAAATCAAAGAGGAAAGGATAAAATCACAAGATGGGGGTGGATGGTGGATAAATTGAAGCGACAGTTCATCCCTATTGATTATGAGCTTGACCTACTGAAGAAAATGCAAAGTTTGAAGCAAGTAGGATGATCTGTTCAGGAATATACAGAGGAGTTCTATCGAATCCTCATCAGAATAGGACATGCAAAAGCTGACAAGGAGAAAGTTGCCTGTTACCTTAATGGGTTGAGGCCAAGCATTCAGGAGGATCTGAGTCTGGTTCGAATGAACAGTATTAAAGAGGCATACTAGTTTACCCTAAAAGTAGAGAAAAAGTTGAACAAGAAGTTTGAGAGCAGACAAAGTGGAAGAGGTCGTGATGGAAGATCTTGTTAGAAAGTAAAGAACACCAAGATAACTAAGAGTGGGGGGGGGGGGTGAATCAGTTATCTGATAATTAAACCATTTATCAACATTAACTTCATTATCAACTTCAACAGCTTTAAACCATATAATTAATGCAGTAACCAACCATAGAAAGATAATCATACACAATGACACAATAACACAAGATATGTTAACTAGGGAACCTCTTGATCAAAGAGTAAACCCCGGTGAGAATGATGCCCACAAAATGATGCACTAATATGAAAGTTCCTTGCTAGAGGATGGACCTTGTTAGGAGTCTTATGAAATACATTTAGTACATATGAATCTCTGTTAGGAGATTTTGAATCCCTGTTAAAAGATTCTAACCTTGTTAGGAGTTGTGGAAGACAGAAGGACCCACTGTCCAAATAGCTTCAAGGCAAGATCTCTGAACTCACTGTCCAATAGATCTTAGGATTATTCAACAGAATAATATGAAATATGTTACCTCCTTCACACTGTGCCAAAACCACACTCTCTGCTACACAAGATCACAAATCCAAATCTTTGTACTTCGCAAGTCTTCCTTCATCACTGAATTAGCTCTTTTCTTCACTTCATGCATACATTCGCATCACAACTTTCACAACTTCATATTACAACTATTACAATCCTCACATAACAAGGAAAACATTCCTTCCTTTATACCACACTCAAATAATTACAAATGAGTCGGCATGTAAATACAAAATAATAATTTCAACACGCTATATCAAAATAACTGTCGGCTTCCAGATACAATAACTTTTCGATCGTGTTACCTTGAAGTTTGTGCTATGAACTACGTCACCACCAATGAGTCTCAAAATTCTTGTTAACTGCGCAGAATCAGATTTAATCCTGGTTAGGAGATATCCTCTGATTACCAACAACCGCTACACAGGAATACTGCTAGAATACTGCTTCCACCAAAATGCTTATAACTTCCATGAATAAATGAATTTCTTTTTGTGCTCTTAACCATAGGCTAATAATACAACAAAGAACATACCATCAACTATGCATAATTCAATCTGCAATATAACATGTGTGCAAAACAAAATTATGCCTTCTATTATGCTAAACTCCAGAATATCACTGTGTTGACATCAACGACAATCATAGTCATGAATGCAACAACCACTGCTACAGAATGACTACCAAAGGCTTCAACATTCATTCCTAACAATCTCCCCCATTGGCATTGATGGCAACATAGATGAAAAACATCCAATGTTCTAAAAATCCAATCACTGCTGCTCAACTGCACTGCTGCTCATCATCAATCAAATCTTGCTTTGTTATCCTATTCAATCTCTCCAACAAATGTAGTTCCTCAATGTTTTTCATGATTATCTCCCCCATTGACATCAATGACAGAAATTCTATCACTACGTCAAACAATAGCTCAATGTCAAACGACACTATTCAAAAAATACATTCACAAGAGTCCTCAATGACTCAGCTCAGATACACATACTCCCCCATAGAGGAAGTACCAACATCCAATCCAAAAAATAGATAGGGCCATAAACCACTAGACAGATGCAACCAACTGCATCATTACTCAAAAGTAGGTTGGGGCATAACCCTAAGCATACCTCTTAGATACTCAAATGTATCTTTAGGCAAAGGCTTAGTAAATATATTTGCTATCTGCTCTTTTGTGCTTATGTACTCCAGTCTGACTTCTTTATCTGCAACTTTTTCTCTTACAACATGATACTTGATCTCTATATGCTTTGTTTTAAAATGTAAAACCGGATTCTTAGACATACTAACTGTACTTGTATTGTCACAATATATGACAATAGGCTCATCAAACTTGATTCCAATGTCCATCAACATCTGCTTCATCCAAATTATCTAATTACAATTGTTTGCTACTGCTACATATTCTGCTTCTGTTGTATGCTGTGAGATACAATTCTACTTTTTGCTCAACCAAGAAACTAATCTTCCTCCAAGAAAAAAGGCTCCACCACTGGTGCTTTTCTTATCATCAACGCTGCCTCCTCAATCAACATCAGTATATGCACATAGGGTAAAATCATCAGAATTTTCATACCACAGTCCATAGTCCATTGTGCCTCTAAGATATCTCAATATCCTTTTTACTGCTGCATAATGTGACTCTCTAGGTTCAGCTTGAAGTCTTGCTACCATTCCAACTAAATGTTGTATATCTGGTCTAGTGTGTGTCAAGTACTGCAATCCACCAATCATGGATCTGTATTTCTTTTGCTCAACTTCTGGTGTCTCATCTTTACTAGATATTTTATGTCCTATAACCATAGGTGTTCCAACTGATTTACAATTCTCCATACCAAATCTTTTCAACAAATCATTCAGGTACTTTGTCTGACTTATAAAGATACCATATTTATATTGTGTTATTTGTAATCCCAAAAAGTATTTCATTTCTCCAATCATACTCATTTCAAATTCTATCTTCGTTTCATCAGCAAATTTGTCACTAGCTTCATCTTCTCCTCCAAAAATAATGTCATCAACAAAAATAACCAAAACTAGCAATCCATTCTCAATTTCTTTTGTGTATAAGTTACTATCAGCTGTTCCTTTTGTAAATCTCAATTTTAACAAATACTTATCTAATCTAGCATACCAAGTTCTAGGTGCTTGCTTTAGTCCATACAATGCTTTCTTTAGTTTACATACCATGTCTCCTTCTTGAGTCAAAGGAAAACCTTCAGGCTGCTCAATGTAGACTTCTTCTAATTCACCATTTAGAAATGCTAACTTCACTTCCATCTGATACACTTCGAATTTCTTAAATGTTGCATAAGCCAAAAATATTCTTACTGCTTCAAGTCTTTCCACAGGGGCAAAAGTCTCTTCATAGTCAATTCCTTCTTGCTGTGAGTATCCCTTACATACCAATCTTGCTTTGTTTCTAATTACTTCTCCTTGTTCATTCATCTTGTTCCTGAATACCCATTTAGTTCCAATCACATTTTTGTCTTTAGGTCTAGGGACCAATTCCCATGTCTTGTTCTTTTCAATCTGATCCAATTCTTCTTTCATAGCTTTAATCCAATGTTCATCTTCACAAGCTTCATTAGTAGACTTAGGTTCAATTTGTGAAATCAAACATAAATGTACCTTCTTTCTAGTCATAACTCCTCTGTCCAAACTTCCAATAATTTGCTCAACATGATGGTGTCTTGATATATACCTGTTAGGTTTCATAGTCACTGATCTTTCTTCAACTGTAGATTCTTCTCTGTTTTCTTCAGCATGACTTTCATTCAACAATTCACTGTCAGTGTCAAAAAATTGTTCAGTAGTTTCAATGTTAGGCTGAGGGTTAGTTCCTTCATCAGATTCATAATCAAGCATTCTTTCCTGAATTTTAAACTTCTCATCAACTTTTACATTTGCACTTTCAACAATAGTTTTAGTTCTCTTATTGTAACATCTATATGCTTTGCTTTTCAAAGAATATCCAAGAAAAATTTCCTTCATCGCTTCTAGGATCAAACTTTCCTATATCATCATCTCTCTTAATATAACATTTGCTTCCAAAAATTCTAAAATACTTAACTGAGGGTGCATGTCCAAACCACAATTCATAAGGTGTCTTGTCTATGTCTACTGTGATTTGTACTCTGTTCATTGTATATACTGTTGTATTCACTGCTTCTCTCCAAAATGTCTTTGCCAAATCATCTTCATATAACATAGCTCTAGTTGCTTTAGTCACTTATCTGTTCCTTCTTTCTGCAATACCATTTTGTTCAGGTGTTCTAGGGGCTGATAACTGTCTCTTAATACCATTTACTTCACAAAAAGTGTTAAAATCTTTAGATGTAAATTCTCCACCTCTATTGGATCTCAAACATTTAATTCTCATTCCTGATTCATTCTCAACTTTATTCTTCATGACCTTAAACTTATCAAATGCTTCAGATTTTTCTTTCAAAAATGCAATCCACATCATTCTTGTAAAATCATCAACAAGAATCATAAAATACATTTCTCCATAGAATCCTCTAGTCTTAGTAGGACTGCTCAAGTTTGTATGAACAATCTCCAACTTTTCTGTAGATGTGAACTTCTTGCTAGGAAATGAACTCCTTTTCTGCTTAGCCATCACACATTCCTTGCAAATCATGTTAGTAGGCTTCACAATCTTAGGTAAATCTCTTACTGCAAATGTAGAACTTACTTTCACAATATTATCAAAGTTTATATGACAAAACCTTCTATGCCATAACCAATTGTCATCAATCTTAGTCATCAAGCATGTCATCTCAGTAGGGTTCAACTGAAATATATTACCTTTGGTTCTAGATCCAGTTCCAATTAGATTTCCATCTTTATCCTTAATCACACAAGTTTTCTCAGTAAACCAAACTTGATATCCCTTATCCACTAACTATCCAACACTCAAAATATTATGTTTCAACCCATCAACAAAGCAAACAACATCAGTATTAGTCTTTCCATCAAGAGTAATAGATCCTATACCTTTAATCAAACAAGGTGCATTGTTACCAATTCTAACAACTCCTCCATCATAATTGTTAAACTTTATGAATTTTCCTTTATCACCAATCATATGATGTGAACAACCATTGTCTATAATCCAATCAACTTTCTTTTCAACTTGGGAAACTAAGGCCTTTTCTTCTTTAATATCAGATTCAGAATTTTCTTCCTTAATTGCTACAAATCCTATGTCATCAGAGTTATCATTATCACTGTCACTCAAATGTCTTTCAATTCCTGCTTCAATTTCTTCATCATTTGCATAATAACATTCTTTAGATCTTCTAGGCTTAAAATTGTTTCTATACTTCTTAACTCTCTTCGGACACTTAGATGCAAAATGACCATATTCTTGACATGTCCAACATTTAAAGATTTTCTTACCATTTGGTTCTCTTTTCACAAGCAAGGCAATACCTTCTTCAATCTTCTTATCTTCATCAGATTTGGCTCTGCTACTGCTGACATAATCTCCATTCACACTTGTACTTGTAGACAAAGTAGGTCTGATGCTAAGAGCACTAAATGCTGTCTCCACTCTAGGTAGTTCTCCTGATAATCTCAAATTCATCTCTGCTGCTTCCAATCTTCCAAGAAGAGTCTCTCTTGAAAAGTTTGGTGTACAAGGTATCACTTGTTCAATCATTTATGTAGTCTGCCTGAATGTCGGTGTCAATGAACTCAAAATCTTCCATATTACTTCATTCTCTATCTTTTCACCTCCACAAGACTTTATTCCTGCAACAATTTCTGACATCCTACCAATATAGCTTCTAACAGATTCATCTTCCATCATTCTTATGTCTTCAAATGCACAAATCCAATTATGTAACCTAGCTTTCTTTGCATGTTCATCACCTTCAAAAGTAGAATGTAAAGCTTTCCAAATATCATGAAATTTAGTTAAACCTTTTACCTGACTGTATTCATTCTCTGAAAGTGCTGATAAAAATGCTTCTCTTGCAAGTATGTTACACTAAATAGATCTACCTCATCTTTAGAACTTGTTTCAAGATTGTCTTCTTCAATTATAGTCCTTTCATTCTTTGTAATCAACCAATAACCTGGTCCTAAACATAAGAGATGTGTCTTCATCTTTTCTTTCCAGCTGTCAAAATTTACTCCATCAAACTTAGAGCTTTCTTTCTTGAAATTCGCCATAGATCTCCTTAAGTTGTTAAACTTCTCTTTCAAGGACCTGCTGCTCTGATACCAATTGTTAGAAAGTAAAGACCACCAAGATAACTGAGAGGGGGGAGGGGTGAATCAGTTATCTGATAATTAAACCATTTATCAACATTAACTTCATTATCAACTTCAACAACTTTAAACCATATAATTAATGTAGTAACCAACCATAGAAAGATAATCATACACGATGACACAATAACACAAGATATGTTAACTAGGGAACCTCTTGATCAAAGAGTAAACCTCGGTGGGAATGATGCCCACAAAATGATGCACTAATATGAAATTTTCTTGTTAGAGGATGGACCCTGTTAGGAGTCTTATGAAATAAATTCAGTACATATGAATCTTTGTTAGGAGATTTTGAATCCCTATTAAAAGATTCTAACCCTGTTAGGAGTTGTGGAAGACAGAAGGACCCACTGCCCAAACAACTTCAAGGCAAGATCTTTGAACTCACTATCCAACAAATCTTAGGATTATTCAATAGAATAATATGAAATATGTTACCTCCTTCACACTGTGCCAAAACCGCACTCTCTGCTACACAAGATCACAAATCCAGATCTCTATACTTTGCAAGTCTTCCTTCATCACTAAATTGGCTCTTTTCTTCACTTCATGCATACATTCACATAAAAAATTTCACAACTTCATATTACAACTATTACAATCTTCACATAACAAGGAAAACATTCCTTCCTTTATACCACACTCAAATAATTACAAATGAGTCGGCATGTAAATACAAAATAAAAATTTCAACACGCTACATCAAAATTACATAAAACTGTCGGCTTCCAGATACAATAACTTTTCAATCATGTGACCTTGAAGTTTGCACTATGAACCACGTCACCACCAATGAGTCTCAAACTTCCCATTAACTACGCAGAATCAGATTTCATCTCGGTTAGGAGATATCCTCCGATTACCAACAACCGCTACATAGGAATACTGCCAGAATACTGCTTCCACCAAAATGCTTATAACTTCCATGAATAAATGAATTTCTTTTTGCGCTCTTAACCATAGGCTAATAACACAACAAAGAACATACTATCAACTGTGCATAACTCAATCTACAATATAACATGTGCGCAAAACAAAACTATGCCTGCTATTCTGCTAAACTCCAGAATATCACTTTGTTGACATCAATGACAATTATAGTCATGAATGCAACAACCACTGTTACAAAATGACTGCCAAAAGCTTCAGCATTCATTCCTAATAGATCTGGTGGACGGTCATATGGAGATCAAAATGAAGATCCGAAAAAGAAGGATGAGGCCAGTAGCAGTCAAAATCAGAGAGGAGATAATTTCAATCGTTTCCATGATCAGAATAATGGAGATCAGAGAGGAAGAGGACAAGGATCTGGAAGAGGAGGCTTCCATAGAATGTGTTTTCATTATGGAGAAGAAGGTCATAGGGCATTTAAATGTCCTCAACACCAAGGAGGGATAGATAGAAGGAATGAAGGCCAGGCCATAATTGCATATGTAGATGACGATACCAAATCATTACATTCTGAAGATGCCGAAAGAAGAGAAATGTTGATTAATAGAAGAGTCTTGTTTAGTGGTGAAAATGAACCTGAGCAAAGAAGGAGCCTGTTTCGCACTAGGTGCAAGTGTGAGGGTAAGTGTTATGATGTGATTATTGATAGTGGAAGCACTAATAATTTGGTGTCAGAAGAGATGGTGAAAAAGTTAAAGTCAAGAGGTAGAAACATCCACATCCATATCGGGTTGCCTATGTGCAGGATGACCACAAGGTCATGGTTAGTGAACAGTGCCTAGTAAAGTTCAAGATCGACGGGTACCAATATGAGGTACTATGTGATATCATATCTATGGATGCATGTCACATGTTGTTGGGTAGACCTTGGCAGTTTGACAGATGTGTTGTACATGATGGTCGTGCGAATACCTATTTCCTGACAAAGGATGGAGTGCAACATAAGTTAAAACCATTAAAGGAAATAGAATAAAAGGTATGTGGTAATGCAAGAATAACTTTTGTTGATAGAGAAAATTTCTTAGATGGTATGTGGCATATGTGTTTTACCTTAATTAAGGTTGGGAAAGAGGAAGTAGAAGATGTACTTGTAGAAGTTACAGAATTATTGAATGACTTTCAGGATATTGTATCCAATAATGTGCCTGATGGATTACCACTAGTAAGAAAGATCAGCTATCAGATGGACTCGATTGCAGGAGCCAGTTTGCCAAATAAGGTAGCACATAGAATGACACTAGCAGATGTGTGCTATAAATGTGTCACACTTCTATGAATCATTACATTCAAGAACGCTCAAGAATGAGGTCTCAAAAATCGATCCATAGCTCCCTAGGCATGGAGTGCAAGGGCTTTTAAGAATGCTCTCAGCTAGAGCTATTTAGCCTATAACCTTGCTAGTAAACCATGCAATGGGAGATTCAATGAAGACAAGGGAAAGAATGCCAATATCCTCAAGAATCAAGAATGAAAATGCAATGCAACTATACTAGAAATGGAAATGCAAGCTAAGCTATAAAAGGAAATATGCAAGTGTTACAACCCAAGCTAATTCATCTATGTGAGCTAATCTAGAGCATGAAAATGAAGCTAATCTAAGAAAGCATAAATATGAAGCTAAGCTAAAAATGAAAGAATGAGATGTAGAATGCAAGAATGAGATGTAGATGCTAAGAATACTCCAAATCTTCAAAAACTCCAAAGTGACCTAAAAAACTTGCAGCATAAAGTTAGCATAAAAAGTTGGGGGTCTAGAATGAAGAAGAGAGCTCTCTTTTTAAAGGAAATGAGAAGGAATGGACCATGGAGATTAAGAGGCAAAAAGATTTAATCAACAGTGGAGCTTGAAGAGGGAGCAATCCATGTGCACAAGTATCCTCCAATAGAAAAATAAGAGTTGACTTTTGTGTCCATATGAGACAAAAAGTGCTTTTTCCCTTTTTATAAAATAAGAATAATGCTTTATTTGTGCAACTTAGGATAAGAGGAAAAGTGGGAGTTTTTTATTTATTAAAAGGGGAGGGAATATTCATTTTAATCAAATAAAGACTTAGGATAAGATGGTTAGCCCATAGAAAATAATCGAATAAATGATAGAGCTAGGATTTGATCAAGAGCAAGTAATTGATGATTTAGCAAAAGGGGCTAATAGTTTAGATGACCATTTTTAGGTGTATACATCAGAAAGTGAAGAGTTGAAGACATATCTTAAGTTTAGTTCATCACATCATCCACAGATTGTATATGGAAGTAGTCCCATAAATGCATCTGAGTTGAGAAAGATAGATAAAGGAGAAATAAGTAGTGCTGAAGCTGAAGATTTTGTAGAACACTTGAAGAACATCCATGAGGAGATGAGGAATCATATTACCAAAATGAATGCATAGTATAAGGCTAAGGCAGATCAGAAAAGGAGGCGTAAGGAATTTTAGGTTGGAGATGAAGTCATGGTTCATTTGCAGAAGGAGCGATTTCTGGTTGGTACATATAACAAGCTAAAAATGAAGAAGTTTGGGCCATATTTGACAGAGTATCATGAAGAAGGTGTTGAAGATGAGGTTACAACATCACAGTGGAGTATCAAAGAGGTTGAGGATATACTGGATAGTTGTGTTGGCAGAAGCACAAGGAATAGGACATATGAAAAATATTTGGTCAAATGGAAAGGATGACCTATTGAAAATTCATCATGGCTAACAAAGGAGGAGGTTAACCGTGTTGGTTTTCCTTTGCACACCTGAGTCGTGACAGGGTCACTTCTCAAATTACCCTAGGTGTCTGATGTAGGAGCATCCTAGGTGTAAGAGCAATCTTGCATCACCGAAAAATATTTCTATTTGCTTTTCAATAAGGGCTATCTTGTGCAGAGCTGCTATTTATGGAAACTTACTATTTTTAGTAAGTTGGTCATATGATCTCGAAATGTTTTGATTTCACAGTTGGAGGTTCATCCTAGTCATTTCAGCCTACTAGTTGAGTTTCATTGCCACATCATCAGTATTGGTGAAGTTATTGAGGTTTTTGGGTATGAAATCTTTCAGGTCAATTTTGAAGGCCTTAGAGGCTTCAGATCGTAATTGATCCTCGACTGATTGACGATGGCACATATTAGATGCTGTAGATCTCTTCGTGGCATTTTCAAAAAGTGGTTACAATAGAAAAACAGAGCTACGATTAGAAAGTTATGGCCTCCGGAAGTTGGGTTACCTAAATTATATTTTGTATTTCTTTTGAGTCGACCCTATTGTAATAATTGTGAAAAATAAATAATTGTATGTTTAGTCGGCCTAAAGGGCTAAATTTCTGGAACCTTCTCGGGCGGTGGACATTACCTATATAAGAAAGGTCTGTAGTATTATTTTAGGCAGTTGGGGGACAATTCTAGGTAGCAGATCTGGGTATTGATTCGAGGCTTTGTCCTACAAAATATTGTAAGGGAATGCCCATGTTGCTTTGCATATTGTAATTTTGAAAGTTTGTAATTCCACGTTTGTGGAGATAATAATAAGCCAATTTTATGTTCTTGCATATTGTTGTTGTTTCTTTGTTTATGTTATGTGTTTGTGGTATTAAGGGGAGCACCCTTCATCAAGTGGTATCAGAGTAGGAGTTCCTGACTGTGTAAATAGATCGTCGATTGTGAGGTAGTTTGCACTAGGACCGTGGGTTAGGGTTTCTGTGTAAACAGATCGCTGATTGTGAGGCAGTTTGCACCAGGACTATGGGTAGGGTTTCAACACGCATCGTGAAAATGCCTCCACAAAAAGAACGTGGTGAAAGAGCTAGTGTTGTAACACCTAAGGTTAGGGCACTACAGAGACAAGTGCGAGCATTGCAAGAGGAGATTCACAAAGGAATGAATCTTAATGTCAGAGACGAAAGTGGGTATGAAGCCAAAGAATAAGATCAAGAAGGAGAAGTCGAAGTTGTGAACCGAGAGGAAGAAAAACTTTTCCAAGCTATCTCAAAGATCGGGAAGAGACCTAAGATTGAGGTCCCGACATTTTTTGGAAATCTTAACCCAGAAGAGTTGATCGACTGGATCAATGAATGTGAAGAATATTTTGAGTATGAAGATATCGAGGATCCTGATCGGGTCAAGTTTGTGAAGGCCAGACTAAAGGGTCATGCGAAGATTTGGTGGCAAGAGATTCAGTTGGAGTGAAATAAAAAAGGAAAGGATAAAATCACAAGATGGGGGCGGATGGTAGATAAATTGAAGTAACAGTTCATCCCTGTTGATTATGAGCTTGACCTACTGAAGAAAATGCAAAGTTTGAAGCAAGTGGGACAATCTATTCAGGAGTATACAGAAGAGTTCTATCGAATCCTCATCGAGACAGGACATGCAAAAGCTGACAAGGAGAAAGTTGCCCGTTACCTTAATGGGTTGAGGCCGATCATTTAGGAAGATCTGAGTCTGGTTCGAATGAACACTATTGAAGAGGCATACCAGTTTTCCCTAAAAGTAGAGGAAAAGCTGAACAAGAAGTTTGAGAGCAGACAAAGTGGAAGAGGTCGTGATGGAAGATCTGGTGGACTGTCATATGAAGATCGAAATGAAGATCCAAAAAAGAAGGATGAGGTCAGTAGTAGTCAGAATCAAAGAGGAGATAATTTCAATTATTTTCATGATCAGAATAATGGAGATCAGAGAGGAAGATGAAGAGGACAAGGATCTGGAAGAGGAGGCTTTCGTGGAACATGTTTTCACTGTGGAGAAGAAGGTCATAAGGCATTTGAATGTCCTCAACACCAAGGAGGGATAGATAGAAGGAATGAAGGCCGGACTAGAATTGCATATGTAGATGAAGATGCCAGATCATCACATTCTGAAGATGCTAAAAGAAGAGAAATGTTGATTAACAAAAGAGTCTTGTTTAGTGGTGAAAATGAACTTGAGCAAAGAAGGAGCTTGTTTTGCACTAGATGCAAGTGTGAGGGTAAGTGTTGTGATGTGATTATTGATAGTGGAAGCACTGATAATTTGGTGTCAGAAGAGATGGTGACAAAGTTGAAGCTCAAGAGGCAGAAACATTCACATCCATATTGGGTTGCCTGGGTGCAGGATGACCACAAGGTCATGGTCAGTGAATAGTGCCTAGTAAAGTTCAAGATCGGTGGGTACCAATATGAGGTACTATGTGATATCATATCTATGGATGCATGTCACATGTTGCTGGGTAGACCTTGGTAGTTTGACAGATGTGTTGTACATGATGGTCATGTGAATACCTATTTTCTGACAAAGGATGGAGTGCGACATAAGTTAAAACCATTGAAGAAAATAGAAGAAAAGGTATGTGGTAATGCAAGAATAACTTTTGTTGATAGAGAAAATTTCTTAGATGGTATGCGACATATGTGTTTTACCTTAATTAAGGCTGGGAAAGAGGAAGTAGAAGATGTACTTGTAGAAGTTGTAAAATTATTGAATGACTTTCAGGATATTGTATCCGATAATGTTCCTGATGGATTACCACCAGTAAGAAAGATCAGCTATCAGATGGACTTGATTGCAGGAGCCAGTTTGCCAAATAAGGTAGCACACAAAATGACACTAGCAGAAAGTGAAGAGTTGAAGACAGATCTTAAGTTTAGTTCATCACATCATCCACAGATTGTATATGGAAGTAGTCCTAGAAATGCATCTGAGTTGAGAAAGATAGATAAAGGAGAAATAAGTAGTGCTGAAGCTGAGGATTTTGTAGAACACTTGAAGAACATCCATGAGGAGGTGAGGAATCATATTACCAAAATGAATGCACAATATAAGGCTAAGGCAGATCAGAAAAAGAGGTGTAGGGAATTTCAGGTTGGAGATGAAGTCATGGTTCATTTGCAGAAGGAGTGATTTCTGGTTGGTACATATAACAAGCTGAAAATGAAGAAGTTTGGGCCATATCTGACAGAGTATCATGAAGAAGGTGTTGAAGATGAGGTTACAACAACATAGTGGAGTATCAAAGAGGTTGAGGATATATTGGATAGTCATGTTGGTAGAAGCACAAAGAACAAGACATATGAAGAATATTTGGTCAAATGGAAAGGACAACATGTTGAAGATTCATCATGGCTAACAAAGGAGGAGGTTAACCGTCTTGGTTTTCCTCTGCACACCTGAGTCATGACAGGGTCACTTCTCAAATTACCCCAAGTGTCTGATGCAGGAGCATCCTAGGTGTAAGAGCAATCTTGCATCACCGAAAAATATTTCTATTTGCTTTTCAATAAGGGCTATCTTGTGCAGAGCTGCTATTTATGGAAACTTACTATTTTTAGTAAATTGGTCATATGATCTCGGAATGTTTTGATTTCATATTTGGAGGTTCATCCTAGTAATTTCAGCCTACCAGTTGAGTTTCATTACCACATCATCAGTATTGGTGAAGTTATTGAGATTTTTGGGTACGAAATCTTTCAGGTCAATTTTGAAGGCCTTAGAGGCTCCAAATCGCGATTGACCCCCGATTGATTGGCAATGACACTTATTAAATGTTATAGATCTCGTCATGGCGTTTTCAAAAAGTGGTTACAATAGAAAAACGGAGCTACGATTAAAAAGTTATGGCCTCCGGAAGTTGGGTTACCTAAATTATATTTTGTATTTCTTTTGAGCTGACCCTATTGTAATAATTGTGAAAAATAAATAATTCTATGTTTAGTCGGCTTAAAGGGCTAAATTTTTGGAACTTTCTCGGGCGGTGGAAATTGCCTATATAAGAAAGGTCTGTAGTATTGTTTTCGGGAGTTGGGGGACAGTTCTGGGTATCAGATCTAGGTATTGATTCGAGGCTTTGTCCTACATAATATTGTAAGGGAATGACCATGTGGCTTTGCATATTGTAATTCTGAAAGTTTGTAATTCCACATTTGTGGAGATAATAAGAAGCCAATTTTATGTTCTTGCATATTGTTGTTGTTTCTTTGTTTCTATTATGTGTTTGTGGTATTAAGAGGAGCACCCTTCATCATTAATGGTACCCCGGAGGGATTTTTTATCATATCTAGAGGTCTCAGATAGGGCGACCCAATTTCACCTTTCCTATTTATAATCATGGCCAAAACTTTAGGTGGGGAAATAACAAGGGAAATGAATCATGAAGCCCTTGAGGGAATTTCTATCACAAGTGATTTGGAGCCCACATCTCATCAACATTTTGTAGATGACACCCTTCTATATGGTGCCAGCAAGAAAAGCGAAGCAAGAACCTTTAAAAGGATTTTAGAAACTTACTCTAAGGCCTTGGGCCAAGAAATCAATCTAGATAAATCAGAAATATTCTTTTTTCATATTGATACTGGAACGAAAAAAGATATTTGCAAAATTCTCAACTTTAAGGAAGGTGAGCTTCCATGCAAATACCTAGGTCTCCCTTTAGTCAAGGATAATAGAGAAACAACGATATGGGACCCTATTATAGACAGGATTAAAAAACAAAATAAGTTCATGGAAAGGAAGGTGGTTGTCCTCAGCTGGCAGAGCTACCATGGTTAGCTTGATTTTGGCAGCTATGCCTACTTATCACTTATCGTGCCTACACCTACCTACAAATAAAAGATCAGAAATCACAAAACATTTAAGGACCTTCTTCTGGCAAAGAAGTAATGAGAATAAGAAAATACCGCTAATATCATGGAAAAATATTTGTAAACCTAAAGAGGAGGGAGGTGTAGGCCTAAAAAATCTAGGAGATCAAGGAAAAGCCCTTTGAGCTAAACTATTGTGGAGGCTCTTTAGAAATCCTGAAGCAAAGTGAGAAAAAATTCTCATTCACAAATATCTGAAAGATCATTCACCCATTAACATCTTCAGTGAATCAAACCCCCCTAAAGGCTCGAATATTTGAGATTTTATGATGGAATGTAGATTTATCATTTTGGAAAAATTAACTTGGTGCCCAAGATCTGGAGAGGAGGTGCTTTTTTGGGATGACTCCTAGGGAGGCCATGAGGTAATATCTAGTATTTTAAATAACCCTACCCTCATCAAATCTTTAAAGGAGAAGATTGGTCTCTTTCTTAAAGACTACATCATTTTTGAAGATGGGAATTGGGTTTGGAAATCCATAAAAGAATATGGGGTCTCTTTATCCGAAGAATCAACATTCAAAGATATTCTCAAGAATAGAAAAATTTCTCTCAACAACTCTAGAGATACACTAGTCTGGGATGGATCAAAGTCAGGCAAATACAATACAAAGGATGGGTATAGGCTCATTTTCCAAAGATATAAAAGACCCAAAACCTCTTTACCAATCCACTTGTGTTGGAGCAAGGAGCGCTCACCAAAAGTAGGCTTTTGTACATGGTTAGCTTTAAACTATAGACTTTTAACTGCAGATCGATTTAGGAATCTTGGCTACTCGGGACCAAGCAGATGTCCACTATGTGAGAAGGATGAAGAAAATGTGGACCACTTATTCCTGAACTGTCCATACACAAATCAATGTTGGAAGTGATTGCAAGGGAACTTAGGATGGTCCTCTACTGTAATGACCCCTTTCTGTATAATATGAGACACTACGAAATTCTTCATAGTCCTTATGTATAAAGGTAAATACTTAATAGTTATGAGCAATGCCTAATCACAATATGTGATAATGACCATGTATAAAAATCATTGCCTTGACTATAGTTTTCTTATACACTTTGTCTAGTAACTTCAATCCCTTATTTCATAAACATTTGCAAGCTTCTTGTGCATCATGTTAGTCTATTGCATTGATATATTATACCATGTTGCAACAATTGGATGGTGTTAATTCTTTCATATGGTGTATGTGCCTTATTTGTAATTCACCTGATGGGTCATCGGTGAATTGCTACATAATGGCCCTTGATATGGCTTGTCTTCTTAATTCCTCATATTATGTTACTATATGATTATCAATGATAACTTCAACAAGTCCGTATGATTGCAATTAGAGATAGGGTTTACAAGCTCCAAGGGGAGTTGAGTATTTCTACTCTAAAGTCTCTTGTAATTAGGGTGTATATGGAAGAATCCTTTTGCACTTTCCGTCAATGCAACTCCTTACTCCGATAACTTATTATTAATGCTTATAGTTTGCTTATATTGTATTCGATAATCTTCTATCATCAATGATGTTTTATCCACATTTCACTCATTGCTATAGACTGTTCCTCTAGCAAGGCTTAGGCAAATATACGATAGTGTATTCCATCACATTAATCACTTTGTATCGATTACTAATGACTGTAGATGAATTTCTTATGCCCAATTGGGTCTTAGACGGTGACCATAATTGTATAGTGTTAAAGTATAGAAAATCCATATCTTATTCAGTATGTTTGTAATTCTTAAGGGTCATATATATTATGCGTTTGAGTGCACCATTGAAGGTTCTGATGTTCTTCTCTGAGTCACAACAACACCCCAATGGTGATTGCGATTATATGTCCACTGCCGATTGGATTAGGGTGTATGATGATTGGATGTTATTTTTGCTAATATGTATCTCGTTCCCTCTTTGGTTATCTCATATGTTGCTCGTTGTCCATTGAGTCAAGTCACATTAAATTAATTCAAGTGTCTTCGTCTCTTCCTGTGTGATTCCTCTTACCTGTTCGGTGTCCCCCCTTCCCCTTCCTCACCACGATACTGATTATTCTTATATCCAGTGTGTGGAAGGGTAACAACCTTTCATTTTACTAGTCACGACTTTTGCATGGAGAGACCAGTGTGTAATGGGTAGTCATCACATGTTTCTAGTCAATTAAGATTCATTGCTTAGTCACAAGTTGATTAATATTATGAACAATATTTTGATTAATTATATATATTGATTAATATCGATCAATAGATTGTCTAATAATAACTTATATTAATTGATAATATTATATCAATTAGTTATTAATTAATAGTATTATATATTAATCGATAATATTATAATATACATAAATGTTATATCAATTAATATATTATATTAAATTAAATTAATATGGTTTAAAAGAATTAATTATTTATTATTATCATTAGTGTCCTCGACTAAATCATTGTGGGCATCGATCAAGTATGGATGATATTATTAATATTATAATTGTATCATGCTTATTATATATTGATTAATATCGTTAATGCTAATGTGGATTGAATATTAATATTAAATATATATTGATTATAATATATTAAATTTAATATGATTTAATATTAGTATTGATTAATAATATAATATATTATGTTGATTAATGATAATAATATTTTCTAACAATAATATATCAATATTATTGATTAGTATGATAAAAATATGGGATTAATTAATTATCAATCAACCATTAAATAAGAGTATATGTATTTAGGAATATCTTTGTATTCTATACACTAATTTGGGCTCGTGACATCTGCCCTCCCCCTTTCTCTTAAGGATATGCTGCAAGCTTGGCCAATCATTAAAAAAAGTAGCATTTTTGCAAATTTGTGGGCTATCTCTCCATCTATAGTTATTTGGGAAGTATGGAAAGAATGCAACAGAAGAATTTTTAGAGAAGAAAAGGTGGAGTGGAAACAATTATGTAATAAAATCGAAGCAGCAATAATAGAAAAAATGAACAGTAACACAATTAAAACCCAAAAAATAGATCTAAAAATGAGTTAGTGGGATGGAAGAATGTGAGGTAAGTGGGAAGGTTTAGTACTACCACCTTTCATTGGCTCTAATTCTCAAAATAAAATGTCGAAGAGAAATGAATGCATATGGAAACCTTCAAAGAATGATTGGCACAAGCTGAATTTTGATGGAGCTTCCAAGGGAAATCCGGATACTACAGGCATTGGGTGTAGCATCCACAATCATGAAGGTAAGGAAATTGCTGCATTAGCTGCTCCTATTGGGGTAGAAACAAATAATTGGGCAGAACTTCTTGCCCTTATAAAGGGTCTTCAAAAATGTGTATCATTGAGTTTACAACATTTAGAAATTGAGGGTGATTCAACAATCATTATTAACGCGCTCAGGAAAAAAGCAACTCCAAATTGGAGACTAAATTCACTTCTGTCCCAAGATTTATCCCTCTGCGAATCCTTCAAGGAAGTATCATTTAATCATATTTACATAGAAGGAAATAAGAGGGTAGATGAACTTGCAAACTAGGGGGCAGATGGAATATCATTGATATAAAAGGACATCTCTTATAGTTGTAGTAATTTTCTACTTAAACAGTCTTAAACTTCTAAAGGCAGGTCCAAGCCTCCTAAACATTAGACATTTAGCATTATAGTAAGCAGTATATAGATCGCAATCTATACCCCCTAAAGGTTACCTCAAGTACATCTTTAGAGTTTCATCCTAATGTGTACTAATTAATTCCCTTTCTTTCTTAAATGCATCACTGATAAGTGTATTTTATCCTTCAAAACTACATCCATGAACAAAATAATTTCACATATTGATAATCTATTATATAAATTCAAAGTTTAATAACAGTGTGCTATCTTTAAAATGTTGCTAAAACTTTATCCAAAGCTAACATTTTTCAAAATAAAAACTAATCCTTCCTTCCCTTATTCAACTAATTTAAAAGTACTAATTATCACCCTAGATTAATCGAAAAACAAGAAACCTTTTGGCTTCCATGAGAATAGCTAGCACTTGGGTTTCTCATCTCTTATAATTCCCTCGTGTAGCCTTTATAAGGGAAACACGAAGATTGGAGTTACCATCCCGCAGTCTTTCTCAAGCCAGTGGAAATGTCTACCCCAATTAAATTAAGAAGCTTTCATAAGAAAATAGCCTTCGATGAAGTCATTTCTACTAGTAGGATCAAAAAAATCTTAATGATCAAATTCAGCATTGTTGTTAGAGCAGTGTCAATAATTCTTGGAAAAGAGTTTAAGGAAAATTCAAACAAGTATCGATTCAATTCGGATATCCCTGCAATGTTTCTTGCCTCAGCCCTCCAAGTAGATCTTGATGTGGAGACTATTGAGAATCTATGTAGAAGGATTTTCAAAAGAAAATATCTCAAAGATCTGGACAAAGTATTAAAGAGCATCTGCATGGATTTAACTATACCAAAACCTTGCAAGTATGAAAGAAGTGCTGTGGCGACTTTTCCTATCCTCGAGTTAGAAGATTGGGATAGATACATAGGGGATAATCCCTCCATCAGGCGGAATCTAGATTTCTTATTTTTCTTCACTCATTTAAGATCCCCATCTGAAGCAAACTGGATGAATGGTTTCATTATGGAAGATGAAATTGGACTTAAACTGGTAAAAGATGATAAATACTCATCAACATCATCAAGCTCTTCAGGATAAGCCTAAAGAAGCGAAGTAGGAAAGCTTTGTAATCTCTTTCTTTCACATAATGAAGCTTCTACATTTTGGAATTTTCTATACTTTGCTTATATGTATGCACTTTCTTCTATTTTAAAGCTTTAAAATATTTACACTTAATGAAAATTAGCAAGCATTCGACTTGATTCTGGGATTATAAGCAACAGACACCTTCTATCTTTTTTTCCTAACAAAATCTTTAAACGAGAACCATCATTTTACCCTCTTAGAATAGAGGATTAATAGGTTTCAAGGCCTTGGCAAGAACAGAAGATAAATTAAGAATAGATATAGCAGGGGTTTATACTATTAACTGCTAAGTATAACACAAAGGAAAATTTTTCTAATTATTCTTAGTTAAAGAAGTGAGTCTTCTTGTAGCTTCTATAGATCCTAGGTAATGTTTTTTTATGATGGGTCTAAGCCCTAAAAAGACAAAATATATAGTTTAAGGTCTTGAAACCTTATGATAACATTATAATCATTGGGGATTAAAATGATTTTAAACCTACTTTTAATTACCAGAATGTTTAAGAAGAACGAACTACTCACAGAAAAACATTACTTATTATTCCTAAACACCTTTTTCATATCTATCTATCATTTCTAATAGATATGTTTAGATACCCCTTTTTCCACAATCTAACCCGTAATCATGAAAGAGGAAGCCTAATTTTCATATCCAAATTCAGATTCCCAAGGCAGGGTACCTGGCTATCAAAAATTGACGATGTCATCAATATTAAAGTACCTTGCGTGATCATTTATTGATATGAGACTTAAAGATCATAATGATCACACGATTTTTCTCCAGAACTCTCCCCTTAGCATTTAACACCAATCTTAAAGCAAGGTCTTGTAGCTTTTTGTTTTATCCTGGTTTATGAGCAGAGGCCTTAGAATGGACACTAACGTTATCGCAGAAAGATGAAATATGATATTGAGAGAGATCCCCAATGACTATCGTAGAGCCCTAGAAAAATTCTTGGGGGAGTTTTACTTTGAGAATTCGTTCACTATTCGAACCAATGGTCATATTGTGGGTTTGTTTATGTCACTCGCCATTGAAGCTAAATATTCAAAAGAAGAAATCGTCAATGTAACAAGGAGGATTTTCATAAAGGACATACTAGAGGGCCTTGAGAAGGTTGTTTTTAGTATAGACGAGACTAACTGCATCCCTATCCTGGGAATATATATGAGAATGGAGGAGAACCATGCCCACCATCCAAATTTCCCAGAAATGCCCTATATTGGTTCATAGGGAGAAGGCGATCTTCGAGACATTTTGGCCAGACATGAAGAGGAACATGGATTTTTTAATGAAATCCATGCTTAACAAACCTCTAGCCGCGGATTGGATGAAGAATTACTGGCGGGCTAAAGGATATGAAATTTCCGATGATTATAATGAAGACGAGAAGCATAGCATTTGCTTCATTGGGCCAAGAGTAAAGCACAAATCTCAAGCTTGAAAACTCTGTGACGAAGCAGAGGAGGTGCTGTGGCATATAAAAAAGTAAAGTAAGATACAACCTAGGATAGTTTGTTTTCTGTAAATATTATAGAACCAAAGGCGACTTTATCTTTCTAGTGACGTCTCGATTATTTTGAGTTTAAATACTATAGCTTTATGGCAAAATGTGGATAAAAACCCTATCTTTGATAAGAAATACTAGGAAGGATGACTTTCTTTGATACTGGACAAGGTTTTAAAAGAAATATATATAAGTTTATGACTGAAGTTTGTTTTTACTGTAGGAAATAGAATAGTTTCTTTCAATTAAATTTCTCTGCTCCTTTACAAAACTGAGTATGTATCTTAGAAGTTATAAAGCCATTTTGGATAGGGATGAGCAAAGCTCTTTTGTTTAGTCTTTCCCTATGTATTTATGGAATGCTTTAGGCTGCAGTTGTTTCATAAGATTCTTATAAAGGCTAGTATGCAAGGCAATCATGCCTAGTAATGAATCTATATCTATGAAATCTTATCAATATATACTTAAGGGCTATATGTGTTATAGCTTTTAAAGATTGTTTAAAGCATAACTTCTCAAGGTTTTAGATAGTATAATTGGTAAGGGTTTCACATATATTTTGAAGGATCCATGAAGAAAAACCATTTGCTGTCAGGCAAAATAATGATAATAAGGATTTTTATTCCCTTATCTTAGACTGTGGATTCTACATAGTGATGCTAATTAAAGTATAGAGCTTCTAAGTTTTCTTGTAATATTTGAAGGACATCAATCAATGATAATAATTTTCATGTAGGATTAGCTTTCCTAGAAGATATAGGTAACAAGGATATTATAGGATAACCTTTATTTCATGAGCATATGTCTTATAAGATTGAGTAAAGTTTCTGAATGGATTAGGAATAAGGGTTTCTGGCAGATTACAGTAAGTTAGGGAGTGTCTAAATTATGTTATTTAAATGACCATTGTTACTTTATAATTAGTTGTTATACTTAATCATATAACTTAATGATCATTGTTTACTTAATCACACGACTTAATGATTTTTTGTTTCTATACTTAGAGTTTCAAGAAGATCATTTGTCACTTAAGGATAATTTAGCTTCAGACTGAGTTTTAGGGCGTACAGAGAATTATGTTATGCAGTAAGACTATTTCATTTACTGTTATAAGACATCCTAATCCTTTGTCTGGGCAAGGTCAAAATTCTAATTATATTATGCAGTAAGATTATTCTCATAAAATCACTTATAGATAGGGTTTTATATATGACATATTATTCTGAAGCATCATATTCACATTCACGTATGTAGGTTTTTAAGGGTTAGAACATGATTAGATATCTGAGCATGACGACATTGTAACAAATGTTGAAAATAATGACAATAGCATGAATTGATTACATAAGTAGAATTGATGGTTACAAAGAATGAATAGATGGTTTCTTTAGTCTATCTTTTAGCTTTTATGTTTCTTTGGATCTGTATTGAATGTATAATAGTATTTAGTATGCCACTTTTTTCCAATAACAATGTTACCATAGACGATGTTTTTTTACAATCTTTAATAGTATTCATTATGGCCCTTAATCCTAATAACGATGTAACCATGGACATGTTTGTAGAACACTCTTTTATTCGCATATTATGTGGCAGAAAGTTTTTATGGTTTATTCCTTTCACAGATACTAATTATAGGGCTATGCAGTTGTATTTATTACACATGAAGTTCATGCAGGGATATTCCCTGCTAGTTTTTTTTTATAAAAAAAAAACAACTGGCAATATTATCCCAACTGGGATCTTTAAATAGACTCATAATTCCATGACAAGGTAACAGAAGTATCAAATGCATGTTTATTATCCTCAGATGTTTGCTATGGAAATTTGATTACAGGTAGATTCAGATATGGCTACAAGGATAGTCACTAATTTTGAAGTCTGACTATAGAAATTATGTACTAACCTCGAGATTAGGGACTATCCGAATACTATGATATTTGTGAAAGGCAAGACAGTTTCTAGCCCTGAGTGAAGCAACCTGCTATTTGGTGCTATCTTTCTTCTCAATATAAGCATATTGTTTCTTATAGATTAGCCTCTTTAGTTTGTTAATTCCATAGCCATATTTTATTAGTGTTTTATAATTACATTTTTGAGAAGCAGCATATAGTGTCTACTGGGAATAGTATTTTGGCTTGATACTTTTTAGAAAGCATTTCCAAGGCAGTCGGTTATCTTGAAGTTGGAATTTAGCAATCGACTTCAAATAAACGGTTACTAGGGGAAAACTGCTTTCTGTCATTTTCTCTCGTTTGATCTTTGATGTTTGGCCTTCAGATTTTTCCTCTTAGTTAGCAGGTACGGTCTTGATCCTCCACAAGCTAGTGTATAATCTTTAAGTTTTTTCATTAATGTAATAATGAACTTCTAACAAAGATCTTAGCCAAAGGGAAGATATTTCAGGAAGGACGGGTCAAAAAGTTTCCAAGGGAGTTGTTTCAATAATTTGAGGGAACATCAAAGAAGCGACCAAGAAAGAAAGGCATCCAAACATAGCAATTTGATGAAGGCATTTAGATATAGATCTTTTCTCGCTTACAGCTAAAATAACAATTTAACTTGTAATACTTCTATGGTTGAGTTATGTAAAGGTCGGGAATGCCCTCCTTTATTAGCTATGTATAATTTTTTGGACTATGGTCCCAGACAAGGCTTGAGGGTTTCTCATCCCTACTCTTCCCTACCAGCACTTGCACTGAGCGGGGTTTATGTATTTCTGTTTCAGCAATAATAAAATTTTGGCCTCGGCCTTTTACCAAAAAAAATATTACATCTAAGTAACATTAAATAATATATAAATATAAATAAATTATAATATAATACAAAATATAATTAATATAAATATAATTTTAATATGAAATAGTAATATAATAATATAAATATAATATACTATTTAAATCTATTATAATATAACATGAATATAATATTTTAAATAATGTTAAAATAACATTATTTCAATTTAAAAGTATATTTAAATATAAAGCTATTATAATATAAAATTATATCATATAAATATAAAATATAATATAATAATTTTTTTGTTAAAGTTATGATTAAAGTTATCATTAGATTAAATTTTGGGTTAAACTTTTCTTAAAAGTTAGAATTTTCCTAGTGACATTTCTATCTATTTTTTTGTACAAAAACATTTAAGCGCCTTATCGCTAAATACTATTGCATCATGTTTTGGATTTACTATGTTAACTACTAATTAAATTAGACTGCGTGGACCAATTCAATTTTCTATATTTGTACTTTTTCTAAAACTTTCATATTTTCCATAGTTACCAGACACAACTCTCGCTAAAGGTTATTAAAAAAAGTACAACACAATCTAAAGATTATTAAAAAAGGGGGAACCTCCGGAGAAGTTTCGGATTTCGGTGCTTCACTTTTGTGCTAAGTGTTGAGTTCATTCTCATGAGAAATGGGTTCTTGTGAACTACTACTCATGAAACATAGGTAAATGAATTTGACTCATAAACTACACAATTGGATCTTATAGCAATATCACAAATCTAAACTTTTGTTCAAAATATAAAATCAATAAATAAATATGAAAGAATCTCAAAAGCAATCATTAGCAAAATTTAGCCACATTTTTTTTAACTTTCTAGTCTTTTCAAATTATTTTTTGTTTTATTATTAGAGCTTCCTTGTGATGAACTTTACATTCCAATAAGAAAATGAATTAACAAATAAGGAATTGGGAGCATTTAGGTTTTTAATTGTCACAAGTTGGTGATGTTGACGGGGCAATTGACTAAATTAGGAAGCGTGATTGATTCATTATTGACTATGACAATTTTAGTTGAGAGATTTTTATGTTATATTTCGTGCAAGTTATTTTTTCAAAAAGAAATTGAATATTTTTAATTGCATACTTATTTTTTTATTAATAAATGCTGTTTTATATTTTTGGTTCTATATACTTGGGTTGGTTATGGACGTTGACTTTAATTATATATTTTATTTAAAATTTTATTTCTTTTTTTAATAAAGATTGGTTGATAATTAAAATAATAATTTAAATTATAAATATATACATTGTTTGTTTGATAAGTTTTAGTTATTTGAATAAAGATTGAGTAGTTGTATATCTTAATTTTATGTCTTTAAAATTATAATAATTTTAAATGCAATTTAATATTTTTGAATAGATTAATTAGCTTAAATTTAAGATTTAAGGTCTATATTATCAATATATTGTCATAAATATATTCTTTTGTAAAAATATGTTAGAACATGTGTTTGACCTCTAATTTATGATGGACAATTATAACACCTCACCTTTGAAATTATTAGCATGAATAATAAAATTTATTTTTCTTAATATTATATATACACACACTTAATTGTTTATTGAATCATATATTTTCAAAGATCCCTAACACCTAATTATGTGGACACACAACTAATTATTAGCATGAATAATAAATATTTTTTCTTAATATTATATGCACACACACTTAATTGTTTATTGAATCATATATTTTAAAAGATCCCTAACACCTAATTATATGGACACACAACTAACAAGTTAAACAACTCAATATAAAAATTATAAATATATAAATTGTCTGTTTGATAAGTTTTAGTTATTTGGATAAAGACTTAGTAGTTGTATATCTTAATTTTATGTCTTTAAAATTATTTGGATAAAAACTTGGTAGTTGTATATCTTAATTTTATGTCTCTAAAATTATAATAATTTTAACTGCAATTCAAAGTGTTGTGATAAATTATTTAGCTTAAATTTAAGATCTAGGGTCTATATCATCAATATAATGTCATAAACATGTTCTTTTGTAAAAATATGTTAGAACATGATTATTTTGACCTTTAATCTATGATGGACAATTGTAACTGTTACCCCAATTTCCATGTGCTTGCAAATTTGGCAAATATCTATCCCCAGGTCCCTGTTTTAGCCCTGCCAAGCATCCCTGAAAATTTCATGAATTTGTGCCTCGTCTTCTGGCCTCTGCAAATTGTTTTACTCTCTGGTCTGCAGGTAAAAAATTCATAAACTAGCCGTTAGACCCTTAAAGCCCTAAGAACCCTAGGGGCTATGTTCTAATTTCATGTTACTTTATCGGCAACTTAAAAGTCCCCATTCCCATGTGCGTAATTTCTTCCTTCGGTCGCCAGTTCTTCTATTCTTCCAGCGGTTACCTTTTCCTTTCGGCGAACTAGTGACTGCAGTGTTTCTCTTAATCGCAGGATAAATTGGCGGTGTTCTAAAACATTTAGCGACTGGGCGAATTTCCTTTGGTCGCGTAACCGCTAAATCTTTCGGTGGTCTTTTATGTGGGGTCCCAAAAGAGAAGATCAACGGCTGTCATGAATTTGCATTGGATCTGTCAGAGGCTTGCGATCTTGCGACAACCACCGATCTTCCCTTTTGCTCAGCGCTTCATGCTTTTGTGGGTCCAATGCCATGTCATCCTATGTGGGGGCTTCTGATTGGTCGAGAGAAGCGATGTGGAGAATGTGTCAGTGGGGTATGTTTTAACTAGGATCTACGACTGTCTTATGATTTGAAGGAATTTGTCAGTGCCATGCGATCTTGAGACAACCGTCCGATTAGATGTCGAGGTTTCTTAGTGGGTCCACTACCAGTGTGCGCAGGTGGTGTATTATGATTGGTCCACATGCTAATGAGTCATTTCTTGACAGTGGGACCGGGCCCTTTTGGCAATCAGAGGCTCTGACATCTGCAGAGGATTGACGGTTGTCGTATGTTCGCAAGGCTTTGTGTCAGAGCATACGATCATGCGATGACCGTTGATCTTGCTTTATCTCCGGGCTCTGTTGGGTGGATCGTTCTCTGGTGATGTGCTCATTTTCTATTGGCTCCCAGGCGACAACTATGATCTATCAATGGGACCGTGTCAGAGGGTCTGCGGATGTGTCAGAAAGGCAAAGATCAATGGTGGTCGTATGATCTCATAGGATCTTCTGACCCTATGAGATCATGTGGCAACCGTTCGATGAGAATCTCTGGGTCATGGGTCCAATGTGCTACCTGGCGCTGATGTGCTCGTGTATGATTTGCTGCTATATGATGATAGGGACTCATCTATTAGTCTGATGTGTTGTGGGGTTCCAGTTCTAAAGGGATCAGCAGCTGGTGCATGATCTGAAGGAATATTTGGGGGCCACGAGATCATGCACCCACGGTCGGATTGGAATATGTTTGTAGTGGGTCCATTGTTAGAAAGCTTGCCAAGGTGTATGCTTACAGAGAAGTCAAGGGCGAATAAAAGATTGACAAGTGGTGAATGGGCCCAAGGTTAGAAAGTACTCCGCAAATCAATGACTAAAGGGGTTTCTCAGGTTCGCCAGACTTAACCGGGGCCAACTAAAAGTTTGAACGACTTTGTGACTGAAGGGAAAAGGTAACCCGAGGTGGATTTGAGGTTACTTCTATAGACGAACGGTTCCCGGGTAAACAAGAAGATCTAACGGTTGTGTTTTAAAAGAGATTGAGATTTAAATGATAGTCGTCGATAGAAGAAAAGTGTGGCGCCACCCGGTTAGCCGTTAATATTCAAAGTTTAAATATTTCTCTGCAGGGTTTTGTTAGGTTTTGATCCAATGGTCGGTTACAATGAAGTGGGTAGCAAAAAATTTATGTTTCAAGGATGATTGCAGTTGGGAAAAAGTGATGCAGAGGTTTGAGAAACCGTCTTTGGTCATTTCTTATTTTCTGAGAGTACCAAATCAGTGCATTCATGGCAAGACTTTGTGCAAGAGAGGTAGATGAGTCCAGGTTTCTTGTTCGTAGGCAAATGAGGTACAAAGATGGGCACAAAGGTCTGATCGACCATAATGTTACAGAGATGTATTTATGATCAGATTTGATGGGCTAGGGTTTGATTATTGTATTAAAAAACCATGTAACCCTAGTTAGATTTTTGACCCTTGCTTGCATGCAAGGAAGGATGTATATATTGTATTTTTGGAGCTTTTGAGCTCAAAGTTGGACAATTGTAAAAGAAATTCATCTTTTCTTAAGGGCTATCTATGGTATCATTTCTACCCTCTGGCTTATACACTTGTAAACCTTTCATTGATGATTCAGATATTGCAGAGGTATTCTGTGACAATCTTCATGTCCCCATGCTTCCTTGTCTAAATTATCTCTTAATGAATCAAAGTATATGATATTTTTTTTTTCAGTGATATCTTAGGGTTCCTGATCCCTCTTGCTTTCTGTAATTTTTTGTGTTATTGTGTTTGATCTGATCTAGATGTTTTTGTGGGTATACTTCAGCCCCCTAATAGTCTTGTCTCAATCCTACACTGAGTTGCAGAAGTGAATGTCTACTTGCAAGTCATAAGTTGTGTCTTATGTTCAGGCCCTCCTATGAAACAATTATGCAAGCCTATTCAGTTAGTTGTGACCTACTAGACCTAAGCCTTTCATTGATTTCATTCCTCTATACTGAGATCCAAACCCTAATTTCAGTGTATCACCTAGTAGGTAGTTTGCTTTCAAGTCATTTCCCTTTCCAAGCATTCCTTCTATCCCTTTCCCTCAAAAGTTTTACTTTTCATGTCTAGAAGCAAATTAGGGTGATTATCCAAGAGGAACCAGCCTAGAACCTAGAGTCTCATCTCAGTTAGCATAGGTCCCACACCTGGAGATGATTCCCATGTTATACTAGGTTATCAAGACTACAAGAGCTTGAAACAAGGGTGAAAAACTTAGTGTATAACAGTAACACCTCACCTTTGAAATTATTAGCAGGAATAATAAAATATGTTTTTCTTAATATTATATATACACACACACTTAATTGTTTATTTAATAGTATATTTTAAAATATCCCTAACACCTAATTATGTGGACACACAACTAACAAGTGAAACAACTCAATTGTAGGTTTAACACTCTTTAACTTAATCAAATTATTTTAATAATGCAATATTGTTAAAATAAACCCTTAAACCTAAAAAGACCTTCCCTAATCTTAAAATCATTTGGCTTTATCTTATAATGTAGTTACTAGCTACCCCTAACATTATTTTCTCACTCAAATACTAACTGTTATTTGTCCACCATGAACCACACAAAGGAGAACACCAACAACATCATAATTGCACCCACAAAATTAGATTGTTTTTGATATATAAAGAAGCCAAATCAAGGGTGTTGGCCCATACAAACAAGCCAAGAAGGCTTTGAGAATTAAAGGAGTATGTTAACAACACACCAAGAATATCAAAAATCATTAATAGTATAATGGTAAGAGTTTAATAACTAGCTAGTTTCCACCATCATATAAATAGTCATATGAGTAATATTGTACCAAAATAATAGTAACCTAATCAACAACATAACTCTAAAACCAGTCATTAACAACAACATAGTAATAGAACTACTAGAGGCAGCATCAGCCTTAAAGAGTCTCAGACCAAAAACTAAAGAGAACACCATGGACCAAACTAACTAAGTGTGCCACTTGAATGGGTGATCACACCAGCCCAATCATTTGTGAGGAACTTTAAAAGTTCCTTGTAATTTCCTTCCTTCTCCACATCAGGCCCTAGCACATTCTTTTGTTGAAGACATAAAGAGGTGGAAAAGATATGCATCACCCGTGAACTAAACCTAGAAATGTTGGTAGCTTTCCTATCAAGGTCCATTACCTTAGTCGTCAACTTGTTGAAGTCCTCTTTCAACAACATGCAATTATCACAGGTCCTACTGACAGTGTTCTTACGAGTGCATGTTCCCCCCATCCTCGTCTTCAGACATCATTTCGTTGGTCATGTCAATAGGCCCCAAATTGTCACTATCAGAGACATGGGTGGACAAAGTATGATCTGAGCCCTCAACCTCCATGGTTCCCTCTTTATTAGTCCCCTCAATTTTGTTATTTTGACCATTGTCTCCACTCTAGTTTTTTCCATCATTATTATCCTTCTTAAGGCCATCAAGCTCCTCGACCTCAAATTCATTGACCTCCTTATATTTACCTTTCATGTAGACCTAGTAGCAATCCTATGTGAGCACCTTTAGGTGCTCTTTTCCTTGACCTTATCATTATCATACCCCACTTCTTGAATGACACAATTGGCTTTTTTACTCACCGCTTTGCCTTTCATCTTGGAAAGGTTTTTCCTTTTTTTGTCCGAGGGTTCAATCTTGACAATGGGTTCAATTTTTACTAGTGGAGTGAGTAGGGGCTTATGAGATAGGTTGGTGAGAACCACCCTTAAGGTTAGGGTTACATAGGCACATCTTCATACTAGGTCTAGGTGTATCAAGCATGCTCGTAGAGAGTGGAGAGTGAGGCAAAGGGGCTTCACAAACCACAATTTGGTGCAGATGGAAAAGAGATAGGTGGAAGTGGTAGAGACAAAAATGGAGCTCCCGGTGCAACAATATGGGCTTTTTACCCTGACTTTTAGCAATGTCAATAACCTCTTTGACAAAATTCTCAAGAGAGATTAACAGGAAGAACGAGAAGGAAATTAAACTCCTATTGCAAAAATGGTTCAGAAAGGCATATGGTAAAAATAAAAGGCCTTTACTTCTCTAAATAGATTGTATTTACTTCTCTACTGGGTCATTGGCTCTTCTAGACTCTTGGATATGTAAAAATATCTTATGTAGTATTGTATGTATAGGGCTACGATCCCGAGGTTTCTTTCTGGTTCTTCCACGGGGGAACCCTTTGAATCAATATATTAATAATATATATGGTGGCTTGTCCGCTTTTGTTTTAAAAAAATAAAATAAAATAAAAGGCCTTAAAATGACCCTCTAGAGTGAAGTACTTCAAAATCATAAGGCATACATGGTCCCATGGCTACAGAAGTTAAACCCTTTCATAACCACCACAAATTTTCACAAGGGACTTATTTGTACGGAATAATTGGTTCATGCTTTCAGTGTCTAAAACTCTACTCTTCTTTTTCTATTTTCTTTCATGTGTTAGGAGGCCTGTAGCCTTTGCAATAACATCATTAACCTCAAAACTGATGCCACCCATCGTAACCCTTCTCTTAGTCCATGAAATAGAAAATTGAGAAGACAAATTTTCATCATAACTATCAAATTCTCAAGGAATTGAGAGACCCCACCCTCGAGCTTCAAATATACCACACAGTGGCATCATTTTAAACTCATCTAGCTTGTTGGGCTTAATTCACACTCTTTCACCATGCATAGTAACAAAACCATAGATACCTAGAATAGATTCCCATGAAATATTAGAGCACATTGATGCCAAAGAAATGAAAAATCCCTTTAAAAATGATCGAATGAAGAAAACCATTATTATTGTACATTCCCCAAAGAATATTATACTAGTCACGACCTCTCACTCATGCCACCATTCTTTTCCATGAAGGGAAAGGCCATCACATATCACAAAATATTTCCCTTCATTAATGCAAAAATAAATAAACCTTGTAATTGTGCAAACGTGATAGAAAAAAATAATTTCCTTGATGTAGCATCTCATAATCACATGACAAAGTGGAGAGTTAAAAGGCATGACATCATCCATGTTGCAATTCCAAGTGACATACATAGACAAGGTGGTCGCCAACATGAAGCCCGCCATAGAAAATTCAAATTTAAAATATCTTATAACCATAAAGAATATGTTAAAATTCATAGCCCACCCAATCAAATAAATATAAGTGAAAATCATATGGACACATGATGATTTATTTCCTCTTCAATAAGAAGCTTTACTTTAGGAGGTAGAGCCTCCATATTTCTCCAGCTACTCAAACTAGTGGTGAGGTGCCCAAAAGTCTCTAAGGCATCGACAACCCCATTTCCTTCTCTATAAATGTGACATATAGAAAAGCCTTCAAACCCTAATAACATCTTCTTAATTTCAATAGTAACACTAGTAGAAGACCAGTTGATTCTAACATTTACTCTTGTAGCTTCAACAACCCGTTTAGAATCTCCTTCAATAATCAGGGACTTAATCCTAATGGATAATGCAATCTCGATGCCCCAAAAGAGTCCCATGAACTTCACCTAATGGCTAGTCAAATCCAAAAGACATCCAGAGCAAGAAAACATGAAAACACAACATGGTTATGAATGAATCCACCTCTAATAGCATACCCACTCCTCAAAGAGCCATCAAAATTTAGCTTGGACCAACCCATATTAGTGGGTTTCCACCTTGTATGTTTTGTTAAAAATATTCTAGAGTTATCAACCATAACATAATCCTTAAGTAAGCTCCAACTTTTAGCAATTTTACGATCCATAGAGGAAGGTTGGGCATGCGATTTGTTGAGTTTCATGATAGACATATTGTCATTCAGAATCCTTAGGAAAGACTTGAACACCACATCCATAGGACATTCACAATCGTTGAAGGCCCTATTATTTATTTCCTTACAAAGGCTCCAATAGACATGGGGGGTATGAGCTTCCATAATTATTTGACATAAGAATTGGAAGAAATCTCATTCCATTCTTCAGGGAACTGAAGCAAACCAAAGTTCAAAACCTAATCAATGTTAAGCTTATGTAGCACCATCTATCAAAGTTCAACAACAAATCGAAATTGGACTAGAAGGTGTGGCATAGTCTCCTCATCCTACTTGCAAATGTAACATCTGTTGGAGAGTTGAAATCCCCTTTTAATGAGATTATCTTGGGTAAGGATTTTTCTACGAAGAATAGTCCACAAAAAAATGGTCTTTGGAATAAGGTAGGGATTCCATATCTTACCCTAGTTGTTAGATGAAACTTCATCCTTAGAGAGAAGCTTGTAAGCCAAGCTAATAGTGAAGTCGCCCTTACTATCTAAATTCCAAAAAAAAATATCATCTCTAGGAAACAGAGGGATACGGGTCCTTCTAATCATTCCCCATAACTAAATGATTCCCTAGCTCAAATGTGGGTTAGCCCTTCTACATTGGGCGAAGTGAGTCCACTTATTGTCTTTAGATTTTTAATCACTGAAATTAGTCCCAATCATTCTTTTAGTAGTCTCCATAAGCCCTCTAAAAGTACCATTAGACTCCAATTTCCCATTAGTGTCCAATCATCCTCCCAACATCTGATATCTCTACCATTACTGAGTTGCCACTTCAATCCCATTTGTATGATATTTCTACATTTTTCTATGTTGTTCCAAATTTTGGAGCTAGAGGAGAGGCCTGAGGCAATAAGGACTTTATAAAAAACATAACTCAGGTATTTAGTGTTCATTATGAGGCTCCAATTAGTGTTTTCCACAATCAATTTCTAGCCAAGTTTGGCAATTAAAACTTTATTTAGAGTAGTGATTCTCTTGATCCTCATTCCCCCCAAGCATTTGGGTTTACAAACCATCTCCAAGTTGACTAGAGACAACCTCTTCTTTTCTTCAGTACCAGTCCATAGGAGTGAGGCCTTGAGAAGTTGAAATTTCCCAACACTGCTAAGGATCTTACCTTTCCAACTGGGTAACTTCTTTTTCATTCTTTATAGGATAGAGTTATGTTAGGTTTAAAGTGACATCCTTGAGAGTGATAGGGAGGCTAAGGTATAGACTCGGAAGAGGAGCACATTGACATCCCATGATGTTTTTGACTCTAACCTACAAATCTTCCTTGGTATTGAAGAAGTATCTAGAGCTCTTTTCATAGTTGATATGCTAACTAGAGACATTAGGATAGGGAGTAAAAAGAGACTTCTATTCTCTGGGCTCAACCAAAAATATTCTTCCAAGGAGGATGGCATCCACAAATTTCTAAAGAAGGGAGGTAGGTAAAGTGGAGGCAACTTTAACTCCAAGAACTCTTCTTTCATGGGCCAACTTAAAGAGGTTTTGAGCAATGACTTCCACAATCATACTAAAGTGTTGTCAAATCCATGTTCCATCTTTACCCTACTACATTTGAACTTTTTCAACCAAGGCTACACCCTCAAGCATACCAAATGCTATCAAATTCTACTATGAACCCATCATGTCATGGCAAGGTTCATCCTTGAAGTTTAAGTATTGAGAAACTAATGAATAATTATAATACAAAAAATTAAATTCTTAAAGCACTCACTCACTCCCTTTCTACCTCGCCCAATCTCCCTCCCTCCTTATCCCTCTCTTTCTCTTTGTTCTTCTCTCTTTCATCTTCTCTCTCCATTCTCTCTCTTGGTCATCACTTGTATCCTCGTCTATCTCCCTCCATTTCTCTCTCTCTCTCTCTCTCTCTCTCTCTCTCTTATGAGCTCTCTCATTCTCTTCTCTATCTTTCCTCACCTCTCTATTTCATCCCCTAGGTCTCCTACTCCCTCCACCCTATTCCATAAAACCTATACCCTAAACATTTTATATACCCTAAAACCTACACTATTTAAAATTAAGGGAGATGTAATGACCTAGAGAGGGGATGAAGGGAGAAGAGGGGAAACAAAAGAATATAGATATAGAAGGGGGGATGGATGGAGATGTAGACATTTAGAGAGTTAGGGGCATAGGAAAGGAGGAGATAGAGAAATGAGGGTAGAGAGGAGAAGGACACAGTTCACAAAGGGAGAGGGGTAAGGGGGGAAGGGGGTGCTTGAGATGCCTAGAGGAAGATAGAGAGGTGAGAGACCTAGATGGAGATAGAGAGTTGAGAGGCCTAGATGGGGAGAGATAGGGGTGGAATAGATAGAGGGGGATACAAAGGTGGTTAATGAGACATGGATGGAGAGATGGAGAGGGATCAAGGAGAAACCTAGAGAGGGGATAGAGAGGGTTGGAGAGAGGGGTGATGATCTAGATTACACACACACACACACAAAGAGAGAGAGAGAGAGAGAGAGAGAGAGAGAGAGAGAGAGAGAGAGAGAGAGAGAGAGAGAGAGAGATCCTTCAACTATACGTACCCTGAACCACGTGCCACTAATTTTGTACCCTAAACCTTATACCCTCAACCCTATACTATGATCCCTATATTATACACACTATTACCTAAACCTTATAAAAATACATGAGAAGTAATGACCTAGAGAGGGGAGGGAGACAAAAGAGGAGAGAGAATAGAGAGGGCTAAGAAGGGAGGCATGGATATATAGACTGGGAGTGATTGAGAGACCTAGTGAGGGGAGAGGTAGGGAGGTGAGGGAGAGAAAATCAAATGAGAGAGATAAGTTCAATATGAGAGAAAAAATGGTAAGGAGGTAGGGAGAGAGGTGGAGAGGGTGGGGAAATAACTAGAGATATAGAGGTGAGACCCCACCATGCTCACCACCGGTTAGGTATACAATGCCCCAATTTCTCATTTGGTTTGTAGGAGCTTCCTTATGGGTTAAATTCTACATTTTTAAATTGAGTTGTGGTGTTAATTGCCAAGGGTTTTGGATGTTACATGGTGGATTGTTATACATTGCTGGAGGTTGTGGTTTGTTTTTGATTAAGGAAAACAGATTTTAATGGGGCCCTGAAACCCTTACAGTGTTAAAGCATACCAAAGATAAAGCATTGAAAGTTCGCATAAACAAGATAGCCATAACATAAAGGGAAATGTTTGTTGGTTTGGTGCAATTCAATTTCCAGATTTTATAAATTGTTTGGTTTGGTAAATGTTATTAAATACTTTCATTTCCTTGTGATTTGTTTGTATTGGCGCAGTTCAATTCTTGGGTCTTATGGATTGCCTGGTTTTGTGATTCTATATTATAGGTTTTGGCACAGTTCAAATTTTTGGGTGTAATAGATTGTTTGGTCTTATGAAGGCCAACAAATTTTTTTAGTTTACTATGATTGTGATTTGTTGGTGTGATGCAAATCAATTTTCAAGACTTTATGAATTGTCTGGTCTCGTGGATGTCATTAACTTTATTTTGTTTATTGATTTGATGCAGTTGAATTCTTCGATAATATAAATTGTATGGTGTCATAAACATCATTAAAAAATTTTATTTCTAATTTGTAGAAAATTCTATCAGACTTAAAAAGAAATTCTAATTGTGAAGCATTCCTTCCCAAAAATTGAATGCTCGATCCTTGCATCATTTTCCTGTGCAATTTAGTATTCGCTTTTCAAGTTTTCTCTCTGAAGATGATGTTAATGTTCTTATGAATATTCCTAATGGTATTCACTGGAGTTTATCTCTTGCTTGGTCTTTTTCTTTTTCCCTTGTGGGTAGGCCTATTACCTACTGGTTTTTAATTCCACCAAGAAAAATTCTTGTCCGCTAAAGTGGACTTTTTCTTTTCTAATAATTGCCATCGGTGACACAAATTTGCTGTCAAAAATACCACAGGAATGTTGTATATGGACTCCAACCTCTCTGGAATGAATCTGCATCTGCATGACCATAATCCCTTGCAAACCTGCACCCACTTTATTGAACTTTTATCTCTTAAAGTCCTCCTCTCTGTGTGTTTTTCTTATTAATTTTTAAAAGGGATCCTCTATAAACCATTTGACGGGTATGATTTCAAGGCACTTTTGGTCCAAATGTACAGTCGAAACCAATGCAATTTAGTCATCTTTCACTATCACAAGACTCGATAATAGCCTCAAACTTTTTTAAGCCATGACCTGAACTACATCTGTTGTCAAATCTTAACTATAATGCTTAAATGTCATTTGAATTCATTATTTTTATATAGAAATGAGCCACAAAGATGTCTAGGACCACATAATTGTTGTCATGCCAGCTATACATTTCCTAATTTTACAATGCATCTCTATTAGGAAATAGGAATACAATCTATTTACGGATTGAATGAATAAATTAATGCTTTTAATAAAGTTTAGTCTATAGGATTTAGTCAACAAACAAAATAGGGGAGAGGAGTTAGAAGTGCACACCCTATTTCAAGGGTCCACTTGGATCGCTACATAGATCTAGGATCTAAAATATTTAATCGGTCAGCTAGAATGTTGAGTTGGCAACCCAAAATCAAAATTTATCTCAATGGCTCGATGTGTCTTCTTAGTGACATTTTGGTGTGTCAACAGGGATATACGTGGACCCACAACCAAACCTGCCCAACTAATTAGTGCCATTTCGATGCATTGACATGGACGTTTATGGGCCTACACCCAAATCCTACCCACCATACCATCTGAATTGGACAAGATGGTCGTGTGGTATTCCATCACATGGCCACCTAATCCACCACCCTCACCCTCATGACAAGCGATAATAGTAATGTGTATTTGAAGACTGAGAAAGATGACAGGTTGTTGACCACAAAGATATTTGTAGATGATATCATTTTTGGTGGCAATGAAGAGATGAGAAGATCATTTGCAGATGAGTTGAGGAAATAATTTGAGATGTCTATGATAGGTGAGATTAAATTCTTCATTGGACTGCAGGTTCAATAGATGATAGATGGTATAGAGCCAATCCAAATATGTAAGGGAAACACTAAAGACTTTTGTGTTAGAAGACTCAAAACAAGTTGGTACCCATATGGTAACTGATTGCAAATTAACAAAGGAAGATGATTCTAAGGAGGTGGATGAGACACTTTACAAGTCCATGATCGGTAAGCTACAATATGTGGTGCACAATAGACTAGACATAACATAGGTAGTTGGATTAGTGGCCATACTTTCTTCTAATCCTAAGGGATCTCATTTGGTTGCGGTGAAGAGAATCTTTAGATATCTTAAGGGGACTGAAGACTATGGTCTCTAGTATGGACATAAAGGTGATATCTCTTTTAATGTGTTTACTAATGTTGATTGGGTAGGTAATGTTGATGATCAGAAGAGCACAAGTGGAGGTGCATTCTTTCTCAGAGATAGACTTGTATCTTGGACAAGCAAGAAGCAGAACTATATATCTCAATCAACAACTGAAGCTGAGTATGTTGCTGCTGCAATTAATTGTACACCAGTAGTATGGATCACATAGATTCTGGAAGGAATTCAGGAGAACGTAGCTGAACTGGTGGTTATCTATTATGACAATACAAGTGCCATTAACATTTCAAAGAGCTCGGTGATGAACTCTAAGACTAAGCATATAGCTACCAAATATCATTTTCTTAGAGAACAGTTACAATAAAAGACAGTGAGGTTGGAATATGTGCCAACCAAGGAGGAGGTTGCTAATATTTTCACTAAACCATTGCATAAGGATACATTTGAGTATCTAAAAGGTAGGTTGGGGGTCATTCCCCTATCCAATTTGAATTAAAATAAGATGCAATTGCACCAATCCAAGTGTATCCATTGAATATCTTTATGTTTGGATTGATGTTGTGGGGCTACTCCTTAGGGGGAGCAGTCTATGTAGTAATGTGTTTTGGTTAGTCAGGTACAACAGAGTAGATATTTGATCTATTTGGAGCCTTTGACAATGTTGTCAAAGGGGGAGAATGTGTGTATTATAAAGAGGGAAATTGTACAATGAAACAAAGGGAGAGACTATTCAGAGTTGCATAAGGGAAGTGTAGATGACATAAGTTTAGTGAAAGGGGGAGTAATTGCAGAACAGGTGAAAGAAAAAAGTGGAAACATCTTTTTGTTCCTAGTGTTGTTGATGTTGAGCAGGTTTGTGCATTAAGTATCATGTTGGCGAGAGGAAGAGAGTGTTTCCATCAATGCCAAAGGGGGAGATTATTGGCATATCTGATGTAGTGATGGTAAGTGAGTTTTGTATATGTCATGATGCAGATTTAATTATAGGATGATCAGTTATTATGTTGTCATTGATGTCAACTATTGACCTTGTGTTCTTAGTGTGTTTCCAAGCATAGTTGTGATGAATGAAGGGTTGCAATGAATTTCAAGGGTTTATATCTTTATGAGAGGCTTAAGTGTGTCTTTAGATGTCTAATGCATGACCACTACTTCTGAAGTGATCTTATGTGAAAGTTGTGATCAGTTGAAGTATAATAGTGCAACTGCTAGAACAATTAATGATGTGATAGATGATTTGAATGTCTTGTCAAATCTTTGATGTGTCTTGTGGTGTGGTCACATGATATGCTGGTCAATAATGTTTAGATGATACAGTTGTGACCACAACTAATTTGAGTGACCAGTGTACTAGATAGGTGATCAGTGAGCAGAGATGGAGTTGTTAACAGGTTAAAGTGTTTGTGTTCTTGAGCGACAATTGATAAATCTTTGATTGGTGATCGATGTTGAGGTTGTGGTGGAATCGGTTAAGTTAGTCATGATCTAGTGACGTGTCTTCATGATTGGAGGTGATAATCTAACATCACATTGTTTGATGCTAGCATGTGGAGAAGATTCTAGAGGAAGCGTGTATTTGGTCAAAATGTGTTTGACCCCTTGACACAAAATTCTATGTAAATCATTGTATTGGCCGATGTGGAATTGGAAATTTGTTTTTTTACATTGATTTTTTTTTCTGGCATGATGGACCTGAGTGGGATATTTGAAATTAAAATCTATTTCAAATTTAGGGTTTGATTAAGGCGGTGGAATTATAAGTTCAACATATAATGGATGAAGTTGAAAGTTTTCATGTGTTGATTATGTGTTGGACAAGTATGGTTGTAAAGTGTGAGTTGCAATCAAGTTAGGGAAAATTTAAGTGTGTTGAGAAGAGATTGCATGTTTCAATGGATCTGATCAAGAAGAGGTAGTGATATTCTACAAATCATTCTTTCTATTGTTCCCTAACAATTATAGAAGGTTAAATCCCTTAACAGGGTAGATCTTAATAGGTCTTTGTTGTAAATCCTCTAGTGAGGTGACACTTTGTCAAGTGTTCAAAGTCCTCTAACAAGGCTACTCTTAATATGGTAAAGGTCCTAATAGGTGTAAGGTAGATCCCTTAACCGGGTAGCACCTAATAGTACTGTTGTAACTCCTAACAAGGTCAAGCTCCTCATAGGGCATACTTCAGAAGAGTACAGATCATTTAATGGGTACTAATTCCCACCATGGTTTTCTCTTGATTTGGGTTTCTATGAGATAAATTTGTGTGTCAACTTTTTGGATGGATTTGCATGTTTATGCTTTTTATTTGTTGTAATTAAGGTTAATCTTGTGAATGTTGGTTTACGTTTAAGAGGTTAAAAAGTTGGATTATTTGGTAGATTATTGGTTGACCCCCCTCTGTAATATGATCTTAGGTGTAACAGTATATACAAGAAATGATGACCAATTTTTTTAACTATAGACTTTACAAGCACAACTAGGGGTATCCTCTATATACCACAAGGGTACTGTTGGTACTCAAAAATGCTGGACCGTTTCAAGGCCAACTGATAGGCATAATAAATGCCTCGGCAATTCTAGTTCGGTTGAACCAAGGCAGGTAGGCCTAAACCAAATATGTTGTCTAACTGCACAAACATGTGCATAAATAACATAACTTCCTTCCAAAGGGGTTACTGATCCTTGGAGGAAAAAGCAACCTAATAGCCTAATTGTCAGATAGCTTGAAATCTAAACTAAGGCTAGGAATTAATGCTAAACCTAATTTAATGCTTGGTAAATAGGATAATGGATAAGCTATGTACTTCACAGAAAGAAATAAATGACAAATTCAAATGAACGAATAGACTAGTGCCTGATACCAAAATGGGAATAGAGTTAGATACATTCAATGTTGTGTATAACCGGAGATGATTTTAAGATAACTCACTTTTGTAAAACGAGACCATCAACCTACAAGTTTCTATTGAAACAAAATTTACAACCATTTATACAATAGGTCCTATGGTTTTTAACTCAAATGAAGAGCCCGAAAGGAAACAATAACAGGTTCTCAGACCATGCTACCATTATTCAAATTGTACATATTAATCATAAATAAATGCATGAAATAGAAAACACAGTAGGATACCCTGGCTAGAGAGTAATCCGAGAAACCAATTGAACGTAAAAAAATATATTAACAGTAGGGTACAAAAACTTATCTGATATTCGTACATAGGATTTTGGGCATTAAATTCCAATCCGTGAGAGGTAGATTTTTGCCGTGATTCATTGTCTTCTTTTTTTGCTTACAATTGATTGATTATAAATATGAATCCCAATGGTTCCCTATGAAAGGACATGCCCTTTCATAGGACCTAATTATTCAACTACCCTAAAAATATACATAACAAACCATAACAATGGTTGTTAAGGAAATATTTCCCGTACAAATTGATTTAGTGCTCTTTGGTGTTCCGTCATAATAACTTGATATTCAATTACTTGCACGAAAATACCAAACATTAGATAATCAAAATAAAATTTATTACTTTCATACTATATAAGGTTCTCACAAAAACTATAATTATTTATTTATTAATTAAGAATTAATCAAAAATAATTTCATGCCAAATTTTAATACATGCATTTGATAAACAATGTGAAGAATAAAAATTTAATATTATGTTCTATGTCATCCTCATAAATTATCAAAAATATAAGGAATCACTTCAATTATTAAATCATAAAAGATTTCAGTAACGAGAAAAATAAAAACATTACATTTAGAAATATTCTTTTATTTCAAAATAAAACATAATGCATTTATTTAAGAAGATAATCCATAGAGCAATGTAAAATTCAATATAGAAATATCTTGAAAATATTAGGGAAAAGGTCATATAATCCATCTAATGAAAAATAAATTTAAACCTAAAGATCAAATCAATCCACTTAGGGCTAACATATTAAGTTTACAAAACAATTACCCTAATGCTACAAAATATTTCTAATATAAAATAATATTACGACCATAAAAATACATGTAATTAAGGGAATCTAAAAATCTCACTTTCTAAAAAGCAACCCTAAAACTCCATATTAAAAAATCAACTAATTCATAAAAATAGTAAGGTAAAATTATTAATACCCTAAAATTAAAGTAAATGAGTAAGGAAAAAGTTACTCTTAGGGATTTGCAACTAAAGAATAAATGGCAAACCCTAAATAATATAAAAAAACAATTTACATTATACACCACTAAAATATAATAATAATGCTAAAGCTTTTTCACCTTATTTGACAAAAATATTAATGTTAAAAATACATACGTGAAAATGCTCAATTATATTTAGGGATATGAGCATTAAAATTTTACATCCAAAATATCCCAAAACCCTAAACGTCATAATACTTATCTAATTGTTCACCTTATCATATTTTAACTTTAGGTTTTTAGGGTAAACTAAGGTGGAACAATAAAATTAAAATTGAAACCAAGTCCTATAAATAACATAGAACATTGCATAAAAAGAAATCAATTACTTTCGTGATTCCAATAATCCATTTCTAAAATATTAAAAAATAAATCAAAATCTAATATTAATACCTTTATTTACACATATGTTCTCAAGGAAAAACATAGAGTAATCGGTAGGGGGTAGAGTCGGGTAGTTAGGTAGGAAAAGGAATGGGTCGAGAGGTCGAGTGTTCAACGCCCTCTCCCCATTCTTTTTCCTAAAATTGGAAAAATAGATAAATACATAAATTATTATTTAATTTGAAAGTTAATTAAGGAAGAAATTACTCCCTGAGTAAGAAGTTGTACTTTACTTCTCACCTACACATAAAACAAAGATAAATAAGTATCTTCTCCTAACCCTCCCAAAGAAAACAAATAGACTAACTGGTTAGGGGGTAGGAGGGTAGATAGGTAGGAAAAAGGTCAGCTTGAGAGGTTGAGTGTTCAACTCCCTCTCGCCGCCCTTTTTGCTCAACCTATTTTATTTTTAATTTTTAGAATTATTGTTTAATCAAAACAAATATGCATTAAATAAATTAGAATAAAACAATTAACAACGTAATAAATAAAAATAGAAAGCGAAACATATATGCTCTTTTATCACTTTAATTTTTTAAACATAGGGAAATTATATAAAATTGAAATAAAACATCATACTTCCCTGACATTTCATCCATTTTGAACTTGAAAATTTCAGTGTCAACAGTGGCTCTTATTGGGGACGTGCATTCATGCCTGGATGCAGCCAAATCTCAGTTATCTCTGGAAAAGCAGACCATAGTGAGAAAAGAAACATGATGCTTAAATGAAATAAAAATAGTAATATACAAGTTAAAGAATACTTCCTATTTTAAGAGAAAAATGGCTTCAAATATTGACCATGAGTAGGGAATTCCTGAATGATTTCATCAGTGTCCTGTAGATAATATGAATTCTCACTTGCTTTCAAGACTACCATGTAAGCTCCCAGCCTTAATGCCTCGAATTTACCATGTTTTCCTTTGTCTTGGTCTTTTGCATTCCATTTCAATACCCAATCACCTTCTTTGAAAGGTTTATCTGATGCTCTTTTATCATGCAGGGTCTTAATCTGTCATTGTTGATGAAGATTCCTTTCTTGTGCTATTCTTGTTGTTTCATCTAACTCTGATAATTGACTCAACCGGTCTTCCATAAAGTTTACATCCTCAAGTTCTTCTTCTTGAATGAATTTGTATACTGGCAGGAGATTATTCAACGGTAACCTTGCTTGTTTCCCATAAACCAACTCATAAGGAGCAAAACCTATTGATCTTTTCACTATTACTTTGTCTGCCCATAAAGCTAGATTTAGCTTTGAGTCCTAGGCCTTTTTATTGTTACTCAACATTCTTCTGATAATCTTCAGTATATTCTTATTGCTTGATTCTACTTGACCATTCCCTTGCGGATGATATGGAGATGAGTATGATAGGTTGATGCCATATTTCTCACAAAATTTTGAAAATTCCTTAGACCTTAAACACATGCCATTGTCACAAAGAATCTTATAAGGTACTCCAAATCTGGTAAGTATATTATCTGTAAAAAACTTGATGACCACCTTGCTTGTAGCCTGCCTTGTGGGTATAGCTTCAACCCACTTTGTAAAGTAGTCTATCACAACCAATATCCATTTGTGACCTCCACTCAAAGCATCTGCAATTTCCCCAATAAAGTCTATTCCCCACATTTTGAAAGGTTCCTCGGTCTGTAATGGAATAAGGGGTAAAGCACCATTGTATTTCAGTTTCTCAGAGAACTTCTGAGAGGACTCACACTTTCTAACATAATCATAACAATCCTTGAAAACATGAGGCTAGTAATACTCAACTTTCAATATCTTGTGAGCTGTCATCTTAGCTGAAAAATGACCGTCACATACCCCATCATGTAAATCCTTAATAACTGACTTAGCCTAATAGGTGTCTAGACAAAATAGGAGGATACCATCATTATTTTTCCAATATAAGTTTCCTTGAATTAGTACATATCTAGATGCTTGTAACCTTAGAGTTCTTTTCTGATTATCATTTAGACCTTCTTGACACTTCATATGCTTTAAGAAGTATACTATGTTTGTGTACCATGGACAGTGCTCGATACTCATTTCTGCCCTTTCTAAATCTACTTGGTTTACTTGTGCTGCATCCAAATTTGTTTCCGCCATAAGCTTAGCCAATCCTTTTCCTCTGATTAACTTAGTGATTTGAATCTCAATATCAAACTCTTGGATCTGATTTATCCATCGACATCTTTTTCCTGTAACCTCTGATTGCCTCAAGATATCCTTAGTTGCTGCATTCGGTACGTATGCCACAATCTTAGCTCCAACTAGATAGGGTCTGAATGATTTCACTGATTTCACTAATGCATAAGCCTACTTTTCATGTATGTCATAAATTAGCTCAGAAAATTGTAGAGTTTTACTGAAGAATGCTATTGGTTGCTCATATCCTTCATCATTTTTCTGTAACAAGACTGCTGCTATGGTGTGGAAAGAAGCAAAGGAGAACAATTTAAATGGTTTGGAAAAATTAGGAGACTTCAAAACTTGTTCTTCCTTGATTTCTTTCTTAATATTGGAAAATGCTTCTAAGGCCTCATTTGTCCAATTTATAAATGCATCTTTCTTTAACATCTTTGCAATAGGTTTTATGATTTCTAAAAAAATTGGGACAAACCGTCTTACAAAGTTGATTTGTCCAAGGAAAGATTGTATTCCCTTAATGTTTTTAGGGATCTGAACCCTATCAATCACTTCAATTCTTTCTGGATCTATTTTGACTCCTTCCCTGGAAACAATATGACCAAGGAGTTTACCCTCAGTTACCCCGAAATGACATTTCTTCAGGTTTAAGGATACTCCATATTCAAGGGCTCTTTTGAAGATTTTCTCTAGATGCTTGCAATGATCTTCTACTTTTTTGGAATAAGCTGTGATATCATCCTAATATATTACCATGATAATATCAATGAAATCCCCAAAAGCCACATCCATGGCCCTCTAAAAAGTAGCTCCTATGTTTGTAAGTCCAAATGGCATTCTTGCATAAACATATGTACCCGGAGAACCCATCCATCATGGATAATAATTCATTTCCTGTAACCTTCTGTAATAATGGCTCCATGTTTGGTAATGCATAATTGTCCTTTAACGAAGATATTTTTAGATTTATGAAGTCCACACAAAGCCTAATATCTTCGTTCTTCTTCCTAACAGGTACCAAATTTGAAACCCAAGTAGAGTGTCTAATCGGCTTTATGATACCAGCATCCCTCATCTTAATGAGTTCCTCCTTCATCTTAGGAGTCAAAGTCGGATTGATTGGTCTTTGCCTTTGTCTAAAAGGCTTTGCATCAGGTCTTAAGGGTATTTCATGTTGGAACAAGTCCTCTCTATAAGCCTTAAGATCGTCATAGGACCAAGCAAACACATGTCTATACTTTCTTAACAAACTAACAATATCAGATCTAATTTTAGGGGTTAACTTTTTACCAATGAAAATCTCCTTAGGAGTATGTTCATTTCCTAAATTTATCTTTTCCACTTCCTCTATATTAGTATTTTCCATTTTAACCTTATTACTAAAATCTTTACTATCAAACATTTTTTCTAGTGCAACAAGCCCTTCAGGAATTTTATTAGTTTTAAGTTGAATTACATCTTTTCCAAATAAAGTATCCTTTTCATCTATTGTTTCAATGTAAGCATTTAAATCAACAAGTTGATCTCATACCTTTCTTCGCATGCAAGGAACTTTATAATGTCTCTATCATTATCAAAGATTTTCCAATTATGAACATTATTAGGTATTGATGGCCTTGGTTTGATCTCTACCTGTGCAATATCTTCACATGGAATATCGTTATGCTTAACTGCTAGGTTATCCATGAAATCAACAAGAATATTCTCAGATCTATCTATCCATGCTATCGAAAAAGCATCAAAAAATTATATGGAATCCCATACTTCATTCTTGTACCTTTTTAGGGTATGATTCTTAGTAATAAACTTATCCCTAACCTGAGATACAACTAATTCAGAATCACCATAAACAGTAAGAATTTTGATACTATGCTTACCTACTATTTTTAGACCTAGTAGGAGTGCTTCATATTCTGTAGTGTTGTTAGTACATTCAAATGCTAACAAAAAGCAAAATTTAAAAGATTTCCCATTTGGGGATATGAACACTACACCCGCTCCATTACCATTTTTACTACATGATCCATCAAAAAACATTTTCCAAACGAGATCATTATTTTCCTTAGCACATATTTGAATAGGACTAGTATTTTCAATGAGATTTTTATGAATTCTTACCTGGAAATTCTCCATATCGGTGTGGCAAAAGTGCATAACCTAGCTTGGGTCAACATCTTCAATGATGTAAGTAGATCTTCGTTCTCTGTTGATCCTTACAACCCTGTCATTTATTGGGATGGAAGCATAAGATAGATCTAATTGAATATTTCCACCTACTAAATTAGACCACTATCTAGATAATAACATTCCATAACTAGGTGGTACTTCAACAATAGTAATATCTATTTTATAAGATTTTTTAGGATATGAAGGAAACTTAAATTCAACATTTTTCATTATTCCAATAACTGGAACTGACCTATTGTCCATAGCATAAAACTTTCCATAAGTAGTGTCCACATTCATTCCTAATTCTTTCATTACCCCATGAGGCATAATATTAATTGCTGCCCCAGAGTCTAACATACAATTTTTAACCAATTTATTGTTTATCACTAAAGTTAGAAAGAAAGGATCTACTTTAGTAGCATCTTCATTAATAGAAGTTCCTAGGTAAATAAATGGTAATTCTTCATTATCCTTTTGTTCCTTTGCATCTTTTTTAACAACATCATTTATTAACTTGATCGTTTCATTCTTGCAATAAGTTATTTTAACTATTTCCATTAGAGGGATAGAAAGTTTCACCTGAGATAATGCTTGAGACATAAATGAAGTGCATTTTGAAATTTTCTTACAATTGCTCTTCTTGTCTGTGGGTTTGCTTATCCTTGATGTCTGATCAACTTGCTTTTTAGGAACATCTATCTTTTTCTTTCTTATTTTAGCATTCTTGTTTGAAATTTTGTACATTCCTACTGCTTGTTCATTTTTTGAATTCACATTCATGTTCCTCAAGTGATAGTTGCTAAGCACTTGTTTCATCACTGCTATAGTGTAAGCCTCTCTTTCCTCTCTTGTTGTCCTTCTAATATCCGGACTCTCATCGTAATTTGAAAAGACTTGTTCTTATTGGTATCCCAACCTCTTGTAGCTTTCATTCAGCATGTATTCGCCATCTGAACCATCACTATCTCCTGACCAAAAGGGTGTAGATGAAAGAGCATTTATCACAGGCCTCTCTTCACATCCCTGGTTTTCCTCTTCCAAAATCTTCTGTGCTATAAGGCATTGCTCTTGAGGGTGAGGCATTTTATAAATTTCACACCAAAACTCATCCCCTATGAAATGATTATTTTTCTTAAGAGGGTCTGGAGTGTTTGTTTATTTTTTTAGGGGCTTTCCATCCTTCCATTCTATATGGTAAGGCATATCTTGCAATTTGTATCTATCATTCCTATTGAAATTTATGTCTTGCCTTCCTGCTTGAAAGTGACCTTTGTTTGGTTGCAAATTCTTCATCAAACTCACTAATTCATCCATTTTATTATTTTCATCATTCTTTTTCGGGACTATAGGATTGAATAGCTTGGGATCATTTCTCTTATCAATTCTTCCGGCAGCTACTCTATTGTTTTCAATATTCAATGCAATTTTGAAAGCCTTTTGTAAAGTTGTTGGGTTATGAGACCTTATCTCATAATTCATCTTGACATCAAAAGCTTTCAAATAAAAGGTAATTAGAAAAGGGTCAACAGGGCAGATATCTTTTGGAATCTTATTCAACACCTTGTTAAACTTTTTATTAGACTCTTTTACTGTTTCATTCACATTTTTCCTCATAGTTGTTAATTCGTGAGTTGCAAAGGATGGATCTCTGTGATCCCCAAACTCTTCAATAAACTGATCGAAAAAGTTCTACCAATAGGTAATTGACCCATCTGGCAGATTTCTATACCATTCATCTGGACTATCCTTGAGTGAGAGAACTAACATTTTCATATGCACATCCTCATAGGTAATGTCGAATTCATAAAAAATATTTTTTACATTTATGACATGTTGTTTTGCTAACTGGGATCCATCAACAGTAAACTTGGGGATAGTAGTCTTTAATTTATTTGGTATAGGGTCAGGGCAACACATTACATTTGAAAAATCCAATGGTCTATATCTCTCATTTACTTCTTGAAATCTAGCATCAAATAAATTTTCATTATTGTTATTCAGAACATATTGATTTTGGGGAATAGGGTTACCTCTCTACCATACATTACCATATCAACCTGTGAGCAAGGCTATCTGTATCTGTTTTGAAAGGCTAAAACAAGAAAACATTAAGTTTTAATCTAACATTATATCGATTCAAAACAAAAACATCTAAGCTAAGCCACCTCAGATAGAGCTTAAATAGGTGCACCCAAGCACTGTTTGATTTGCTCTTGCTTAGGGGATGTGGGTGTGCTCTCTAAGCACTTGGAGCATATTCTAATGCATGCTAAGATGGATTGAGATTCATGAACACCCCAAAAATGGCACAATATTGGGTAGAACACCCAAAATTGCCCCTAAGGCTTCAAGAAATCAAGATTTATGCAACTAGTATGATTAAGTAGATTTTAGAACCCAAAATAGATGTGAGAATGATGCATAAACAAGAATTAAACTAAGTTAATCCATTAGTTCTATGCTAAGATGTGAGCTAAAAATGCTTGAAAATGATTAAAACTAACAATTAGTATGAAAGCTAAATGATTTAGAGCTATTCTAGCATTATAACATTGCTTGAAATAAAAGGTGAATGAGTATTTTGCTCTTAGAAATGAGTACTTATAAGCTTTTGGGAAGGAGGAATGAGTGGCCAGGATCAAAATCCTTAAGAGAGGCCAAGATTCATTCAAAGGGAAGCACATGGATTGTGCTAGTTCAGGGCCACCTCCTTGTGACAAGTGTCACAAGGGCATTGGGTTGAAAGATGGGAGGGATGTGCACAATTTGGGAAATGTGCCTAAGGTCAAAGGGTGTAAGAAAGGGGTGAGGGGCTTCTTAAATGCATCATAAATGCATATAAGAGGGATAAGGAGGCTTTAAATGCATTTAATGCATTTAAGAGAAGTTTCTAGAAGTTTGTTGACTTTGGGTTAAGCTTAGGAGTTGGCTAACCTTGGTTAGGGAATGTGACAAGGTTAGGGGGGGATTAGGATTAGGATTAGGATTAGGGGGACAAGGATAAAGACTTTCTAGAAGAGTCTAGAACTTCCTTAGGATAAATATGGATTTTAGGAAATAAATAAAGATTTATCTATTTCCATGGTTTAGGTTTGAGAATATTTATTAAAAATGAATTTAATAAATATGAGGATTAAATATTTAATTTTAATTAAATATTTTGAGTTGGGATTAGGGTTAGGAAATGATGGGATTAGTCTTTAATCGAAATTAAAGAAGGATTAGAAGATTCTAGAAGAGGTTAGTGGTCTTAAGGAAATTGGCCAAGTTTTGGGCAAAAAATAAATAAATTATTTATTTTGGGATTTTTGGTCAATTTATTAATTAAATAATTAATAAATAAGGAGATAATGTTTAAATAAGATTTAAACATTTTTGGGAGGGATTCCTTAATTAAATATTTTTAATTAAGGTAAAGGGATTTAATGACATAAAAATAAATAAATTAATTAAATAATTAATTAATTAACAAATGATGATGTCATCAGGAATTTTTCAAAAAATAAAAATACTTTATTTTATAAAGGATTTTTAGGTGTCTACATTTTGCCCCTCTTCGATGCGATGCCGCAAGTGGCATGACGTCAAAGATAAGAAAATAAGATGCCCAAGGCTAGAATTTAGAGGAATAAGGGGTTGTGGCCCCTCGAGAAAATAATGCAAGGAGTAAACATTGTGGAATTTTCTCGAAAGAAAATAGAGAAGGAAGGACCTAGGAAGAAGGGGAGATAAATAACCAAGCTTCCAAGAGCAAAGATGAGTGAATGCAAGATGAGATGGAATGCAAAATGCAAGATGCAGCTACATGAGAGATGCAAGATGAATCTATATGATGCAAGAATGCAGGGGATTTGGGGAGCTCCAAGTGCAAATGTGGAGAGCACAACCTAGTTTAATATAGCAATCCTAGAGACCTACCAAGGATACTGGGATCATGAGGCCTTGTCACTAGTGTTGCATAGAACTGACGCTAAAAAGACACACAGGGTTGCCCCAACATCACACATGAAACTCGAAGGAGGCATGGTGGAAACGATGTGGAAGAAACCACAAACACACGACTGACTCACAGGCAGAAGAAAAAGAGCAAAAGACCTTGCCCCAGATTATCCTCATTCGCAGCACACCATGATATAAAGGATCGTGGCAACTTTGAGTAGAGAACAACGAGAAGCCATAAAAGATTAACAAGATCCAAAGGACAAAATCCAAGACCAAAATGAGAACTCCAAAAAGACAGCCTTTGCCAAGGAGAGAGATTTGATGTGAGTGAGTGATTGATGGTGGGAAGATGGGTCTGAACGTGTGGAAGGATACATCGACACAGACCTGGTGTGATTGGTGGAAGATTAGATCTGACAGGAGGAAAGATACATCCTCAAGGACCCGCTGATTGATGAGAGAATGAGTGTTGTTGGTCGCTGAGCAAATGATGAAGTCAAAGAATAATCACTAGGATCAAGAATAGTCAACAAGGGATGTTGCTGAAGTACAAGGCTGGGTAGGACAAGATGTTCTAATCAAATGCTGCTGCAGGATTGACAAGGTTATGTACAACAAGGGGGGATGATATGTACAATAGACAGGAAAAGATATACAACGGATATGTATAGAAGCTCAGGATTGGGGATAGGAAGATCTCGCTATACAGAATATACAGGAAGGATGGTGCTATACAGGATATAGTACAAGATATGTGCAAGTGGGATTGCGGATTTTCTTGAGGATTACAAAAAAAGAGGAATGTTAGGGGATGGTGGATGGGGATGGGGATGGTAGAAAAAGGACTGAGATGGTGGGATGGGGGGGATGGGAGTGTGATAGATAATGACTTGGTCCACTATGTATGGTGCATGTTTGCCAGGTTTTCACCAACATACTTGTCCAAGGCACTTGAATTGCCAAGTTTTCACCATTGGATGATTATTTTTCTTTTTCTTTGCTTTTTTTGATGATTTTTTTTTTTTGTATTTTTCTGCTTTTTTCAATTTTTATAAATTTTCTGAATATGTAGGATTTGGTTCAGGCATAGAACCTCTTCAGATGTATGATGTTGATTGGATCATTCAAAGGCTCACCTTCTGGTGTAGATAGTTGATAAGCTCCAGAGCCGAAGCATGCTGTGACAATATAGGGGCCTAGCCAAGTAGGCTCAAACTTGCCTTTCTTTTCTCTGTTTGCTTGGACTTTCTGATTTTCTTTGAGGACCATGTCACTGACTTGGAACTATCTAGGATGGACCTTCTTGTTATAACTCCTTTTGAGTCGATTCTGGTGTGAAACCAGGTGATCATATGCTTGTTGTCTCTTTTCATCTAACAGGTCTAGCTGTGTGAGACGGGCCACACGATAGTCTTCATGAGTGGTGTAGTTCTTCATGGAGACTCGCAATGATGGGAGCTCGACCTTGATCGACAGAATGGCTTCGGCACCATAGACAAGGGAATATGGGGTGGTGCCTGTGGGAGTGCGATAAGAAGTACGGTAGGCCCAAAGGGTAGGATTGATTTGGAGGTGCCAGTCACAACCAAAATTATTGACAACCTTCTTGAGGATTTTCAAGATAGTTATGTTGGTTGCCTCAGCTTGGCCATTTCCTTGAGGGAAATATGGACTGGAGAAATGGTGATGGATGTGGAGTCTGGCACACAGATCATCCACATGTTGGTTTTCAAAAGGTGTGCCATGGTCTGTGAAGATGGTAGATGGTATGCCAAAGTGAAAAATGATGTGGTAAAGGATGAACTTAGATATCTGGATGCCAGTAGTTAGGGTGAGTGGAATTGCTTCAACCCATTTGGTGAAGTACTCTATGGTAGTTATTATGTACTTGTGTCCATCTGAGGAAAGGGGAGTGATTAAGTTGACAAGGTCAAAGCCCCAACATGAAAATGGCCAAGGTGGTGCAATGGGCTGCAAGTCCTGTGCTGGTGCATGAATCAAATTTGCATGCTGCTGACATGGTAAACATTTTTTGACAAACTCACAAGCATCAAGTTCCATGGTTGGCCAATAATAACCAACTCGAAGAAACTGCTTAGCTAGAACCATGCCACTCGTGTGGGCATCGCAAACTCTAGCGTGCACCTCTTGTAAAGCCAGGATGACCTCATTTGAATCTAAACACCTAGAGAGGATATTGTGATACCCTTGACGATAAAGGGTGTTGGCTACAAGAGTATAGTGGGAAGCTCTGTGAATAAGGTTTTGGCATTGGTTATTGGTGAGATGGGGAGATATGATACCATTCTTTAGATATGCATGGATGTCATGGTACCACAGGGAATGGGGACCAACCAAGACACAACCATTTCTGCATTGGCATTCTCATAAGCTGGTGTATGTAGTTGCTCGACTAGGAATTCATACTGTGATGTGTCATGTGGGATTTCTAACAAGGATCCAATGGTTGCCATTACATCAGCCACTTTGTTCTAAAGTCTTGGTATCTATGTCAATTGTAGATTTAGGAAATGCTCTTTCAGTCTATCCACGAGTTCTTTGTAAGGGAGCAGCTTGTTATCCTTTGTCTGATATTCATCTAGGACTTACTTGATAATTAGCTGTGAATCTCCAAACACTTGCAGTTCTGTGATATTCCACTGAATAGCTGTTTTGAGACCTGAGATGAGTGCCTCATATTCTGCAATGTTGTTGGTACATGGGAATCCCAATTTGAATGATTTTGGAATGTAGTCACCTTGAGGTGTGATGAATAGGATTCCTACCCCTGATCCATGTGATGTGTAGGAGCCATCAAAGTATAGTTTCCATATGTGTTGCTCTTCGATCATACATAAGTGTTCATCAGGGAATTCCATGATTAGTGGATAAGCATCCACCAGTGGTGCCTTTGCTAACTGATCGGCAATGACTTGCCCTTTGATTGCTTTTTGATCAATATATTGGATGTCAAACTCGCTAAGTAACATGACCCATTTTGCCATATGGCCTGTGAGAGTTGTCCTTGATAGTAGATATTTGAGGGGGTAATGTCTGAGCTTTTGAGTGGCAAAAACTACTGCAAGGCATGCTTTTTCCATAGGTGAGTAATTAAGCTCATAGCTGACAAGAGTTCAACTAATGTAGTAGATGGCTCTCTCTTTGTTTTTATCATCATGCTGAGCTAGGAGTGCCCTTAGTGCTATAGTGGTTGCTGAGATGTAGAGTATGAGAGGGCATCTTGGAACTGGTGGTACTAGGATTGGAGAATTGGCTAGATACTCCTTGAGCTTATCAAAGCTTCTCTGACATATGGGATCCCATTTGAAGCTTGTGTCTTTGCATAAGAGATGCATAAAAGGTTGGCACTTGTTTGCTAGTTGAGAAATGAACTGACACACTGATTGAAGCTTTCCCTGTAGGCTTTTGAGCTATTTGAGTGTTCTTGGTGGAGGCATTTCTGTTATTGCTTTGACCTTTTTAGGGTCAATCTCTATGCCTCGTCATGATATCATGAAACCTAGGAGCTTTCTAGATGTAACACCAAAGACACATTTCTTTGGATTGAGCCTTAACCCATAGTGTTGCAGGTGATCAAACACACTCTCAAGAATGTCAAGGTGTTCGTGGTGTGTCTTTGATTTTGCAAGAATATCATCCACATAGTCTTCTAGAATCTTGTGGATCATGTCATGGAAGATTGCTCTCATCACTCTTTGATATGTGGCTCTTGCATTCTTTAGCCTGAATGGCATCATGTTGTAGTAGAAGGTACCCCATGGAGTTGTGAATGCTATTTTATGTTGATCTGCTTCTGCTATATAAATCTGATTGTAGCCTGAAAAGCCATCCATTAGTGACAACATTTCATGACCCACTATAAGATTTACAATCATGTCTATATTTGGTAGTGGGAAATCATCTTTAGGACATGCCTTGTTCAGGTCCTTGAAATCTGTGCATATTCTGATGTCACCTGAAGGCTTTGTGATAGGCACCATGTTAGAGATCTAATCGGAGTAATCTATAGCTTTGATAATCTTGGCTTGGAGGAGTTTCTCAAGCTCTGCTTTGACTAATAAGGCAACTTTTGGATGCATTTTCCTTAGCTTCTACTTTACTAGCTTGACATTAGGATCCATTGCTAGATGATGGACAACAAGATTAGGATCAAGCCCAAACATGTGTGCATATGACCATGCAAAATTTATAATTGATTCTCTAAGGAGCGCAATGAAAGACATTTCTTCACCCTCTGTCAGGTTGGCCGCAATGTAGGTGATTCTCAGACATTCTTCTATACCCAAGTTGACTGGCTTGGTTTCTTCTATGATGATAGGTGACTGCTCAGGTCTGTAATCATGGATGGGAGGAAGAGGCAAGTCTTCATCTTCTAGCACTTAAATTGCCAAGTTTTCACTAGAAGATACACTCTTTCTTTTTACTATTTTGGAATCAGAATGTGCCCCAGAAGGGTTTTCACATAAAGACTCATGTTTTACTTTTTCTATTTCTCTTTTGTAGCTAAAGCTTGCCTCCTCCCCAAAGTATCCTTCTAGGTGAAGCTTATAGATGTGAGTTGACTCTGAATTGTGAACTGATTGTGGGCCTAATGCCCCCATGAATTCTAGGAGTGCTTCTGTGCTTTGGAACTCATTGATGTGTGCAATGCTTGGTTGGTCCCAATCTATGAGTTGAGGGTGAATGAGGGGAAGTTCTATGAGATTGATGGCAAGTTGTTGGAGGACAGAAGTCCCCAGGAGGGTGTCATCATCAAAGATATCATCATAGGATCTGATTTCTTTCTCTTCAGGGATATCTTCGATTTCAATGAGGTTGTCCTGGCTATTCAAGAGGGGAACGCTAGTCATGTTGGTGCCCCTAGTTGGGGTATTGGGCCCTTGTATATGCAGGCGAGGGGTATTAAAGCCAAGACCCTGATGTTGTGGGTTTTTGGATACTATAATTGGGTCTTTACTTCCGCCTTCTTATGGTCCTAGATCACCACCTTGGTAGTTCCATTACTCTGTAGTGTACTTGTGTGATTGTGGGTATTTATCTTTGAGGTAGCTGAGGAGTTGAGTGTCAGGTGGTGGGGGATCTTTGTATAGCCACCTATTAATGTGAGGATCCATTTCTTGACTGTTTAATGTGCCATGGGATTCAAAAGTCATAGGTCCCATTCTCTTGATTTCATAATGCTCTTCAATAGGCTTGCTTTGGTGATTTGGGCACCCTTGAGTATGTGGATCAAGCGGGAGGGCCCCTATGGAAAATGCATCATGTAGGTTGTATTCACCATAGCCCTGGTTATTGATCTTGACAGAAGAGAGGGTGGAGGTGAGAATGGTTTCTGGATCGCAATGGGATCGGGACGAGCTGGCAATAGAAGTACCAATGTCAGTTCCAAGACAATGAGTGGAGTGAGGGAATGATGTTTCCATTGCATGATAGTATGCGAAGGGTTGGGGATTAGCATGGATGGTAACCTCAGTGCCTTGATGTGGAAATTTGATGCACTGATGGTAGGTAGATGGTACAACCTTGATGGAATGAATCCATGGTCATCCTAGGAGGATATTGAATGGTAGGTCAAGATCAACAACATGGCAAATGGTATCTTGTGTTGCTGGGCCTAGCTGAATAGGAAAAGTAATAGTACCTTCAGAGGTATGCTCCAAGTTGTCATAGGCTTTGATAGTGATTACTTCATGTGCTATATCATCCAGTGTGAACCCAATTTGCTGAATGAATTTCAAAGTACACAAGTTCAAGGCCGAGCCATTATCTATTAAGACCCATTTGATGGAAAAGTCTCTGACCATGACGGTGATGTAGAGAGGGAGAGTATGGTCAGGTGCAATGTCTATCATGTTGGATGTTTTGAAGGATAAAGCATAGGCTACGGATAGATGTCCCACAAGGGTCTCAAATTGGGTGGTGTTAATGTCTGTGGGGACATGTCCTTCTTTGAGAGCTTGGTCAAGGATCTCCTAATGGAGAGGTGAAGTGTGGAGAAGGTCCAAGATGGATATTTGGGCTGGTGTGTTCCCAAGATGTTCTATGAGGTTATACTATGCATTGTGTACTGGCCTCAGATAGGCACCAACAATAGTGATCCGACCTCTGTAGGTAGTAACAACACATTAATGATCCACTCCTCCGACATGGATGGCATTGACTGTGGGCTCAACTTGGGTTATACATCCAACAAATTTATCATAATTGATGTAGGTAGTAGTGTGATCTTCTTGCTTGCCTTTGCCATGATTCTAGGGATGATTGGTATTGGCTTGGTTCTTCCCAACATTGTGTTGTGGGAACACATTCTGATAGATTTGTAAATTGGCATTTGGCGAGGCTTGAGCAGGTGTATCTACTTGAATCTCTTTTTGATCAATGAGATCTTGGATATAGTTTTTGAGTCTCATACACTTCAAAGTAGTGTGTCCTTTGACATGATGATAATCATAGTATTCATGGTCTTTGTACCAATCGGGCTTGGGAGTGGTATCATCAACTGGCTGGATTGGTGGAAACGTGATCAAGTTGGCCTTGTCCATTCGGTGAAAGATAACATCCAGAGGTTCACCCAGTGGTGTGAAGGTCTTCCTTGGATTGTTCTGAGCTCTAGGCTTGTGTTGTTTGGGAGCAACATTAATGGCATTGACCTGATTGTTTGGATTACCTTGATAAGCTTGATGGGCTTGCTGCTGATAATTCTGCTGATTATTCTGAGAATGATATTGTTGCGTGGGTTGCTGATGGACTTGAGGAGGTTGCTGATAGATGGGTGCTTGTTGTTGTTGGTATGCAGGAGTTGATGGAGGACTAGCCATGAAAAATTGGACATGCTTGGTATCAGTGGCTCCATCAGTAACAACATTCTTGTTATGATTCCAGTAATGAGATTTATCATTGCTGGGTTTTTGGGCATCATTTTTGAAGTGTCAGATCGTGCCTTCATCTAGGAGGGCCTTTTCAATACCTATCCCCTTGCTCTTGATATCTTGATAGGTTTGGAGACAATTCATCCTCATGAAGTGGGACAACCTAGGATGTAGATTATCAATAAAGATTTTGGTCAAATATTTTTCAGGTGGCTGGTATGATAACTAGGTGGTAAGGTTCTGCCATCGTTGCAAGTATTCTGCTAGGCTTTCTCCTTCTTTCTATTTTGAGTTGCAGAGATCTAACAAGGTCAACTCATTCTCAACATTGTGGGCATAGTGGGCAATGAACTTCTTAGAAAGTTCAGCAAAGGTTGTGATAGTCCCACATGGTATTTTGTAGAACCATTCAACAACAGTTCCTCCCAAGCTTTTGGGAAATAGTCATAAGAGATAGTTATCACTGTAAGCTACTTCTTGGCATGCCATATAGAATTCTTTAATATGGTTGATTGGATCTCCTTTCCCCTGATATTTATCAAATTTAGGTGTCTCAAAGTGCTTGGGGAAAGGTATAGTGGCAATGGATCGGTCAAATGGATAAGGACACACCTCCTCAAACTTGTAGGTTTTGCTATCAGTACCAGTTTGAAGCTCCTTAAGAGTGTTCTTCATGGCTTCCCACTTGGCATTGATTGGTGTTTGAGTGGGTACTCCCATTTGAGGTGGGTATTGTGGAGTGGGATATGGAGATGGCCCAGTGGGATAGGTAGATTGGAGTGGATTTTGGAGTGATGTTTGCTAGGGATATTGCTGATGCAGCATAGGGGGATATTGCGGTGGAGGATACGAGATTGCTTGCTAGTGTTGTGGGATGACGGGGACTTGCTGTTGTAACTGATAGGAGGAAACTTGTTGTTGTTGGGGAATGATGGGGCTTTGTTGCTATGACTGGAAGTATGGTTGTTGTGGGGGTGGATGGTGGAATGATGCAGCTTGTTGATAAGATGGTCCTTGCTGAACTTGGCTCTTTGGTTGACCGATATAGGTTGGGTGCATTCCCACATTGCTTAAGGGTGGAACTGATGTAGGGAAGCTTGAAGCAAACAGTGGCTAGGCAAGATAACTTGTGAAATGGGAGGAACTTTGCTGCTGAGGTGGAGGAATTTTCTGAAAAGCATTGGGTGTTGGGAATGGATAGCTTGTGAAGGATGAAGCTAGTGAAGGTTGAGATGGTTGCTGTTGTGCTACTTGTGAGAAGGTGGCTTTTTGGTTTGCAAACACGGATGTAGGAGAGTGAGTTGGTATTCTAAATGCTTTCATGTCTTCTTGAGTGAGACCCCAACGAGAACCAGTGTGAGGTGGGAATTGTGCTGCAGAGGATGCCTGGAAGGTAGATGTAATGGGAGTTTGGGATATGAATGGTGGATTGGAAAAACCCATGGAAGGCATTCCTGTGGTGAAGGAATTTTGCTGGGCTTGTGCCTGGGTAGATGCTTGCTGGGGGGAGAATGAAGAGGATGCTTGTGTTCCCCATGAAAAAGGTGATGTGGAAGTTTTCTGATTTTGAAAGGGGAACGATTGCGCTACCCCCGGAGTAGATGATGTAGAGGTTTTCTGGATGAAAGAGGGAAACGATTGCCTTGACCCTTGAAATGATGGTGTGGATGTGGAAGCTTGTGAAGTGAAGGGGAATGATGATTGCATCCCTCCTGGAGTGAAAGGTGCTTCTTGGCCTATGGAAGATGGTGGAACTTCTTGTGCAAAGGTTTGTGTAAGAGGTGGGAGTTGATTTTGGGACAAGAGTTGGATTTGTGCAAGAGCTTGGGCAACCAGAGCGGATGATGAAGTACCTATGATAGGGAATGGAGTAGATGGTGTTATAGCTTGTGTTACGGGACTTGCGAAGCTTCCTTGCAGAAGAAGGGGAATGGTGGAGGTTGCTTGAGATGTTTGCAAGGTTGGATCAAGGAATGGTTGGATGAATGGAGAGTATACTTGTGCTGGGATTTGGATAGTACTTATGGGAATGCGAGGATGGAGATATGGCAAAATGGAAGTATGAGCTTGTGCAAAGTTAGTGAACATGCTTTGCTGGTTTTAGGCCATGAGTGCATTAACTACTGGTGGATTCTCTGGATGATTCACAAATGTTTCTATTGTCAGAGGAGCCGAGGGGATATTGGGATCATCCCATGTATTTCTAGTTTGTATTTGGGGATCATAGGCTATCATCGCACTGGTAAAAATGTTGGGATCAGATGAATTGGTGATTGGATAAGGATTCATGTTCCTTCTTTTTCTAGATCCAGATCTTGTCTCGACAGGCATGAAGATGCAGATGCTAGATGGATGCAAGATATTTCGTAAAGACTCTAAAGAATTATGGATGCAAGCTTAAGGAACTTCTAAGGTTGATGAAATTTCTATAATGCAAGGATTGGTGAGATGCTTCGATATGAATCAAAGATGGCAGAAGATTGGATGGAAGATGGTGACAGATTGGTAAAAAAGCTTGATGATGATGGAGGCTTGATGGGATGCTCTGATTTGGGTCGAGATTGGGTGGAGGATTGGTGGGATGCTAGTGGAAGATTACTAAGTGTCAACAATGAGCTGCTATTTTTCCCAATGGAGGATCAGTGATAGGATTTGGCCAACCTAGGATAGACTAATGATCTCTGGTCAACTGGATTCTTATCAATGTAAGCCAATCTCTTGCTCAAGATGATGAGGCTATGCAAGGACAAGTTGGATTTCCTTTAGACAATGCTTTTTCAAAAAGGGGGTGATATCTGATTTAGGATAAGGGATGGAAACAACTCAAAGGTTTTGAACACTAAGTGCTGATGGATTTGGAGCTCTGGATTTTAGTGCAAAGGATGGTGGATTCTATTTTGGATGATGGATGCTAGATTTGGATCAAGGATTTGGGATTCTAATTGTGGATTGCTAATGGAAAGATGGTGAAGGATGATGAAACAATGTTCTTCCTAAAAGGATGATGTAGATGCAACTGGAATGGATGATCTATGATGCTACTAGGAAGGTGATGATGGATGCAACTAAAGACTCTAGAATGCAACTAAGGATTTGATGATGATGCAAGGATGAAACTAGGATGAAACTAGGATGAAGGACTGCCAAGATAGGATTTTGAGATCTGAAGGTAGAATGGGATGTGCAATGGATCCAGCTAATCTTCTCTTTCAAGATTGACGTAGCGATGGTTCACTCGGAATCGGTAGGCAAACTGTTTGACTCTTGCGTTATAGCCAATATTATCAAGTTTTTCTTGATGCTTCTCTTCTACTTGGGTTGCTTGGATAGAGGATTGATGGCTTTTTAGGTTTCTCTCGACAACTTTCTTCTCTTGATAATCTTTGGATTTGGGCAACTTAGCTCTCGGATGTTTGGTCAAATTGGGAATAACTTGGGGAAAATTCTGATAATTTGGTTTGAGACAAAAGCTCTTTGGATATCTGATTCCAAGGGTTTCTCTGCAAAATATTCTGAGTATCTTGAACCGGGTTTGTTGATCAGTTTGATGTTTCACAATGGCAAAGGATAGATAAACAAGACTTTTGGAAAAGCAATCTCCACAACAGACAAAGCAACCTTGCGGGATACAAATAGGATAACTAACTCTGATAAAGCTTTGAAAGTGTATGTTCCAACAATGTTTTCACAAAGTTTTTGACTATTAAGCACTTCAAGCAGATCTACCTAAGGAAGGTGAGTATCAAAATCACTTGCCCACAGCTTGGTACCCCCTAGAAGGGAATACAAATGGTGAGTAATCTTGAGGTGACCCGGTAAACCCCTTGGAATCGGTCCTTGCACAAGGATTTTGATACTTTCGGATGTAGATAGGGTAGTCTCTATTTTATCAGGTTTTTAATAGTTCCGTGGAGTCTCCATACCCGATTATGCTGACCACCTGTGACTCACTTAAGAGCTTAGCCAAAAATGCTGGGGGAGGAATATTTACCATCCCCAGACATTTGCATTTGGCACAAAACACCCGTGGATTAGGAGATATAAGTGAGTACTTTTTGCCTTCACTTTATTTATATACCGGCTGGGGGAGATACCGGTTTGAGGTCGTTCTTCGAGGAGGAAGCACTTTTCTCCCTGGACAGGCCTCGCTAAAAGTAGAACGAGTGAACTTATCCAAGTTCAAATGTTCTACGTTGCTTACTTTAACAAGGATTTACAAAAAATGAAAGCTCCTAGATGCACATCAAGAAAGTTGTTCTTTTTCCCAAATTGATTAAGTGATGTTTGAATTTGAATAACTGAAGACACAAGTGTTTAGATTTTGAGTTGTTCTTTCTCCAAAAAGTAAGCAATTTGAGCGATTGCAAGTTATTTCTTTGATCATTCAAGATTGAGATTGGCGTGTTGTTTTAAGAACTTTGAAGTGCTTTGTTTTGATCCTTTAAGGCATTCAAGATTTGATTATGCATTTGCTTGAACTGAAAAGGAAGGAATAGAGATTTTTTTCTTTTAATGCATTCGAGAGTGCGTTTGATTTTCAAAATGACAATGACTCTTAGGACTTAGCTTCATTCCTTTAGTTTCATTCAAGATTTGTTTTGACCTTTGCTTTGATTTTTTTAGCTCCAAAAGACAAGTTCCTAATTTAGCTTTGATGCGTGAAATTTGAAAAAGAAGGCATTCAAGATTTTTGCAAAATGAAGTTAGTTTTTCAATAAAAACAAAGTTTTTTAGGATTGATTTTAGGAACTTTTGCATGCACTTTTAGGATTGATTTTGAATGTTTTTAGAAATGAGATGCAAATTTGAGGTTCTCTTTTTTTTTTTTAAGTATCCAAAACTTGAAATATTCCTAATTTTTGCATGAATGCATCTAAAACCTTGATGTTGCAAGGATGCAAATGTTTTGATTGATTTTTCTTATTTGTTAGAACAAATTTTGCAAATTTTAGTCCTTAACACATTCAAGAATGATTTGGGGGTTCATTTTAAGCACTAAAACAAGGTGTGTATGATTTTGCTTCCTTATGGATTTTTTTGAGAAAAAATGGCCAAGATCCCACAAGAAGAAGAAGAAGAAGAAGTAGATGGAATAGAAGAAGAATAAAGACAAGAAGAGGAAGAAGAATTCAAAGTGTTCCGTCCACCTATAAGCTTGAAAAATCTAAAAACACTCCAAAATCCATCAGAATGTTTGCAAAGAACCCGTGAAGTGGGTCCCACCGGGCGTGCCAGAATGTGAGCAAGGCTATCTGTATCTATTTTGAAAGGCTAAGACAAGAAAACATTAGGTTTTAATCTAACATTATATCAATTCAAAACAAAAAACATCTAAGCTAAGCCACCTCAGATAGAGCTTAAACAGGTGCACCCAAGCACTGTTTGATTTGCTCTTGATTAGGGGATGTGGGTGTGCTCTCTAAGCACTTGGAGCATATTCTAATGCATGCTAAGATGGATTGAGATTCATGAACACCCCAAAAATGGCACAATATTGGGTAGAACACCCAAAATTGCCCCTAAGGCTTCAAGAAATCAAGATTTATACAACTAGTATGATTAAGTAGATTTTAGAACCCAAAATAGATGTAAGAATGATGCATAAACAAGAATTAAACTAATTTAATCCATTAGTTCTATGCTAAGATGTGAGCTAAAAATGCTTGAAAAATGATTAAATCTAACAATTAGTATGAAAGCTAAATGATTTAGAGCTATTCTAGCATTATAACATTGCTTGAAATAAAAGGTGAATGGGTATTTTGCTCTTAGAAATGAGGAGTACTTATAAGCTTTTGGGAAGGAGGAATGAGTGGCCAGGATCAAAATCCTTAAGAGAGGCCAAGATTCATTCAAAGGGGAGCACATGGAATGTGCTAGTTCAGGGCCACCTCCTTGTGACAAGTGTCACAAGGGCATTGGGTTGAAAGATGGGAGGGATGTGCACAATTTGGGAAATGTGCCTAAGGTCAAAGGGTGTAAGAAAGGGGTGAGGGGCTTCTTAAATGCATCATAAATGCATGTAAGAGGGATAAGAAGGCTTTAAATGCATTTAATGCATGTAAGAGAAGTTTTTAGAAGTTTGTTGACTTTGGGTTAAGCTTAGGAGTTGGCTAACCTTGGTTAGGGAATGTGACAAGGTTAGGGGGGGATTAGGATTAGGATTAGGATTAGGGGAACAAGGATAAAGACTTTCTAGAAGAGTCTAGAACTTCCTTAGGATAAATATGGATTTTAGGAAATAAATAAAGATTTATTTATTTCCATGGTTTAGGTTTGAGAATATTTATTAAAAATGAATTTAATAAATATGAGGATTAAATATTTAATCTTAATTAAATATTTTGAGTTGGGATTACGGTTAGGAAATGATGGGATTAGTCTTTAATCAAAATTAAAGAATGATTAGAAGATTCTAGAAGAGGTTAGTGGTCTTAAGGAAACTGGCCAAGTTTTGGGCAAAAAATAAATAAATTATTTATTTTGGGATTTTTGGTCAATTTATTAATTAAATAATTAATAAATAAGGAGATAATGTTTAAATAAGATTTAAACATTTTTGGGAGGGATTCCTTAATTAAATATTTTTAATTAAGGTAAAGGGATTTAATGACATAAAAATTAATTAATTAATTAATTAAATAACTAATTAACAAATGATGATGTCATCAGAGATTTTTCAAAAAATAAAAATACTTTATTTTCTAAAAGATTTTTAGGTGTCTACACAACCATTGTAAGGCTGTTGAGCCATTGGATTTGGTATCCCTCCTCTGTGCTGTCGATGTTGTTGTTGTAAAGAGTTCCCAAATTGCTGATTTATGCCCATAGTATAGCCATTTGGATGTATTGAATTCTGTGTTTGCTGTGTGTGACATTGTTGTGTCTGAGTTCTTCCATGCTGTGGATTACCATAATAATTTTGTCCTTGTCCCTGTGTGTAATCTATGCTTATATTATCAATAGGAGGATTAAAAATTTGTGCCCCACCATGACTCTGTGCACAACTCCCTATATATATATATATATATATTTTCCCACATTCTGAGCATAATTGTATTTATTTTCATCTTCAACATGTTGATCATGTATTTTATTTCTCCCAGCATAAATGTTTCCATTAGATGAATAATTACTTTGCTGCAGATAGATATCTTCATTTATATTAACATGAACATTTTTATTACCATAGTCATTATAACCATCATTTTTGGTATAATTACCTTGCTTATAACACTGCTCACCACCTTTTATTCCTTCCTACGTAAGATACTTAGTATCTTTTGACTGTTCACATGGCTGAAAATCTTTATTATATTGATCTTGTTCTTGCACAGATCTAGAATAATCAACCTGCTGTTTATGAAAATGTTTATCATTATATTGTTCATTATTAACACCATTTCTTACACATTTTTGCGCAAATTGATAATGGCTATTTGGCTGCATGTTGTAATATGTATTCTTAATATTATGTGGCTGCTCACACAAATCTTTGTAATGTTGATGCTGTGATAAGTGAGTATGCTGCTCACTGCTTTGATTTTACACAAGTCTAGGTGAATCTTCATAGTGGTGAACTTGTTCTTTGCTATATATATCCTTTGTTTGATGTTTACCCTTATCTGGTTGTTCACGTGGATGATGGGATAGATGATATATATCATTATTTTGACCTCCATCTTTTCCCAACTTCTGCGCAGGTAAGTGTATTTCATCCTGCTGTTTATGAAAGTTGCTAACACCTCTTTTATTTTTTGCATTAACGTGATCTCCAAAATGATGAGATTTATTTGGATAATACACATTATCATCTAGAATATTTTGTGCAAAATGATAATGGTTTTGTGGAGGCTGCTCACGCCAATTTCTTGCTCCTCCCTCTTGCAAAAAACTGTACACATCATTCCGCGTAGGGTGGCAATCAATATTTTATTTATTTAGAAATTCATCACAATATTCATTAGCATATTCTTTTTGTGTAGGCTTTGGGCTATGTGGCTACTATGTTAAAATAGTATGCCATCTATTATTATTATATCCTTGGGCAAAATCATGGTGCTACTCCTTACAACTTCGGCCTTGCCAAAAATAGCATGGCTGCTCATCTCCACACCATGACTCCAAGAAGATGTGCTGGTCATGCTGACAAGCATTTGGTTGCGTATTCGAATGTGTTTCAATGAACTGGTCATGTTCTCTAGCGTAGGAAATAGGGTTTTCATATTGGGCATCATGGATTGGTTGGCTGGGAACATATAATATACCTTGCACAGGTTTGGGCATGTATCCAGGCCAGACTTTATAGAAACTATCTTTATTTTTGTAATTACTATTAAACATGTCTTTCTTTTGCGCAAAATCCTTAATGCCTTCTAGCCATTCACGCAGGCTCCTAGATTGTTGTTTTTGACTTTGGCGGTAAAAGTTATTTCCTTGCTGCATTGTTTGGATTTCATAATATACATTATCATCATATTTATATTGCTTTCTTTGAAAAAATTTATTCATATATTCCTTTTGCGTAGGTTTGAGGCTATGAGGCTGCTGGTCACCTTTGGTAATTCCCATAATATCATTATGTGTATTGAATGGTTTCGTACCTGGCATATATAAATCCTAGTGAACAATATCAGGCATCTGCTGCTTATAACATGTTTGCTAATATTTGTTTTTATTCATCAGGTCCCCATGCTGCTTATTACTTTGTCCACAGGTAGGTACATAGGGATATTCATGCGAGTCTTGGGGATTCTGTATTTTGCAATACATGTTATCAATTTGGCCTTTATCTTTCTCCAGCTCCTTCATGATTTCATGAATGCTATTTGGGCCCTCTTGTGAATCAATACACTGGTGCTGCAAATCATTAGCATAAGGATGCTTATAATACTTGACATTTCTCTCATTATTAACTTGTTGTATTTTGTCATGGTCTGCATGAATCCCTTGTTGCTGTTGATAATAATTCCTTTTCAATATATCATCTCCCTGCTACTCACGTGCATTATTGTTTTTCCGCAAGCCTTTATTATATATGTCTTGCATATATGCATCTGGATAATCTCTATCATAATTATTTTGATATGCATGAGTAAGTTTCATTTCATACTCCGGTTGAAATATATCACTTTGCATATTATTAGCTTTCATATCTTCATCTTGCAAACCTAACATATATGCTTGCCTTTGCACAGGTATATATATATATTATTCTGCTGATAGTTAGCTTGTTGTACATGGTTTTGAGCAACCTCTTCTCCATGATCACCTTGCATATTGTTATAATGTATTTCACATTGATTTTGATCAACATTATTAAAATTATCACCAAAATTATCATTATCATACTGGAAATGATTGTTTTCACCTTTATTGAACAAACTATAAACATTTCCATTACGCACCGGCTGTCTTTGCAACTTATTCAATTCATGTTCATTATCCTCATTTTGATTTTCTTGATTACTGCTATTTCTTCCAGTCCCTTTTGCACTGTTATGAACATCATAGGGATCATTAATATTTTTTGACTTGTTATTTAGGTCACACATTGGATTGGAAAAAATATCAAACCATTCACTGTCATCTCCTGTGGTTCTCCCTTCTTTGTCTTTTTTGAACATAGGGTTAGTGGCATTATCATGAGTAATGTGACCACTATTCTTTTTGTGAGGAGGAGTGTAGACCGGCACCTGAATGCTTTTATTCGCAACTTCATTATTATTAACTTCACTATTTCTGCCATCACTTCTGTCAGGCGAAATAAGGTTTTCCCTTTCTATTCCCAACCTCCTAAGAGCTTCGTTTAGCTATCTTCTAAGGGCTTTGAGCATCTCCTTATCTTAATGCTCCAATCTAATCATCCCCTCAACTATATCATCCATCCACCTCTCCCTCTGCTCCTGTTCACACATGACCTCTTCACTGTTATTCCTTGGGTTACGGTGATCTGAAGTTGGGAACTGCTCACAAGCAAATTCCTGACCTTTATCTTTGTCAAGTTGCTTTTTAGGAGATACATACAACATCTTCTTCTTCAATTTCTTATTCCTCCTATTTGGTTTCAATTCAGTGAATGAATTATTCTTTAGGGATCTTCTCCCTAACATAGGCTTCGCCTGATACTATATTCTAGAGTCACCACCTCACTTCTTGTGAGGAATCAATAACTATTCTAAATCCTTCTTCCCAATAGAGTCTTTACAACACTAACCAGAGATTCTGAAACTACTTTCACTGATAGGTGATCCCTAGCAGAGTTGCAAATTTGTTGGTGCTCAAAAATGCTGGACCATTTTGAGGCCAACTGACAGGCACAATAAATGCCTCTGCAATTTTGGTTTGATTGAACCAAGGCTGTTAGGCCTAAATTGAATATGTTGTCTAACTGCACAAACACATGCATAAACAATAGAAATTCCTTCCAAAGGGGTTACTAATCCTTGGAGGAAAAAGCAACCTAATATCCTAATTGTTAGATAGCTTGAAATCTAAACTAAGGCTAGGAATTAATGCTAAACCTAATTTAATGCTTGGTAGATAGGATAACAGATAAGATATGTACTTCACAGAAAGAAATAAATGACAAATTCAAATGAATGAATAGACTAGTGCTTGATACCAAAATGGGAATAGAGACAAATACATTCAATGTTGTGTATAACCGGAGATGGTTTTAAGATAACTCACTTCTGTAAAACGAGACCATCAACCTACAAGTTTCTATTGAAACAAAATTTACAACAATTTATACAATAGGTCCTATGGTTTTTAACTCAAATGAAGAGCCCGAAAGGAAACAATAACAGGTTCTCAAACCATGCTACCATTATTCAAATTGTACATATTAATCATAAATAAATGCATGAAATAGAAAACACAGTAGGATACCCTGGCTAGAGAGTAATCCGAGAAACCAATTGAACGTAAAAAAATAGTAGGGTACAAAAACTTATCTGATATTCGTACATAGGATTTTGGGCATTAAATTCCAATCCGTGAGAGGTAGATTTCTGTTGTGATTCATTGTCTTCTTTTTTTGCTTACAATTGATTGATTATAAATATGAATCCCAATGGTTCCCTATGAAAGGACATGCCCTTTCACAGGACCTAATTATTCAACTACCCTAAAAATATACATAACCATATCAATGGTTGTTAAGGAAATATTTCCCGTACAAATTGATTTAGTGCTCTTTGGTGTTCTGTGCATAATAACTTGATATTCAATTACCTGCACGAAAACACCAAACATTAGATAATCAAAATAAAATTTATTACTTTCATACTATATAAGGTTCTCACAAAAACTATAATTATTTATTTATTAATTAAGAATTAATCAAAAATAATTTCATGCCAAATTTTAATACATGCATTTGATAAACAATGTGAAGAATAAAAATTTAATATTATGTTCTATGTCATCCTCATAAATTATCAAAAATATAAGGAATCACTTCAATTATTAAATCATAAAAGATTTCAGTAACGAGAAAAATAAAAACATTACATTTAGAAATATTCTTTTATTTCAAAATAAAACATAAAGCATTTATTTAAGAAGATAATCCATAGAGCAATGTAAAATTCAATATAGAAATATATTGAAAATATTAGGGAAAAGGTCTTATAATCAATTTAATGAAAAATTAAATTTAAACCTAAAGATCAAATCAATCCACTTAGGGCTAACATATTAAGTTTACAAAACAATTACCCTAATGCTACAAAATATTTCTAATATAAAATAATATTACAACCATAAAAATACATGTAATTAAGGGAATCTAAAAATCTCACTTTCTAAAAAGCAACCCTAAAACATACATATTAAAAATCAACTAATTCATAAAAATAGTAAGGTAAAATTATTAATACCCTAAAATTAAAGTAAATGAGTAAGGAAAAAGTTACTCTTAGGGATTTGCAACTAAAGAATAAATGGCAAACCCTAAATAATATAAAAAAACAATTTACATTATACACCACTAAAATATAAAAATAATGCAGTAATGCTAAAGCCTTTTCACCTTATTTGACAAAAATATTAATGTTAAAAATACATTACGTGAAAATGCTAAATTATATTTAGGGATATGAGCATTAAAATTTTACATCCAAAATATCCCAAAACCCTAAACGTCATAATACTTATCTAATTGTTCAACTTATCATATTTTAACTTTAGGTTTTTAGGGTAAACTAAGGTGGAACAATAAAATTAAAATTGAAACCAAGTCCTATAAATAACATAGAACATTGCATAAAAAGAAATCAATTACTTTCGTGATTCCAATAATCCATTTCTAAAATATTAAAAAATAAATCAAAATCTAATATTAATACCTTTATTTACACATATGTTCTCAAGGAAAAACATAGAGTAATCGGTAGGGGGTAGAGTCGGGTAGTTAGGTAGGAAAAGGAATGGGTCGAGAGGTCGAGTGTTCAACTCCCTCTCCCCATTCTTTTTCCTAAAATTGGAAAAATAGATAAATACATAAATTATTATTTAATTTGAAAGTTAATTAAGGAAGAAATTACTCCCTGAGTAAGAAGTTGTACTTTACTTCTCACCTGCACATAAAACAAAGATAAATAAGTATCTTCTCCTAACCCTCTTGAAGAAAACAAATAGACTAATTGGTTAGGGGGTAGGAGGGTAGATAGGTAGGAAAAAGGTCGGCTTGAGAGGTTGAGTGTTCAACTCCCTCTTGCCGCCCTTTTTGCTCAACCTATTTTATTTTAAATTTTTAGAATTATTGTTTAATCAAAACAAATATGCATTAAATAAATTAGAATAAAATAATTAACAACCTAATAAATAAAAATAGAAAGTGAAACATATATGCTCTTTTATCACTTTAATTTTTTAAACATAGGGAAATTATATAAAATTGAAATAAAACATCATACTTCCCTGACATTTCATCCATTTTGAACTTGAAAGTTTCAGTGTCAATAGGTACATTGAGGCCTAAATTCTTGTAATGAAAGGGAATAATGCAAAACAACTAGGAGGAAAAGTAATCCACTCCCCACCTTCACTTCTCTATGGTATAAATTTTTCAGAGGCTTAGCCTAGAACAACAATATTACAATTCAAAGAGGAGTGCATTTCAATTCACCCTCAACATTTGTACTCTTCTGAAACATAGGAGTTGAGGTCATCCCCATAGAGTGATTAGTTCTATAGATAGGCCCCCTAAAAAGAAAAAGAAAGATCCCTTATTTATGGTCCTCTCAAGCTCCTTACTAGGATACAAGTGGAGAGCATATGTAAGGAAATATTTGGGATTAAAAAATAGAAGGGTTCATTTTATGCCCAAATCAAAATGTGTATTGATCAATTTTAAGCTCATTTTCAATATGTGGAAGACACACCAAATAAAATGATCTAAAGAAAGACATGATTCTATGATGAATGGAAAATGATAATGATCAATTTTTATAATGTAAATAAGAGGGTCTGGAACAAGTCTAGCACACCTTGATTTAACATTTTCCTATTTTGTTTGAGTCTCTTTCTATCCACTATAATAAGCTCCAAGCTAGCTTCACATCTTCAAATCTAGTGTGTGAAATTATGACAAATAGGATAGTCCAAAGCAAATAAATTTTAAAAATTGGTTCCACATGACATTAGAAATCATAATAGACCCTTTTCGAGAGAGATAAAATGATCCTACGATGCATTGAAATATATGAAAATATTAATTACTATTTTTTGCTTTTGACCTAGTCAACATGATTCAATTTGTTTGCAATATTTTTAGCCTAAAAAATAGAAACACAAAGTAGATACCCTACTAAAATTCACTTTTCTTTTCAACAATGTAATTATTTTAGACAAAATTCTTAATTTGTACCCTAGGGAACCACTTTATTAAAAAGTACCATTTATCAAAGATTTTTTAAAATTTGCTAACTAGTTTTCATCAAAACTAAAAATTTACAAAGAAGACCCCCTTAGAATTTCAAGATATTTTTAGAAATGTAAATTGTTTCAAAAAAATCCTAACCAAGGTCATTTTTTTAATGAAAAATCGTAAGAAAAATACAACTCACTAAAAATGATGAGAAAAATCTGATTTTTGGATTGAAAGATCTTTATACCATCCCCAACCTACAATAAAAATTTCATAGAAAAACTCAAGCGATTTGAAGGATATGATGAAATATTTAAAAATCTTATGATTTTTATCCTCACCTCTACCTGAACAAGGTTGGCCTTAAATTTTTTGAACAAAACAACAATATAAGGTTAGGGAAACCTAAGAAATACAAATCTAATTGGGATATGTCCCATTAGGTGTGCCAAAATGACGATGAAAATATAGTAATGAAAGTAAACACAAATATAACCAACATCATATGAATGTAACACTTCTTCATGAAAATACAATAATGAAAGTAAACACAAATATACCAAAATTCCTTCATAAAACACTTGATTACATTGTCCTCATATTATTTAAGATCTTGTATCATAATGGGTTGCTCTCAGATTTGTCAGCATGTGTGCAAGAGAGTATTTAGGAATGGAGTGTGGTTGATTGATATAAGATAATAATAGTATGAAGATGATAATGATGAAAAGATGATAGTTCTGACTCTCAAAAATCACAAAGTATGCAAGGAGACAAGTATGCAAAAGCTCTAGTAAAGGTATTAGGATTCAAAAACTCATTAGGATTTCTCATTAGATTCAAATGAGAGAGAGAGATGTTCTTTTATAGAAGTCACCATAAAAATCAAGGGTTAAGGTCAATAAGTGACAATATGAATGACTAATAGTAGAGGATAGGTACGAAATAATGAGAATAAAGGATATTAAGAGGTTAATGAAAATGAAGGGGTGAGATTAAGTAGGTAGAAAATATTAATTTATGGTAACACATCACAAGATGCATTGGATTTAGATATGTTGGGAGATGTGAGAGGAAAAAGTAAATTAATTAATTAATTAAAAACATTTATTTAATTAATAGAGTAAAATATCAAATAAAGAAACAAGCAAGATTTATCATATGCCTACAAATTTAGAATTGATCGATGTGAGTGGAAATGTTTGGTTGAAATTAGAAAATAATGATCATTAATTAATTAATTAAAAGTATTTTTTTAATTGATAGTAAAATTAGGAAAGTGGAAAATTAGAAAATTAAATATTTATTTAACTATAAGAGAGAAAAGACTAATAAATTAAAAATAAAAAATAAATATTTATTTAATTGAGGACAATTTTAAGTGTCTACATTTTCCCCCTCTTTGAGACAATGTAGCCTATAACATTGTTTCAAAGGGAAAGAAAAAAGGATAAGGACTAGAATAATGATACCCATGTCATGTGGATAAAATGAAGGATGATGCCCCTTGAGAAGACATGTGGGTTAGAAGAATGCACATGTGATCTCAAAAGGAAAGATGGAGGAATCAAGGAGATGATAAGATATATAGCGATAGATGTGTGTGTGTGTGTGTGTGAGAGAGAGAGAGAGAGAGGTCAAGGATGGAGGATCCAATAATGGACAGTCCGCCTATACTGCTAGTTATGACAACAACAAGCACAACGGAATACAACAATATAATGTTTCAAAATAGAATTTCATTCAACATGCCCGACTGTGAGGCCTTCCGGGTTGCGGCCTTATACAATAAATTTACAAATTATCCAAGCTAGTCCAGCTCTAAAACACATCAGCAACTAATAAAAACACTAAGGCACATCTAAACTTGAGCTCGCAAGCCTCCAAGCAATCTCCTTGTCTCCAAGCATACAAACCACTAGCTCCGCTGTTACAATATCAAATAAAACATCTGATCTAAAAGATCTCATAGGATCCAATTATGATTATACTCTCATGCTACTACCAATCTACCCCTAAACATCTACCCAAGCTCTCAATATATAGCTAGCTAAGCCACAAGTTGGCCAGTCAGACTTTAATTACATTATAGGTCCAGCCTAAGGAGAGATACCAAAACTAATGAAAGAAACAACCAAACATGATGCGCCTTTAGATTTAGGTCCACACATGATCCAAGAACATGTCCCTAACTTAGCAAGATCCCATCTCATCACATGGAACCACGCAAGATGAAAAACTCCACATTTCACGTGTAAACTGGCTGAAAATTGATACCCGAGAAAAATGATCATAAATTTTAGCTCATAATGAATTAGGACTTGCAGTCTTAGGAGAAGGTATTACTTTAGGTCCTCTTAAAGTCCCTAAGAGTTAAAATGTTGATTCATTAAGGATCAATAGCTACACGATGCGCAATCAACACGTAGAAAGTAGGAAAATGTAGCTCCGGCAACAAGGAAATTGCTCTAACTTTGAAACAGTCCATCCAATCCTTATGCGCCCATAGGAGAAGGTTCCAACATAGGTCCTCAACATAATGTAAGCTTCAAACAAAATGAAATCAATAAATGCAACAATTATAATTCAAACAACAAAAAATAGGAAATGTTTTTGGTTGATGCAAGATTGCTCAAGGCCCGAGATGCTCCTGCATCAGACACCCCAGGTAAATAAAAGAAGGTTCTCATGAAATTCTTAAGGGAATCAGAACAGGTATACCATATCTATTCGTAACCCATATCTCCTCTTGTCCTTCATTCCATGTTGTCTTTACTTTAAATCCACTGTCACACTTAGCAAATCAGCTTGTCCTGCACTTTTCTCATCTTTTCGTTCTACTACTAATAGAAACTGATTCTGACCATCTTTTCCACTATCAATTACACCATCTTCTCCAGACTTACTAATCAGATTGGCATCATCTGTAGTCCTCTCTGTCACTAGTGCCATCATTTGCTGCACTATCTTTGTCAAAAAGATCACCTGCCTCTTAATATCTATAAATTCCTCAACTGTATCATCATTGCTTCCTTTCAAACTCAGTTTCCTTTCATCCACAGGGATAGGTTCATCAACTCTCTACTCCTAATGTTTGTCATAAGGACAACACCTGATAATTCCACATCCCTTCACCCCAACATCCTACAAGGGTAATAACTTATGCCTAGATCCACCATGCATTACCACATATGTATTTGCATGACTATCAAACAAAACATGTCTATCAAATTGCCAAGGTCTCCCGAGCAACAAATGAAAAGCATCCATAGGCAATACATCACATAATATTTCATCATGATAAGATCCACTCTGAAAATTAACCAAGCATTTCTCTTCAATCCTAACCTTAGACACATCTTGTATCCAACTAATCTGATAAGGATTAGGATGTTTCCTTCTTTCCAAATTCAATTTACTAACCATCTATTCTGAAACAAAATTTTTAGAACTACCACCATCAACTATAACATTACATACCTTATCCTTGCACTTACATCTAGTTCTAAACAAATTTCTTCTTTGTACTGGTTCTTGGACACATGTAGCCAATCTCCTAGTGATAAGAAATTCACCTTGTTCTGCAGCATTCTCAATGTCTTCTTCAGCAGTTAGTGCAACTCTTTTTCTAGGACATTGAAAACTTCTATTACCCTCTTCACCACATTGATAACAAGTACCAGTAAACTCATTTTTCCATCTCCCTCTCTGTCCATGATTGTAGTTCTTAGTGACTTGACCACTACCAGATCCTTCATCAGTCTTCTTAGGATTTTCTATCACATTACCTCCAGCAATTGTTTCACCAATTTTACCACCTTAGTTCCTATTATTTTGTCTTCCTTCAAACCTCTTGTTTAGCTTCTCCTCAATCTTCAATGCCATCTAATAAGCATCTCCTATAGTTGTCATCCAAATAGTAAGTAACTCTTCTTCAATACTAGGTCTCAAGCCATAAACATACCTAGCAACCTTCTCTTTATTAGCTTCAGAATGACCAGTCCTAATCAGGATTCTGTAAAACTCCTCAGTATACTCTTGCACTAATTTTTTGTTCTACCTCAAGGCTTGCATCTTCTTAAACATTTCTAACTCATAATCCACCGGAAAGAATTGCTTTTTCAACTTGTCAACCATTCAGTTTCATCTAGTGATCTTTTCTTTTCCTCTCCTACTTCTTTCCAATTGAACTTCTCTCCACCAAATATTTACATGACCCTTCAACTTAGTCTTTGCAAATCAAACTCTATTAGGATCTTCTATTTATTCATACTCAAAGTATTCATCTATCTCATTAATCCAATCAATCAACTCATCTGGCCTAAGGCTTCCAACAAATGTAGAAACTTCAATCTTAGGTCTTTTCCCAATTTTAGACAGTCTTCAGGATTCTATTCTCCTCTGGATCTTTGACTTCTTTTATAGCTTCTTCAAAGTGATCTTCCTCAGACTCATCACTATCATCCTTCAAGGTAGTCTTCTTTCTCAATTCCTCTTGTAGGTCTTGCACTTATTTTTGCAAAGCCCTGAAATCATTAAGATTGAATTCTCTAGTAGGTTCTTCCTCTGAGATCTCACGAGCTCTCCTCAGAGGCATCTTCAATCCAAGGTCCTCGTGAAAACTACCTCACCTTCGACGATCTATCCACACACTCAGGATCTTCAAGCTCTGATACCACTTGACGTAGGTCAGGGATGGAGGATCCAATAATGGACAGTCCAAGCCTACACTGCTAGTTATGACAACAACAAGCACAATGGAATACAACAGTATAATGTTTCAAAATAGAATTTCATTGAGGCCTTCCGGGTTGCAGCCTTATACAATAAATTTATAAATTATCCAAGCTAGTCCAGCTCTGAAACACATCAGCAACTGATGGAAACACTAAGGCAGATCTAAACTCGAGCTTGCAAGCCTCCAAGCAATCTCCTTGTTTCCAAGCATGCAAACCACTAGCTCTACTGTTACAATATCAGATAAAACATCTGATCTACAAGATCTCACATGATCCAATTATGATTATACTTTCATGCTACTATCAATCTACCTCTAAACATCTACCCAAGCTCTCAATATATAGCCAGCTAAGCCACAAGTCGGCTAGTCTGGCTTTAATTACATTATAGGTCCAACCTAAGGAGAGATACCAAAAATAATGAAAGAAACAACCAAACATGATGCGCCTTTAGATTTAGGTCCACACATGATCCGAGAACATGTCCCTAACTTATCAAGATCCCATCTCATCACACAGAACCACACAAGATGAAAAACTCCATGTTTCGTGTGTAAACTGGTTGAAAATTAATACATGAGAAAAATGGTCATAACTTTTAGCTCATAATGAATTAGGACTTGTGATCTTAGGAGAAGGTAGTACTTTAGGTCCTCTTAAAGGCCCTAAGAGTGCAAATGTTGATTCATTAAGGATCAACGGCTACATGACACACAATCAGCACATAGAAAGCAGGAAAATACGGCTCTGACAGCAAAGAAATTGCTCTAACTTTGAAACAGTCCATCCAATCCTTATGCGCCCATAGGAGAAGGTTCCAAAATAGGTCCTCAACATAATGTAAGCTTTGCAAAACATGAAACCAATAAATGCAACAATTATAATTCAAACAACAGAAAATAAGAAATGTTTTTGGTTGATGCAAGATTGCTCAAGGCCCGAGATGCTCCTACATCATAGAGAGAGAGAGAGAGAGAGAGAGAGAGAGAGAGAGAGAGAGAGAGAGAGAGAGAGAGATTCTTAATTATTTAGAACACAAGCATACTAAGAGTTCATAGCCAAAATCACTTTTAACTTGATATTTTCCAAGCAGGAAAGATCTTGGAAGGTCATATTGGAGATTGGGGACAAATATCCCATTCTATTAGATGCCTAGCATTATATATTTAATAGAACTCTGCCCTCTCTCATTCTCTCTCTTTTAATGTATTTATTTTGATTAAATAGTAGAAATGAATTTACATAAAAGAAATAAATCTTCATAAAAATAATATAAATTTTCCCATGAACTTCAACATTCAACAATTTAAAATTAAATAAGAACTAAAAAATACTTTACATAAAAAACAAGCTTGGAGAGAGAGCCAAGTTCTTGCCAAAATATTGACAGAAAATTTAAATATTTTCGTTTTAAGAGTCACTTCCTAAGTACCAACAGTTTTCTTAATAATAAAATATTTCCATTTGAAACTCCAATATCTGAATGATATTTTTTAACATGCCAATTGAAAAGATTTAAACATCAAACTCTCTTTTATTCACTCTTATGCAACATTTAGTTTACAAACTTCATTCTGACTAGAATATAAATAAGATGAGATGTTATGCACACTTTAATTCACTCCTGGACTTCAAAACAAATTGCTAATTAAAACTTAAATTTCAAATATTTGTAACTTTGTAATTGATATTGACAACTCAATTGATAACAATGAGAGCTAGCTAGATAATAAATACACTTAAGAAAAGGTAATTGGTTATTTAATTTCATTCATTTCAAGAAATGCTAATAATTTTCATACCAGAAGACATCGTGACTAACAATACAAACTAATAATAATTATAAGAAAAAAACATTAATAAAAGATTAATACATACTAACTAATTTTATATATAAAATTTAAACGAAAATGAAAATGAAAATGAAATATTTTACAGTTACAAATGTCTAGAAACTCTTTTTCTAAGTATTTATTAATTTCAATTTTAATTGATGCTTGCCGAAGACATATTACGCATGGCATGCCATATGATACGTGTCACAAAGATTTATAAATGTGGCACATATATTTTATTACCTGTCATTACAATTCTGCCACGTGTCTTTCTTAATGTTGGTTTATGGCCGTTATAAATAACTATTTCATTTTGTAACAAGTTGGTCTGTGAGTTGCACTACATTTTTAATGGAGGTTGGGGCTAATGTAATACTTTATCTTCATCATTTTTCTGATGGTCTAATTAAAAACATTAAGGTAAGTTTTTCTTCTATGATAGAATAAGTAGTGTAACTATTTATTGGACTTGTATTTTCTCTTTAAGGATTTTAAATTTTATAATAATTTTATAATAATGTTTAGTAATTTTTTAATATGAATCTTTCTTTATATTATATAATGTTATTTGAATATTATATTATGAAAGTAAATTTTAATGGATTTTTAATTCAGATTGTGGGTATAACTGTGAGTTAACTTAAAAATTACATATATTGACATTTTTATGCTTTGACTTGTTAAATTTTAGAATTTGAATATCGAGAAATGATCTATATATATATATGTGTGTGTATATATGTATATATATATACATATATATGTATATTTTCAATTATGTTGCCAATATTTTTTAAGATTTGATTAGCCAAAACATTAACCTTACCAATGACACTACAAGTGAAATATGACCTTGGTATTATTTGAATTCCTTATTTGATTTTGCAAATTTGCTCATTACTATGAGAGATGATGAAGAGGAGGTTTTTTTTATGCTTTTCTCTTTCTTAGTTGATAGAAAACAAAGGCTTGGGTTTCAAGTAGGCAAATTGGCTTGTTGCATAATCTAAACAAATTAATTTGTTAGAAAATTTAATTTTTTTTTCCCTAATCTATAATAGACAGAGTTGATGTACTGACATAAATGTGCATTGTCTATGTCACATTACATCTGCCTGTTACTTTCTTAGAAAATCAAAACTCCCCGCACAAAAGCATGCGATAAATCATTTGAGCTCTTATACACGAAATTTCCGGAATTCTTTTCCCTTCCACATTGCTTTATTTTAGTGCATTAAAAATTTATTCTCAACAAATGAGATTGATCTACTCCCAAACTGAAAGTAAATAATTTTTTATTCTATTAAAAATAGAATTATTACAAAAATATTTATTTTAAATTTAAATTATTTAAAACAAAAATTATTATAGATTAGAAAATGATATAAATTATATTTACAATATATAATTATATTTTTAATTTTAATATGATTTTTAAAAAAATTTCATATGTACAACAAATAAATTATAATTATTATATTTTTTCAAATATTAACTATTTCATAATCCAATACACTTATCTATTATTCAAACAATAACCATTATTAATACAACCTAATTAATATTTTAAAGCTAATTTCATAAATTTGAAAGAATTTATTTTATTCTATTTTAAAAATAATATTACAAATATACAATATAGTTACAATTAATTATAAAACTAAAGGCAAGTACTAGCCACTATGTGACACTTGTTAAATAGTATATGATATATATCATTAGATTATGTTTAAAAATAATATAAATGATTTTAAAGATAAATGCAAAGATTCATTGATTTATGTTATTATGAGAAGACAAATTATAATATTTTTTGGGTTTTCATTTTATTAATATAACATACTTTGACTAGTAAATTATATTTATAGTTAGTGAAAGCATAATAATCAAAATATGAAAGTGAAAGAACAATGTAAATTGACTGATAAAATTAAACTAGTTATTTAAACACGTTTAATCAATAATACAAATAGTTTTATTATTGATATTTTATAAATTTTTATTCTTTTAATTTTAATAATTTATATATGATATATTAGATAATTCACTATTTTCTGTTATTGCACGAACATTATATATTTTTCTAATAATTCTTATTTATTTTAATTTTATTGTAAAAATGATCAATTCACTATGATTCAATTAACTTGCAGGAGGAGTTCAATACAAATCAATCATCCAGGATTGTAAATATAATTTCAGCTACAAAAAGTACAGAACAACCCAAATTGAGTATATTAGAAAAGCTCAACTAGATGTTGGCTTTGATTTGTTTGAAGGTGAAAAGCTCTCATTTTATCAACTCAAGATCATATTTGAAGAGCTATACACTCTTGTACTCCATATCTGAAAAATAAATTGACAAAATAAAGACCAGTCCTCGTATATTGCTTTTAATATCAAGAATAAGTGCTTGTGGAAGAAGTATTCATCTGAAGATTTTATCACTATGATTAAATTTGATTTATTTTAGAATTTTGATCTTTCTAAGACTAAAATTTGATTGGTGAATAATGCACTTGAAATATTAGCTTCTCAACTCTCGAGTTTATGTTTGAAATAATTTTTTTCATAATTCTTATTTGATTTTTCATATAAAATAATAATAAATCAATGCTCTTTATTAAATAGTATATGATATATATCATTAGATTATGTTTAAAAATAATTAAAATAATTTTAAAGATAAATGCAAAGATTCATTGATTTATGTTACTATGAGAAGAAAAATTATACTATTTTTTTGGTTTTCATTTTATTAGTACTTGCCCGTAGGCTATGTACTATTGTATTGTTTTTTGCATTTCCTTTATTATTTTAAAAAAAATTTTAAGTTAATAAATTGTAAAAATTATTTATTAATGATATGATTGGTTAAAATAATTTGAGTCTTATACACAGAATTTTCGGGATATAAAACCAACAATTTTAATGCCGCCTTTTTAGCTATATTGCATAAATTGAGCTAGTTCCTATTTTATTTGGTTGATATTTTTTTAGTATTTTTGATTTATTTTATATGATAATTATTATTTTTATTTTTTATTTTTTATTTTTATGAGTGTTTTTTGAAAATATTCTTTGATATATTTTTATTAATAATTAAATTTTTAATAAATCAAGTTAAATATATATTTTGAAATTTGTTTTGGATTTTAAGTTTCTATAATGTACTATATATAATTCATATAACATTGTCTACTTATATTTCTAAATAAATTATATAATTTTAAAGTTATAATTCTCACTTTCATATTAATATGCTAACAATTAATTTATTCCAACTATTGTTATATCATTAACACTAGAATTACTATTTTATTGTTAAAACTAGAATTAAACTGTTGTTCTATATTTATTATTTTATTACAATATTAATGACAAGTACTAGCCACTACGTGGCACTTGTTAATATTACTTTGACTAGTAAATTTTATTTGTAGTTAGTGAAAGCATAATAATATTAAAAATATAATTATATCTAGTAGGGGGCTCTCCAATGAAAGCTATTGGGGCTCTAGGAAAAAACTTTTGTTGTAATAATTTAAAAGGGGCCCTCCGCATCCATCCCATTCCATCCCTTTATAATATATAACTATATTTTTAATTTTAATATATTTTTTTATTAAATTTAATATGTACAATAAATAAATTATAATTATTATATTTTTTCAAATATATAGTATCTTAGTGACTTGATTTTTGGAGACTTTCCTATTGTGGTTCAAGGATCTGTTGTTTTTAGATCCATATGGAAAGCTTGGGATCATGTCAAGAAGCATATTACCAACAAGGATTTCCATGATGATAAGCATCTTTATGGAGAAGGATCCATCTAGTGGAATTTACATTTGTCTAGCAAACCCCTTGCCCTCTCCCAAGGTTGCTCCGCTCGACACTGGTCTAATATGGGCATATCTCAATTGGTTGATCTCTTCGATCAGGACAAGATTATTAGCTGGGAGGATCTTAAGAGCAGATTTGATATCCCGATCTCTTAGACGAAGACTTATAATATGATTCTTAAAGCTGCTAAGGGCCTGCCTACTACTTGTCATGTGGACTCTTATAGATACTTGAAATGTAAATGGCCTGATGGAGTCATTATATCCAAAATCAAGGCTAAAAATATATACAATATTATTCGATATAATGAGACCATCATTGATCATGTTAATTCTGTTTGGTATTCCACCCTTGATAACGACTGTTGGAAGGATTTTTTTTATATTCTTTGGAAAGGTACTATTGAACCAAAAATTAAATGTTTTAAATGGCTGGCTATTCTTGACAAACTTCCTGTTAGAAAGGATACTTCCATGAATGAATTTTGTAGCCTCTGTAGACTTCCAGAATCTGGTAGACACATTCTTTTTTACTACATTTTTGCTAAAGAAATTTGGAGTAATTTGGTATCACTTACCCAATGCATGTGAATATTCTGGAAATTATCACTGGGAACATTAATGGTATTAAAAATGATTCTAACCTCTTTTGGAATATTCTCTCTTCTAATATTCTTTGGCAGATTTGGAAATGTAGGAATGAGGAAAGCTATCAGAACAACCCTAGTGTTCTTACTGAGTCTTTCCGAAAACTCACTCATTTCAAAATCTTTTTGCAAGTTCGCACTACTATGATGATGGAGATGGATAAGCTTAGGAGGTTCCTGAAAGATGGTTATGCCACTTTCTTCATTTATGAGCTGAAGCATGGTTACGAGTGGAGAAGGAACCTGGATGATCTTCAGATGTTTGAGAGGACCTGCAAGACACTCAACTAGGAGATTAAAAAGAACATCAAGTCTAAAAAGGACCAGATTTTCATGTTATCTCAAATCCAGGAGCGGAAGAATATTGTGTGGATGGAGGGATCTATGGGGTGGACTGCTTGGGTTGACACCCATGGTGAGCATCACCTAGATCCATTGAGTGCTAAGTGTTCCATTAATTCTCATGAGAGATGAGTTCGTGTGAACCCTACTCATGAAACATGGGTCACTGAGTTTGACTCAAAAACTACATAGTTGAATCTTGATAGCAATATCACAATTCTTGCACTAGTGTTTTTTGATTCTATGAACTCTGAATTTATTAGATTATACATTCCGATGTAGTCTCTTTTTGGTGAGGCCAGGCTTCCTCTTTTGTACTCTCCGTTGAAACTGATCTGACTTTGTATCTTTTTTATCCTCTTATATATAATACAAAAACAAATACACTAATCTATTATTCAAACAATAACCATTATTAATAAACCTAATTAATATTTTAAAGCTTGAGACTCTAAATTTCATAAATTTGAAATAATTTGTTATATTCTACATTTTATTCTATTTTAAAAATATTATTCCACATATAAATTATAGTAATTAGTGAACAGTTTTGCACCAATCATAAGTAATTATTTTTCTATAATTAGAATATTTATATTTATTTATTAATTTTATATATTATACAAATTACTTATCTCAAATATGATTGGTTGAATTAGTTTGGTGCTATAGGACCATTTTTTTCGAGGCTTCCTCCATATTTCATTTTTTTGGCAAGATTTTGGGGTACACACAATGATAGTGATTATGTTTATATAAACAATATAAATATTTACATTTATATCTGTTTATGTATGAATGCACAAGGAATTATATGTTGAAAATAAATTATTTAAGATAAATAGACAAACTAAATTGATATATCCAAATGTCTTTTAATAGATATTTATATGTAAATTTTAAAAGTTTGCTTAAATTTAATGTGTTTATTCTATAAAATCACTTACTAATTTACTTAATAATATATAGATCATTTTAAAAAGTTAAATAAAAAAAGTTACATCAATAAAAAGTTACATCAATTTTATTACATTTTTTTAGAGGTGTTTAAATTTTAAAAATATTTATATATAAATATATTAGAACTTTTAAATATTATGTATTATTATATTTATTAAAATATATAATTATTTATTATTTTATTTAGTAAAATATATAATTATTCTATTAAAAAGAATTCTTCTCAATAAGTCTATCAAGAATCAAATTATATTTAATGCAAGGAAGAAACAATAATTTTTTAGAGCAAAAATATACTTTTGACCACTTTGAGAGAATCAATACTCTTCAATGAACTAACAATTTTCTTCTACAACTGCATTACTATGTACTATAATGACAAGTACATGCCAATATGTGATACTTGTTGGAAATAGCAGAGACAACCTTCTCCAAAAGTTGTGTTTTTCAGATCCACTAAAGAAAGGAATGCCTAAGTATTTACAATGAAATGAACCCAAAGAAAACCCCCAAAAGTGGACCAACTGATGTTTTTGTATTAAAGATAAAGGGATCAAAAAAAATTTACAAAGTTACTCAGAGTACAAAACGGAGGCCAAGCCTCGAGAACAAAGAGATGACCAACAAACAAACATTAGTCATCAAAAAAGACTATTCAACAAACTGTGCAGCGAACCAAGAGGAAGTAAAGGAATACAGATCTTAATGAAGTACATTTTCATAAGCTTCAACCTAGTTTGTCCACTCGAGGGGACCTTCCATCCAAATGATGTTTTTATTCTCTTGTATTTGCGCAAGCATCACAAACATTCCAATAGAGGGTTCTTTATTATCTCTGAGCTCCTTCGCTAGGTGAGTAAGCACTTCTTCATAGTTGGCCAAGTTGTTCATGTTCCTTCTCCATTTAGCTCCATCCTTAAGTTCGTATAAAAACATGGTAGTGTGACCATCTTTGAGAAACCACAAGAATTTTTCACGTTCAATCATCATGTTAATAGAGACCTGCATGGAGATTTTAAAGTGGGTGAGTCTATGAAATGACTCAGTAAGAATTCTGGAAGTGTTTTGGTATCTATCTTCATTTCTGATTTTCAAAATGAACTAGAGAATATTAGAGGATATAAACCAAAATAGGTTAGAGTCCTTTTTTAATCCCTGAATATATCTTGTAATAATTTCAAAGGTGTCAATATGCTGTGGAAAAATAATGCAAAACATTAGCCAAATCTCTTTAGTAATGGAACAGTCAAAGAGAATATGCATGCAATTATCAGGAAGCCTATAAAAGTTACAAAATTCAATATTAGCACCATCTTTCCTTAAAGGAATTCTATCAAGAAACATAAGCCATTTAAAACATTCAATCTTGGGATCCAGAAGACTCTTCCAAAGTCTATTAAAATGCTTCTGCCATAAGGGAGTATCTAAGTAAAGTGTACCAAATAGTATTGACATGTTTAATAATGGAATCATCACAAGAAATTATATATATATATATATATATATATATATATATATATATATATATATATATATATATATATATATATATATATATATATATATATATATATATATATATATATTGTGGGCCTTGATCTTTGAGAGGAAGGTTCCATGCTCCCATTTGAATTCAAGAAATTTGTGGGACTCAACGTGGCACTTACTAAGGAGGGAGCGAAAGGAATTGGCAAACATATTATAGGTTTTCTTTTGAGACTGAGGAAAGTTTTATGTGCACTTGAGGTCCTCCCAACTAAAAAGAGTGTCTTGTGTTAAGATATCAATAAATTGAGAAATGCCATTTTTTACCCAGTACTTAGCTGAGCAGCCCTGAGTGAGGGCCAGGGGCTTGTTCAAATGGGTGAGATTCCGCTAGATAGATCATTCACCGTGTATGAGGTCATTACTGCAGATGCTAGTGTTAGTCAAATGGCTCCTAACATACTCTGAAGCCTTCCATATGGTTTTAAAAATATAAGAACCTTGAACAGAGATAGAGAAATCACCAGAAATTAAGTCACTAAAAGGAAGAGATTTCCAAAACTTAGCAGCCCTTGTGACACCATGTTCAATATTGTTTCTGATTAAAACTTTCCAAGGTTCCTACCCATCCAGAGCATGGAAGATCCATTTGGCATCAAGAGCAATGCCTTGGGTTTTGAGATCTTTAAGGCCAAGACCACCAAGTTTCTTATCAGTGTGGCACCAATCCCATTTAACAACATGCATTTTCCTATTACCTTTGCCATCAGACCAAAGGAATTTCCTAATAGCCTTTTAGATCTCAAGGATTTGATAGTCATTAAACATCCAGGCCAAAGAGTAGTAAATACTATAGGAGAGAATATTTTGACAGATTTGCACTCTACCAGCTAATGAAAGGAATCTGTTATGCCATTTTTTCAAAAAATTTTCAATTTTTTCCCTCACCCAAAGCCACATATCTTTGAGAGAGGGGTCGAAAGAGAAGGTGATACGAAGGTAACAGACTAACTTGTGAGGACCTCCCCATTGGTAGCCATACTTATTGAGCCAATCCAGAGGGTGTTCCTTCCATTCCAAAAGGATGGATTTGTTTTGGGAGATACGAGCACCCGCTAGTACATTTGACCCACTTTTTAGACCAACATTTCCGACCAAGCTACAAAATGATTTTCCATGGTCGGTTTGTAGAAGAAAAATTTGATTTTTTTAAAAATATATTCCTGTGTTGGTTGGAATTAAGACCCTAAAGAGTGGTCATAATTTCAACCAACATGGGAATAGAAGTAAAAAAAAGGTCAAATTTTATACATATATCCCGCCTACCAGCACATTTCATTTTTGTATCATCTTAAAATGGAAGCACTTCCATGTTAAGAGCATTTATCCCTTCGAGTAAGTGATTTGGGATCATGTCAAGCACCTTGAATTGGTCTTTGCTTGAATATGACATTTTCCCCTGATTCTGCCCCCTTTTCCACTTTCTTTCTGCATTTTTCTAGCACTCTAGACTGAGACCCTGAGATCTGTGACCTCAAGGTCAAGGAAGACCTTGAGGGGTCAAGGATGACCTTGAGGGTCAAGGATGACCTCTTCCTTGACCTAGGTCAGGGTCGACCTCATCCTTGATCTCGGGTTCAAATTTCAAGGTCCCATGATTCTCGGATGTCGGGTTTCGAAAAGATTTGTTTTCCCACTTCCCGATCGGCTGTTTTGGTTTCCAAAATGGTAAACCATTAAATTGCATTTAATTTAGGTCCATTTCTCAATGGTTGAGGCCTAATTGGAATTTAATTTCCCAAGGTGGCCCCTCTAGAGGATTGTGCCCTAGATCACTATAAAAGGAAGCCTTCCTCTCTCATTTTCTCCATCAATTCACATCAAGTTTTGCAATCCCATCTCATTCCATCATGCATCAAGCACTCTCAAGGAGACATTAGTGATCAAGCAAGCATTCCATCAAGCATTTTCAAGGAAGCATTCAAGTCCTCTTCTCCATTCAAGTTCTCCATTGAAGATCAAGGATTCAAGCATTCAAGCCTTTGAAGGGATTTGGTTCAAGCATTCAAGATTCATCATTCAAACCCTAGATCTATCCATCATGATGGTGTGATCTTCCTTCAAGATCCTTTTTTCATCTTCAAGATCCATTCACTCTTCCCTTAAGGTGGATTCCAAGCATACAATCATGGAGGTTTAGATTTACATTTGTTAGTGTTGATTCCAAGCTCTCATATTAACATACTTGATTGCATTCAAATACAATTGTATATCTATTTAATATCATAGCTTCGTTGTTAGATTTACTTCTACTACTTTCTAGAATTCTCTATTTCAATTCTATTATTAAGGTTGATTCCAAACCGGGGTTTGACTAAGGCAAACCCCTCATCCAAACAACAAAACCATTTTTTTCTTGTAGGTACAGGTACAGGTACAGGATGATGAATTAAAGTGCATATTTGGATACCCTTTTCGCTGAACTTCTGGGATCTGCTAACAGAATTTTCATTGGAGCAGTTGGGTCAAGGATGACCTTCAGTGAAGGGTAGGATCCTGCCCTGGGGTAAGATCTTGCCCCGCTATCTGGGTCAAGGAAAAACTCTCATTAGAAAAGAAAAAGATTTCTGGGTTTTGTAGATCTCGCAGTTTCGGTTGTAATGAGTGAAAATCAACAGTTTCTGAGACTGTTTGACAAGGTTTTTAGTAGGTTCTTTTCAGAGTTAAGTACCTTTATTTCTTCATTTCAACACTAGCATTTCTAGATTTACATTCCATCCCCTTACAATTTAAATGTATGTGTAAAATAGTAGTTTTGGGGTCTCTTTTATGTGCAAACTATTGTTCTAGGACCCCATCCACATATTATCCTATACATTTTGGTGAACCCGATAAGCTTACCCCTTTCTTTTGTGGAATTAGATGCCCTATTGTGTTTATGACAACTCTTTCTTTTTGGTGTTAGATTTACATTTTGTGTTAGATCTTACATGCTTACAAAAGTAGGTTTATTTTATGCTCTTGCATTTATATTTCAAAAATACGAAAAAATTACAAAATTTCTTCAAAAATACAAAAACATTTCATTTGAATGCATTTAGATATATCTAGATCTATTTTATATGCATTTCTTTATTCGTTATCATGTTGCACAAGTTATCTCAAGCATGTTTCAGGTGCTTTAAATTAAACCTTTGGATGGGGATGTTGATTTTTCTTGTCCTCCTGAAACCATTGTGAATGATCCCTTGGATAAAGACATTGATTTATCCCCTCCTCATGAAGAAGCTTTGATACAAGAGGGTGATTTATTAATGGATGACAAATTCATACATGATGATAACTCTTTTTCTACAACACACTCCCCTTATGCAGATATTTTAGTGAAAGAAGATGACATTATAGATCCTTTACTTCCATTTGGGATTCCTTCTAGTGATGAGGCATTAGTGGAGAATGATATGAATTCCCTTAATGCTCTCCCTCTTAGTGATGATCTTATGGAGAATCAAGATCCTACCTCATCTCCTCTTAGGATGTCTTCTTTGCTTCCTTCTTGTGAATCTATTTGTAGTGTTGAGACAACTAATATGGTTTTTCTGAAACCCTTGTTGACTGTCAAAGGTTGTCCTCGCATTACTATCAAAGGTAAACCTATGGAGTCTTTAGAGTATTTCAATGACCAAGATTCAATAGCTCACACATATCATACAAGGAATAACCCTCAACCTAATCTGGTGGTTTCTACTTCTTTACCACCTTCTCAACCCATTCTTCCTCCTCCACCCCGTCTTCCTAGCAAGGAGTATAATTCGATAAACTAATTACAAAATACCCCTGCCTAGATTTCTTTATGGGAGCTTCTTCAAACTTCACCTACCTACTATGAAACCATGCAAAAAGCTCTAGCAACTCTTCCCACTCTACCTCCTAATAGAGAGAACATCAATAACTTCTTACAATGCATGCATGCTACCCCGGGTCCTCCTGACATTATATTTACTCAAAAGGATTTACCTTCTAAAGAAGTTCATAATCAATATGATGCTCTTATGGTTGCTGTTTCTATCAATAAGAGTATCATTCGTAGGACCTTGATTGATAACAGATCTGGGCTTAATGTTTTTAGCATGGACATGCTCAAAGCGATTAGCACCGATCTTTCAACTATTCAACCTGACAATGTTCCTATATGTGGCTTTGATAATATTGCTAAGAACACTTTAGGAATCATTACCTTACCTATCAAAGTAGGTCCGGTCATCCTGAATACACCTATTCATGTTATGTCAGGACCTCTCAATTATAACCTTCTTTTAGGTAGACCTTGGTTGCATAAGATTCAGTTTTGGTTCAGAAGAGAGGAAATCAATAGTTTCTGAGACTATTTGACAAGGTTTTCAGAGGTAAGTACCTTTATTTCTTCATTTCAACACTAGAATTTCCAGATTTACATTCCATCCCCTTACAACTCAAATGTATGTGTAAAATAGTGGTTTTGGGGTCTCTTTTATGTGCAAACCATTGTTTTAGGACCCCATCCACATATTATCCTATACAATTTTATTTCATTTTGGCATAGTCCACAAGAAAAGGAGTGTTGAAGGAGGTGGTATAAGGTGGGAAGCTACACTATATCGACACCATGTGCATATATGCAAGTAAGTTTGAACTAGTGGTTGAAGGTGGGAAGCTGCACTACATCGACATTGCACGCGTATATGCAAGTAAGTTCAAACCAGTGGTTGAATATCACAGAAGTGCGGACCGATGAGAAATAAAATCTTCATTTTCTGCTATTTCATTGCTTGGTTTGGTGTGTTAATGAGTTAGTAGGTTTTACTTGTGTTTATTCTTTCAAAATCTACTTTTCTTTGAAAATTTGTACACCTAGTGTTAATTCTTGTGTTTATCCAGCTGTAACAGTCTTAAGTTTTTGTTAATATATGGAAATCCCATGAACTCTAAGGGTCCAATTCATCCAACAACTTGATCCCACATGGTTTTTGTCTGCTATTGCAGTCGAGTTTCAACTTGTCTGGTTGAATACATACGAAATATTCAACCTAGGGCATCATTGTTCAAAAAGAAAACTAACCTTCCCAACTCCGAGCTTTTGAACTCTTATAAAGAATTCCTTAACTCACCTTTCACATAGTGGCATTGAATCCCAATGGTGAAAATGTGAGTTAGGGCTACATCTTCCAACAAAGATTGTTTGCACGCCAAGCACTGTATAGGAACAATTAATAAAAGGACTGAAATTCTTTGATTTTAAGACTTCAAAAAAATATAATCAGTACATGGAATGATCAAAACTTATAATACCAATCAATGAATGATTTTCCTATCAATGTTTCATTGAATAGAGAGTTTAATAATATATACATCAGACTGTGTCTTCACAAGAAGAAAAGTGACTGTTTGTAAAGAATTAAAATTTTATTGCTTGGTAGTTCATTACATTGCCTTCTTCAACCATACACACCTCCCCACAACTTCTAAGACTCCTCTCCCATAAAAATCATGTACAAAACCAACCAAAATCCCCTTACAAACTGATTTTCAACTTCTTAACCTGCACAGTCAATTATATGACTATTACAGTTAGTTATTTGTTTGCATTGTTGTCTAGTTGACAACTAGTTGTCAACTTCGACCACTTTAATCTTTCTTGCATCATCTTTAACCTTTCAAAAGGTTTTAGGTTCCTATCCTAATCCCCTAAACTCCCTAAACCTCTACTAAACCCTCATTTATCCCTTTAGGCCATAATTGCATAAAAATGCAATTTTACATCTTTTTGGCATCTTTGCACTTTGAAGTGCAATTACATGATAATAATGGCATCAATGGCCATATAAAAAACTTAGATATATCTATAGGTCCTTTACCCTCACATAAATCCTTGGATCACTCAAGTGACCCCATAAATCTATACCATGTCATAAATCTCCCATTGTGACATAGGATAAGAACATAGTGATAGAAGATAGATCCATTTTGTGCATAACCTGAAGTCATCGTATTCCATGAGAGTGCATCTTTTGATAATTTTTTTTTGAATGTTTCAAGGGACCAGTAGTTCTACAATTAAATCATCATAACTTTCCCATTACTTAACCATCACACATGCAATAGACTATCTTCAAACTAACAATATGTTGCATGTGTAGTACAAAAATATTAGTAATTGGAAGATTAAATGAAGATAATTACTAATAGATTAAGCATATTATTACTAATAGATTAAGCATATTATTACTATGCTAAATGTTCCATTTAAATGCTAGTATATAAAGAAGACAATTAGAAGACAATGAAGATTTGTCTGAACAATAGTCTACAAAATTAGACCTTTATTTGGATAGGTCAAATCTTCCTTCGTGCTAGCAGTCTACAAAATTAGACCTTTATTTTAAATGCATTTAACACACAAAAAAAATTACAAAACTAAACCAATGGCATGTTTACAACAAAGAAATAGAATGATAATAATATGCTAAAAATTCTATTCTGTTTAATACACGCCAAAGGACCAGTCCCAACAATTCTTAAGCATACTTTATCTGATATGATGAATTCTTAATAAAGGTCTAATTTTGTAGACTGCTAGCACAAATGAAGATTTGACCTAGCCAAATCTTCCTTGTACCACACAAAAAACTATGTGATAACTATGTCTACTCCAACCTTAATTGTTTAAGAATTCATCATATCAGATAAAGTATGTTTAAGAATTGTTGGGAGTTCTATTAGACCTTTGTTGTAAACATGCCATTGGTTCAGTTTTGTAATTTTGTTTTTTTGTGTTAAATGCATTTAAATAGAACATTAAGCATAGTAATAATATGCTCAATCTATTAGTTAAGATTTAAAATGAAGATTTTATTGCTCACCGGTCCGCACTTCTGTGATATTCAACCAATGGTTCGAACTTACTTGCATATAGGCGCGTGGTGTCGACCTATTACAACTTCCCACCTTATAATGCTTCCTTCATCACTCCTTTGCTCACGGACTATGCCAAAATGAAATGTGTCAGTAGGCGGGATATATGTATAAAATTTGTCAGAATTACTTTATTTGATATGATGAATTCTTAATAAAGGTCTAATTATGTAGACTGCTAGCACAAAGGAAGATTTGACCTAGCCAAATCTTCCTTGTACAGCACAAAAAACTGTGTGATAACTATGTCTACTCCAACCTTAATTGTTTAAGAATTCATCATATCAGATAAAGTATGTTTAAGAATTATTGGGAGTTCTATTAGACCAAGACTATTGACAAAGCAATGATGTATTCAATATTTCTAAAGTGCTTCAAAAGGGTGCTTAAACTCACCAAGACTCTTCACAAGACTTCTAATGTTTGTAAGCTATACGTGAAAAAATTGCAAGTTTTTTGTAATATCTTCGTAGTGATGTTGCAGTTACTATTTTCCCTTGTTAACACCAAATTACAAACTTGGAATGAAGGTTTCATATTCAACAACATTAGTAGTGCAATAGAAATGTAATTTCAAAGTGCAATAGAAATGTAAGCCCTAGAACCTTTTTGGGAAAAGATTTATACTTGGATTTTCTTTTCATTTGCTATTTGGGAAAGGTTACCCAACCCTAGGTTTGGCCTAGCTATTCCTTCTTTTTGGACCTTGGTGTTTATCTCCTGGCACAGGGGAGTGGGCCTTTTGGGTATCCACGTGGTTGGGTGGTAAATCTTTTTATCAAGGTATCTTTTGCTGATGCAGTGTTTGATGATTCATGCTTGTTTACGTACCAGTTTGAAGAATGAAGACTTGTAATTATATTTCATGATGTCAAATTATTGTTACCTCCCAAGAGGAGATGAATGTCATGTAATCATTGATGTAATTCAAAATGATGTATTTGGAATGGGCAGATTTAGGAAAAGGGAAAGGGAGATGTGAACTTTATGTATAAGATGTATGTTGGAAAAGAAAAGGATTTTTGTAACATTCCAAGTTATGTATTATGTTTTCATTATTGTTGTTTAAGTGAAGCTATTGAAAAATCAAATGTAGTATATTTGCAATGTATTAAATGAGTTAGATGATTCTATTTGATTTAAAAGTTATATTGTTCATAAAAGATACTTAGGAATATAGATGGTGTTAAATGGAAAATTGAAATGAAAGTACTTTGTATTTCATAAAGAATCTTATAATGATATGATGTAATTTGCTTGAGAAGTAAATCTTGTTGTTAGTTTACTTAATGAACTTAAATGAATTGCTCATAAAATAGAAGGGAACCATGGGAGGAATCTAAGTTTAAGTTTTGTTCACATAATTCTTTTAAAAGTTAAAAAATTTTCATGAATTATTACTTAGGTTTTTCTTTTACAAAGAGAATCTCTGTTCTCTTCCCCAGTTCCCTTGCGGGGCACGACATTCATATTCAACAACATTAGTAGTGCAATAGAAATGTAATTTCAAAGTTGGAAGACAGTCATTGTTCCTTGCCTCCTTTCACCTTCCCTACATAAACACTTATAGGCCCAGGTAATACAAGGCAAGGCTTCTCCCACAAGTCACATTAAACACACAAAGTGGGAGAGCCTAGGAAATCATTGGTTCTTCAAGACAAAGATTGTTTGCACACCAAGCACTGTACATGAACAGTCAATAAAAGGACTGAAATTCTTTGATTTTAAGACTTCAAAACAATATAATAAGTACATAGAATGATAAAAAATTATAATACCAATCAATGAATGCTTTTCCTATCAATGTTGCATTGAATAGAGAGTTTAATAATATAAACACCAGACCGTGTCTTCATGAGTAGAGAAGTGACTGTTTGTAAAGAATTAAAAGTTTATTGCTTGGTAGTTCATTACATTGTCTTCTTTGACCATACACACCTCCCCACAACTTCTAAGACTCCTCTCCCATAAAAATCATGTACAAAACTGACCAAAATCCCCTTACAAACTAATTTTCAACTTCTTCTTAACCTGGACAATCAGTTATATGACTGTTATAGTTAGTTATTCATTTGCATTGTTGTCCTTCTTAACCTTTCTTGCATCATCTTTAACCTTTCAAAAGGTTTTAGGTTCCTATCCTAATCCCCTAAACTCCTTAAACCTCGACTAAACCCTCATTTATCCCTTTATGCCATAATTGCATAAAAATGCAATTTTGCATCTTTTTGGCATCTGTGCACTTTGAAGTGCAATTGCTAATAATGGCATTAATGGCCATATAACAAACTTAGATATACATATACGTCCTTGACCCTTACATAAATCCTTGGATCACTCAAGTGACCAGTCACTGTCACCACACCAGTCAATTCCTTGGTGTTATCAGTGACAAAAATAATGAAATGATAACATAAAAAAGTAAAACTAATGCAAAGAAACATTTCTACATCCAAGGATCTATCAGTTGTGTGTGTGAATTTTGTACCTAGCTATGAACACAACACTTCAGTAAAACATTAGAGGTTAGCAAAAATCAAAATATGCAAATAAGAACAATATAGCTAACCAGGTGATTTATTGCCTTCTAGTAGGTGCGAGTATGGTATTCTCAGATTAGACCGAGATCAGTGACAATGCAACACCTAAACGAAGGATTTAAATGATAAAAGAAATAAAATATGAATGCAAATTGATCTATTTTTTAATTTTTGATGCAATAAGATTAGAAAAACTGATAATAAATATGAAACTAGAATGAATTGAAAACAAGATTGATCTCACAAAATGCTGATTTGCAAGAAGCTTGATGATTCCTCTTATGTCAATTCGCCAGAGTAAGTATGCAAATTCTATGGATGATTTGTAAAGAGATGAGCCTTTATTTTATAGAAATCCAAGGCTTGAGGGTGCATGGAAAAAGTCATAAATCACTCTTGATGAACTTAGGTTGATTTTTGAGTTAACAAGAAACTAGAAATAGATAACTCATAGAATCATGCAAAATCATGCAAGAACAACTTTTTAACTCAAATCAGAAGTTGAGATCAACTTTGAACTCAAAATAGATGTTGAGTTTCGAAAAGATAACAACTTGAATTGATTTTCTGATTTAAAGTTTAACTGCTCTTTGAATGTGCACAAATAATCATGAATTAATTAAATAAATAAAGTGATTTATCTTCAACTTAACTGATTTTTGAAATAAAACAATTGATTTATGGGTTAAATCAAACTTTCTTCAAAAACTATATTATTAAATATTGACAACTGACTTTAATTAATTAAATAAGAATTTAATCAATTAGTCATGTGATTTTAGATTTTATTGTCAAAATTAAATAATACAATTTAGGAATAATTTAATTAAATTTAATAAAACAATTAAGTGGCAGTATTAAATCTAATTAATTAAATATTCAGAATATTCAATTAATCAAACTTTAGGATAAATGAGATTTATCGCCAAGTAATCATTAAATTAAAGATAATTAAGATAATATAGGAATATTGCTAGGAATATTCCCCGATGCAGAATTTAGGATAATCAATTAAATTTGATAATGTGCAGATGTGCCTTAGGTTAGGACTTTTGTGTCGATTTCAATCGAATTGTTGATGTAGGAGGTTAATGAACTTATAGCCCATTTTTGGGCTATTACATTTTGCCCGTCTTTGAATCACTGTGCAAAGCGCAGTGGTTCAAATAATAGTCTGTGTTTTGATATATGTATGAAAATGATTTGAAAGATTAAAGATTGAAAGATATCGACCCAGGCCCAGAATGACCAGGAACCGAGATGATGCTAGCTATATCAACAATGAACCGATCATTATGAAAAAGTGCCAAAACGCCTGATTCTGAACCTTATGATTGTGAAGAACTGAGTGACCAATTCCAGACCTCAATGTCCTTGTATGAATCATATTTGTATCACATCCTGAACCCATCAGTTACGAAGAACCAAGGAAATAACACTAATGAACCGATAGTTACAAAAAGTTGATACAGTTTACAAGATAGATTTGGATACTAGATGAATTTGATATGCCCCAAGAGATGATAGATTTGCCCCAAGCCATGAGGACTTTAGATGAATCAACAACTAGATGTGGTTGTTGTCTTGATTACTAAGGAAAGATTGATTGACAAAATTGAATTACAAACTTTGAATGATGTGCAATGCCATGCCCCCTTCGGGAAGAAAATTGAAATCTGACAAGAAAAGTCAGTGTTTATAGTTTAGAAGCATGTTAATTGATTTGAGAAGTGGTTATACACGTCCGAGAACATGTTCTACATTGTTTAGAGGTCCTGGAGACCAAGTTTGACTAGGTTTGACCATGAGTTGACCATGGTTAACCAAGTTGAAATTTTGATAGTTTGATGTAAGATAATCAGTTAAGTTGAATTTTGGATTTCTTTGATGATTTAAGGTTGATTATGCAAGTAGTGAATAATATAAACGATCTCAGATTTTGATTTTGATCCCGAAAAAGGATTCTACTTGTTGTTTCGTTGGAGGAACCTTCATGTGAGAATTGGCTCTTATGATATGTTTTTAGCATTTTTGAAGAATCATTTAAGCATTTAAGTTTAATTCAATAATTTGTGAGATCATGCAATCATGCAAAGTGCAAAATGAAATGCAAACCTAGGACCTAGGACCTAGGACCTAGTCATTGATCATGTGTCGATTTGTTATCATCATTAAACTTCTTAGGTAACAGGATAAATCAATACAATGCCCACTAGTTATGAAACCATAGACATATGAATATCATTTTGTATGCACAGGAATCAATACAACACCCAATGGTTAGGCAACCATGGACATACGAATATTGATTTTATTTTCAGAATGTCAGATTAGATATAAGCACCAAGGCACAAATGCCAGGATGACCTAAATATCATGTCCATTTTGATATAGAAATTTGTATAAGCATCAAAACATAGACGTTGTGATGACCAGAATACACCTTGCATACAAACACATCAAACAGTTAAGAGATCATTCTAAATCCAATGTGAATTACTCGTAGTGACCCTTTATCATTCACATCCTTAGGTAAGATCGCATTTCACAATAGGAGAAAGAACTTACTCAAAAAAGACAATAGTTAGATCAAACTTTCTTGAATTTTTTGGGTATCAATGGTTGAGGTACGCATGGCCATCCAATTCGAGATAGAGGCTCTTACAGCTGGACACCATTTCAATCCAGAATTTCCAAAGTTGTTAGATTTTCACGTACAAGAAGAAAACAAAGACAAGATTATGCCCCCAGTCATCACTCTCTAAATCCTATAAAGGACATCATCGAAGAGCTCGTGGGAACAAAATATGCAAAAATCTCAATGTGAATCAGTAAGCATACAAGGACATAAAAGCATGTAAAAAGCATAGATTGTTTTCATTTTGTGTTGATGTTTGTGTTTGATTGTTTTGTTGTAGATGCAAAATCCTTTCTGGAGACGAGAATGATTGAGTGACTCAGATGAAGCTTCAAAGGACTCTGACTGGATATGATACATCTAAGATACATTGGAAGCCATAGGATATGACTTTGATTGCCCCCAAGTTTGAACATTGATAGGATACAAATGCTTTAGCTGATTGGTGTACAGACTGACTTATTGAAAATAGGAATGCGGGAACAAACCAAGAGATATGTACAAACTAAAGCAAGACTGAAAGTTGGGAAAGACCAAGATTGCGCTGATAGATGGATCATTTTGAAACAAGTGGCACCCGTTTGCTAGGTTTTCACCATCTTGGTAGAGATTCTATTTTTGCTACCAAGGCGCCTGTTTCCAGGTTTTCACCAAGGCACTTTTTCTTTTTCTCATTTTTTTGTTTTTTTTTCATTTTTCAATTTTTTTGATATTTTTCATTTTTCCAATTTTTTATTTTTTATTTTTGGTATTTTTTTTTTTTTGTGAATCATCAAGGCGCCTATTGCTAGGTTTTCACCAAGATGTTCATTTTTTCAGGACGTTTTCAGATTTTTAAGATTTTTTCAAGACATTTACCATAGACTGAATGCCTTAGGCATAAAATTTCTTTAGATGGAGAATGTTGATTGGTTCTTGAAGCTATTCTCCTTGAGTCATTGAGATTTGATAAGCACTAGAGCCAAAAGTAGCAGTGATAACAAAGGGACCCAACGACTTGGGTTCAAACTTCCCCTTACGTTCTCTATGTGATTGATTTTTAGGATTCTCTCTCCAGACTAGATCGCCAACCTAAAATTCTCTGTGTTTGACTTTCTTGTTGTAGCCTCTAGACATTCTTTTTTGATATACTCTGAGATGATCATACGCTGCTTGTCTGTGCTCATCTATTAGTTCAAGTTCTTGTAACTTAGACACTCTGTAGTCATCATCAATTACTAGACCATGCATTATGATTCTTAGTGATGGGATTTCAACCTCAATAGGCAGTACCACTTCAGACCTATAAACTAAAGTGAAAGGTGTAGCCCCAGTAGGCATTTTGATACTTTTTTTGTAGGCCAAGAGAGGTGGATTGATCATGAGATGCCAGTCTTTTCTTGATTTATTAATTGTACGGTGTAAGATTTTCAATAGATTCTTGTTAGAAGCCTCAACTTGTCCATTCCCTTGAGGATAGTAGATAGATGACCAATGTTGTGTAATCTTAAAATTGCCACATAGATCATCGAAGTCTTTATTCTTAAATTTTCCACCATTATCTGTGACTATGGAATGTGGAATACCATACCGACATATGATGCAGTTCAAGATGAACATAGATATTTGTTTTCCAGTTGCTTGTGTCAAAGGGACCTCTTTTACCCATTTTGTAAAATAATCTATAGCTATGATTATATGGGTATGTCCATTAGAAGAATGAGGATGTATAGCTCCTATAAGATCAAAGGCCCATTGATGAAAAGGCCATTGTGTAGTGAAGGGAAATAGATCTCTCCCTGGAGCATGAATTAAGTTTCCATGTACTTGGCACTTTTGACAGTTCTTAGAAAACTTGATAGACTCTTTCTCCGTTGCCGACCAATAGTACCCAGCCCTAATAAGTTTTTGAGCTAGTGTTAAACCATTCAAGTGTAACCCGCATATACCCTCATTGACTTCCTCTAACACATGTTTAGACTCTTCCCATTCTAAAAATCTAAGGAGTGTACCATCTAGACCTCATTTGTAAATAACATGACCAATGATGACATACTGGGAGTCATGGTAGATAAGGTATCTCTTTTCATGATGGTTAAAGGTATCGGGGATGATTTGGTCTTTGAGATAGGAGAATAGGTTTTTATATCTGGATGAATCATGACCTACAATAGTGAAAATCATACGGGTTTTAGGGGAGTCATATACAGGATAAGATAGTGCTTCAACCAGGAACTTGTAGCGTAGCTCATGTTCAGGCTGCTGTAATAAAGTAGATAATGTTGCCATTGCATCAATAGCCTTATTCTCTATTCTAGGTATTTGCTCAAATGTGATAGATATGAAGTATTTCTTTTGGTCATCTACCATTCTCTTGTATGGAATGAGCTTTTCATCCTTTGTTTGGTTTTGGTTCCCCTTTTCATTTATACTTGCAGGTTTACACTATGATTGACAACTTAATGTCACTGACTCTATCACCACTCAAAATTCTGCAAGGAAAAGGGCCAATTAACAAGGATCAAAGGGATCCTCCTACACTTTTAGCCTATATGCTTAGGTGGGTGTACCTTTGATTCACTTCTTGAAAGGAATCACAAAATGTTATATATTTATACCCCTTACTAACTAATTTAAATATTTTATCATTTGTATTTGTGGTGGATGATGATGGACCGCTTCCAAAGAATGGATCAATGCCTTAATCTAGGGAAAAGAGTCACCCAATAACATAAAAATGACTGAGAACCCTAACTCAAACACCCTTGAACTCAGGATAAGTGCTTTGCCTATTATCCCTCTCACTCCCAAACCTAATCATCAAAATCCTTATCCAACCATGGACTCACTGAAATCACCCTAAAGACTTTAATCCTAACTTTGTTAGGAACTCCAAGATAACCTCACAATACTCTTTGTTTACCATATGCTAACTCACTTTGTGACTTTAACATATATGAATTCAAAATCAAGACAAGAAGACAATCACAAATTTGAGACAGGAATTCAAGTGTATTCTCATTAAAACTTTTAGAAACAATACATTACCAAGATGACAACTACTAGGATCAAGACCCAAATGCAGGCTCTCCTTGTTTAGTCTTTCTATTGATTTTCAACAGAACATCAAAACCATGCTACAAAATTCAAAATTCAACCATATATACCCCCTAGTCATCTTGAAATCCTAAAAAAGGATGCAACAAGCTATAGATGACTAGGGTTAGGGTTTAACCCACCAAACCAACCAAAATACAGTCACAATTTATTACAATTGGGGAAAAAACCAAGCAGCTTGGAGAAAGAAGATCCAGGAATGATCCTCAATCATGATAAATTCCTTGATTTGTACCGAGGACCATAAATTCACCATGCCTTATCAGTCTAATTTTCCACTTGCAACACGCCTTGAGAAAATCCATCATAGTACAAAAACCCCCATAATCAATTAATAAACACCCAAGACCACTCTACAATAGTCAGCACCACTAGTTTCACCAAATCTGACAGCTAAAACATTCAATTTTAGTCCTTGTCATTGAAAACCCTCAAAACATTCAAATTTGAATTACAGCGGTTATTTCCATGGCGCCAACAGCAAATCGGTGGTCAACATTCAAACTGAGATCAACTTTAAGTCGTGACTATTCAATCTTCATATTTCCTGGGCTTTATGACTCAACCTAATAGGAAACCTAGTTACATTTGGTGACTACATTATTCGCTTAATCACCAACTGGTTTGGAACATCGCCAATTTTCTTCGCGAATGAGTGAAGCCTTTTGAAATTTATTAGAACCGCTAAATATTTTGTCAGAACCTCCAAAAGATCGAGATTCACCCATGGGCCCGCTTATAAAAAGATCGATGGTCGTCTCATCTTCGCATAGAGCAAGAAGATTCCATCAGATTATACGCCCGTCGTCGATTAAGAATCTTCTCCCCATTCTGTAGGTCCTCTGACAGGATATGAAATCAATGGTTGTCTCATGATCTGGTGTGTCAGAAAAAACCCTTTAGACCATACACCGACTGTTGATGCTCTGCAAGTGTCAGAACCCACTGAACCTCAAAAAACCTAGCCCCACTGACAACATGTCTAGTCATTTCCATGCTAACCAATGAGAAGATGCCGACTAGGCACACCTGGCAGGTGGACCCGCTGAATTGAAAAGCTACGTCATAAAGAAGAATCAACGGCTGGCGTAAGATCGCAAGCCTCTGACAAATTCCATGAGAACTTATGCCAAACGTTGGATATTCTGCAGATGTCAGGACCCTCTGACAAGCCATAAACCCAGGTCCCACTGACAACCTCCAAGTCACAAACTGTAAACCAATAAGATAACACCAACTGTGCTCACATGGCAATGGACCCACTTCAAAGAAATGCCATGTCATAAAGAAAGATCAACGACCATCTTAAGTTCGCATGCTTCTGACATAGTCTATGAGAAGATGCACCCACCGTTAGATCAAGATGGTGTTAGAGAGCCGGGCCTAGGAAATTAAAGGCTGAAACATTAGAAAAATCAAGCGCATAAGACTTAGGGAAAATTAACCACCATCAGACTTAGGAAATATTAAAGGGAAGACCTCCGTGGGGTAATAAAATTAAAGCACATGCTTTATAAGAATTTTAAGTGGCCCAAAAAGTAACATAAGAATAGATTTTAAAACCAAGGCGCACTAGGGTTTTCCCATCAAACGGCTAGATTTTTGAAATTTTTGCCTAGGGTTTTAGCCAGAGACATGGAAAAATACTGCAGAGGCCAAGGGAAAGATGATGAAGCCATGAGATTTTTTGCACGTGCTAATAGTGGCTCTGCCTGGGGATGTGTGGCTCTTGTAGGCACAACAAGAATCTAGAATCACTGGTTAAAGCAGATCACCCACAAGAAAAATTGAATAGCAGGGACCTCAAAAATTGGCAACCAAACCAGAGGGACAGGAAAGGAAAACTATAGGGAAGGGAAAACAACTATACATAGATTTACAAAATATACAGACCTAACTACTGTTCATGGAAATAAATGATACCTTCAATTGAAGTACCTCTTCAAGAATTGTCCATGAGCTGGCAATTCTTGAATATCACCACTTAACTCTTTTACAATGTATGAATCTTGGCCCCATTTTTTATGAATCTGGTATGGCCCTAACCAGATTGGGTCAAATTTTCCATGTTTCCCTTTATCCTCCAATCTAGCATTCCAAATTAATACCAAGTCACTAGGCTCAAACTTCCTATCAACAGTCCTTTTGTCATACAAATTCTTGACTTGCAATTGTAACCTGACATTTCTTGCAAGTGATTCCCTTCTAGTTTCATCCAGCCTAATGAGGTCCTCAATTCTTAACTATATCTCATCATCTATGTCATCATCATACAATTGAACAAACTTATACATTTCCAATAAGTTATTCTGAGGCATCCTTGCATGTATCCCATATACTAAGTCAAATGGTGCACAACCAATTGCCTTCTTTACAGTCACTCTATCAGCCCATAGAGCTAATGGCAATTTTGAACTCCATGATCTTTTATTCTTATCAAGGATCCTGTTGAGGATTTTTATCAGGCTCTTATTTGATGATTCTACCTATCCACTTCCTTGTGGATGATAAGGTGAGGAATATGACATCTGAATTCCTAGACCCTGGCAGAATTCCTTGTATTCAATAGACCTAAAGCACATTGCATTATCACTAACTATCCTCTCAGGGCAACCAAACCTTGTAATAATATTATTCAATAAGAAATCAGTCACCACCTTACTAGTTGAATTCTTTGTGGGGATAGCCTCTACCCACTTTGTAAAATAATCAGTGGCAACTAAGATCCAAGAGTGTCCTCCACTAGACTTGTTTGGTATCTCCCCAATGAAATCTATTCCCCACTGTTGGAAAGGAGCCTGCACTTCCACTGGCCTTAAGGGCATACTGCCTAAAAATTTAAGCTTACCAGAGAACCTTTGACAAGCATCACATCTCCTTACCAACTGTTCTGCATCCTTGAAGATTGTGGGCCACCAAAATCCTACTCTCAAGATTTTATGAGTAGTGGTTTTACCCATATAATGCCCACCACAAAATCGCTCATGCATTTCTTTTAACAACTTGTTAGCCTGATTTGCATCAACACATTTCAAAAGTATGCAATCTAAATTCTTTCTATACAATTTACATTTCACAATTACATACTTGATGGCCTGTAATTTCAATGTCCTCTTCTTATTGTCATCCATGTTTGCTGGACATTTCATATTTCTTAAGTAATAGATGATATCTTGATACCAAATATAATCATCCATATCACATGTGTAATCAACCTCAGCTTGATTTATTTGATTTGCATCAAGATTGGATTGAACCATCAATTTTGCCAATCCTTGTCATCTAACCAATTCGGCAATCTGGATGTCAATATTGAATTCTTGGATCCTATTGATCCATCTGCATCTTTTTCCAAACACCTCTTGCTGTGAGAAAATATCCTTTACTACTACACTTGGCACAAAAGAAATCACAATTGCTCCCATCAGATAACATCTAAAAGCCTTGACAGCCTTCACAAATGCATATGCTTGTTTCTCATTAATATCATATTTCAATTCAGCAACCTGCAAAGATTTACTGAAGAATGCAATAGGCTGCTCATAACCCCCCTTATTTTTCTACAACAAAAATGCAACAATAGTATGAAAAGATGCAAAGGAAAAGATATGCATTGGGGCATTGTAATTAGGTGCCTTAAGCAGAGGTGCATCTTTAATAGCCTGCTTAATATTCATGAAAGCTTCATCAGGCTCACCTTCCCACATGATGGCAGATCCTTTCTTTAACATCTTAGATATAGGTCTAGTAACTTTAGCAAAGTTTGTTACAAATCTTCTTAAGAAGTTGACCTGACCAAAGAAGGACTAAATTCCCTTAACATTTTTTGGCCTTTGAATCTTGTCAATGGCTGCCACTCTTTCAGGATTAATTCTAACTCCTTGCTTTCCAACCAAATGGCCAAGCAACTTACCCTCAGTGACACCAAATGCACATTTCCTTGGATTTAATGAAATGCCATATTCCAAAGCCCTCACAAATATTTTTTCTAAATGAGTACAATGGTCTTCTTCCTTCTTGGAATAGGTAGTTAAATCATCCTGATAAACTAAAAGGAAATCATCAATAAAATCTGAAAAGGCAACATCCATTGCCCTCTGAAAAGTTGCACCAGCATTTGTCAGACCAAAAGGCAATCTCACATAGACATATGTCCCCCAAGGTGTTGTGAAAGATATCTTGAATTGTTTTGATTCTTTTACAATTACTTGATTGTAGCCAGAGAAACCATCCATCATAGACATCAATTCTGATCTGGTCACTCTCTGCAACATAGCTTCCATATTGGGCAGACAATAGTTATCCTTTAATGAGCTGATGTTCAAATTCCTAAAGTCCACACAAAGTCTAATGTCACCATTTTTCTTCCTAACAGGGACCAAGTTTGACACCCAAGAAGAATGCCTAATAGGCTTGATAATTCTAGCATCTCTTAGCTTCATTAATTCTTCTTGCATCTTAGGTGCCAAAGTAGGATTTATAGGCCTTTGTTTCTACCTAAAAGGTTTGGCATCTTCTTTCAAAGGAATAACATGCTGGAACAAGTCTTCCCTATAAACCTTTAGGTCATCATATGACCATGCAAAAACATGCCTGAATTTTCTCAACAATTCAATCAAAGATTTCTTAACTTTATGAGACATATCCCTACCGATGTACACTTTCTTAGGTGCTTCTTGTGTTCCAAGATTTATCACTTCCACTTCCATGTGATCTTGCTTTTTAATATCCTTCTGAACTCTATCCTAGTTATCAAATACAGTTTATAGAACAACAAGTCCCTTAGGAACCTTGTTAGTTCTAAGTTGAATAACTTCATTGCCAAAGACAACCTCCTTTCCTTCTGCAATCTCAACCAAGGCTGAACAATTTAATTCCTGACCATGATACTGATCTTCACATTTCATAAATTTTAATATATCCTGGTCATCCTCAAAAACTTGCCAATTTTCAACATTATTTGGTATACTAGGCCTAGTTTGAATTTCAACTTTGGAGAGGCCAGCAAAAGTAATATCACTGGGATTGATTGCAATATTGGCTAACAAATCAGCCATCTTGTTATTACTTCTATCCTTCCACTCAATATTGAAGGCATCAAAACATTCAATCAAGTCCCACACAACATTCCTATATTGTTTCAACCTTTTGTTCTTAGAAGCATACACTGACCTGACTTGGGACACCACCAATTTAGAATCCCCAATAACCTTTATACATTTAATTTCGTGCTTTTGTTTCAACCTCAATCCTAACAATAATACTTCATACTCTGCTATATTGTTGGTACAAAAGAAACTCAATGTGAAAGAGAATTTGTAAGTATTTCCATAAGGAGAAATAAGTAAAATACTTGCTCCTGCTCCATCTTTGCAATTTGGACCATCAAAGTACATCACCCACAAATCACCCCTCACAGACATAGAACCTGCCTCTTCAACAATATATGGCAATACATGCTCTTGCTCAAGTGCAGGGATCTCTGCCCTAAAAGCATTGATGTTAGTATCCATAAAGCATGTAGTCTCATTGTCAATATTCCTTTCAATCATGTGGCATACTCTTGGCTCTAGATCAATCTTGACAAACTGGTCATCAATCTTGAAAGTTGCATAGGACAAGTCACATTGTAAACTTCCACCCATGGTAGCACTCCGTCTTCTAGATAATAGCATCCCATAATGAGGAGGGATGTCCACCACCAAAACACTCATGGTCAATTCTTTCTCTAGATAGGTTTCCAATCTATAAGGCATTGCATTTATAGTGCCAATGACTGGTACCTCCCTTTGATCCATCGCACAACATCTGCCTTGAACTGTATCAACTTTAAGGTTCAACCTTTCCATAATCTTAAAAGGCATAATAGTATTAGAGGCACCAAAGTCAATCATACAATTTCTTAACTTCATTCCATTCACAAGGACACTCAAGAAAAATGGGTCTATGTTCTCAAGGCTAGCATTGACAGAACTATCCAAATAAATGGGTGGAATTTGAGATTCCAATCCCTGAGCCTCTACTCTTTTCAAAACCTTAGCTTGAGATTCAGTGCATGCAACATCATTGTTATGAACATTATCTACCCATGCAATAGCTTTGTCCTTATGTTTAGGGATCCTCAACAGTTCTGAAAAAGGAACCTTAATAGTTATTTAAGACAATACAACTAACATATCAATAGGAGCAGAGGGAGGGATCTCAATCTGCACTGCTTTAGTGTCCTTTTGTTTATCTGATACATTAGGTGTATTGGTGACTTTCATCTTTTCATCTTTAGCCATTGTGTTAACTGGTTTCTATATCTCATTAGAAGTTTTCTCAATTCCAACTCCCTTAGGTTCCCATTTCTTACCTTTTATATTCCTGAACCTGACCATATGATCATTTTTTAACTTATTCTCACCTGGTTCTCCGAAGTTGGTGTTCTTTATAAACATTCCTGCATCTTTCCCACTTGCATCCCTTGCTACCATGCCTCTAGTTTGCACTTGAGAAATCATTTCTGCAGTAATACTATCCATCTCTTCCCTTGAAGGTCTTCTTAAATTTACTGGCTCAAAAGAAGAAATCATGTTACATATTTTCTTATCAATGTCTTCACTATCAGAAAATACCTCTTGATGGAAAAGTGCCTAATTGTGTCTCTTCAAACATACATCTGCTTCTTCATCAAAATCAGAATCATCTTCATATCCCAAATATGAAGTTGCCATATTTCACCCAATGTCATCATGACTTTCATCCTGATCTAACTCTCCATTACTATCATCTTGATATGCTGACATGGATTGTGCAACCACACAATGTTTTGCAGAATGAGGGGACTGGCATGCTATGCACCATGGTGTATCTTCTATAACATTTATAGAAGATTTTTGTAAAGCATCAGGGACTATTCTATCATTATTTCCTCTTGCAGTAGGGACAATAGGCTTTCCATCCTTCCATTGGGTGTTGTAGGGATAATTCTACAATCTATTCTACCTACTAAAATTGTTGTTGAATTGAGGCTTTTCATTGGCAGGAACACCACTATTCCTAACAACAGGTTCTTTTAAATCCTTCAATGCATTCAACACCTTATCTAATTTATCTTCCTCTTATTTCTTGTTTCCAACACTCCTTTCATTATCCTTTTTATACCTTTTGTCTCCAAACAACTTTGGATCATCTCTTTTTCCACCCAATTTTCTTGATATTTTCATATTGTTTTCAATGTTGACAGCAATCCTAAAAGGATCTCTAAGAGTTCTTGGTTCCTTATCCCTCAATACATATCCCATTTTTCCATCAAATGCATTGAAGTATGTGGTTAAACAAACATTGTCATCTAACCTCATAACTTGAAACAACTTATGCATGCCCTTCTGAAATCTCATATTAAATTCTGCCGCGGACTCATTTTGATTTTTCCTTATGGTGTTAAATTCATTTAGCATAAAGCTAGCATTAGGTCTATCACCATATTGATCTTTGAAACACTTCTCAAAAGAATCCCATGTATCAATACATCTGTCAGGGAGTCTCTTAAACCAATCTCTAGCATCCTCCACCAAAGATTGAACAAACAATTTCATGACTACATCCTCATGTTCAACCTCACAATCATTTAGCATATCAACAAATAACCTAAGATGTTCCTCACAACTAATGGCATTGTTACCTACAAACTTAGGTACCTTATCTCTTATATCAGTTGGAAAAGCATTTGGGTAGCTAGGAATTCCATCAAAACTAATTTGCCTATAGCCTTCTAATTGCATAGGTCTTCTTTGAAAACTTGAACTAGTTTTAACCCTAGGATCAACATTTATCCTAGCAGATGAGGAAGGAAATGAACTAGTAGTAGCATTACTAAGGGGAATAGTAGTAGTCATAGATGGCATACCTAGTTCAGTAGTAGATGGACCAAGAGTGTTTGCAGATGAAGCCTTCAAGAACTGGATCTTTCTTCTCTTTTCTACAATGGAGGCTTCAATTTTAGCCTTCTCTAATTCTCTTGCAAGGTCCTCATATTCTTTTCTTCTTCTCTCTATCTCCATGTCTTTATTTGAATTGGGTGGTGGGACCCCTGGTATTGTCAATGATTTTCTTGTTTGATGTCCCACCATCTTTTGCTTTCCTTTTTCACCAGCGGCAACAACAGCCCTAGTAATCTCATGCCCATCTTTATCTTTAGGGAGGGAAGCATAACTTTGAACTTGTCTAACCACAGGGCCCTCTTTATCAAATTCATGATCTTGCAGCAAGCGCTCCTGCTCACTCCTCAAAGCATCAGGATCACTGAAGACATCATGCTGCAAAGTCTTAGAAGCATAAACAAGCATCTTGTTTCTCTCCTTCATTTCATTAATCTTTCTAAGAAGAGACTCTCTTTCTATTAGAGCATTGACCTTTTCAGCTTCTCTCTCCTTTTGTAACCTCTTATGTATGGCATCCTTCTCTACCAATTGTAACCTTAGTGCATTTAAATCATCTAGGTCTATCAGAATATCATCAGAACCTAATGACACATCCATATCAATGATATTTTGATATGGGAAATGGACCTGCCTCGATCTCATGGGTTGCCTTATGAATATATCCTCATCAGGATCTAAATCTGGTCCAAAATCTCTTTCTCTAACTTGTTCATCCTGCCTTGCAGGAAATGAACCCTTGTCTTGAAATACAGCCTCTGAGGTATCATAAAATTTATCTTCAGAGTGACCACCATATGATCTAGAACTTCTATCTTATGAACCTTCCACACTTGAGGAAACATGTGGTGCTCTACCTCTGGTATTTCTTTTTTCTCTCATGGGAGCACTAGTAGACTCACCATTTCTTCTGATCCTACTCTTTTTCTCCTGTCTAGGCAATTGTTCCAGAGTAACCTCCAAATTTTTCTTGACAAAGGACCTAGTATTCCTTCTTTTTTCCATGATTTGCAATCTATAGCATTGGTTCTAACCTTTTGAGTCACCACCTATCAAAGTGGGAAATCTTCAACTAAATGCAACAGGAAAAACAAGAATCCACTTAAAAACTTTATCTCTAGACTCTCCCTAGCAGAGTCGCCATTTTGTTGGTTCCCCTTTTCATTTCTACTTGCAGGTTTACACTATGATTGACAACTTAATGTCACTGACTCTATCACCACTCCAAAGTCTACAAGGAAAAGGGCCAATTAACAAGGATCAAAGGGATCCTCATACACTTTGAGCCTGTATGCTCAAGCGGGTGTACCCTTGATTCACTTCTTGAAAGGAATCACAAAATGTTATATATTTATACCCCTTACTAACTAATTTAAAGATTTTATCATTTGTATTTGTGGTGGATGATGATGGACCGCTTCTAGAGAATGGATCAGTGCCTTAATCCAGGGAAAAGAGTCACACAATAACATAAAAATGACTGAGAACACTAACTCAAACACCCTTGAACTCAGGATAAGTGCTTTGCCTATTATCCCTCTCACTCCCAAACCTAATCATCAAAATCCTTATCCAACCATGGACTCATTGAAATCACCCTAAAGACTTTAATCCTAACTTTGTTAGGAACTCCAAGATAACCTCACAATACTCTTTGTTTACCATATGCTAACTCACTTTGTGACTTTAACATATATGAATCCAAAATCAAGACAAGAAGACAATCACAAATTTGAGTCAAGAATTAAAATGTATTCTCATTAAAACTTTCAAAAATAATACATTACCAAGATGACAACTACTAGGAACAAGACCCAAATATAGGCTCTCCTTGTTTAGTCTTTCTGTTGATTTTCAACAGAACATCAAAACCACGCTGCAAAATTCAAAATTCAACCATATATACCCCCTAGTCATCTTGGAATCCTAAAACAGGATGCAAGAAGCTACAGATGACTAGGGTTAGGGTTTAACCCACCAAACCAACCAAAATACAGTCACAATTTATTACAATTGGGGAAAAAACCAAGCATCCTAGAGAAGGAAGATGCAGGAATGATCCTCAATCATGATAAATTCCTTGATTTGTATTGAGGACCATAAATTCACCATGCCTTATCAGTTTGATTTTCTACTTGCAACACACCTTGAGCAAATCCATCACAGTACAAAAACCCATGTAATCAATTAACAGACACCCAGGACCACTCTACAACAGTCGACACCACCAGTTTCACCAAATCCGACTACTAAAACATTCAATTTTAGTCCTTCTTGTCGTTGAAAACCCTCAAAACATTCAAACTTTAATTACAATGATTATTTCCATGGCGCCAATAGTGAATCAACGGTCAACATTCAAACTAAGATCAACTTTAAGTCGTGACCGTTCAATCTTCATATTTCCCAGGCTTTATGACTCAACCTAATAGGAAACTTGGTTACATTTGGCGACTACATTATTTGCTTAATTGCCAACTGGTTTGGAACATCATCAATTTTCTTTGGGAATGAGTGAAGCCTTTTGAAATTTATCAGAACCGCTAAATATTTTGTCAGAACCTCCAAAAGACTGAGATTCACCCATGGGCCCGCTTATAAAAAGATCGACGGTCATCTCATCTTCGCATAGAGCCAGAAGATTCCATCAAATTATACACCCGTCATTAATTAAGAATCTTGTCCCCGTTCTGCAGGTCCTCTGACAGGATATGGAATCAATGATTGTCTCATGATCTGGTGTGTTAGAAAAAACCCTTCAGATCATACGTCGACCGTCGATGCTCTACAAGTGTCAGAACCCACTGAACCTCAAAAAACCTAGCCCCACTGACAACATGTCCAGTCATTTCCATGCTAACCAATGAGAAGACACCAACTACGCACACCTGGCAGGTGGACCCGCTGAATTGAAAAGCTACGTCACAAAGCAGAATCAACAGCTTGCGTAAGATCGCAAGCCTCTGACAAATTCCATGAGAAAGTATGCCAACCATTGGATATTTTGTAGATGTCAGGACCCTCTGACAAGCCAAAAACCCAGGTCCCACTGACAACCTCCAAGTCACAAACTGTCGACCAATAAGATAACGCCAACTATGCTCACATGGCAATGGACCCACTTCAAAGAAATGTCATGTCATAAAGAAAGATCAACGACCGTCTTAAGTTCACATGCTTCTGACATAGTGTATGAGAAGATGTGCCCACCGTTAGATCAAGATGGTGTCAGAGAGCCGGGCCCAGGAAATAAAAGGCCGAAACATTAGAAAAATCAAGCGCATAAGACTTAGGGAAAATTAACCACTGTTGGACTTAGGAAATATTAAAGGGAAGACCTCCGTGGGGTAATAAAATTAAAGCACATGCTTTATAAGACTTTTAAGTGGCCCAAAAAGTAACATAAGAATAGATTTTAAAACCAAGGCGCACTAGGGTTTTCCCATCAAACAGCTAGATTTTTGAAATTTTTGCCTAGGGTTTTAGCCAGAGACATGGAAAAATACTGCAGAGGCCAGGGGAAAGATGATGAAGCCATGAGATTTTTTGCATGTGCTAACATTTGGTACACATCATTGACTTGATGGATTACAAGTTATGAGTCTCCATGAATGTGTAATTCTATTACTCTCCACTCAATTTCTATTTTCATACCATTAAGAAGGGCTTCATATTCAACAATATTGTTTGTGCAAGGAAAGTTGATTCTAAATGCTTTTGGGATTGAGTATCCTTGAGGAGTTATGAACAATATGCCTACTCTAGATCCATTTTGTGTATAGGAGCCATCAAAGAATAACTGCCATTCTCTAGAAGAAAGATTCATGATAGAGGAATCTGGGAATTCCATTTGCATTGGTGTATCATCAAACAAAGGTGCATCTACTAATTAATCAACAATAACTTGGCCTTTAATAGCTTTTCTTTCAGCATATTCAGTGTCAAATTCACTTAAGATCATGACCCATTTGGCTAATCTACCTGTGAGGGAAGCTTTGCTTAGTAGGTACTTTAGTGGATCAATCTTAGATACTAAATGTGTAGTATGAGCCAACATATAATGTCTCAATTTCTATGATGCAAAGAACACAACTAGAAAAGCTTTCTCAATCATTAAATAGTTCTTTTCATATGCCACCAATGTTCTACTGATATAGTATATAGCTCTTTCCTTCTTGTTCTCATCATGTTGTGCAAGCAATGCCCCCAGTGATGTATCTGTAGTAGAGACATATAAGATGAAAGGCTTCCCTTGAATGGGAGGCATCAAGATAGGAGGATTTGATAGATATTTCTTGATATGATTAAAGTTCTTTTCACATTCCTTGCTCCATGAAAAGGTCACACCTTTATGTAATGTCTTTGTAAAAGGTTGTGATATGTCTGCTAGCTGAGATATGAAGCGTCTGATAGATTGAACTCTCCCTTGCAATGTTCTCATCTGACTAATGTTCTTGGGAGGTTGCATCTCCATGATAACTTTAACTTTAACTGGATCTACTTCAATTCTTTCTTTGAAACAATGTAGCCTAAAAGCTTTCTAGAAGTGACACCAAAAGCACACTTCTTAGGATTTAGTCTGAGACTAAATTTTTCCATTTTGTCTAGTATCTTGCTCAAGTCATTTAAATGTTCAGCTCTAATCATAGATTTTGCTAAAGTACCATCAACATAATCCTCCATAGTCCTATGCATCATGTCATAAAAAATATAAGTCATAGCTCTCTGATATGTAGCACCAACATTCTTAAGCCCAAATGGCATGACATTCCAGCAGAAGGTACCCCATGCACATGTAAAAGCAGTTTTCTCTTGATCCTCTGGAGCAATTTTGATTTGATTATATCCAAAAAAACCATCCATTAAAGAATACATCTCAAAGCCCACAGTCATGTCCACTATCATATCAATGTTAGGTAATGGAAAATCATCCTTAGGGCATGCTTTGTTTACATCTTTGAAATCTGTGCACACTCTTATAGATTTGTCTAGTTTAGACACAAGTATAATATTAGAGATCTATTCTGCATAATCAATAACTTGAATAAATCCGGCTTTCAGGAGCTTCTCTAATTCAACTTTTACCAAGAGTGCAACATGTGGATGTGTGTGTGTGAAAATTGTACCTAATCTATAGACACAACACTTCAGTAAAACATTAGAGGTTAGCTATAATCGAAATCGTGCAAAATTGAAAGCTATCTAACCAAGCGATTTACTGCCTTCTAGTAGGTGCGAGATTAATGTTCTCAGATTGTTATCGAGATCAGTGACCTAGACGACACCTAAATGAAAGATTTGAATGCAAAAGATGGATATGAAATTGAATGCAATTAATTTTTTTTTTTTGGTATTTTCTATGCAATAATAATGATAAAAACTTGATATGAATCTATGCTAATATGGAAATTGATCTATGAACATGCAAAGTAAGCTAACAATGATATGAAAATGAATCTAAATGAATGTAAAAACCAAACTTGATCTCACAACAATGTTGATTCGCAAGAAGCTTTGATCCTTCCAATTCCAATTCTCCAGTGTGATTGTGCAAAAATATGAGATGCTTGGATGCAAATTTGAGAGAGATGAATTATGAAGAGTTGAGCCTTGTTTTTATAGAAATCCAAGGCTTTGGAGGTTGTGAAAGAAAGCCATAAATCACTCAAATAACTCAGGTTGATTTTTGAGTTATTTTTAAATAACAGATAATTAAGTCACAAAAATCATGCAAAAGCACAGTTCAACTCGAATTAGAAGTTTAGATCCACTTTAAAACTCAAAAAGATGTTGAGTTTCAAAAAGTTAACAACTTGCATTGATTTTTCAATTTTGAGTTTAACTTGTCCTTGAATGTGCACATGGATAATTATGATTTAATAAATAAATAAAGTGATTTATTCTCAACTTAACTGCTTTTTGAAATAAAATAATTAATTTATGGGTTAATTAACTATTTTACCAAACTTTTATTAAAAATTATATTATTAAATAATGACAACATGCTTTAATTAATTAAATAAGAATTTAATCAATTATTCATAGGAATTTTGATTTATTGTCAAAATTAACTAATACAATTAATAATAGATAGAATTAAATTTAATTAAACAATTAAGTGGCAAATATTAAATCTAATTAATTAAATATGCAAAATATTTAATTAATCAAATTTTAGGATAAATGTGATTTATTGCCAAATAATTATAAAATTAAAGATAATTATGATGATTAGGAATATTACTAGGAATATTCCCCGATGCAAAATTTAAGATAATCAATTATGATTCGATGATGTTTAGATGTGCCTTAGACTAGGACTTTGATGTCGATTTCGTTCAAATTGAAGATGTAGGAGATTAATGAACTTATAGCCCATTTTTGGGGTATTACATTTTGCCCCTCTTTGAATTACTATGCGAAGAGCAGTGGTTCAAAGATAGTCTGTGTTTGATAAAGATATGAAACTGATGTTTGAAATTGATAATTGATATGAGACAGAAGCTGATTGATATTGATTTGATATGGAGATAATAGGTCCTGAATGACCAAAGATAATGTTCACTATAGCAGCGATGAACCGATGATTGCGAAAGAGTGTCAAAACGCCTGATTCCAAACCTTAGGATTGCAAAGAAGTGAGTGACTGGTTCTAGACTCGATTGTCTTAGCAGAACTAGCAGGTATCACATCCGAACCCTTCAATTGCCGAAAAACCAAGGAAAGAACACTATGATCCGATGGTTGCAAAAACTGATACAGTTTACAAGATTAGGAGAATACCAGATTGATATGGATCTTGATGAATCTGATATGCCCCAAGTGATGACAGATTTGTCCTGAGCGAGGAGGTCTTTTTTGATGAATCAGTAACTAGACGTGGTTGTTGTCTTGATTACTGAGGAAGATATGATTTTAGCAAAGATATGATTTCAAATTAGATTACAGACTTTGAATGATATGCAATACCATGCCCCCTTCGGGATTAAAATTGAAATCTGACAAGAAAAGTCAGCATTGATAGTTTAGAAGCATGTTAATTGATTTGAGAAGTGGTTAAACACATTCAAGAATGCATTCTGCATCGTTGGAAGGTCCCAAAAGACCAAGTTTGACTAGGTTTGACCATGAGTTGACCATGGTTGACCAAGTTGAAATTTTGATAGTTTGATGTAAGATAATCAGTTAAGTTGAATACTAGATTTCTGTGATGATTGAAGGTTGATTATGCAAGTAGTTAATAATATGAATGATCTCAGATTTGAATTTTGATCCCGAAAAAGGATTCTACTTGCTCTTTCATTGGAGGAACCTTCGTGTGAGATTCAGCTCTTGTTAGACTTGAAGATGCGATTTGAAGAATCGTTTAAGCATTGAAGTTTGTTTAATCATTGTGAGATCATGCAAAGATGCAAAATGCAAAGAGACATGCAAATGAAATGCAACCTAAGACCTAGGACCTAGTCATTGATCATATGTCGATTTGTTATCATCATTGAACTTTTAGGTAACCAGATAAATCAATACAATGCCCACTAGCTATGAAACCATAGACATATGAATATCGATTTGTATGTGCAAGAATCAATACAACACCCACTGGCTAGGCAACCATGGACATATGAATATTGATTTTATTTTCGAAATGTCAGATTAGATATAAGCACCAAGGCACAAACACCAGGATGACCTGAATATCATGTCCATTTTGATATAGCAATTTGTATAAGCATCAAAACATAAACGTCGTGATGACCTGAATACACCTTGCATTGAAACACATCAAACAGTCAAGAGATCATTCTAAATCCAATGTGAATTACCTGTAGTGACCCTTTATCATTCACATCCTTAGGTAAGATCATGTTTCACAAGGAGAAAGAACTCACTCAAAAAGACAATAGTTAGATCAAACTTCCTTGAATTTTCTGGGTATCAATGGTTGAGGTACGCATGGCCATCCAATTCGAGATAGAGGCTCTTACAGTCGAACACCATTTCAATCCATAATTTCCAAAGACGTTAGATTTTCACATACAAGAAGAAGACAAAGAAAAGATTATGCCCCTAGTCATCACTCTCTAAATCTGATAAAGGACATCATCGAAGAGCTCAAAGGGACACAATATGCAAAAATCTCAATGCGAATCAATAACCATACAAAAAGATAAAAGCATGTAAAAAAGCATAGATTGTTTTCAGTTGAGTTTTGATGTTTGATTGCATTGTTGTAGATGCAAAATCCTTTCTGGAGACAAGACTGACTGACTGACTCACATGAAGCTTCAAAGGACTCTGACTAAATATGATCTGTCTAAGATACATGGGAGACCATAGGATATGACATTGATAGGATACAGACGCTTGAGCTGGTTGGTGTACAGACCGACTTATTGAAAACTGGAAATGTTGAAACAAACTGGGAGATATGTACAAACTAAAGCAAGAATGAAAGCTAGGAAAGACCAAGATTGTGCTGATAGATGGAGTGTTTTGAACAAGTGGCACCCATTTGCCAAGTTTTCACCATCTTGGCAGAGATTCTATTTTTGCTACCAAGGCGCCTGTTTCCAGGTTTTCACCAAGGCACTTTTTTTTTTTTCATTTTTTTTTTGTATTTTTCATTTTTCAATTTTTTTTTTGATTTTTTGATATTTTCTAATTTTTTTGTGAATCATCAAGGCGCCTATTGCTAGGTTTTCACCAAGATGTTCATTTTTTTCAAGACTTTTTCTAATTTTTAGGATTTTTTCAGGATATTTAACCATAGACTGAATGCCTTAGGCATAGAATTTCTTCAGATGGAGAACGTTGATTGGTTCTCAGAGCTGTTCTCCTTCAGTCATTGAGAGTTGATAGGCACCAGAGCCAAAAGTATCAGTGATTACAAAGGGACCCAGCCAGTTGGGCTCAAACTTCCCCTTGCGTTCTCGATGGGATTGATTTTTAGGATTTTCTCTCAAGACTAGATCACCAACCTGAAATTCTCTGTGTTTGACTTTCTTTTTGTAGCCTCTAGACATTCTCTTTTGATATACTCTGAGATGATCATACGCTGCTTGTCTATGCTCATCTAGTAGTTCCAGTTCTTGTAACCTAGACACTCTGTAGTCATCATCAGTTACTAGACCATGCATTCTGATTCTGAGTGATGGGATTTCAACCTCAATAGGTAGTACCACTTCAGACCCATAAACTAAAGTGAAAGGTGTATCCCCAGTAGGTGTTCTGATACTTGTTCTATAGGCCCATAGAGCTGGATTAATCATGAGATGCCAGTCTCTGCCAGTTTTGTTTATTGTTCTATGCAAGATCTTCAATAGATTTTTGTTAGAAGCCTCTGCTTGTCCATTCCCTTGTGGATAGTAGATAGAAGACCAATGTTGGGTGATCTTAAATTTGGCACATAGATCATCGAGGTCTTTATTCCTGAATTGCCCACCATTATCTATGATTATGGAATGAGGGATCCCATATCTGCATATGATATAGTTCAAGATGAACATCAATATCTGCTTTCCAGTTGCTTGTGTCAAAGGGACCGCTTCTACCCATTTTGTAAAATAATCTATGGCTGTGATTATATGGGTATGTCCATTAGAAGAATGAGGATGAATCATCCTGATAAGATCAAATGCCCATTGATGGAAAGGCCATTATGTTGTAAAGGGGATTAGATCCCTCCCTGGAGCATGAATTAGGTTGCCATGTACTTGACACTTTTGACAATTCTTAGCAAATTTGATAGCCTCTTTCTCCATTTCAGGCCAATAGTACCCAGCCCTAATATGGTGTTTATGGATATTGATCTATCATCATTGGTCCTAACCTGACGTGCGAGTTCAAAGGTGATACTACAACTTAAGACATCCAATTTGTGAATAGGCTCAATGTCATCGTGGGAGTCCAATTCAACCATAGGTGAATCAGACTCAATAGGTTCATCATTTCCCTCTAGACTTACATTGGGTTGAGGTGCATATTGGTGAATAACATCAACATGTTTCTCTATGATAAGCTCATCTGGTTCTGGAATGGCTCCCCATTCATAGTCATTTGATTCAGCTTCTGATTCAGGATCTCTAAGAAATCTTAGAACATGAGTAAAGTCAGGATGAATACCCCAAGAAGGGTTACCCTTGGATTTTGATTTGAATTCATATTCATGGGAATCTATCTCAGAATCACTACCACTTCCCTCTTCTTGATTGTTTTCGAGATTAGCTGGTTCTTATGGTGCAACTATCTCTTGATTGATAGTAGGTTCTTGTGTTTCTACTACATTAATTCTTTTGATAGGATCATCTTTATCATCAAGAAGGTCTTTGATCTCTTTAGGCAATTTTTCATAGGGGATGAGTTCTGAACTATCTGAATCACTGTCGAATGGTTCTATTTCTTCTTTCTTAAGAAGAGGTTCCCCTAGTGTGATCTGCTCTATGACATGTGAGCAATTACTTTTGAGGTGATAGGGTTTCTTCTTAAATCCTAAGCCAATTTTATTTTTATTTTCTCTACCAGTATGTGGGAGGGGTGCCTCAAGACCTTTTCCTCTGATTCCTAGAGGTCCTTGACCTAAATATCCCATCTTAGCTATTAATTTACCTCCTCGACCATATGACTTGGAATGGAGTTTGGATATAGTAGAGTTACCAGTTTGAACAACTTGAGAATCAGATTCATCTTTGTATAGCCATGATAGCACAGCTTCATCCTCTTCAAATTCTTGCTTGGATACTTGTTCTGCTACAAAATTGTTTTTATATGCCTCAAGAGGTTCCTGAGGTTTGGGCTTGGATTGTTTAAAAGATTGCCCATAAGACTTAGGCGAGATAGGGAGAGATGTCAAAGATAAGACTGGCTCGATAGTGTATTCTCCCATACTATTTTCTTTGATATTAACCTCTTTGGCAAGATCTTCCATTTTAGATGTGGATGCTTCTTTAGTTGGCTCTATGGGAGATTCTCTATTATTAGGTACAAGCTTATCGACACTTTCCTTCAAGGTGTTGCAAGTTTTATTCAAATCTGCTGGGATAGTAACCTCGACTCCTTCATAAGGAAACTTCAAACATTGATGGTATGTAAAAGGAATGGCTTGCATTTCATGTATCCACGGTCTCCCTAGAAAGATGTTGTAGGCCAAAGGTAGATCAAGAACTTGACAGATGGTATCTTTGATAACTGGACCCACTTTGATAGGTAAGATAATGGTGCCTTTAGAAGATCTTTCTTGTTCATCATAGGCCTTGATAGTTATTTTCTTTCTAGGATCAATAGCCAATTCTGAAAATCCCAATTGTGTGATCAAGCTGTAAGAACAAATGTTTAGGCCCGCACCCCCATCTATCAACACACGTTTGACTCTACGGTTTTGGATCAAGACTTCTATATGCAAAGGCTGATTATGTGGGTGACTCAAGGAGTTGTCATCTTCCTCTGAAAAGGAGATATATTGCAGAGATGTAAGATGTCCAACCATAGTCTGGAACCTATCTAAATCAAGGTCATCAGGAACATTGGAACCAAGCAAAGCTTTATCGAGAATGGCTCTATGAGCTGGAGATATTCGAAGCAACTCAAACATGGAGATTTTTGCATTAGTGTGCTGGAGTTGTTGAACAATGCTATAAGACATAGGCCTTGTATCCTTTGGATTGGGAGGTTTGGAAGCAGCCTTCTGTTTAGAAGTAGATGAAAGATTGAAGGGCACCTTCGAGACATTTGATGAATCTAGGATTTGTGCGTTCAGATGCGTTTGAGCTTGTGATAGAGTAACTGCGTTAGCTAAGGAATGATTTCTATCTCTTTGTATGATTGTGATGACATTGCAACTTTCAGAGAGACATGGTTCAACCATATTGATGACAGTGTTATTTCCAGGGTAAGCATAGTTGACTTTTGCCCCTATATTAGGTTGAGAAGTTGAAACCTTTTGACCATGTTTCAGAAATGGTTCTGTGAATGCTATATGATCATTATTGCTTGTGGGATTGTCAATTGTGATGTCTCCACTATCGATTAGATCTTGAATGGTATGCTTCAAGTGGTAGCAACTACTAGTTTTGTGGCCTTTACTCCGATGAAAATCATAGAATTCATTATCCTTCCACCATATCGATTTGGGGTCCTGAGCATTTGGTCAGATTGGTGGTAAAGAGATAATATTATCAGCTAGTAGAGTTTTCATAGCCAGTTCTAAAGACTCTCCTAGAGGAGTAAATTTTCAATGTTTATCCCATTTTTTGAATTCTAGCTTCCTTTGAGATGGTTGAGAAGACTTTTGCTCGGAAGCTTTAATGGCTTGAGTGCCAAGAGTGAGATTATAGGCTGGTGCCTTTGATGGGGCACGGACAGTGTCAACAATGCCATCTGCAATGATGCCTTTGTTCTTGTTCCAATTTTTGTTCTTGTCTTTGGAACTAGATCTAGATTTGTACTTGTCTTTTTGGAGTGTGATTTCCCCTTTTTTTACAAGCACTTTTTCAATTTTGATAGCATTATCCACCATTTTGTCAAAAGATGTATGATCTTGCATTTATAAGGGATAATTGAGCTCTGGAACAAGGTTATTGATAAAGATTTCAAATTTCTCCATTTCGGGAATTGGTCTAGCATATAGAGAGAACTTCTTTCGCCACCTCTTGAGGAAAGTTAGGAATGATTCTCCTGGATATTGCTTGAGATTACAAATATCCATCATGGTGACCGAATGTTGAATATTGTTGATAAAACAATTTAATCAATTCCTCAAACGTTTTGATCATAGGAGGCAATCTTGAAAACCACTGAATGGATGCTCCGCCCAGAGATCTAGGAAAAAGATGCATCAAATAGGTCGGTTCATGCATGAATTCCATGGATTGCATACAGAACTCTCTGACATGATCTTGAGGATTAGAGTGTCCATCATACTTATCATACTTTTGCATCTCCACTCTTTTTGGAAATGGTGGCATATACAAGTTTTTGTCAAAAGGAAAAGGGCATAGAGCTTCCATGGAGAACTCTTTGTGTTCCTTTTCTTTCTCAAGATTATTAAATTTGACTTGTAAAGCATGTATCTATTTCATCATAGCTGTGAGTGGAGTTTCTTCCTCATGCGTAATGATATCTTCAACATTAAAGTTGGGAGGAAGTTTAGCTCCTTGATGAGCTAGTTGTAAAAAGTAGGCTTCTCTATTTTATTTCAAGAAATGTCTCATCATCTTGTTAAATTCATCGTCATTTTGGTAGCGAGCAATTTCTTTAGGTGTGGGTTCCTGATCTACACCATGTTGAGATTGAGCTCTTTGAGAGCCAAAATTTGTCCCTGCTTGAGACATGGTAGGAGTTTGTGGACTCCCTGGATTAGATTGATGAGGGGTATGTTGAGTACCTCCATGAGTCAATGGAGGGGGTACGTAACCAGATTTCAATCGATAGTTTCCAAGACCATCATCCTCGTAAAGACTAGAATTGATGAGTTGCTCAAAAGTTGGATTTTGGGTAGTGGTAATAGATTTCTTGTGAGAGGAAGCTCTAGTCTCCACCATCAACTTTGAGTGAAACAAAAGAATAAGATTCAGATAACTAAAGAATGAATTGAATCAAGATGATCAGATGATGCAACCTTGTCAAGGTTTGATTGATTTGAAGATTTGATTAGACGTGGATGAAGGATATTGTGCCTTGGATGTATGGGTAGGTTCCCCAAAGATAGCGGACAAGATATCACAACACTTAGTCATTTTGATGATTGATTGATTGAAGATTGATAGTCATGACAAGGTTTTGACACGAGATGATAAAGACTCAAATCGATTAGATAGAAGGCTGAATCAGATTCAAAAGGCCACTTTAAGAAAATGATTGGACTCTTAATAGCTACTGCTTTGTTCCTGACATAATGATCCGCTCGACAGATTCTGAAACTAGGCTGAAAGAGCTAAATATCTGGCAATCCTGATAATTTTTTGACAACTTTCAAAAATTTCCCAAACGACACTCTGAAAAACTCGTATGACAGTGGGTGAGCTATGAAACGATAGTTGCACAACTCATATGACAGTTGCAAAAGATTGTACGATAGTGGGTATGCAATGAAATGACACTTGATGGAAACTCATATGACTTTTTGACTTCCTGAAATGATTTTTGACTCCAGAAAAGAATTTGACTTCAGATTTTGCAAGTTTTGAGTTTTCAGATTTGAATTGTTTGCAAATTTCAATGTCCAAATTTGAAGATTGTAATAGATTTTTCCGTTTTCAATAACCAGATAGATAAACAAGCACGCAAAATAGCAAGCAAGTGATTTCAAGCATGTCTGAAAACAATGAACAAGGGAAAAAGCAACCTTGTGCATGAACAATCAAGTGACTTATTTGTTCTAATCCTTAGAAGTGCTAATTGTGTATGTTCCAAAAATGTTTTACAATGATGCACATATACCCTAGAAAATGAAAATTTGGCCTCGCTAGGTTTTTGAGTAATGGTTTGAGTCTAAAACTTTTATGATCCAAAGGGGTGAACTCCAATCCCGGCGCACCAGGGTTTTGACACAGTCTGAGAACTTAATCTTTAGGAGCTGCTAGGGAGATCTGACAACCCAACAATGAACCATACCCATGGAGATTTCTTCCACAAGGACATTTATATAGCGGCTGTCACTACCATGGCGAAAATGGCTATGATTGCTTGAGGTTCCGTCAACGTAGTTTGCCCTGTGAAGGGATTGTCTGCTATGGTTAACCCTCTCTAAAGATGACTCACAATAGTATACCACAAGGGGACTTGGCTCCAGATCCAAGGTTTTGATACCTCTTCACTTTTAACCCAAACAAAGCAAGTAGATTAATCCGACACGCTAAGACAAAGTTTGTCTCACCAAGGTCTATGATATCAACCCCATGTGATCTATCAACCCCTCCAGAGAGAGAATGTATGAATCAATAAGGGAAGACGCACTAACCAATTTTGATTTACCAAAGCTCATGATGTCAACCCCACGTGATCTATCAACCTCTCCTGGGAGAGAATGTATTGATCAATAAGAGAAGACACACTAACCAAGTTGAATGTGAAACGCACTAAGTATCCTCCCTACCTATAAGGATTCTATCATCAAGAAAGATTTTTCTAGGAATCCAATCTCTCAAGAATCACGAATAGTGTTCATAGGGCCTAATTAATATGTGAGTACAGATATATGTTTCCAAAAGCAAATCTACCAAAAGTACCCAAAAAGCAGAAAGAGGAACACTTAACGCTTAAAGCGAATATGAGATGAGTCCACAAGGTGGAACACTTAACACCTCACACAAGCTAAAAATGAGTCCCCAACTTAGAAAACAAGTGAGTTCCTAAAAGCACAAAAGGGTTGCCAAGTGGAACACTTAACGCTTCTATCCTGTTGACCCCTCCCCTTTATGGTGTTGAGATTGCAACCACGGGGCAAAAATGAGGGGCCGACAGATTAGCGAGTCCAATAACCCAAGATAGCAATCAAGATCAATCACAAGTATCTAAGACTACTTAATGAATCCTTAAGGGGTCACAACCTAGTATCAATTATGCAAGTGTGTAGAAATAGATAAAAGCATGAAAGGACGCACACAAGCCAGACACATAAGAGATTTATTTTAAGTCCAAATTGAAATGTTAATAGATGGAGGAGAATACCTTAGGTCCAATGCTCTACAATCTAGAATTTAGCACATGTCCGAGAGTAAAAAATCAAGACAAATCAACAGCAAATTGTAAGTGTTAGAAATCAATAATCTGAAAGTACAAATATGTGAATTATGTGCCTCTGTAGAAAAATCTCGCGCGAGGCAGGATGCAGTCCCACGTGAGGAAACACTATTTCGCGCGAGTCAAGATGAAATCTCGTGCGAGTCAGGATGCGGTCCCGCGTGAGGAAACACTATTTCATGCGACAAAGGATGAAATCCCATGCGAGTCAGGATGCGGTCCTGTGTGAGGAAGTACAGTCTCGCGCGAGAAAGTGATTTTTCACGCACAAAAAAATAATGATACTAGTGAAATTTCATGCGATATAGAAAGAAATCTTGCATGACACAGTGTGAAATCTCATGCGATAATTCATATAGAGATGTACGGAAGTACGGACATAATGATAAAAATCACAGTGTACAGATAGTTTTGATAGAAAAATAATGTCCTACAAAGTATACCAGGACCCTTGAAACCCTTATCCTCAAAAGATAGAAAATTGATAGAAATGAAGGGAAACCTGTTTCAGGGCCCCATGGTGGGTGCCAGAAATGTGTGTGAAAATTGTACCTAATCTATAGACACAACACTTCAGTAAAACATTAGAGGTTAGCTATAATCGAAATCGTGCAAAATTGAAAGCTATCTAACCAAGCGATTTACTGCCTTCTAGTAGGTGTGAGATTAATTTTCTTAGATTTTTATCAAGATCAGTGACCTAGATGACACCTAAATGAAGGATTTGAATGCAAAAGATGGATATGAAATTGAATGCAATTAATCTATTTTTTTTGGTATTTTCTATGCAATAATAATGATAAAAACTTGATATGAATCTATGCTAATATGGAAATTGATCTATGAACATGCAAAGTAAGCTAACAATGATATGAAAATGAATCTAAATGAATGTAAAAACCAAACTTGATCTCACAACAAAGTTGATTCACAAGAAGCTTTGATCCTTCCAATTCCAATTCTCCAGCGTGATTGTGCAAAAATATGAGATGCTTGGATGCAAATTTGAGAGAGATGAATTATGAAGAGCTGAGCCTTGTTTTTATAGAAATCCAAGGCTTTGGAGGTTGTGAAAGAAAGCCATAAATCACTCAAATAACTCAGGTTGATTTTTGAGTTATTTTTAAATAACAGATAATTAAGTCACAAAAATTATGCAAAAGCACAGTTCAACTCGAATTAGAAGTTTAGATCCACTTTAAAACTCAAAAAGATGTTGAGTTTCAAAAAGCTAACAACTTGCATTGATTTTCCAATTTTGAGTTTAACTTGTCCTTGAATGTGCACATGGATAATTATGATTTAATAAATAAATAAAGTGATTTATTCTCAACTTAACTGCTTTTTGAAATAAAATAATTAATTTATGGGTTAATTAACTATTTTACCAAACTTTTATTAAAAATTATATTATTAAATAATGACAACATGCTTTAATTAATTAAATAAGAATTTAATCAATTATTCATAGGAATTTTGATTTATTGTCAAAATTAAATAATACAATTAATAATAGATAGAATTAAATTTAATTAAACAATTAAGTGGCAAATATTAAATCTAATTAATTAAATATGCAAAATATTTAATTAATCAAATTTTAGGATAAATGTGATTTATTGCCAAATAATTATAAAATTAAAGATAATTATGATGATTAGGAATATTACTAGGAATATTCCCCGATGCAGAATTTAAGATAATCAATTATGATTCGATGATGTTTAGATGTGCCTTAGATTAGGACTTTGATGTCGATTTCATTCAAATTGAAGATGTAGGAGATTAATGAACTTATAGCCCATTTTTGGGGTATTACAGGATGCATATTTCTCAATTTTTGCTTAACAGGTTTAATGTTCAGAGCTATAGATAAATGGTGCATTATAAGATCGGGATCCAACCCTGGCATATCTGAATATTTCCATGCAAATTTGATCTTCTTCTCTGTTAGGAATGTTGTAAATTTTTTCTTTTCTTCCTCTGATAAAGATTGTGCTACATGGATCAACTATGGTTCTTTTGTTGTTCCCAAATTGATAGATTGAGTGGGCTCAATTAGAACTGGAGATATGTCTTGTAAATGACTCAGAAGGACATCAAATTTCTCATCCTTAGGTGTCTCAGAGAGGTTTTCACCTTCGGATATGTCTTTTATTTTTACTTTTGTAGGTTTTGAGATTGCCACAAAGTGGTTTTCACCCTTAGATTTCCTTTTCTTTTTATTCTTATTCTTATTTTTCTGACTAAGATACTTGATGTCCAACTCCATCATGCTAACGCTCAGTTCACTGATGGAAGTCCTCATAGGCTCAACTGCATTTAGGTAGCAAGCAAGGGCATAGTCATTGGGAAAGGTATAAATACCTTGGTTCAAGTTGGGGGATGTTATGTCAAGAAGGTCAGGGCATTGGATAGTCAAAGTGGTGAAAGATTGGGAAAGAGTGTTTACGGATATGGATCTATCATCATTGGTCCTAACCCAATGTTCGAGTTCAAAGGTGATATTACAACTTAAGAAATTCAATTTGTGAATAGGCTCAATGTCATTGTGGAAATCTACTTCAACCATCGGTGGATCAGACTCGATAAGTTCATCATTTCTCTCTAGACTTACGTTAGGTTGAGGTGCATATTGGTGAATAACATCAACATGCTTTTCTGTAACAAGTTCATCTGGTTCTGGAATGACTCCCCATTCATATTCATTTGATTCATCTTATGTTTCTTCATCTAGACCTCTAGGAAATCTAAGAACATGAGTAAAGTCAGGATGAATACCCCAAAAAGGGTTACCCTCAGATTTTGATTTGAATTCATACTCGTAGGAATCTATCTCAAAATAACTACCACCTTCCTATTTTTTATTTCCTTCGAGATTAGCTGGTTCTTGTGTTGCAACTATCTCTTGCTCTATAGTAGGTTCTTGTGTTTCTACTACATTAATTCTTTTTATTGGATCATCTTCAGCTTCAAGGAGGTCTTTTATTTCTTTAGGCAAAGACTCATAAGGAATGAGTTCATCAGTGGTGTCTAAATCATCACTATCAGATTGTTTAGTTATTTCTCCCTTTAGTTGATTTTCTATGGAGGGCTAAATTTGTTCTAGAACATGCGGGGAGTTCTTGTTAAGATAGAAAGGCTTCTTCGTGTATCCTAGACCTGTTGTATTCTTATTTTCTTGGACACAATGATCAAGAAGTGACAAAAGACCTTTACCCTTTAGTCCTAGAGGTCCTTTTCCTTTATATCCCATCTTTGTAATCAATTTATCCCCTGGGCCATATGACTTAGATGGGATATTTGGTATTTTAGCATCACATTTTTAGACAACTTGAGATTTAGGTTCATCTTTGTATAGCCATGTGATTACAACTTCATCCTCTTCAAACTCCTATTTAGACACTTGTTCTACAACAAAATTTCCTTTATATGCTTCAAGAGGTTCTTTAAATTCGAGCTTGGACTATTTTAGAGTTTGTCCATAAAACTTAGGAGAGATAGGGAGAGATGTCAAAGATAAGATTGGCTCTATAGTATATTCTCCCATACCATTTTCTTTGATCTTAACCTCTTTAGCAATGTCTTCGATCTTTGAGGTTGAAGCAACATCTAGCTGCTTAGTGGAAGATTCTCTATTATTGGGAACAAGTTTATCTGCACTCTCTTTCAAGGTATTGCAAGTTGTATACAGATCAGTTGGAATCATCACCTCAACTCCTTCATAAGGAAATTTCAAACACTGATGGAATGTAGAGGGAATGGCTTTCATGTCATGTATCCAGGGTCTTCCTAGGAGGATATTGTAAGCCAAAGGTAGATCAAGAACTTGACATATAGTATCTCTGATGACATGACCTACTTTGATAGGTAGGAAAATAGTTCCCTTAGAAGATCTTTCTTGCTCATCATATGCTTTGATAGTTATCTTCTTCCTAGGATCAATGGCCATTTTTGAAAATCCCAATTGTGTAATCAAGCTGAAAGAAAAAATGTTTAGGCTAGCACCTCCATCTATCAACACATGTTTGACATGACGGTTTTGGATCAAGGCTTCAATATGCAAAGGCTGGTTATGTGGATGACTCAAGGAGTTATCATCTTCCTCTGAAAATGAAATATACTGTGGAGATGTAAGATGACCAACCATAGTTTGGAATCTATCTAAATCAAGGTCATCAGGAACATTGGATCCGAGTAGAGCTTTGTCTAGAATGGCTCTATGAGTTGGAGATATCCAAAGCAACTCAAACATGGAGATTTTAGCATTTGTGTGCTGGAGTTGTTGGACAATACTGTATGAAGTAGGTCTCGTGTCTTTAGGATTTGAAGATTTAGATGTAGCCTTCTGTTTAGAAGTAGATGAAAGATTGAAAGGCACCTTAGGGACATTTGATGAATTTGGTATTTGTCTTTGTAGGTGTGCCTGAGCTTGTGATCAAGTAACTGCATTAGCTGATTGGTTATCTTTATCCCTTCTTACAATTGTGATGACATTGCAACGCTCAGATAGGCATGGTTCAACCATATTGATAACATCATTGTTTCCTGAGTAGGCATAATTGACTTTAGCACCCATATTAGGTTGAGAAGAAGAATCTTCTTTACCATGTTTAGGAAATGGTTATGTGAATGTTGTATGATCGTTATTGCTCTTATGATTTTCAATCGTGATGTCACCATTATCAATTTTGTCTTGTATAATGTGCTTCAAGCGAATACAGTTATTAGTCTTATGACCTTTATTGCGATGGAATTCACAAAAATTGTTCTCTCTCCACCATTTCGGTTTAGGTTCTGGATCAAAGACTTTCATCTTAGGCAAGTAGATGATTTTGTTTGCCAATAGAGTTTTCATGGAAGATTCCAAGGATTCTCTGAGAGGAGTCAATTTGCGATTAGGATCTGTAGCCCAAGGTTTGTAATCATATGACTTTTTGCTGGGCTCTATGGCTTTGGCTTCAGAAGCTTTGATGGCTTGGGTACCAATAGTAAGATTGAAAGTAGGTGCCTTAGATGGGGCACATATATTATCAACAACACCATCTATGACAACACCTTTATTCTTGTTCCAATTTTTGTTCTTGTCCTTAGAACTAGATCCAGATTCATACTTGTCTTTTTGAAGTGATATGTCTCCTTTTTGCACAAGTACTTTCTCAATTTTGATCACATTATCCACCATCTTGTCAAAAGATGTATGATTTTGCATTTGTAAAGGGTAGTTGATTTCTAGATTAAGATTGTTGATGAAGATTTCTAGCTTCTCAATTTTGGGAATGGGTTTAGCATATAGAGAAAATTTCTTCCTCCACCTTTTGAGAAATGTCAGGAATGGTTCTCCTGGATATTGTTTCAGATTGTAGATGTCAATCATAGTGATCGGATGTTGAATATTGTAGGAGTATTATTGATAGAACAGTTTGATTAACTCCTCAAAAGTTTTGATAGTAGGAGGCATTCTAGAGAACCAATGAATGGCTGCTCCTCCCAGAGATCGAGGGAAAAGACACATTAAGTAAGTTGGTTCATGCATAAACTCCATAGATTGAGTACAAAATTCTCTGAGATGATCTTGAGGTTCAGAGTTTCCATCATACTTATCATATTTTTGCATCTCCACTCTTTAAGGGAATGGCAGCATGTACAAGTCTTTATCGAATGGAAAAGATCATAGAGCTTCCATGGAGAACACCTTAGGTTCCTTTTCTTTCTCAAGTTTGTTAAGTTTGACTTGCATGGCATGCATGTATTTCATCATAGCAGTGATAGGAGTTTCTTTCTCATGCGTGATAATATCTTGGACATTAAAATGTGGAGGGAGTTTAGCTCCTTGTTGACCTAACTCTAGAAAGTATGCCTCTCTATCTTCCTTCAAGAAATGCTTCATCATTTTTTTTAAGTTATCATCATTTTGATATTGAGCAATTTCAGAAGGTGTAGGTTCTTGATCCATACTGTGTTGAGATTGGTGTCCTTAAGACCTGTGATGTGTCCCTCTGTAAGACGTGTTAGGATTTTTAGGGCTCCTTGGATTAGATTAAGGTGGGGTTTTTTGATTACCTCTGTGAGTTGATGGAGGGGGTACGTAACTAGTTTTCAATCGAAAATTGCCAAGACCGTCATCTTCGTAAAGACCAGAATTGTAGAGTTGTTCAAGAGTTGGGGCCTGAAGAGTATTCAGAGGTATTGTATGGGATACCTCTCCAAATTTCTTGTGTGACGAAGCTCTGGTTTCCACCATTAACCTTGGGTGAAGCCAAAGAATAAGATGAAGAAAACTGAAGAATGAATTGATTCTAGAAGATCAAATGACACAACCTTGTCAAGATTGAAGTGATTAATGAATAGATCAGATGTAAATGAAGGATACTGTACTAGAGTAGTGTGGGTAGACACCCAACAGATGGCAGACACGAGCTCACAACACTGAGCCATTTAGTAAAAAGATTGAATTTTGAAAAGGTTTTGACACAAGATGAAAAAGACTCAAATCAATAAATTAGAAGGCTAAATCAGACTCAAGTGACCACTTTAGGAAAATGAATGTATTCGTTATAGGTTCTGCTCTGTTCCTGACATAATGATTTGTTTGACAGATTCTAGAAATAGGCTATAAAATTGGATTTCTAACAAATTTGACCAATCTCTAACAACTTTGACTTTGGCTTTGATATGAGTTTTGAAATTTTAGGATGACTTTTGACACTAGAAAGGATTTTTTCTTCAGATTTGCAATTTTTTAGGTTTTCAGTACCAATTTATTTGCAAATTTTTCTATCCAATTTTTGAAGATCTGTGTAAAATTTTGTCTCAAGTAACCAAGAAGATATCAAGCACGCAAAATAGAAAGCAAGGGAAGCAAGAAATCATCTAAAAACAATGAACAAGGGAAAAAGCAACCTTGCACATGAACAAGCAATAGTGACTTATTGTGCTAATCCCTAGAAGTGCTAATTGTGTATGTTCCAAAAAGTTTTTCAATAACGCACATATTCCTAGAAAAATAAAAGAAAAATTGGCCTCACTAGGGTTTCTAGTAATGGTCTGACTTTGCAACTTTTGTGATCTCAAGAGGGTGAACTCCAATCTAGGTGCACGGGGGTTTTGACACGGTCTGAGAAATTAATCAATCAAGAGCTGCTAGGGAGATCTGACAGCCCAACAAGAGACCACACCTGTGAAGATTTCCTCCACAAGGACATTTATATAGTGGCTGCTGCTACCATGGAAAAAATGGCTATTATCACTTAAAGTTCCATCCATGTGTTTGACCCAATTAAGGGAATGTCCACTACAGTTAACCCTCTCTAAAGGTGACTCACAAAAGATACCACAGGGGGACTAGATCAGATTCAAGGATCTGGGTTTTTGGTACTATCCAAAAAGGAAGTAGAGCATAATCCCCTAACCTCTTCACTTCACCAAGACAAAGTAGACAGATTAATCTGAAACGCTAAGACCAAGATTATCTCACAAAGATCTATGACGTCAATCGCTTATGATCTATCAACCTCTCTGGAGAGAGAATGTATCAATCAAAAGTTGAAGACACGAATCTAGTAGAACGTGAGACTTTCTCAGTACCTTCCCTACCTACAAGGGGATCCTTCATCAAGAGGAGCTTTGCATGAATAAACAAGAGAAAGAAGCTCAATCTCTCAAGATCATCCACAAATAGTGTTCATACGACCTATTCACTATGTGTAACAGATATGCAAAAAACAAATCTATGTTCATTTTATAGCCCAAAAATTAAAGTCTGATTTATGAAAGTAGGAAAGGCACTCAAGCTAGACCTGAATTCCAAATTGAAATGTTTTCAAATGTAGTAGAATACCTAAATTACCTCACAACGTGCTAAGTAGATTTTACCTAATTTTTAGCTTTGTTAAGCAATCCCACGCAAGCAAGCCACAAACTCTCCGACAAGAAAATAAGCAAACAAGATATGCAACATATATTCAACTTATGAAAACCCTAGGGTTAAATCTGAAAATCAATTATTAGGAGAAATAATAACCAGCAACTAATCCAAATGACAACTCATATCATTCATTGAACCATGTGAAAAATAAGTGCATACCCATCACAAAATTTTATTTTTTTGTTGCATTTGACCCAGTCAACAATATCTAATTTTTTTGATATGATTTCGGCCACAAAAATAGAAATGCAAAAAGAGACCCCTGCTAAAAAATAGAGAGATTTCCAAAAATGTAAAATTTTTAGAAAAATCTCTTCATTTGTGCCTTAGAGACCCATTTTACCAAAACAGACCAATTTTTGTAAATTGACTATTTGAGCTATTATATTGCATTCAAATTTAAAACACAAAAAATAGACCCCTTGTAGAATTTAAAGAGCTTTCCAAAAATGTAAAAATTTTCAAAAAATATGTTGATTTGCGTCAGAAATTAATTTTTTTAGAAAATCAAGAAAAAAATTATTAGAAATTCAAAACATCTCAGAAAATTCTAAATTTTTTATTGAAGCTTTCCTGATATGTCTCCAACCAAAAAAAAAAAATTTAGACCAAAAATCTAAGCATTTTGAGAGATAAAATTAAAGCTTTGAAACTATAAGATTTTAGCTCTAAAAAAAAAAGTCAAAACCAGCATGTAAAGGTGGGTTCCCCACGATGGGCACCAAAAATGTGTGTGTGAATTTTGTACCTAGCTATGAACACAACACTTTAGTAAAACATTAGAGGTTAGCAAAAATCAAAATATGCAAATAAGAACAATATAGCTAACCAGGCGATTTACTACCTTCTAGTAGGTGCGAGTATGGTATTCTCAGATTAGACCGAGATCAGTGACAATGCAACACCTAAACGAAAGATTTAAATGATGAAAGAAATAAAATATGAATGCAAATTAATCTATTTTTTAATTTTTGATGCAATAAGATGAGAAAAACTGATAATAAATTAATCTAAATGGATTGAAATGATATGCAAATTAAGCTAACAATGATATGAAATATGAAACTATAATGAATTGAAAACAAGATTGATCTCACAAAACGCTGATTCGCAAGAAGCTTGATGATTCCTTTGATGTCAATTTTCCAGAGTAAGTATGCAAATTCTGTGGATGATTTGTAAAGAGCTAAGCCTTGATTTTATAGAAATCCAGGGCTTGAGGGTGCATGGAAAAAGTCATAAATCACTCTTGATGAACTCAGGTTGATTTTTGATTTAACAAGAAATTAGAAATAGATAACTCATAAAATCATGCAAGATCAATTTTTTAACTCAAATCAGAAGTTGAGATCAACTTTGAACTCAAAATAGATGTTGAGTTTCGAAAAGATAACAACTTGAATTGATTTTCCGATTTAAAGTTTAACTGCTCTTTGAATGTGCACAAATAATCATGAATTAATTAAATAAATAAAGTGATTTATCTTCAACTTAACTGATTTTTGAAATAAAACAATTGATTTATGGGCTAATAAATTATTAAATTAAACTTTATTCAAAAACTATATTATTAAATATTGACAACTGACTTTAATTAATTAAATAAGAATTTAATCAATTAGTTATGAGATTTTAGATTTTATTGTCAAAATTAAATAATACAATTTAGGAATAATTTAATTAAATTTAATAAAACAATTAAGTGGCAATATTAAATCTAATTAATTAAATATTCAAAATATTCAATTAATCAAACTTTAGGATAAATAAGATTTATCACCAAGTAATCATTAAATTAAAGATAATTAGGATAATATAGGAATATTGCTAGGAATATTCCCCAATGCAAAATTTAGGATAATCAATTAAATTTGATAATGTGCAGATGTGCCTTAGGTTAGGACTTCTGTGTCGATTTCAATCGAATTGTTGATGTAGGAGGTTAATGAACTTATAGCCCATTTTTGGAATATTACATCAGTGACCCTCGTGCACTCCTTAGGTCATGTCCTTGACCTTGGTGCTCCTGCATCATGAGTGGAAGGAGAGAAGTAGGGTGGGATGTGTAAGAGACCAAATTTGTAATGATTCGAATCAATAAATAAAAATCATCCTTGCAATAGTAAATCTCTGCCCGTGGGTACAGTCACTACAACAGTGAATTAAATTGCTTATGGAAATGTGTTCGTGAGTGAATAGTGATGTAAGATCATTGCCTTGTGTCAAAACCAAATAGATCAATGATCAAAGTTTTTAGATTCTGAGAACACATATATTCAATGGAGGCTATAAGAAGGGATATTTGTGAAGATTTTCTAGATCTCTAAAATTCTACAGAATATCTTCTTTACTGAGTTGAGGTGGGACACAAGTAACATAGCTCTATGAAACCTTCACAAATATCCCTTCTTTGGCCTCCACTCATACCTCTTCTCAGAATCTAGAAATTTTTTAAAGAAACAAGTGATGAGCATGCAGATTTTTCTAAGCACTACTGGGAGTTGACCCAGCAACACATGTACTATTGTGAAAATCATCACAAGTCCATTTGTTATCGGGTCTAGTTCCCAATAATGCTTGGTCAAATCTACATGTTTGTCAAAAGTAAATGGAATACTTTGTCCCTGACATACTTAAATGGAATACACCAAGAAGTACCAAATGATGAATGCTCAATTATTGTAATGGAAAAGCATCAGAACCGTCCATTTCTAGAACTTGATTTTTCTATAGTCCTAATGATTTTTCTTATTTTTTGTCTTTTGTCCCTTTTTGGTTTCCCATGTTTGTGCTTGGTGACAAGATTTTGAACATTGTTGACGTAATTAAATGGAATACACAATACCAAATGATGAATGCTCAATTGTTGTAATAGCAAAGCATTAGAACTGTCCATTTCTAAAATTTGATTTTCTATAGTCTTAATTATTTTTCTATAGTCCTAATGATTTTGAACATTGTTGACAAAGAGTGTTTCTTTTTGTGATTATAGTCCTAATGATTTTTCTATAGTCATAATGATTTTTCTTATTTCTTGTCTTTTATCCCTTTTTGATTTCCTATGTCTGTTTTTCATGACAGGATTTTGTCACCTTCTTTTGATGGTATATTTCATTCACTCTATGTGGAATACTATTTTGTTCACTATTTTATTTCAGCTTGATATTTCTTTCATTTTTCATATACACAGAGACTACACATGCTGATAAAAAAATGAGCTATTTGATTTAGGTTTACTTTTTATGATTGTAAATGGTTAATATTTCTGATGGTACTCCTTGGTGTATTCTATATAAAAATAATCAAGTTTCTATGGTATGATAAATGTCCCTTTGCGTTGAGAAAATTAGAGTTGAGAATATGGTTGTTCGGAGACAATTTGTATCTATAGGTTGCAAACAAATCATCCTTCTTCCACCAACGAGTCATTCCATTCAAGAAAGACCATGTCTGACGATATCAATCCACAATAAAATAGGGAGGCAATTGGTAGATTGTGGTCTAACTTTAAATGAAAAGGTGATGGAAAATGTTATTGTCCCTATAAAATTTGTAAGGGCTTAAAGACTCGAAGATATCTAATCAAAAAAGTCGAGGAACATTGTAGACAGCATGGTCACATTGAAGGGGGAAACAAATTTCATCCATTGGTATGTATTTTAATAATTTATAAAATACATAAGACATGATTTGATGATGACATCATGGTCATGGTTAATTTAAGGTCATCATTTTGATATAGTTCAACCACCCTAGGTTTCATGTTATGAACCATGACAATCCGGAGAATGTGGATTTCCAAATGAGGGAACATGGAGGTGTGAATATAGAAGTAGAAGGTAATGATCCCATGGAAGAAGATCACGATGATCAAGAAGATCATGATGATCAAGATGATCAAGATGATGATGATGATGATGATGATGATGAGGATGTTGATGTAGATGACCTTGATGAACCTATACTTGAGAAGGCATGTGAGCCCCTATACGAAGGCTCCCAAATAACTCTTCTTGCCGATGTATTGTTGTTGGTGAACTTGAAGGTTATGAATGGTTTATCCAATGTAGAAATGACATGTATGTTAAGGTATGTCATCTTTTTTCATTTTTTAGTCATAATTACCTTATAGTTAACAAAGGGTGAATCATGTAGCAATTAATATTCTTTACATTAACAAATTATATTTTTGGTCGTAGGTTGATAGGTGAGTGTTTGTTACCACCATCAAACATTCTACCTCACTCATACCGAGAATTATCAGCCATTATGAAAGATATTGGAATGGAGTATCAAACAATACATACATGTCTGAATGATCATATTATATATCATAAACAATATGAATTTGCAATAGAATGCCCTGATTGTCATATTAGTAGATATCAATTAGATCAAATAACAAAAAAGGTGCCTCGCAAGGTTCTTTGGTATATTCTCATTATTCCACATCTGCAACAATTATTTAGGTGCAATAGCTTGACACAATTTATTGATTACCATGCATGCAATAGAAGTCGAGATGACATTATGCGAATACCTTCGGATGGTTTGACATCTAAGGAAATAGAGGAAATTTGACCATACTTTAAAGAAGAACCTCGTAATCTCAAGCTTTCATTGGCAGCAAACAATGTCAATCCATTTGGAGAGATGAGATCTGTTTACTCGGTGTGGCTTGTTTTTGTTATCAACAATAACATTCCTCCTTGGATGTCCATAAAAAGGAAGCACATAATGTTGAAAATTATTGTTCCAGGTATTTTTTCATTTAATAGTCATCTAAATTAATTTATTATAAATAATCCATCAAAATGGTCATAATAATTATGTAATGTTTTTGTTCATTCAACTAGGTAAGTACCAAGTTAAAGATATCAACGTATATATTGAGCCCCTTATCGATGAGTTGATGGTGTTATGGAATGGGGTCACTATGTATGACATCTCTAGACCAATAGAAAAAAAACAATTTCAACTCCATGCAATGCTTGTATGGACAATACATGATGCCTCTGGGCTAACACATTTTTGTGGTATGTTCTCTTCTTAACACCTCTTTTTTGGTATGTTATAGTGCTAACACAAAATTAACATATTTAATCCAATTATACATGATCTTGTAGGTCTTCAGACAAAGAGAAAATTTGCATGTCTAGTTTATGGTCCAAAGATGAAATCTCGTTATTCAAAAAGTTTAAGAAAGCAAGTGTTTGATGAGCATAGACACTTTCTCCATAGAAATCATAAGTACCAAATTACCAAAAAATATATTTTCAATGGGAAAGGAGACTATATCAAAGCCACAGAGAATGACACCTCGCCTATGGAAGTTGGAATACAATAAAATAAATCGTCAAGATAATGTCATTCTATCTCATGATTTTTGTTTAAAATTTATATTTTCATATTGTGTTTTGTTTACTGATGATGTAATTGATGCTTGTGAAGGTCGTCAAAGCATTAATGACCAACTTCTAAAATGACTAAAAAGTTATCCTACGCAATTTAGTAGGTTGTCATACTATGAGAAACTCCCAATTGTGCATTTGTTTGATGCTATGCATATTGAAAAAAATGTAATAGAGACATTATGGAAAATATTGGATGGAAGGCGTGACAAAGACAAAATTGTCAAAATTTGTAGTGAAATTGAAGAATCCAACCATGCAATGAAAAATGGTATTCGATCAAATAACAATGGAGACCAAATTGATACAAGTGCCCTTACTTGATTATTGTCAGAGCAGCAGAGCAATGCTATAAAAGAAGTCATAAAAAAATATGATTTCCCACAGGATTTGCTACGAACATAAACAATCTCATATCAAAGAAAAGTGAATTTGGTCCAGGGATGAAAACACATGATTGGCATACATTTATTAAGGTAATTCATGTTATTTTATATTCACTATATATTTGTATACTACATGTAGTTTTCATTGCATTTTTTTATAAAATATTGATAAGATCATTTTACAAATATTGCAATACGTTCTACCTCTATCTCTCCCACACCACTTTGACAATAATGTCAAACAAATTATATATGATCTTGAAAAATACATGAGGTGGTTGTCATCAAAAGAAATTAATAAAGAAGATATAAAATATTAGAAAAAAAAAATTCTTCATCTTATGTGTGAAATGCAAAAGTGTCTACCTTCAAATTTTTCAATGCACAAGAAAACTACCTCATACATCAAGTTTAGGAGATTGAATTGTGTGGACTTATAAAAACTAGGTCAATGTGGATGGTTGAGAGACACTTGAAATTTTTGAAAGGCTTGGTTCAACAAAGAGCACATCCTGAGGTTTCTATGGTGGAGCGATATATGGTATACTAGACCATGGTGTACATTAGTGAAGAAGAGTACTTGATGGGAAAAGGTAGATTGGGGAAAGTGAGAGGTAAATATAAGATGTTATTGTAGTTAATTAATTCTTATAAATCTTCAATATAAGTTATTTGTAATTGGTGTATTTTTTTTTTATACAGTTGGTCGAGAGTGCGATGCAATACATTTGTATATTGCAAACAATCTTGATTGGATGACGGTATGGATTGAACGATGTCAAAAAAATAGTTGTTCATTAACATGGGAAGGTGTTGCTTCATTGGTTAGAGAAGCTCATCGTAATGGAGATTCCAATGTTACGCCAATGGTAATTGATCTAGCATATGGTTTAAGAGGTAGAGAGGTACATAAAAATTTATTAATGATCATGACCCATATGTTTCATATCAACTCAAGATGCAAATAATTTTCACACGCTTGAAAAATATTAGGTCAAGAACCACAAAGCTATGTACTATCATGGCCACAAATTTTGCATAAAAAGGTTGGATGACATGAAGAAAACTTTTGATTTTGGGCAATTTTTGAGGTCGTTAATATATCATCTAGAAATGACATACATCCTCAACAATCTCAAAATCGATACTATGGTATATTGGATGATATAATTGAGTGTGACTTTAACTTGTTCAAATTAGTTCTATTCATCATCAAATGGTACAGGCCATGACTGAATCAAAATGATCTTGATAGAATTGTTATTCAACATGATAATGGATTTACAATGATTAATATAAGGTCGTTTGAGCCAGTTGGAGATGAGCCCTATATTCTTTCAAGCCAATGTGAGCAAGTTTTTTACTTAGAGGTTCCATATAAGCAGGGTTGGTCATTTGTTGTTAGACATGATCCAAGAGGAAGGCCGATAAAGTATAATGTCATGGAAGAAGAAGATATTGAAGAAGAAGAAGAAGAAGAAGAAGAAGAAGAAGATGAAGATGATGATGATGATGATGATGATGATTGCAATGATGATGAGATGGATGAAGAAGATGATCAATGACATGATTGAAATATACAAGGTATGTGATTTAATTATTTATATATATTTATATTGATTAGTATATATATTTAATATTGATTTATTGATTTCAATTCTAATGATTACATATTTATTGTGTTCAATTCTAATGATTACAACATATGTGATTTATAATTACCAATGTTTTGCTTATGATGCTCAATTAATTGTTGTGGATACATGTATATATTTTGTTTGATTGTCACCCTTTCTGCAAATAGGCAATTGACTACAGACATCATCACCTCTTCTATTGACAATCTTGCATTCCATATATAAGGTAAAGGTAATTTGTTCCTGTTGTATTCTATGTTATTTGTAGCATACGTATCATGTAATTTTTAGCTAACTTAAGATAAATGATTAACATATGTAAGAAATTTAACCCCTTTGGCGAGGATCCTGCACAGTGACATGGATCAGCAGGTATAAGTCAATAAATAGACATAATTTTCTTATATTCTTCTTGTTTATCACTGAACACGTATGTTATAAATAGACATATTATATAATCATATAATGTGTCGAATAATCGACACATAAAGTTTGACATGTTATATTCTTCTTGTTTATCCTTTTATATGATTCCCATTTTTTTGCCTTTCCTTCACTTTCAACTTACATTTTATATCTCCCATGTATAGACAAATAAGAACCATATGGGTCACGACTTGATTATTTTATATATATTATTTAATTATTATCAAAATTCTATTTGAAGTGGGGACATGACAATATCTCATTTGATGGATTGCAAGACCCACCAAATAGGTACTTGTCAGATCTATCTACATTGAATGAGGGAAATGAGGGAATGGTAGATGAAAGTTCTACATGTAGTGCGGCTAAAATAGGGAGATCAACTAGAGGTCAAAATATTAGAAAAAAATTTAATAAATGCATGCAATTTTTCCTTGCTAAATGGGGGTCACGTTCTTATGATGATGAGATGAAAGGCGACATCAAGGTGCCCTTTCGGTACACACATCTTGAGAAAGAATGGGTACCCAATGAGCTACCTCCAATTAACACTAATTTTTGTGTTAATGAGAGGATATATCGCATAGCTCCATCCTCATTACATGTTTTGGGTCTATTTTCCATAGATGGGATAAAGGTATGTTACAACAAAGTTGTTGAATTGATGGAGTATGTCGGTCCTTGTTACAATTACAGTGATTGGATGTGGATTGTTCAATATAAAAAAAGTATGCGTAGGTATGCACTATCAACAAATTATATACAATAGAAAGAAAATGATCAAAGTAAAATATTTTTTATGTACATTGATGGGAGACAAAAATAAATAGGGAATATTGTGGGTTTTATAAATAGTATGCGGCCTTCCTCAACTAATAAGCAATCCAATTGCATATTTGAGGCGCGTGAGGGGAATCAAGTTTTTGTATGTGCGATAAAATCAATAAGTGCAGGGGAAGAACTGCTAATAGATTACCATTTAAATCACATAGATACAAATAAAGTTACTATCATGAGGGTGGTAAGTACTATATACCATTTAAACTAACCTCAAGTTTATGACTCCAATATACCATTTTATTAATAAGTTTTTCCTGCTAAGTCTATTGCTTTTAGTTTGTTGAAGTTTTTATATTTAATCTTTGTCACAGGACGACATGGATCCTCCACATCATAGAGGCCATGAGGATGCTCCTCCCACCATTCTTCAGCAATGGTAAACCTTATTGAAATTGTACAAATTAGATAGTTGAAAAATGTTATATTATTATGTTATTTTATTTAGGGTTTTGGAGTTATTATGATAGTTTTATTGATATTCCTGTCACAATTTGATGTCCAGGATAGGGGAAAAGAACTTACAACAACATAGGCAATAGTTGTAGATACAGATGAGGATATCCCAGAAATCCCTAATATAATAAATACAGCGAAGAAAAAACAAAAAAGAGTCAATGCAGAAATTATTAGCATTTTGGAAGATGCAAATCCAATCGAGGAGATGCTGAAGAGGATAGATGAATTGATGGTGCAAACATGTCATTTTGAAGTAAGCAGTAATGAGTCTTTAGTTATAACAAAAGTTCAATAAAGGTTTATATGTTATACTCTTTTATGTCGTGAACTAAAATATGTATGTGTTCTTGTTACAAGATTTTTTGCTTGCTCAAGTACTTGGTCATGGACATCATGGTGAGGCCGGTACTAGAAAAGCTCCAGCTACCTTAGGTAAAATAATCCTTAAGTTGACAAGTTACAAGGAATTTTTTCTTTGGAACATTCAAAAACTTCTTAAGTTAACTCTTACTTTTATTATTTCAAAATGTCTTTGCTAACAATGTACTGTTTAGGTGATTAAGTGCAAGTGAATCCTCCTAGGAGGTCGACCAACGTTCATCTGAGATTGACGAGTGCAATGTCAAAAATAAGGGGCATGTAAACATCGACGCCTTCACGGTCTATGCCGAGTAAATCCTTATTTTGGTATATTTGGCTTTGTGTTAATTATGATTTGATAATTTGTACTTTAATCTTGGGTGCATCTCATAGTGGATTAATTTTGTGGAGTAAGAGATACACAAACGCCATCTACTATACCAGATATAGATCAGAGTACCTGTATTGGTGATAATTCACCATCGTTTCCTACATCTACCTGTGTTTCAAGCACGGGAGTTATGCAAACGTCATTGTTGATTGACGATAAAGAATTGATGCCTTTAAAATGTCCTAAGCTTCCAAGTACTTTAAAATTATTATTATTTATATTGTAATATGCATTTACCTATTCATAAAAAGTTTTAGATTGATGATCCCATGACATTTTTGTAGGAAACGATTCTTTTTATAAGACGCTTTATGATTTCACATTGAAGATATTTGGGCCCACCATACGTACAAGGTGGAACATCATAAGTGAACTAACCCTATCCCACTATTTTTATTTTATATCATTAATTGGTACAACATTTTTCCTTTCATTCATGCATTTTCTTTTACTATATTCAAGGTACACAACTTTAGTTAATTTTTCTATCTAACAATTTTGTGTTTTTTCTTAAAAGGTGGAACTTGCAAGACAAAAAATTAAAAGATTAGCTCATTAAAGATTTAGAGCATGAGTTTGGTAGAATTTTTTTGAGGAGAAGAAAATTTTAGAAAAAGATGCGAAACATCTTAAGACTATGAGGGACTCATATAGAAGGAGTCTCGTCCAAAACCCAAAGTACAAGCGTCCTCCCTTTATTCCAGTGAGGGATTAGAATGAGTTCATTTTGGATGCAAAGGAGAAAGGGGATTCTCAAAGAGGAATTACACCAGCAAATGAGAGAAGAAGGTATGCAATAGTATTAAATATTAGTAGAATTTAATAATGCACTAATTACTGATCTTTATATCTACATCATGTAACATATTTCAAACTTTTCATAGGTTACAGGACACATCAAAGGAAACAAAGGCCAGAATGCAAAAGATTGGGCAGCACAAACTTGGATCTGGTGGATATTTAAAAATTAAAGCAAGAATTGTAAGTAGTAGTAAATGAATTCTAGAGAAAAATTATTAATAAAATGCAAATAATTTTGTTTAATCAAAAAATGCAGGGCTCAGAATTTAATTTAGAGGCCATGATAGAACACAAAAAAATTGCTTTCAAAGAAGGCTATCAAGCCGTGGCTGAACACCTACACCAAGCTTCCATTGGCCCAACCCAAGAGTCTTTTGCATCATGTGAACAGGTAAATATGCCAAAAAAATATATTTGAAATTGAATACTTGAGAAACAATCTATTTGATAATAATGTGCATGATGTTGCAATGTAGCCTCATAATCATAACACAAATCCTATGCCACATGATGAAGGCCCTGATGTGCATCGTAGTGTCAATGGAGGTGTTTATTTTCTATTTAAAATTAATTATGTAATTATGAATACAATTTAACATCTTAAATTGAAATTGGTGTAACCTTTTTTGTGTATATTTTAGAGCATATAGAATGTCATGCTTAACAAGTGGAAGATGTTCAGAGGATCACCATGTAGATCATGTGGCACATATAGGTAAAGAAAATCTATGTTTTGTTCTTTAAATTTTTTTTTTGATTTATAGTTCTTTTACTTAATTAAATACTTGTAACACTAATAAAAAATGGTGTTAATTTGATGCAGTAGCATCCTAGGATTCTTGGCAATCCTGTATCAACCCAAAATATGTTTGTCTTTAAAAGTAGATTGTTAGTTTTGATCTTGGTTTGGTGGAGTTCTTTCTCGGTTTGGGAAATGGGTTGCTTAGTTTCTATGGTTACTGGGGTGCTCGGTCTCTGAAGAATGCTCAGTGACTGAAAGCATCGGTTCATTGGTGCTCATCGATAACTGTGTTGCTCGGTTATGCTTGGCGTGGTTAGTCGACTAGTGCTCAGTTATTTCCTTTGTGGCTTGGTGTTCTTGCTTACCGACTGGATTGTTTTGTTAGATCAGCTTGGTCGACTGGTACATTTAATTTGGGTCACGCTCCTCATGTTATAGATTGACCGTTGGACATGTGGGGACCTAGATCTGGCGTGTTGCATTCTTTTATGCGGATCTGATGACCATTGGGTCCATCTTTGAGAGTTTATTTATTTTGTAAGGCTATGTGAGAGCCGACTGATGTTTTAGCATTTAATATTTATTTGTAAGGGTTTATTATTTCATCAGCCAACTTGTGGTTGGGAATCAATATTTATGGGTTTCTTGGGTAGTTGTTTAGGGCATCAGATCATTGGAAGGAAGGCTAGTAGCCTACGAGCTTAGGAGTAGGAATATTGCTTGGAAGTTTGAGTACAAGTTTAGATCTTTCTTGGGTGCCTGCCAGAGTGCTGCCTGTTGCAGACCCAGGCTAGCTGAATGTTGATGTTGGGAAAAGGGTTTGGATCCTGCGAGATCTTGTAGGATGTTACTTGCATTGTAATTGGCCGTAACTGGGAAGGCCTTACAGCCCAACACATTGCATGTAATCAGTAATTTGATGAATAAAGACTTCTTTTTTCTTTCAGATCTATTGTTGTTGTTGTCTATTTCCACTGCATATTGGTTTGGCTACAAGGTCAGTCAGTCCGTAATTGGATCCACCAGCCTTGACAAGCATATTTCAGTCATATGCATACAGACAAATATAGAAAGGCCAACAGAACATAATCTTCATAATAATTAGTCACACTCTATTAATGTTACTCTTTTTATTTAGAAGCATCATTTTTAATGTTTTTAGATGAATACCCTCGTGAGAACATTCAATCATCCTTCTGGAAAAGTGATATGTTATCCCTTATGAAATGTGGTTGTATGTAGTTCCTTGGTTTACGCCTAACTCAAGCTTCGTGTATCAAATGCCAAGATGTACATTGTTTATCAATTCTGTAGTCTTTTTCTATTGTTGATAAATGTTTTAACTCTAATTATGATTGCTTCATAATTGTTCTTTATGACTCCAGGTATGACAACTTTGTCATATGACCATACCTGTGATTGCCCCAATGTTCTAATTTAACTTCATTTTTACCCTGTAGTATCACTTGAAATTAGATAATATGCACATTTATTGTAGTAAAATGGGCATTGATTCATGGTATTAATGATTGTTCATGTAGTATCCTTTGATACCTTGAATGCAAGTTTTGAAAACTTACCTTTGTTTAGATACCACTATCTCATGTTCATGCTATAACACTTCTTTATGAATTTCATTTGTAGTTGTATCAAATGACTATTGTATGGTGAAAGTGTGACCACACTTTTATGAATCCTTACATGCAAGAAAACTCAATGATGAGCCCTCACAAATTGATCCATAGCTCTCTATGCATGGAGTTGCAAGATTTGTTAAATTGCTCTCAGCTAGAGCTATAAACTCATGACCTTGCTAGTCAACCACACAATGAGAGATTCCAAATCAAAGACAAGGGCAACAATGCCAATATCTCTAATGAAATAAATATGGATGCAATGCAATGCAAACTAATCTATGAGAATGAAAGATGCAAGCTATGCTATGAAAGGAAAATACAAGTGTTAAAAATCCTCCTATTAAGCTATGTGAGATTAATCTATTGCATAAAGGAAATCTATACTAAAAATGCCATGATTATGAAACTATGATGTAAGAAAATAAGGTAAATGAAATGCAACAACAATGTCTTCAAAGCTTGAATGCAAGAATGTCTTCAAAGAGCTCCAAATGACCTAGAAAACCTATAGCATAACATTAGCATAAAAATTTAAGATATGAAAATGAAGGAGAGAGCTCTCATTTTATAAGAAATGAGATGAAAATGGACCATTGAGATTAAGAGGCAAAAGACTTAATCAACGGTGGAGAAAAAATGGAAGCTTGATCCTTGTGCACAAATATCCTTCAATAGGAAAATAGGAGTTGAATTTTGTGTCCCACATAAGACAAAAAGTGTTTTTCCCTTTTAATAAAATAAGAATAATGCTTTATTTGTGCAACATAGTATAAGAAGAAAAGTGCGGATTTTTTATTTAAATAAAAGGGGAGGAAATTCTTTTTAATTAAATAAAGGCTTAGGATAAAGTGATTTTATTATTTAATTAAAAGGGAGCATGTTCTCTTAATTAAATAAAATTTTTATTTTTTTTCTCTTTTAAATTAAATAAGGCTCAAACCTTAGGAAATATTGAATTGATTATGATTTGATCAAGGAAATTGATATAATTGATATTGTTGATATTTGAAAATATTGATTCAGGGATTTGATAAATTGCTGAATGGGGGCCCAAAGTCTAGGCGACCATTTTAGGGTGCATACATTTGCCCCTCTTTGACTAATGTGTGATCATTTTGAGAACACATGTAGTCAAAGAAGAATTGAAATGTGAGATTGATTTGGGATCACAAAACAACCCAAATATGTGTTCAACGGATGGGAAAACATCAGGACAAGCATAAACAACAGCTAAAAGACAAGACCAACACCGTCGCTGCTAGGTGCAAATCATGCCTTAGACAAAACTATCACTATCGATGCTAGGCAATAATCAAGTCTAAAAAATAGGAGATAAAAATTGAAAGACAAAATCACCACCGTCACTGCTAGGTGATAATCAAGTCTCAAAATAAGAATCTCAAGCTGAGTTGAATGATAAAGTTGAATCAAAGATTAAAGTTGATAGGTACTACCCCCTCGAAATTGAAATCGAAATCAGATAGAGGAGAAAAACAAATTGATAAACCTGATCAAGTCACAATAAATCATAATCGAAGGATGGAGCATGATAGGATAACCATCAAACAATGAAGATATGCCCCAAGTTGACTAGGTTTGACTGGGAAAGATATAGGATAAAAATTAAGTCAAACCTTAGAGAAATGAAGTGAAAGGGGTGAATGAAAGACTAGAAGTTTGGAAGACATGGAAAGGAAGAAATTCCATCAAAGATTGAAGAATTATGCCTCAAAAGGTTAGTCAACTGTGTAGAAGAATGAGAAAGCTTGAAAATGCGACTCAGATTTTGATTTTGAGTCTGAAAATGGATAGAAAATGATGTGATATGAAAGACCAGAAATGAAAGATATGATCAAGAAGAATCACAAAATGAGCACAGTTGACCAACTAGTCCATAGATGATAAAAAGGAGATCTCTCTCCATATGCAAGATGAAAAAACTAAACTATGATGAACCTAAGAATGCAAGCTACTATGAAAGTCAAAGCTTGTTGGTATGTTGTTCCTGCATTCTTTAGGCCAAATGGCATGACGTTCTAACAATAGGTTCCCCATGCACATGTGAAAGCTATTTTCTCTTGATCTTCGGGAGCTATTTTTATCTGGTTATATCTGAAAAACCCATCCATTAAGGAATATATCTCATAACCTGCCGTCATATCCACTATCATGTCTATGTTTGGGAGTGGAAAGTCATCCTTTGGGCATGCTTTGTTGAGGTCTCTAAAGTATATGCAAATGTGAATGGACCCATCATGTTTTGAAACTGGAACAATATTGGAGATCCACTCAACATAGTCAATAGCTCGAATGAATCTTGTACGTAAGAGCTTTTCTAATTCAGCTTTAACAAGAAGAGCTATGTGAGGGTGCATTTTTGTCAACCTTTGTTTGATCAGTTTTATTCATGGAGCTATAGATAGATGATGCATAATAAGATCAGTGTCAAGCCCTGGCATATCGGAATATATCCAAGCAAAGTTGATTTTCTTCTTTTGCAAAAACTTTGTATATGCCTCTTTTTCTTCAACTGATAGAGACTGAGCTAGGTGCACTATTTGGGGAGCCTCTTCTGTATTCAAATTCATTGGTTGTGTGGGCTTAATGAGAACTGATGACCTGTCTTGGAAGTAACTTGGCAAGTTATTAAGTACCCCATCCTTAGGTGCCTCAAAGAGGTTTTCACCCTCAGATACGTCATTTATTTTTACTATTTTGGGTTCTGACACCGCCACAAAGTGGTTTTCACCATCAGAACCATCTTTCTTTTTTTCTTTTTCTTTTATTTTTAGACTGAGGTACTTAATATTAGGCTCTGTCATACTTGTTGTTGGTTCACCGGTGGAAGAGACTACGGGTTCAAGAGCATTTAGATAATAGGCAATTTCATAGTCATTCTAAAAGTTTAAGAGTTGAGGCTCTTGGTGACGTTGAGACCAATCAATTAGGTGGAAATGAACAAGGGGTAGTTTAATGACTGGTTCAACATTGTGTATGTGGAAGGTGTTATCTCTGGTGACCATACAATTGGGATTCATCAAGTCTCCTTCTAAGATACCCGAATCAGGATTTGTCCTACCAAACAAAGTGTCGTCCACTAAGGCAATTCGAGGAGTCCAATCCTCTAGTCCTACACTAGGCTCGTTGGTCACATCGGGTTGAGTACTATACGTATGGACAAAATCCATGTCCAAATCAACTGTTGCATCTGAAAGTGAGTCCCATTCGAACTCATGTGAGTCTATCTCTGAATCATTATTTGGGCCTCGTGATGTAGAAGCCTTAAGGTTAGGAAAGGTTTCCCTTTCTCTAGCACTAGCATTGTTACTATCTGTTGCAGCTAGGATAGCAACACTTTCCATTGTCAATCTAGCATTCATATAGTCACTATCTGTCGTAGCTAGGATAGTAGGACTATCAATTGTCAAATCTTTTGAATCTCCCCAAAGGAGATTTGTTGAAGGCACCCAATCATCAGACATGTCTTGCTGATTAGAGAGATTAGGTGTGTAGTCTGAGTCATTGTCACTATCCATCGTAGCTAAGACCAGGACACTTTTCTATTTCTTATTTGCAAAACCTAAGCCAACTGTTGACTTATTCCTTCATCCAAAAAGGGCATGGTTAAGAGGTTCAGATTTGGCATCCAACCGATGACTAAGGGGACCATGTCCTGGATAACCCATATTCTTGACCAATGTATACCCTCTCCCATAAGCTCGAGGAGAAGGTGAAAAATCCTCATTATGTCAATATTTCTCCTCTTGGTAAATCCAATCCCTAACGACAACCTCTTCTTTTTCCTCCTGAATCAGAACTGAGGATTCTAGAAACTTGTCGAACAATGTCATGGCTGAAGATGAGGGTTTCATATCTTGAGAAGGTTTGCCATAAGACCTAGGGGAAATTGGCAATTTTGTGAATGAATCAATTTTGTAATCCCCCATGCCAAGATCCATGGATTTGAATTTGTCTTTGCATTATTCAAATGTAGTATCAAAAGTGTCAGCCTCCTTATTCAAAGGAATGTGAGACCCTGCTGAAATTGTGTTGATTGACAATGTGCTATCCCCGAGTATGTAAACTTCTACTCCATTGTAAGGGAACTTCACACACTGATGATAAGTAGATGGGATTTCTTGCATCTCATGTATCCAAGGTCTACCCAACAAAATATTGTAAGCCAAAGGACCAACATCAACAATCTGAAACAAAATATCTTTCTCTACAGGACCAATTCAGATAGGAAGAACATCCAATCCTTTAGATCTACGTTCTGCTTCATCATAAGCCTTGATAGTTATCTTCTTCCTTGTGTCAATGACTTCTTCTAAATAACCCAAGGCCTTCAATAAGCTCAAAGAACAAATATTAAGCCCAGTACCCCCATCTATCAACACGCGCCTAACACGGGTCTTGTGGATCATAACCCCTATATGAAGGGCCAAATTGTGTGGGTGGCTTAATGACTTGTCATCTTCTTCTGAGAATGTAAGGTAGTGAGGGCTAGCCAAGTGGTTGACCATATTTTGGAATTGATCTACATCTATATCATTAGGGACATTAGCCACTCGCAAGGCATCCTCAAGGACACGCTTATGCTTAGGGGACAATTCCAAAAGCTCAAAGATTGAAATCTGCGCTGGTGTACATTGTAATTGGTCAACAAGATTATAATTCAAATCAGGACCAACAAAAAATTTAGGAAGAACACCTTTTGACACTGGCTGCTTAGACTTACTAGAGTTAGGACCTCTAATAACAATGGGAGCTTGAGACTAACTCCTAGTGACTACATTGAGGGGTTCAGACATCCTTCGTGAGTGAGGACTTCTTAGTACCACAATGGGTCCTTCATCAGGCATAGGATTTGAATCCACATCATATCCATAAGGGTCTTTCCCTCTCATCATGTTGACATTATCATCAACAACTTCAAGCATATTAATAACATTTTCAGCATTTGTGTAGGTGTAGTTGATAGCAGCCTTGTCGTTCTTGTTGTTAGAAGTCTCTCCTTTCTCATATTTGGGCAAGGGTTCTTTAAAAGCTTTGTGATCCGTATTAGTGGTTAAACCATCAACTTGTAACCTTTTTCTTTCAATAAGATCTTGGACAAGATGCTTAAGTTTAAAACATTTTTCTATATCATGTCCAATTCCATTGTGAAAGACACAAAAAACCTTCTCATCCTACCAATGAGGTTTAGGATCCAGTATGCGAAACTTTGTAGGATCCTGAGGTTGTGCCAAATTATGAGCAATTAACATCTTGAAAATGTCTACATAGGAGTCCCCAAGTTTGGTAAATTGTCTCTTTTCTATTTTAGGTCTCCCTTGATACTTGGGTTTATTTTCTTGTTGTGCTGAAGATGTTTGCAACTTCATAGCTTGGACTGCATTAGAGAGATTAAGAACTCCTTCATTCTTAGGTTGTGATGAGTCAACAACTCCATCATTGACCACTTGCTTATTCTTATTCTAATAGGAGTTCTTTTTATCCTTATTACCATTATTGTTGTTGTTTTGGCCATTGTTGTTATTAGTTGTTTTGGCCAAAATTCCTTGTTCTTTTAGGACATCCTCTATGTGACACACCACTTCTACCATGGTATCAAAAGAATTAAATGGGATCTTCCTTACTTCATACCTTAATTCCGGTACCAAGTTGCTCACAATGATGTCTATTCTTTCCTCCTCAGGAATTGTCCTTGGATATTTCGAGCACAAACGTCTCCATCTTTGTAGAAAGGTAACAAAGGATTCCCCTTGCTTCTGCTTGAGTTTACACAAATCAAGCATGGTGATCGAACTTGATAAGTTGTAAGCAAAATATTGAACAAATCTTTCCACAAGCTCTCTAAATGTTTTAACTGGAGGAGTAAGGTTAGTAAACCACTCCATGGCTTGACCCTTGAGACTCCTTGGGAATAATCTCATCAAGTAAGAGTCTTCATGGTGAAAAGAAAAGCTCATTATGTAGAACTGTCTAACATGGTCGTGAGGGTCACCAATGCCATCATATCTGTCATAGGTTGGAAACTCAACTTTCTTAGGAAACTCAACCAACACCACACTCTTGTCAATTGGGTTGGGACATATGGAGTCCAAATTAAATGTGCTCTTAGGAGCCCTCATCCTTTCTATATCCTTTTAAAGTTGTTTGATCACCTCATTAGTTGATGGATCTTGCTTCTTTACCTTTCGGTCCACATCAAAATTATATGGGACCTTAGCACCTTTTTTGATGAGACTTTCTAGGAACTGATCCTTGTTTTATTCCACATACCTTTCTACATATGGTTGAAAGAATGGTTCTTGTTGCATAGTCATAAAATCTATATGATAGAAGTTGGCATAACTTCCTCCATGTTGTGAGCCATGATGTGCTCATTGGGAGGGTTGCTTTGAAAGTCTAGGAGGTGACTATCTCCTATGGTGATCATATCTTGAAGTCCTTCTACCTCTAGGACTTGGGCATCTTGAGGGCATCCTTGACCTTCTTCTAGGACTTGGTGAGGGAGTAGATGGGGGTGAGTGGGTCCCACTATTAGTACCCCTCCCATTGAATCAGTTTTGGAGTTGTTGTGCATAAAGTCTATCTTCTTCTTCTTGAGTGACTCTTTTCCTTATGTCCAATAATGCACGTTCCTCTTCCTCTAGTTGTCTAAATTTCTCTTTTTTAGTAGCTTGTTCATCTAGATAGGCTTGTTTCTCCCTTTCAATGTTCTGCAATCTTGTATTTGCATATCAAGAGGTATCTCTAAGTGGAGAAGGTTGCCTTGACTATCTGATTGCATTGGCTACATTGATGTGGTGGTCACTAGACTCGTTGCTTTGGTCTTCGTGTTGTGACCCTGAATCTAAGTGAGTTTGTTGGTGATGTCTCTCAGCTTGTTGTTGAGAATCAAGATACCTTGTGTTGATCAGGGGTGATCCAGGTGGACTAGCATATGCAGACCCAGTAGACATCATGTTACCCCTATGCCATTGAAATATGTCATCAAGAGTCTGGTTCATTGCTTCTCTTTGTTGTCGAGTGAAGGTGTAAATCATGTCCATACTTGATGAAATGGGTGCTAAAGAGGTACTCACTTCACTAGGATTACCTTTTGGATTAAAACAAATTTGAGATTCACTCTTAGGAGATTGATCAAAAAAGGGTCCTTTTCCCTTATGCTGTTGACGAGTCTTAACTGGTGGCAACTGGCTAAAGACAACAGGGGGTCACTTCCCTTGATTGACTTGGTACCTTGTTGTAACTGACATAAAAGAAAGAGATTCTTAATGATAGGGTGACCTCACAAAGTGTCAACACCAAACTAGGATAATCAAAGTTCTCTATTGTCCAAAATGAAATGAAAAGATAGAAATAAAGGGGCTTTACCAATACTGTCAAAGAGGTGTTAAAATCAAAGGATGAATATCCTTGCACTTTTGAATCAGGAGGTTGGACTAGGCCAAAATATAATTGAAATTGATTAAATGAAAGTGATTTGGACAATAAGAGCACTAAAATTCTCCAAGAATGTAGCTAACAATTCTAGAGATAAGCTTTCTCACCAAGAATAACTTTCTAACTTGACAACTATTTCTAAAGTGGCCTTGTAAACCAATTGATGCTATTCCTAGAGGGAAAAAACCAGAGATTTAAAGTCAAAACAAGTCTCTAATGACAGGATAGAAAATTGAGCAAGCTGTAAAAAATTTGGGTGTTTCAACTCAGGAATTCAGTTGTTTTATGGTTTAATCAGACACATTAATAGATTTCCAGCATTTTATGAAGCACATAAGACAATAATCAAGGAGTTCAAGCAAGCAATTATCTTCAAAAAATGAGCAAGGGGCAAAGCAACCTTGTGCATGAACAAGTATAGTGACTTAGTATTTCTACTCCTTAAAGGTTCTACTTGTGTATGTTCTTGAAAATGTTTTAGTAGGCACATAGAACACAACAACACCTTAACAAGTTGTCTACAAGGATATATGTGGCTTTCTAAAAGGAGTCGTTGATATACACAAGGTACATGAGGCCCAAATCCATAGATGAGAAGAATTTAAAATCACATAGCCGGGGGGAGACGGTAGCCCAAATATCCTCCTTCACTTCTCAAAGGTATAAAGTTCTTTGAGGCTTAGCCAAAAGTGATATCAAATTCAATTCCCAAGAGAGGTGTCTTTCGATTCACCACCCGCTATTTATACTCCATCAGAACACAAGAGTTAAGGTCATCCCTTGAGGTGGTGTGTCCCCAAGTAGACCTTCTAAAAATAAAATTAAGTAATTCACTATCAAAAGTATTTAAAGCACTAAAGGTGGAACACTTAACTCTTCAAGTAAATGTGAAGTGAGTCCAAAAGTGGAATATTTAACTCTTCAAGTGAATGTGAAGCGAGTCCAAAAGTGGAACATTTAACTCTTCAAGTGAATGTGAAGTGAGTCCAAAAGTGGAACATTTAACTCTTCAAGTGAATGTGAAGTGAGTCCACAAGGTGGAACATTTAACTCCTCACACAAACTCAAAGTGAGTCCATAAGTGGAACATTTAACTCCTCACACAAACTCAAAGTGAGTCCAAAAGTGGAACATTTAACTCCTCACACAAACTCAAATTGAGTCCAAAAGTGGAACATTTAACTCCTCACTCAAACTCAAAGTGAGTCCACACTTTAGAAAATTAATGAGATCAAAAAAGCATAAAAAGGGAGAAACTTTGTGGAACACTTAACGCTCTTTTCAAGTAGACCCCTCCCCTATGTATGAATGCTGACCTTGCATCCAAAGGGTGGTAATGAGGGGTGATTAGAAGTAAGCGAGTCTAACACCCAATTTAGCTAACAAGATCAATCAAAAGTAATCTAAAGTTGCTTATCAATACTACTCACAAATGACAAAGGGTTGAATCAATGGAATATTTAACTTTCCAAGCAAACATAGAGTGAGTCCACAAAGTGGTGCATTTAACTCCTTATGTAAACAAGAAATGAATCCATGCTCTCAATCACTCAATGAGATATTTGATATTGGAACCAAGAATTACTTAAGGTTTAAACACAAGCATTCACTTACACAAACTTGTATGAAAGCAAATCTATGTTCACTCATTTCCCATTAAGAGCATCAATTGAAATGTGTTCTATAAAAGCATGTAAACACTCAAGCCAAACACATGAGAGGTTCAATTTTAATCCCAAAATCCAAATTTTGTAGAGATGGAACAAAGTACCTCAAGTCCAACGCTTTGTTTTAAGCATTTTCTGTGAAAGCAAGAGCACCTTCAAATGAACAAGACAAGAAAATAAGCAAACAAGATATGCAATGTATATCCAACTTATGCAAACCCTAGGGTTAGATCTAAAAATCAATTTTTAGGAGCAATAATAGCCAACAAATAATCCAAATGATAACTCATATCATGCATTGAACAATGAAAAATAAGTGCATACCCATCACAAAATTTTATTTTTTTTGCATTTGACCTAGTCAACAAGATCTAATTTTTTTGGTATGATTTTGGCTAAAAAAATGAAAATGCAAAATAGAGACCCCTACTAAAAAATAGAGAGCTTTCTAAAAATGTAAAAATTTTAGAAAAATCTCTTCATTTGTGCCCTAGAGAGCCATTTTCCCAAAATAAACCAGTTTTTATAAATTGACTAAATGAGCTATGATATTATCTCTAAATTAAAAACATAATAAATGGACCCCTTATATAATTTCAAGACCTTTTCAGAAATGTAAAAATTACTAAAAAATATGCTGATTTGCGTCAAAAATTGATTTTTTATGAAAAAATTATAAAAAATACAAATTACCTCCAAAAATTCTAAATTTTTTTTGGAGCTTCTCTGATATGTCACCAACTTGAAAAAAAAAATTTCAGACCAAAACACCAATCCATTTGGGAGATATGATCAAATCTTTCAAATCTAGGGTTTTCCGTCTCCAAACAAATCTGCACAAGGGTTAGCTCCAAAAAATAATAAAAAACAAGCATGTAAAAGTGGGTTGCCCCATGGTGGGTGCCAAAAATGTATGGTGAAAATGTGACCACACTTCTATAAATCCTTACATGCAAGAAAACTCAACAATGAGCCCTCACAAATCGATCTATAGCTCTCTATGCATGGAGTTGCAAGATTTGTAAAATTGCTCTCAGCTAGAGCTATAAACTCATGACCTTGCTAGTCAACCACACAATGAGAGATTCCAAATCAAAGACAAGGGCAATAATACCAATATCTCTAATGAAATCAATATGGATGCAATGCAATGCAAACTAATCTATGAGAATGAAAGATGCAAGCTATGCTATGAAAGGAAAATACAAGTGTTACAAATCCTCCTATTAAGATATGTGAGATTAACCTATTGCATAAAGGAAATCTATACAAAAATTTCATGATTATGCAACTATGATGTAAGAAAACAAGCTAAATGAAATGCAACAACAATGTCTTCAAAGAGCTCCAAATGACCTAGAAAACCTACAGCATAACATTAGCATAAAAACTTAAGATATGAAAATGAAGGAGAGAGCTCTCATTTTATAAGAAATGAGATGAAAATGGACCATTGAGATTAAGAGGCAAAAGACTTAATCAACGGTGGAGAAAAAATGGAAGCTTGATCCTTGTGCACAAATATCCTCCAATAGGAAAATAGGAGTTGACTTTTGTGTCCCACATAAGACAAAAAGTGTTTTTTCCCTTTTTATAAAATAAGAATAATATTTTATTTGTGCAACATAGGATAAGAAGAAAAGTGGGGATTTTTTATTTAAATAAAAGGGGAGGAAATTCCTTTTAATTAAATAAAGACTTAGGATAAAGTGATTTTATTATTTAATTAAAACAGATTTTAAATTAATTAAAAGGGAGCATGTTCTCTTAATTAAATAAGATTTTTATTTTTTTTCTCTTTTAAATTAAATAAGGCTCAAACCTTAAGAAATATTGAATTGATTATGATTTGATCAAGGAAATTGATATAATCGATATTGTTGATATTTGAAAATATTGATGTAGGGATTTGATAAATTGTTGAATGGGGGCCCAAAGTTTAGGCGACCATTTTAGGGTACATACAACTATGAACTAAAAATATGTGTCTAGTAACCTAATCACTTAGTTAATATATGCAAATGTAACTTTTGATGTGCTATATCTATCAATGCATCTGTATAATGTAAAATATGGACAAATAGGGTTTGGAATAATGCATATGAAAGAGATCCTAAACCCATATTTTATATATACATTTGAAGTGTAAGGGGATGGAATGTAAATCTGGGAATATAAGTATTGAAATGAAGAAATAAAAGTACTCAACTCCAAAAAAGAACCTGCTGGAAACCCTGCCAAATAGTCTCAGAAATTGTTGATTTTCAAGCTTCTGAATCGAAATTGTGAGATCTACAAAACCCATAAATATTTTTCTTTTCTGAGGGAGGTCGACCTTGACCCAAATAGTAGGGCATAATCTTACCCCCACTAAAGGTCGACCTTGACCCAACTGCTCTGACGAAAATTTTGTTCATGAATCTTGGATGTTCGGCGAAAAAGGTATCTAAATCTTCTCTGATATTCGCCATCCCGCACCTGCACCTGCAAGAAAAGGGGTTTTGTTGTTTGGATGAGGGGTTTGCCTTGGTCAAATCCCAGTTTGGAATCAACCTTAATAATGAAATTAAAATAGAGAATGCTAGCAAGTAGTAGAAGTAGATCTAACAACGAAGCTATGATATTCAATAGATATGCAATTGTATTTTAAATGTAAACAAGTATATTGATATGAAATCTTGGACTCAACAATGTAAATCAAAACCATACATGTATATCAAAACCATAAATATAAATCAAAACCTGCATGATTGTATGCTTGAAATCTACCTTGAGGGAAGAATGAATAGATCTTAAAGATGAACAAAGGATCTTGAAGGAAGATCACACCACCATGATGGATAGATCTAGGGTTTGAATGATGAATCTTGAATGCTTGAACCAAATCCCTTCAAAGGCTTGAATGCTTGAATCCTTGATCTTCAATGGAGAACTTGAATTCTTGAATGATACTTGATAATGGATGCTTGATGATGGATGCTTGAATGCTTGATCACTTAATTTTCTTGAGAGAAAACTTGATGGCTTGATCATGAAAGTGGATGGAGAAAATGAAAGAGGAAGGCTTCCTTTTATAGTGATCTAGGGCACAAACTTCTAAAGAGGTCAAAATTGGAAAATTAAATCTTAATTAACCTTAACCCTTAGAAATGGACCTATATTAAATGCAATTTAAGAGTTTACCATTCTGAAATCTGAAACAGCTGACCTGGAAGCGGGAAAATAAAACTTTCCGAAGCCCAATATCCAGAAACCTCTAGAACTTGAAAATTGGACCTTGGGTTAGGGTCAAGGTCAACTCTGACCCAAGTTAGGGTTGAGGTCGATGCTGACCTAGGTCAAGGTTGAGGTTGACCTTGACCTAGGAGGTCAACTTTGACCCTGAGGTCTCAGATCTTAAGTTCTCAGGACCAGGTGCCAGGAAAAAGCTGAAAATAGGTGGAGAGAGAAGTAGAATAGGGGACCTAATCAAGGCACTTGACATGGCCCTAAACCACTTACTTGGAGGGATAAATTCTCTTAACATGGAAGTGCTTCCATTTTAAGATGATACATTAAGCCCCCACTTTAGCAAGAGTATGGATTCAATGCAAACTCTTGGTAAAGGAGAAGAAAGATTCTAGTGGATTCACAACGAGATAAAACAACACTTAGTTAGGGTCATGAGCCCCCAAGCTAAGGATTCTAACTCAACATACACGCACGAGGGTGTGAAAACAAAGAAAAATAACAAAGACAAAGCTAAAAGACACAAAAAGAGGGGTTAGTACTAAAACAAACCCAAATCAACTAGTAAATGAAACCTTGCTAAGAAATGCTTCCTATACTAATATCATATTTGGAAAGCTATGATAAGAGCATAAATGATTACATAAGAAAGACAAGAGAAACACTATAAATAACATAGCTTCACGATCCAGTCCTACTAGCATGAAAGTAGAGAGAGAGAGATTCCCACCTTACCGTGAATCACCAAGGAGGGAGAGCCAAATAGGTGGCCAACTTGATAGTTCACCCAAAAAATTGTGCTTTGAAATTGTAATGCGTCTTCTGACGACTTCTAAAATACCCATAGATCCACCTTCTTATATCACTATGAATATGAAATGTGTGTCTCCTCTGGATTTAGCAACTTATGTGCATTACCTTTGGAAGATTTAGCATATTTGAACTTGAAAATGTGTGTCTCTTCAGGATTTAGAAACTTATGTGTGTTACCTTCAAAGGATTTAGCATATTGAAAATTAAAAAATGCGTGTCTCTTCAAGATTTAGCAGCTTATGTGCATTAACTTCAGAGGATTTACCATATAAATGAAAAAATATAGTACAAGGGAGACCCTATATATGCCCCCCTCCTTATCGTGGTTGTCTACTAGACATGATAAGGAAGAGAAGGATGATACCTACTTCACAATGTAAGGAGATATCCTGTTTAACAACAATGTATACTACATTCTTAGCGAAGGGTATTGACCCCTACATCAAAGAGTATAGATAATCATGAAAATGATATGTCACTCATGGAAAAAGTATCCTCAAATAAAAAGAGATCTTATCAACAAGACCCCCACCATAGAGGAGTGCTTTTTAGATAAAATATCATCTTTCAACAGGAAACAAAAATTCAATCATCTAGCCCCTTGTAATCAAGAGGAAGAGGAATCTTTGGAATGAGGGAAACAACTCTAACACCAAAGCAAGGGTAAGAGTTTATAAAGAACATAATTTTCAAAATAAAGAAGAGGTGATGACCTAGGACAACAACCTCTCATATAAAAGGATATCCATGGTCAAAACATCACTCAGTATAATTAAATAGTGTTGCAATATAAACAAATGCCCCTAAGCTAAGGAAAGTATATCCCTAGACAAAGAGAAAGAAGGAAGAACCTTGTCCCCCAGGGATGAAGACAAGGGATACCTTTTCAAAACAAATGTGTTAGAAAAGATATCTTGAATAGAATATATGGGTGATTATAAACATAATACAAAACCATAGAGAGATAGGATAGAAAGAAGGACAATTAAACTTAAGACAAAATATATGCTAAAAGCTTAATGGATCCTAGGAGACTGGATGAAAATACACCTCTTGCCCCATAGTCTAGAGATGAGAGGAGAATAGATCTATATTATATCAGAATGAGGGGTAAAATTATGAAGAAATTGTAATACCGCACAAGAGTGAGATATAATTCCTAAAGCAACTCTTTCTGTAATATATATCTTGAAATGCACATAATCAACAAGTAAATGTGTATTACTATAGCGAAGAGGATATTTGTACTTGGAGAAAGCATATTTCGACATAGATTTAAAGATTTACATGTAAGTCAAAGAATTCAGATGAAAAGGGGAAGGTAAAAAGAATTCTTGCACATTTTCATCATGAACCATAGTTTGATCCCCATCATAAGTGTGGGAAGAACTAAGAATAGCAGATGGAGAATTAGGAAAATTAGGAATGTTAGGAATCAGATTAGGAAGGATAGGTTTAGGATTAGAAATATTAGGAAATGGATTAGGAAAGATAGGATTAAGATTAGGAAAGATAGGATTAGGATTAGTAAGATTAGGGAATGGTGTATCATCTACCAAATTCTTCACATAATCCAAAAGAGTAATAGGTCCACGACACAAATTCTTAATGAAAGTTTTGAAAGTAGGAAGGAAAGTATTAGTCAATCTCATAATAGCATAGTCACTACAAAGGATTTGAAATGTTTTAACATGAGTGACAGGGTCTTCCTTACCATCATAATTCTCAAGATGCGGCATATCGACCTGATGAGGAACAGGAGCACGAATAAAGTCTAAGGATAAAGGACTACCCATGTCACATGTAGGAATAGTAAACTTGGATTGAGTTAAGGATGCAAGTTGTTGTTGTAAAGAAGACACAGTTTGAGCTAGATTAATGATTTTGGAATCACTAGGAGGCATAGAAACATTAGGAACACCAGGAAAAGTGTAAGAAGTGGTGGGAATGGAAGACACAACCAGAGGAACACTTGGAACCACAGTTGGAAGAGGGTTGGAATAGGTATAAGAAACACTATGGTAAGAAGGTTGTGAGGTAGGTAAAGACACCAGTGGAACGCTCACAGGAAGAGATGAAAGAGATGTAGTCACCAAAGGGGTAGTGTAAGTAGGAATGTTGTGTAAAGGAATGGAAGAAGGTTCCACACTAATGATAGGAGAAGTGAGTCCTAGATCTTGAGCTAAAGGTTTATCATTTAAATGCACAAGATGAGTAATATCACGTAGGAGATTAACACCTTGATCACTATCACGAAGGACTTTCTTAAAGGCCTCTATAGATTGAATAGGATATTTAGGATATGACATTCTAGGTGCATCAATGTTGTAAATAGTGGAACATGAAGGTAACCATGCACACACCCTATGATAAAGGTTAATTGAAGAGGTTGTAGAGGAGGATGAAATAGGAATAGGATCAATGGAGATCTTATTCAAACAAATTTCATTCTCACTTCTATGTACCTAATTAAGGGATCTATCCTCTTTTATAATAAAATCATCATCAAAGTATTCAAAACAAAAATTATAGATGTTGAACACAAAGTAGCACTAAAAACATGAAAAATGTAAATATTTTTGTATTTTTAAAGGAATTTTGCAATCTTGTTTGTATTTTTGAAATATAAATTCAAGAGCATAAAAGAAATCTACTTTTATAAGTATGCAAGATCTAACACAAAATGCAAATCTAAAACCACAAAGAAGGAGTTGTCTATCGCGGGTTCGCCAAAATGTAAGATATAAAATAGGGATGAGTAGGGTTTGGAATAATGCATATGAAAGAGACTCTAAACCCATATTTTATATATACATTTGAATTCTAAGGGGATGGAATGTAAATGTAGAAGACTAAAGTTGAAATGAAGAAATAAAAGTACTTACCTTTGAAAAATAACAAACTGAAAACCCTGTCAAACAGTCTCAAAAACTATTGATTTCTAAATTCCAGTACTAAAATTGCGAGATCTACAAAACCCAGAAATATTTTTCTTTTCTGAGGGAGGTCAACTTTGACCCAGATAGCGGGGCACAATCTTACCCCCCATTGAAGGTCAACCTTGACCCAACTACTCTGATGGAAATTCTGTTCGTGGATCCTGAAAGTTTGGCAAAAAGGGTATCCAGATCTGCACTGGTATTCATCATCCCTCACCTATACCTTCATGAAAAATGGTTTTTTTGTTTGGATGAGGGGTTTCCCTTAGTCAAACCTTGGTTTGGAATCATCCTTAATAATGGAATTGAAATAGAGAATGCTAGCAAGTAGTAGGAGTAGATCTAACAATGAAGCTATGATATTCAATAGATATGCAATTTTATTTGAAATGTAAACAAGTACATTGATATGAAATCTTGGACTCAACAATGTAAATCAAAACCATAAATGTAAATCCAAAACCTCCATGATTGTATGCTTGGAATCCATCTTGAAAGGGTAATGAATGGATCTTGAAGATGAACAAAGGATCTTGAAGGAAGATCACACCACCATGATGGATAGATCTATGGTTTGAATGATGAATCTTGAGTGCTTGAATCAAATCCCTTCAAAGGCTTGAATGCTTGAATCCTTGATCTTCAATGGAGAACTTGAATGCTTGAATGTTTGAATGATACTTGATAATGGATGCTTGAATGCTTGCTCACTTGATTTTCTTGAGAGAAAACTTGATCTCCAAAATTTGATGGCTTGATCATGAAAGTGGATGGATAAAATGAGAGAGGAAGGCTTCCTTTTATAGTCATCTAGGGCACAAACTTCTAGAGAGGCTAACATTGCAGAATTAAATCCCAATTAACCTTAACCCCTACAAATGGACCTATATTAAATGCAATTTAAGAGTTTACCATTCTGAAATCTTAAACAACTGATTCGGAAGTAGGAAAATAAAACTTTTCAAAGCCCGATATCCCAACACCTATGGAACTTGAAAATTGGACCCATGGTCAAGGTTGAGGTCAAATATGACCTAGGTCAGGGTCTAGGTTGACTCTACCCTAGGTCAAGGTCAAGGTCGACCTTGACCTAGGAGGTCGGCTTTGACCTTGAGGTCTCAGATTTTAAGTTCTCAAGACCAAGTGCTAGGAAAAAGATGGAAATAGGTGGAGAGAGAAGTAGAATAGGGGGAAAAAGCCAAATCCATGCAAAGACCTAATCAAGGCACTTGACATGACCCCAAACCACTTATTTGGAGGGCTAAACACTGTTAACATGGAAGTGCTTCCATTTTAAGATGATACAACATTATTTCTTTGTCCATATTTGAATCTATTACCTTTCAGAAGTCTCTATTCTCACTTTACTTGGTCGGCCTGTTTACCATCGATTTGATCCTTTTCCATGTTGGACCTCATGTCTTTGTAACACATCATAACTTCATATCTCTATATTGGTTGTCCTTGATTTCACTAGTTTTTATATATTGTGGTGATTATATTGTCTTGTTGATTTTCCTTAGGCTCTTTGACTATTCACTTATAGAATGATGTTTTGATGAGAAAAGACTTTGATTACTATCATGATTGCTACAACACTGACCTTGCAAATATGTCTTTACATGAATGATGACACTTATTTTTTTTTAAACAATGCAACTTTGAATCTCTTACTCTTTGTATCCGATCATTAGTGGCACATTATATATTGAACCACAAAGTTTCACATAAAAATGATATGTCCCTTGGATAGTCCTTATCTTTAATCTACATCTGCAATGTGATAAATGATAAACTAAAATATTGCATACTTAAAATTTATGTCCATGTGATAGTTTATTGTCTTGATTTATATAGTTGCACATGACACAAACTTGTTAGTAATAAACATGTGACTGATTTGTGTCTTTAGTTGGCCTTTCTAGATTTGTCTATATGTATATGACTGAAATATGCTTATATGTAAGTCAATTCCTAGATATGGGATTTAGATCTTCCATTGATCAGTTGTTGGATTGACACCATTTTCACAAATATTGCACGTGCATTAAGGACTCATGACCACTTCTTCATCTAGTTGATCTAGGATACAACACAGTCCATCATTCCCTCTAAATGAATCTTTGTTAGGGCCACATCTTCCAATAAATATTATTTGCACGCCAAGCACTATACAGGAACAGTCAATAAAAGGACTGAAATTCTTTGATTTTAAGACTTTAAAACAATAGAATTAGTACATGGAATGATCAAAACTTATAATACCAATCAATGAATTCTTTTCCTATCAATGTTGCATTGAATATAGAGTTTAATAATATAAACACCAGACTGTGTCTTCACAAGCAGAAAAGTGACTGTTTGTAAAGAATTAAAATTTTATTGCTTGGTAGTTTATTACATGTCTTCTTCAAGCATACACACCTCCACACAAGAAGGACTAAAACCAAACCATAGGATGGTCTAGGAATTTAGAAGAAATCCTTTATTACAAAGCAAAAAAAATATAGAACTCAAGTCCCAAAGCAAAACTGAATGGCCTAGGTGCCTTGCACCAATACACCCCCCATCCCACCATCCACACCCATCCACTCATGTCAAGATCTTGTCCAAAATCATGTTGAAATATCCATTGACCTAAATTAAGATCCTTCCCTCTCACTTCCTTCGTTACATAATCACTTTTGGAGTATATTCTAAAGTCCTTGAATCCAAGCAAATGTAAGTCAATAACACCAAATATATCACTTAGAAGTCTTGTGAAGAGTCTTGATGAGTTTAAGCCTTTTGAAGCACTTTAGAAATATTGAATACATCATTTCTTACCAACTATTTGATAGAGTCTAGGAAATCATTGGTTCTTCAAGACAAATATTGTTTGCACGCCAAGCACTGTACAGGAACAACCAATAAAAGGACTGAAATTCTTTGATTTTAAGACTTCAAAACAATATAATCAGTACATGGAATGATCAAAACTTATAATACCAATAAATTAATGATTTTACTATCAATGTTACATTGAATAGAGAGTTTAATAATATAAACACCAGACTGTGTCTTCATGAGCAGAGAAGTGACTGTTTGTAAAGAATTAAAAGTTTGTTGCTTGGTAGTTCATTACATTGTCTTCTTCGACCATACACACCTCCCCACAACTTCTAAGAATCCTCTCCCATAAAAATCATGTAAAAAACCAACCAAAATCCCCTTACAAACTGACTTTCAATTTCTTCTTAACCTGCACAGTCAGTTGTATGATTGTTACAGTTAGTTATTTGTTTGCATTGTTGTGTAGTTAACAACTAGTTGTCAACTTCGACCACTTTAATCTTTCTTGCATCATCTTTAACCTTTAAAAAGGTTTTAGGTTCCTATCATAGTCCCCTAAACTCCCTAAACCTCTACTAAACCCGCATTTAGCCCTTTAGGCCATAATTGCATAAAAATGCAATTTTACATCTTTTTGGCATCTTTGCACTTTGAAGTGCAATTACATGATAATAATGGCATCAATGGACATATAAAAAACTTAGATATACCTATAGGTCCTTAACCCTTACATAAATCCTTGGATCACTCAAGTGACCCCATAAATCTATACCGTGTCATAAATCTCCCATTTTGACATAGGATAAGAGCATAGTGATAGAAGATAGATACATTTTGTGCATAACCTAAAGTCATCATATTCCATGAGAGTGCATCTTTTGACAATTTTTTTTTTGAACGTTTCAAGGGACCATTAGTTCTACAATTAAATCATCATAACTTTCCCATTACTTAACTATCACACATGGCACAGACTATCTTCAAGCTGACAATATGTTGCATGTGTGGTACAAAACTATTAGTAATTGGCAGATTAAATATAGATAATTACTAATAGATTAAGCATATTATTCATAATAGATTAAGCATATTATTGCTATGCTTAATGTTCCATTTAAATGCTAGTATATAAAGAAGACAATCAGAAGACAATGAAGATTTGTCTGACCAATAGTCTATAGAATTAGACCTTTATTTGGCTAGGTCAAATCTTCCTTCGTGCTAATAGTCTACAAAATTAAACTTTTATACCAATGGAATTGAATCATTGATGTTCTTTTCTTTTCATGATAATGTTCTTGAAGCTATGCTTGTACAGATAAACATGGTTTCTAATTTTTATGGCATTTTAAAAGTGATAGAAGTTTCACATTTTTTAAGTCAATAGGACATTATAGATACGAAAACAAAAATTGGAAGCCAAATTTAATCTCCTTTCAAGATTGGAAGTCCTAAGAGGAAACATATATATGCAACCCATCTTGTCCTTTATTGGTTTTGATTATGATGTTAGACATTTTTGCAGGTAATAATGGAGCTTGCAAGACTGCTGATCCACCTAGCAAGGATGAATCAGTCCTCCAACCTCTACCTATTGGAGTACCTGAGATCCCTGTAGAGGAATTGAAGGAAACAACAGACAACTTTGGTCCAAAATCACCGATTGGAGAGGGTTCATATGGTCAGGTGTACTACTCAACCTTAAAAAGTGGTCACCCTATAGCCATTAAGAAGCTTGATACCAACAAGCAATCAGATCAAGAATTTCTTACACAGGTTTATTTTTCTGATGTTGTGTTTTTACTAGAAAGTAGATTTTACATTCTATTTTCACAAGTAAATCTTAATCCTAGATCTTTTTCCTTCTTTCTTGAAGAATGAGTTTGTTGTCATTTTTGGATTGTGTTTGTAGGTGTCTATGGTTTCGAGATTAAAACATGAAATTTTTTTTTAGTGTCCCATATTGTTTCTTGATTCTTTATTTGAAAATATGTACTGATTCTAGGAACTTAGTTGAGAATGGAGTGAACTACCATCCAAAATAATGGACATGTGTGATACTTTTAAGTGGAACACCAAGGTTGTGATGTGAAAGTATTTTGATGTCAATGTAATTATCAAATCCTACAATATGGTAGCACTACTAGAAGAGATATAGAGATGAATACCATTGTTTAAACCTTAGACAAATAAATCTCTTGATGATGTTTAAGTAGGAAAACATATTGCAGAAGTTAATTCTAGGTTAACAGTATAGACAAGCATATAACCAAGAAAATTCAACTCAGAAATTCATCTATACATAATGCCATCAACAGGAATACAGTTACCCTTTTAGCAGGTAAGTATAATGGAATAGAAGAAGGGAATGTGTCATGTATCTTAAGAAATCAAGAAGTTAATCATCACTCACTATTCGATTTTCCATTTACCTCTCCATCTAAATAGCTATTTTAAAATACCAAGTATCTAGCATAACACAAAACCTTCAAAACAAGAATGTGGCCATGCTGAACAAGTGTATATACTATTCTTTTGGTACTGCCAAGTTTATTTTCATTCATAATTTTATCAAATCCTACAAATGGAATATATAATATGTAGAACTGATCTATATCATGATATAATGAACTATAAAGGAACCTAGAAGAATCAGTTGGGTTGATTATTATAGTTGTATGTCTTTATCGGTTCCAATACCGGTTAGAGGAGAAGGATGGTGTTGTAGGTGTCTACTAAGCATAATGTAGGCTAGGACATCCATTCAATTTCAAATTCCAATCAATTCCAATCACTATAATATATTAATATATTTGATAATATATATATATATATATATATATATATATATATATATATATATATATATATATATATATATATATATATATATATATATATATATATATATATATATATATATATATATATATATATATATATATATATATATATATATATATATATATATATATATATATATATATATATATATATATATATATATATATATATATATATATATATATATATATATATATATATATATATATATATATATATATATATATATATATATATATATTTTAAATTAAATTTTTTGTCACTTTTTCGATGGTCAAAGAATATTATTTCGATGAGAATACTATATACTCAATGACTATTTTGACCACCCCTCGTAGCAATTTTGACCAACATTGTTTTGTCATTTCGACGAGAATGCTATACACTCGATGACTATTCCAACCATAAGTCCTCACAATTTTGACCAACATTGGTCGAATAGATGAAAGGTATGCTCGATAATTCTTCCAAGTTGAAGTGATTATTTCGACAGATATCTTACTAAATAATTGGATCTTTTTATCCAAGGCCTCAAAGTTCTAGTCAGCAAGTTCAAGAAAGAGGGTTGTATCATCAATAAATTGGTTATTTATCAGGTCAGACCCATTGCAAAGATTAATCCCTTTAACACTAGGGGAGAGGGTATTGTCTCTAAGATATAGGAGAGGGAATCCGAGGTAATCACAAAGAGAGAAGGGGCTAAGGGACAACCTTGTCTGATAGATCTCCCGAGGGGGAATGGAGAAGATAGAGATCCATTGACATCCACTTGAGTAGAGTCATCCTTAAGAAACACTTTAACCACGTTGCAAAATTCAATAGGGAAGGCAAAGGCTTCCAGCATCATAATAATGAATTTCCATTCAACTCTATCGTAAGATTTTTCAAAATCAAGAAGAAACATGACAGTGTCTTGATTGGAGGTTTTAGCCCATTCCATAGCTTCCCAACTAGTGATGAGGTTTTCAAGGATATATCTTCCTTTTATGAATGGACAGTTTGAGTGGAGCAGATGAATTTGGGAAAAAAAAATTTCAAGCGGAGGGCTAAAATCTTAGCAAGAATTTTATCAGACACATTAAGGGGATTAATGGGTCCCTAATTCTTAATCAAGGCTTTATCCCCATCCTTGGGAATCAGCTTGATAATTCCACTATTAATGGGATTACCAAGGGAGCTAGAGGTAATGGCCTTAGTATAGATCTCTAACACATCTTTACATACCCAGCTAAGGTTAGCTTTGTATAATTCAACCGACAAGCCAGCAGGGACCGAAGCCTTGTCATCTTTAAGGGATTTGATAGCCTTTTCAATTTACTCTATAGAGATGACTTTACTAAGGGTGGATGAGTCCTCCTCTAAGATCCTACAGGGAATAATATTTTTTCAACTGTCTCTCAAGGTCTTGGTCTCCTTATAGTCTTCTAAGGAGAAAATATTTTTATAGAAGAGGGAGAAAGCTTATTTTATATTATCGATATCAATAAATTCTTTATTATCCACAATCACTCTGTCAATGGTCTCATTAGTCTACTTTTGTTTAAGCAAGTTAAAGAAGAATTTAGAACCCCTATCACCAAATTGAAGCCAATGGGCACGAGATCTGATCATGGCCCCCTTGATTTTAACATGTTGGTGATTTCTAAGAGCATCCTTGACACGAGCCACTTGATCAACAAGATGGAAATCTGAGGGGTTGAGTTGGATATTGGTTTCAACATAGTGAAGTTTTTGAGAGAGAGTTTTTTCCATAAATCTGTAATCTTTAGCTCTCTTTTGACTCATGGTTTGTAATAGATTCTTCTAGGTGGACACATTATTATTCCATTTTTTGATGTGAGTAGAGGGAATTTTATCTTTTTTGTTTAATATTCTTATAAGATTAATAGAAGCCAGGACATTAGGGTCCTTCAGGAGATTAGTATTGAGAATGAATTTGTTGCTTTTGTTGGTCTTGGCAGGGATAAAGGAATTGTTAATCCTTATCTAGGATGAAATAGGGTGGTGATCTGATAGGGTCATGGGGATAACAGTGACAATATTGCCTTGGGTTTCAAGGAGGAAGGAAAAACAATTTTTATTAGCATAAAAGCGGTCCAGTCTGGAGTATATCCTATTAGAGCCTTGTTGATAGTTACACCACGTAAACCAAATTCTAGGGGTCATAGTTATGTGATCAGCAAGGGGATCAAACAACTTTTTGTTAAATTTCATTCTATCCCATTGTAATTTCTTAGGCCCTCGCCATTCGATGGGAAGGCCACCATATTTGTCTTCCTGATCCTTAATCATATTAAAGTCTTCTCCAACAAACCAAGGAATGTCAGAAAGATTGGAAAGCCAGGTCCATAGAGAAGTACATTATTTATAATAATTAGGAGCATATATAGAGCAGATACCAATGAACATTCCATTGATGTTAATATTAACCCAAAAAACCCTATTGCAGGGGAGATGCCTTTATTAATGATGGAATTACTCCACTTGGGATTAACTAGAAAACCAACCCCACCACAGCCTCTAGGATGATTTGAGAAAATTTTAATAGCATCTTTCCATATGAAGTCAAGGTCAAGGGTGAAGCCAAAAGCTTTAAGCTCTTGCATCGTAAAGAAGTCAGTATCCTTATTGGAGTTCAAATAACACTTAATAATGTGTTTTCTATCTGGGGATTCAAAATATCTAACATTCCAGGAAATGCAATTCACGAGGAAACAAAGGTAGGGGGAGAGCATTCAACAACCTTATTACTGCAAGAGGAATTTGTGGGTTCAAAGGGGGAACCGAATTTCTTTTTATTCATGGGTCCCTTATTCTTGGAGCCCAAAGGCCTTCCTCTCCTTTTGGGCTTAGAAGATCCATCCTTGAAGATACCATCCTCCTCATCCGACTCATTATCCTGTTGAGAACAAATAATATCCAAGTCCAGAGGGTGGCTAGAATTTATGGGGGATCTATCTATGTCTGTAAAGGTTTTTGCGGAGGATAGGGCCAAAATTTACTACCATTAGGGTCTGCAGTAATGACCTCAATAACACATTCCTCTTCAAGTTCTTTAAATATTTTTGATGGATTCCCACTAGGAATATTGTCAGTAGAGGCATTGTCTAAGGCATAGACAATTGAGGAGATGTTCTAGTTTAAACAAGGAGTGGATGATTCAAGATCACATTTTCCATTTTTGGGAGTAGCCACAAAATTTTCAATTATGGAGGCCAGAGGAGTATTCATATTGAGGCCAGAGGAGAGTGTGGCAATGGCATCGAGGGAAAGACTAGAGGAGGTATCAACCCTAATTTTCCCCAAAGCAAGTTGTTGGGCATTTTGTCTTCTACCATTGTTGGATTAAAGGAGCCACACTAATAAATAATAGGAATAATCTTCTACGATTTGTTTGATAACATGAGTCTCATGTATTGTTGCCTCACCAAACAATAATGTATCATCAACAAATAAGTTATGGGTATATAAAGAAAAGGGGAGAAATATATATAGAGAACAATATTAAGATAAATAGAGAAGGATAGGAAAAACAATTGAGAGATAGGGATAAAATTAGATAGATAGGGAGATGGAGAGAGATGGAGGGAGACATAAATAGATGGTGAGGGGTAGAGAGGAGCAAAAGGGAGATAGATAGAAATAGAGATAGAGATAGAAACAAGATAGATGGAATGAATAAGAGGGATGCAGAGATATACAATAGGCACAACGAAGAAGTCTCAAAAGTAAATTATGATATCCTTAATCAAATGGCATGCTACTCTGAACATAATTCAAATAAGTTTCTCTATCAGACACTTAACTTTATAACATTTGTAATTTAGGCTTTAAGTTTGATATCTATTTTATTATAATTTAAAATAAAAACTCAAAATATAATAGTTCTACAATAATAATAAATAGTATTACAATAATTAAAATTTTAATAAGATAAATAATTATAAATCAAATTAATCCTAATATAAAATTAATTATATTAAGAGACATAAATAATTAAAATATACAATTTAAATCTAAATAAAATTTAAATAGAATAAACTAAATACAATGACAAAAATGCCAAAACTCAAATATTAGTAAATAATAATAAATTTTATAACAAACCTATCAAGATAATAACTAATTAAATAAAAATAAAGCTAATTTTATAATTTGTTAAAATTAAAATATATTTTTTCTATTAAGATAGTTTGGCAAAAGATATAGATAATAACAGAGTTCACTATCCACCAGCTATAACTATGCACAACCCCCATAACATATACAATTACAAAATTGGGGTAGTGCTACCAATTCAATATATACTACCTAGATTCAGGACATAATTACATCCAAAATATTTACTGAAAAGCATTATAAATTACTCCCAACTAGTATCCTAGTTGTCATTGTCTCTTGCAATCTAGACATTATTTGCCTATGTAGTATCATGTGTCTCTGGTGCACCTTCTTTCCATCCAGAAAGCTCCCCCTGTACAGTTTGGAGAGTGCTTGCAGCCACCTACTCTTTGATCCCCATATGGCAGCTATTCAGAAGATTATTAAGATCTTCAAGTTCAGTCAGAGCTAGAAAGCTTTGATAGTCACTGAGATATTGGGCAGACTGCACCTCATCTTTATGAATCATCAGACTTCCTTCATGAAACAACATCATAAATTTACTCTTTGGGATGTTAAGCACCATAGAGACCCGAGACATAATATGAAAATGTGTGAGTTTAATATTAAACTTAGTAGGTTTCCTTTTCTCTTTCTAAAAAACCTCTCTGTTCCTGTCCTTCCAAAGAATCCAAAGAATCTCATTTGTTAGAGTAAACCAAAAACTATTCAATTTAGAATCAAAGACCTCCACATAACCAACAAGAATTTCACTCCAAGACAAGACAAGGAGACCCAAGAAAAATGGCCCAAATCTTGCATGCATAAAAACATTAAAAAAAAAGATGCTCAAAGGTTTCAACTTTATTACAAAGACTATAGATAAAAGGATCTAACCCTATTGAAGATAAGACTTGACCCACAACAAGTTTTTAAAGCAAAAGTAGCCATCTGAAACAAACTTTTTTGGGTTCATCTTTGCCCTTCCAAAAATATTCAAAAAAGAATTGCCAATCAGAAATATGACTAACAAAACCCCAACACTGAGACACACGTGTGATAATAGAGGATTCCTTTTTGATAATGTGATATAGTTGTTTAGTGGATGTTGCAGCCAGTTTAGTACCATCAATCCATTTAATATTCTTAAGAAAGGAATCAGAATCCATAATCTCTCACTTCACATTATCTTTCAAAGCCTTATTGATGAGGGTAGAATGTATATTATATTTAGAAATAATGATATCCCATGACCCCAGGTGTCCATCCATCAATAGATCCTAGATCAATGAGATCCCTTTAATATTCCAAAGTTTAGCAGAACAACTTTGTGTTAGAGCTAGGGGTTTTTCATTATAAAACAATGCCCACCAAACAGAACTGTCACTAACAGTATAAAAAGGAGGACCACCTAAAGCACCCCTATCTGGAAGGAACTCTCTCACCCGAATCCATGCTTTCCAAAAAGAGTGGAATTTTTTTTATCCAAATAACTTCAGTTTGCAATCCCCCATCACAATGTCACATATTGGAACATCCCTCCATTGTTTTCCTTTCCTGATTATAGATCTCTCAATGTTATTCCTGATAAGAACTTTCCAAGGTCCATTACCCCAAAGAGCTTTATAGATCCATTTAGTTGCCAAAGCAATGCCATGTATTTTGATGTCTTTCAAACCCATGCCTTCATATTTTTTCTCCTGACAACACCACTCCCATTTCACGCAATGCCTCTTCCTATTTCCACGTGCATCAGACCACAAAAAACCTCTAAGAATATTATCAAGCATGTTGACATGAGTATTAATAAATAACCATGTTGAAGCATTGTACATATGGTGAGTAAGGAGAATTTTTTGTACAATTTAAACCCTACCAGCAAAAGAAAGAGTCTGGGTTTTCCATTTAATGTGTTTCTTGTTAATTTTATCATAGATCCAATCCCACATGCTTGCAATGTTGGGCTCGATAGAGAAAGGAATACCCAAATATCTAACAATCTTGTTAGGTCCAACCCATTGCCATCCTTTCAGACTTAACTAGTTAGGAGGCTCCTCTGACCATCCCAACATCATGGATTTGTGTGAAGAAACTTTAGAACCCGAAGCTTTACAAAAAAATTTAATCCTTTCAACTGCAATGTCAAAATTACCTTCTAAGATTTCTAGAAAAAGTGTTGTATCATCTTCAAACTAGGCATTAATTAATTCTTCCTTATTGGGGAGAGAGATACCTTTAATAAGAGGACCCATGCTCTGTGTTATGAGAATATAATAAAGAGCATCCGCAACAATCACAAACAAAGAAGGGGCAATTTTTGAAGAGCCTAGCTAGCTCTTAGCTGAAGATATTAATTTTTTTTGAATTCGCTTGCCAAATTTGTGTTTTTTCTCTTAACAATAATTAACTTATTGAAATTTTCCAAAATTGAGTAATATAGAAAATAATTAATTTCAACACTTCACCGTAATGATCACATTCATCAAATTTATTTTAATTCAATTGTCATACATCATAACAATTAACAAAAATGAATGAGCACCTTTTGTGACAAGATAATCAGCTGGAGTTGAAACACAGCCCTCCAAAAATGCACACGGGCTATCAAGAAGTAAACATAGCCCTCTAAGACATGTGCGTGGGCTGCCAGGAAGAAACAACACAGGCTGCTAAGGACACACAACCTTCCAAGGAAGTCACACAGGCTATTGGGAAGAAAAATGTAGTTCCCTTAACTAATTCACAGCCACTAGATAAATATCGTGGCTTTCAAATGTTGATTGCAATCACCAGTAGATACAAAAATCTCCCAAACAATTGTATGAGCCTTTGAAAGAAATCGTTCCAATATGAGAATAGTTGTGAATCAACTGTAATTGAATAAGTCTTCACAATTCGTTATACAACAACACCAAATTGTATTTCTAGAATCAAAATTGAATTTTCAGAATTTCAGTAGCAAAATTCATCATCAATCAGTGATGATTCAAATTGCAAAAATGAGGAATCAGTCCTCAAACCCTAGCCATATTTCTCCACTTCCAATTTTCACAAAAAACAAGTCCATGAATGAATTCCTTTTTTCCCAAAGCATTTCTTTTATAATAAAAGATATCTTCTCTCACACACTTTTCACTTACAAAAGACTTTGCTTTATGTGCACATTTGAAATCTAATAAACTATTATATTTCTCTCCACTTTAATGTTGAAAATGACCCTTTTATTAAAATAATGCTATTCTGACACATAGGGTCCCTATTTTATGAGCTCAGGATTTACTTCTCAACCTGATTCCAATGAGCTATAAAACTAAGATGCCCAGAATACATTCCCAATAAAAATGGCAACCTTAGCTGATTTAATTAAATAATAATCATAATTCACCCATATTGTGAAAACAACTGAGGAAGTATCAGAATCAAAATCTAATAGCACAAGAGTGATCCTGATGATGAAAGATGATGAATGAACATGATGGGGTGACTTACTAAAAATAGATGCTCCCTCCAAGAATCTTGGAGTCCAAACTGGAAGCTGGAAATAAAATATGAAAGCATCATATAACTCCTCTAAATCCTCTAAGCTCAGTAGAACCATAAGTTGACTTACTATAAATAGTAAGTCCCTCAAAAAGGGGCCAAAACCCACAACAGGGTCCTCTAATCACCAGTATTAACCTACAAGGACCGAATGATAGGCTAAATCCACTAACTCCAATGCTAGCTCAAAATGGGGACATTACAGTCCTCCCTCCCTAAAATTGCTTGTCCCCAAGCAATCTCAGAAAATAAAACACAGCAATCCACCTGGATCCCAAGGATAGAATGGAGTAATGTCCCTGTCCTCACCATACTCCTGTGAAGAAATCATCAACATCAATAGTACAAACATCAGTAACTAAGAAACTGCACTCAACACCCAAACTGAAGATGCTGCAACAGGATCACCACGTGGGAGAAACTCAACTGAGAGTAACCCACACGGAAGTAACTCAACCAACAGACTGGACTTGCCCCCAGTCTTCGTGCTAACCAAACCATCATACTAGTCATCAAATGGATGCACTGAAGAACTTTGTAACTGGTAGATATCTTGAACATGAGGATCAAAAGTGAAACTAAAAGCACTCCTCACTGTGTGCACCTCTGTAAACTACTCAGTAAAAACTGACTAACATCCTATAAAATATGTCTAATAACCAGGTGTACTAATAGGATCCCCAACATCATCATCATTGTACAACTCCTAAAAAGGATCATCACTAATCTCAAACAACGGATTGTCACAAGTCATAATGACATCCACATCAAATAAGAGATTGTTCACAAAGTGAACTGATCCCATCCGTTGATCTACGCTAAAAAACTATGAACTGTGAGAGACATGATGTGAAATCTGCTCTACCTAAATGGACTCATGTCTCTGAGAATCCTCACTATGTGCAATAAGTCCCTATAAACTATGATCTTGGGACCTATCATCATCCAATAAACACTCTGAGTCATCATCCAATATCTAGTATGATATACCAGACTTGTTGTAGCATGAATCATCCTCATAGATAACATCAGTAGTTTCCACATTATCAATGCCAATATTACCAACCTATAAAACCTCTGATATCATATGTTGTTGCCAATGTGACTCACTGCTGTCATAGAAATCATAATTAGAAGAACTTGCATTTAGCATGCAATCCTTAAAACTAACACTCTCATCATGTGAGTCAAAACCCATGATAGTGATATCCACAACATCCTCTATACTTTCCCTATCATCAACAACATCAGTAGGCTCAAACATAGGACTACTGTCATAAAAATTAGAACCTATATCATTAGTAATTTCATTGCTACCAGTTGATGTAGGGCTACAATCATTGGTGGCTATCATGTCATCAACATTCCCATGATCACAAGTTCCTGTCACATGGAAATAATGAGACTCAATGTAGATGTCCTCAAGCAAGTTTGTCATAACCACATGCTCTTGGGAAGAGCCTCCATCATCACATGTATAGGGACTAGTAGCTGCCTCATTGAGAAAAGGCTCCACTACCTGATGGTTGCTGGCTGTGGAAGCTACACCTATACAATCCTCCCGGTTCTCTTCCTATTTTCTCTATGAGGAAGACCTTTTAAAAATGGAAACCATATACCTTGCCACATTGTCTATGGTTGACGGATTTGAAAGAAAAGCACTCATCCTTTCTTGATTTTCTCTAAGCTTTTATATACTTTCCATCATGGTATTTGTTTTCTTCCTGAGATTAACTATGCTATTCAACTTCTTTCCCTATTTACTACCCTCTGGTAGGGGTGAAGTTCTACCCTTGTGGACATAATGCATACTAGGCACAAACCTGTCTGCCATAGCTAAGCCCTCATAACCTCCAGGCTGGCAAGATCAATGCTCTAATACCACTATGAAGAGCCTGCCTGAATCTTAGTTGAAGATATTAATTTTTTTTGAATTCGCTTGCCAAATTTGTATTTTTTCTCTTAACAATAATTAACTTATTGAAATTTTCCAGAATTGAGTAATATAGAAAATAATTAATTTCAACACTTCACCGTAATGATCACATTCATATAATTTATTTTAATTCAATTTTCATACATCATAACAATCAACCAAAATGAATGAGCACCTTTTGTGACAAGATAATCAGCTGGAGTTGAAACGCAACCCTCCAGAAATGCACGCAGGCTGTCAAGAAGTAAACACAGCCCTCCAAGACATGTGCATGGACTGCCAGGAAGAAACACAACCTCTCAATGATGATGCACAGGCTGCTAAGGACACACATCCTTCCAAGGAAGTCATGCAGGTTGCTGGGAAGAAAAACACAGCTCCCTTAACTAATTCACAGCCACTAGATAAATATCGTGCTTTTCAAATGTTGATTGCAATCACCAGTAGATACAACAATCTCCCAAACAATTGTATGAGCCTCTGAAAGAAATTGTTCCAATATGGAACAATGCAGAATATCTACGAATCAACTGTAATTGAATAACTCTTCACAATTAGGTATACAATAGCGCCAAATTGTATTTCTAGAATCAGAATTGAATTTTTAGAATTTCAGTGGCAAAATTTAGCATCAATCAGTGATGATTCAAATTGCAAAAATGAGGAATTAGTCTTCAAACCCTAGCCATATTTCTCCACTTCCAATTTTCACAAAAAACAAGTCCATGAATGAATTCCTTTTTGCCCAAAGCATTGCTTTTATAATAAAAGATATCTTCTCTCACACACTTTTCACTTACAAAAGACTTTGCTTTATGTGCACATTTGAAATATAATAAACTATTATATTTCTCTTCACTTTAATGCTAAAAATGACCCTTTTATTAAAATAATGCTATTCTGACACATAGGATCCCTATTTTACGAGCTTAGGATTTAAAACTTCTCAACCTGATTCCAACGAGCTATAACACTAAGATGCCTAGAATACATTCCAAATAAAAATGGCAACCTTAGCCGATTTAATTAAATAATAATCATAATTCACCCATCTTGCGAAAACAACTGAGGAAACATCAAAATCAAAATCTGACAGCACAAGAGTGATCCTGATGATGAAAGATGATGAATGAACCTGACAGGGTGACTTACTAAAAATAGACGCTTCCTCCAAGAATCTTGGAGTCCAAACCAGAAGCCGAAAATAAAATCTGAAAGCATCATATAAATCCTCTAAATCCTCTAAGCTCAGTACAACCATAAGTTGACTTACTATAAATAGTAAGTCCCTCAAAAAGGGGCCAAAACCCACAACAGGGTCCTCTAATCACCAATATTAGCCTACAAGGACCCAATGATAGGCTAAATCCACTAACTCTATTGCTAGCTCAAAATGGGGACATTACACAATTGGACACCCTTGCCTAATAGATCTCTGAAGCACTATAGGTTCTGAGAGAGACCCATTAACATCAATCACTGTAGAAGAATCCTTGAATAAAATGCTTATCCACTTACAAAAATATTCAGGAAAACCAAAGGCCTTTAACATACCTAGCACAAACTTCCATTCCACTCTGTCATATTCTTTCTCAAAATCAATCAAAATCATAGCCACCTCATGTCCATAAGCTCGAGCCCAATGCATAGCTTCCCAGTTGGTAACCAACTTTTCTAGTATGTACCTTCCTTGAATAAATCTAGTTTGAGTATTAGATATAAAGTTGCACAGTAGAGGAGCAGTTCTTCTAGCTAATAGTTTAGCCAAAATCTTGTAAGAAAGGTTCAGTAAAGTAATAGGCCTCCAATTTTTTACTAGTGTTCTATCTCCTGCTTTGGGTAGAAGCTTCACAACTCCTCTGTTGAAATTAGTTCCAAGAGAGCCTTTATTCATTGAATCTTCATAAACATTAAGAATTTTAGGCCCTATCCATTCTATGTTCTATTTATAAAACTCAGCGGGAAGTCCATCCAATCTAGTTGCTTTTCCATTAGCAAAATAGTCAATAGCTATTTTGACTTCTTCAAGAGATATAGATTTACCAAGATATGAAGCATTATGTTTTGAAATCTTATTGGGGATAAGCTTAATGCACTTATCTATTGCCTCTTGACTCTCCGTTGAAAATTCTGAGGGAAACAACTTACTATATAACTGATGAAAATCATCTTTAGTGGCCTCTAGATCATTGGTGTTACCAGACTCCAATTGTATGTCTTCAATCAATTCCCTTTTGTGTTTATCTCTAATGATGTTAAAAAAATATCCAGAGCCTTTATCTCCCTCTTTAATCCAGTTCATTCTAGCTCTGATTTTCTATCCTTGGGTCTTATATCTTTGAATCATTCTCAATTTATGCTTAGTGGTAGCTAGATCTACGTCAAGAACTGTATTCATGCTTTTAGTCTACAATTATTTCTTAATGGTATTCAGATTGTTCCACCAAAATGATTCTTCTCTATTCCTATCCATGACCAATTTTCTCCCAATGATTTGAAAAATGTTCCTCCATGCCTCCACCAACATCTCCCACATCTCTTTAGGATCTAAAAGAGGATTAAAAAACTTGGTCAAAGAAGTGACCATCTCAATGGCCTCCAAATTATCTTTGTCACCGATTAGGGAGACATTAAGCTTAAAGGACTTACATTTCTTCTCTCCTTTCCCTGTAGCTCCAAAACTTTCAAACTTAATGCAAGAATGAATGGGTGAGTGATCAAAAAGAGAGGTCAGGGAAACCATAACTGGGGCATGTCCACCTTCAGAGATAAATGAGAAGGATGAAGCATCCTCATAAAACCTATCAAACCTACAATACACCCTCTGCTTTCCCCCTTGATTGTTGCACCATGTGAACCAAATATCCTAAAATTCCTTATGCGTGTGTTCCATAGGGTCCATAAGATTAAGATTTCTTTTGAATTTCTGCCAAAAGAACATCTCATTACCTTTCCACAAATGTTTAAGCCCTCCCAACTTGTCTACATTGTGTTCTACCATTGAAATCCCCTAAAAATAGCCAAGGGTTACTGGGAAAATGCTTAAAACACCACTCCCAAAGTTCTGCTCACTCTCTGTAATTGTTAGATGCATATACATTGCAAATCCCAATCACCTCTTGTTGAATCTTCAAAGTCACACAAATAATTCTCTGACAAGGGGAACAACCATGACCAACTATATGATCAGCCCACTTGGGATTAATGAGAATGGCCACCCCACCTTTGTCTTTCTCATGGTTTGAATGGAAATCTATAGCTTGCCCCCAAAGAAATTTAAGAATAGTATAAGCATGAAAACCTATAATTTTGATTTCTTGCAGATAAATAATATCCTTTAACATCAACTGATTACACCATCTCCTAACAGTATATTTTCTATCTAGCATCTCTAGCCCTCTAACATTCCAGCTATGAATGTGCATCATGGTAAACTATTTGGAGGAGGGTTTTGTGCTCTTGCACAATCTGTTAAAATAATTTAGGAGGTTGTTTTTGCCTCTCTCTTTTTTTGTTGGATAAGGAGTTTCTACCTCTCATCTTTCTCTTCTTTCTAACCACTTCTATAAACTGTTCATCTTTATTGAAAGCCACAATTTGGAGGGATTCAGGTGGGACAATTGATTCCACACTTGGGGGCTGTTGTTTTTATGAGATTTTTAAATTTTATCAAATTTTTCATTAATAGGGGAAATAGCTAACTATTGGGCATTCAATTTGGTGTGGGCTGTATTATTCCCCACAGTATCAAAAGGCTCATCTACTGATGGATGGGCATCTAGGGAAGAAGGAAACAATTCCTCCATAGAATTCAGAGCAGGAACAACTTCAAAGTCCTCATCAAACAAAGGATTAGATAATGTAACAAAATCATTTTTGTCAACAATATCAATATGAGAATCAAAATTTATTGCAAAAGAGTGTTTCTCTGTAGTTTGTTTTACTGTCTCTTTTGAGACCCGAGTGCTAGGGTTACTGTGAGAATTATTATCTTCTTTTTTATTTTTGCCCCCATTAACAAAGGATTTATTCCCACTGTTATTATCATTACCTTTTTATTAGAATTTGGCACAATATTAAATCTTTCTTTTTGAACATGTTTTAAAGTAGGACAATCCTTCTTTGTGTGCCCATTGCATCTATAGTGGAAACATGTATTAAGATTCCCTAATAGTGCAACTTCCCAGCAAATAAATTCACCATCAAATTCCAAAGAAATGCAGTCAGGAAAATTGACCTCGGGTGATAATGCAACCAACACCCTAGTATTCAAATGAGGAAGCGTTTCCCTCGACTGTTCAATTTGTAAAACTAAACCCAAAGGTTTAAGGATTTGAGCAATGAACGACTAGAATTCAACATGAAGATTTTTTATTTCAACCCAATTTGGGGCTGACCTAGCAACCACTTTGTCAAAATTACCCTTTGGGGTCCACCGAAAAGCTCTAAACATAGACCGAGCCACGTTCCAAATTTTTTTATCCAAAACCCTTTCTTGCATATTATGATTTTTTAAAAAGATAACAAAGAGTCCTTTTTGTATCATTCTATAGTACAACTAACAAAAATTCCAAGTTTCTTGCCCCATACCGAGGCTAACTAGTCATCAAAAAAATTACGAGACGACAATGAATCTTTATCCAAATAGAAAAAGAAAATGGCAACTCTTTAACCTACTATTCTCAGCCTTAATGGCATTAACCATATCTTTGTTGGGCGAAAGAGAGAGGGTTTTCAGACCCAGGGAAGGAGACCTACCATTCTCTCCTCTAACGCCACTAGACTCAGTATCTCCTCCATTACCTCATCCACTTCCATCGACTACGGCCCTTCCCACATCCCCATGTTGTGCACCCACCATTCTCCTACTGAAGACTCTATTAAGCTCTGCACTCGAAGAAAAAAATGTGGTATATATCCTCGACCACCACTTGTTTATAAGACAATTTTTCTTTGGAAATACCAGCATTAAAAGTGTCTGCAGTCTCATTGCACTTCTCATTAATGCTTGTCTCCACATCTCCCATAATGATTTCCACATCCTTGTGTAGGATATCAACATTATTAATTAGACCTCCCATCACACGCGCGAACCAGACGCGGGTAATGTTCACCCAAAATCACAAAGGCAGAACAAGGGCACAATAAAGAACATATAACACAATGCAAAAGAAATAACACACAAGAAAATACAAAACAAGACCTGAGGTAAACAAAAGGAGGACACATAACACAATCAAAGAAGCCACCATGTCATAGGTCTTTTGCATGTCAAGCTTTAAAATAATTTTTGAGATCATTTCCTCATTATTCTAATACAAATATTCATGTGCCATGATTTATCCTTCTAGAGTCTCTCTTCCTAGAACAAAACCCCCTTGATCTTTTGACAAAATTGAGGGGATTATATTGACTTGTCTTAGAGAGATAGCCTTAGTAAAAATCTTATAGATGGTGTTGTAGAGGGCAATGGGATAAAAATTGATAAATGTGCAAGGGAATTTATTTTGGGGATAATGGCTATGAGTGTAGCTAAATTCCTTTAATGCACATCTATTACTCCTAGCTTCCTCCAAAGTCAAATGAATGTCTCTACCCACAAAATCCTAGCACTTTTGGAAGAATTGGGATATGAAACCATCTAGACACGAGGTTTTATTAGGGGGCATAGAACATGAATTTTTGTAGCTCATTTGAAGAAAATTCTTCCATCAAAAGTGTTGTTCTCCTTAGGAACCAATCTTGGGATGTCATCAAGGATGTTTAAAAGGAGCAATAATATTGGGGTCAATAGGAAGAGAGAAGGTTAATGAAATATTGGAAAACTTCATTTATTTTATCTCTTCATCTTTGAGTATCTATACTCCAAAAGAGGATGTGATGCTAGTTATTTTGTTGAATTATCTTCTCACCTTAGTGAAAGCATGAAAACAATTTATGTTCCTATCCCCATCCGCCAACCAAAGATCCCTAGATTTGTGCTTCCAATATTATTCCTCACAAGAAAGAATCTCATCCAATATTCTTCTATGAGAATATAATATTAAATATTAAATATTAAATAAATAAATATAGTAATACATAATACATCAATATATAATATATTAATATAAATGAGAGATATAGATGAAATCATCCAGGAATTCAAAGGTATTCCATATGATGACTGCAAAAAGGAGATTGTATATTGGATGATTGGTGTCAAACGTGAGTTAGTGATCATTAGGAAATATTTGAATTAGTTTGAATATGCCAACAAGAAGCTAAGAGAATTCAATAAAAATGCTAGGTGCAACTAAAATACGCGAAGACCCTAGACATTGGGAAACTCAATGCAATCATCACCACCTTCAATGTTGTCTTCCCATATGTTACCACACATATCTAGATTGATAGAGAATAATTTTGAATACATTTGAAACAAAATTATATTAATAATAAAATAATATTATAAAATTATAATTATATTACTACTAATATATGATATGCGAACATGCACATGATACATTAGACGAGACACAAAGAAGAGAGCTTTGTAACTCGATCTTCATTTATTCCCTCATGGAGGCCTCCATTGCTCATGCGAGCGGTCTTTCGACTATTTGTGGGGAGGCCCCTCAATTGACAACATTCATTAGCATTTATTTTCCCTTCTATGCAGTTTTATGGGTGATGGGGCTATCCCTAACCCTAACCCTAACTCTTCTATTCTCCTCTTGCTCATGACTGAGGAACCTAGAAAGAGGACCTTTAAGTATGCCATCATGAACAATGTTGTTGTGCCAGCCAATTCTAGATTTGAAGCAGAGGTCCTCTATTTTGCATCTATAGTCTTAATCAATGGAGCTAGATGATGTAAGAGTTCCCTTGGTAAATCTCTCATTGTCAAGGCTAATGAACAAATGGTTAATGTGATTACCTTTGAAAAGAATAGGCTTAAGAATGTTGATGTCCTTTTAGCGACCCAGTATGTTTCTAGATTGTTGTCTTTTTCTTTCATGAATGATTGGTTTATCAGTGTTTGGAGAAAGAAACTTCGTTCACATTATTCTTCTTGCAGAAAGATTAAAAAAGGATTGTTTGTCATATTTTTTTAAAACCCTAATGCACAAAAATAGATTATTAGGCATCAATTTTGGACCATAGGGTCTCCTATTTTAAGAGTCATTTCAAGGTTGACGA